>JAOTON010000132.1:1566247-2254995 GCA_034440635.1 Lepas anatifera
GTATTTATATTAGTTTAATAGCAGGTTCACTGGGATGTTGTAGCTTTAGTAGATTTTTTATGAAGGTTGATCTCCAGATGCGAGCTCATCGTACAGAAAATCCTTTCGAGCCTCCACCATTTGCTTATTGACCTTACTACGAAGGTTTAAGTAGTTGGTCTCCGCTTGTGGAGTCCGCTGGCAGCGGCAGAGGCCACGAGGTGTCTCTTTGTGCCATGAGCTGTCACAGCTCAGCCCCTAGCCACGACATAGGGTCTCGTGTAAGCGCTTGATGGCTAAAGGACAATGTCGGTCCATAACATTGTTTCAGATTTCCATGAAACCCTGAAGGCAGGAGTTAACGTCTTCAGCGTTGTCGACGCCATCCCAGTCGCTGCTCAGGAGGTCCAGGCACATGGCGTCCCAGTTTGCCCGTCTCCAGGGGAGGGGGGTGTATGAGCCTGTGCCTGTTTCCGGACTCGGCAAACGTTTGTTGTAATCAGCACTGGCTGGTGATTGCTAATGCTGTTGGACAGCACATGCATTTGAAGCGCCGGTTCCTGGTTATTTCAGGGGCGGACGCAGACCCGAGTTTTGGGGGACAAACCCATGTCTGCCTCTCCTCCTGGGGGAGGGAGGGGGTGGACGTGCGATTTGGATCTTCAATAGACCATTATAAGCTACCTCTCCAAGTTCATGATAGCTCTTCTGAGGGAGGGAGCGAATATTTAATTTTTAGACTGCCCTAGAGTAAACACCTTTCTTTAATCCGACCTTTGGTGGACAAAAAGATAGTTTGGCCCCCTTCCAGCACTTTGGGGGCATAGCCGGAATGCCCCCCCCACCCCTGCGCCCGCCAACAATTTGTGATGACATCGTCCAGGGCTGTAGGAGTGGGCTTCAGGTGTGTAGTCTCTCGAACTAGCTGCTTGAGGTTCATCTCATCAAAGATATTGAGGTACCATCGCGTGGATGGAGAGTTGTCATCAAGTATATCTATGTTAAGGTCACCAGGTAGAAAAAGAGATTTTCCTTTGCTCGAGGAAGCGTGAAGCTGATCTTCCAAAGGCTCCAGACTGGATGGAATAGGGCTGTCTGGTGGTCTGTAGGCAACTCCGATCGTAAAAGCAAGCCATCCAGAACACGTAACAGAGGCCTGTAATGTTTCCAGAGGCTCATCTCCCGGAGTGGTGATCGGTCTTAGCTCTATGTCATTACGGTGTAGTATCGCCACGCCTCCTCCCCGCTTTCCGATACGGTTGAGCCGGAGAATCGAGTAATTAGGGAAATGGAGAAATCTATCTAATACGTTCGGGCTGAGCGACGTCTCAGAAGTGCACAAAATATATAGGCTGTGGTTTCTAAGGAGAAGAAGGATTTCGTCCAATTTACTAGCATCGGTGGGCGGCCCATTTTATTCGAAACTACTTATGGAGCTTCCAGCAGCGCTTTGATTGTTTAAAGGGAATGTGGCCCCGCGGTCGAATCCTGGAATTTAGTCTAACTGGGGGTACTTTTAGCCGAAAATCATGTAAACGGCCATGATTTTTCTGAAAAATGTTCAGTAAGCTCAATATTTTATTGATAAATGCTCCTCTAGGGAAAGAAATAAAGATCTGCCTGTGGATGATGTCATGATCTGGCAACCACTACCATATTCAATACGCTACAAGGGCGTCGTTTGGCTGATACTCACCGTGACGTCAGCATATGTCGTCACACCAACAGCCATGACAACTGTGGCCTGCTGCTAAGGGTACATGAGGGGTAAATTTCAGGTAAGTTTTAGCTTTTTTCTACGGAAAACCGAGTTCCAAGACAAATGGTATATTGAGTACCCGGTTTTCCGACTTCCTTTACAACTTTGCTATCTCAGTTAAAATCACGTTATGAAGGTGCCACATTCCCTTTAACAGACGGCTTTCGGGGAAGGAAATTTGTGATCAAAGTATGAGTTGCGAATGAGGCTAAGCACTGGTCAAAAACACGCGTATAAAAACAAGCTTATTTCCGACCAAGAGACCAAGATAATGCGGAGCGACGTCAGAGGTGGCTGCTCTGTTCTACAACAGCCGGTAGAACCCCTGCATTTGCACTTGAACATTTTCCCTCAAACCCCTGATTTTCGCCGATTTTCTAAAAAAACATGTTCACGATGTTGGGCCCCAAAACCATTGGCCTTCATAGGATACTCCTCTCTTGTCCTTTGGCTTAGGTGGTCTATTTCTAAGGTTTGTTGCCGGTTTAGTCTGTATTTTTGCCTATGGTTTTATTAAATGCACAATGTATTCTCGAATCCCTTGGATGTATTAAATGGCTGCTGTGCGTTTTGTTTACCCTCTTTCTGACTGGTTGTTATCACGTTAACTCGAGTTCAGAAAATGTGCTAAAGTTAATCATCAGCTAAACGCTGAAGCTAAGAATATGTGGGGAAATTAGGCTTTCTCGTGCACAAGTCAAGATTGTATTGGACTTATACTTCCTAGAAAGTCCCATGTAAAACTGGCCATAATTAACCAGCTAGGCAGCTACTGACCTCATATCATTCATACAGCATGGAAATGACGTGATGACATCCATTTCAGGTTGGATTTCATTTCAAATAATAGGATAACATCTACATTATCTGCCTCGGAAAAGAACGATCAATTTGACCACGCTACCAGTATAGGAATAGTGCAGTGTCTAAAAGTTTGATTTATCTGAAAACTTCGGTAAGATTACATTTCACAAAAACCAAAAAACATGCATACACTTGCATATAATAAATTTCCTCAGCATAAAAGTATATGTAAAAGTCCACCGGAACCACCAATCTCAGAACAGAAAAAAACATTAACTTTTTCAGCATGCATTTCAGAGGGACTTCAAGCACGGCAAAGCTCGATTTCGCGCAACATCAAACTACGTCCCCTCTATAAACTATACATTTCGAGAGCTTGCTGTCCCTAAAAAGGCACTGGAAGTCCTGAACAGGCACCTGACAATTCAGAAAGTTTAAAAAGATGCCTGTAAATTTAACATCATCGAAAATCAAAATGTCCACCCTGCAGCCCATTCCCATGTATTTAGTTTCGGGTGCCCCCGGATCCTTGAAATCGGTGCATATTTCACCAAGACCGCAATTAAGTACTATCCTCTCATTTTCTTTGAAGGATAACTTCGGATTTCCACCATTTCCAGTCAATGATACATAGGAACAGGCAGAGCTCCACGAATTAGCTTCGTTGATGAAGGGCGTAACTATATCCGTCCAGGATAAGTATGCTTTAGGGTCGAGATCTTCAAAATCCACTGTTTATAGCCCAGTTGAAGACGAGGCTGCAAGTAATGTACTGTAAAGACGTTAAAGCTCTAAGACCTAAGTCCTTAAAGGGATTTAGTGCATGACTGTTTAATGTGATATTATATGCCTTTAAGAGACAGCGGCTGCAGTCTTCATGTGGGTAATGTTGACTGGAATCAAATCTAACACGAGGAAAATGTAGCAGACTTTTATTGCCAAACCATTCAGAAAACCACACCGGCGCCCTTCACCATGTATGCCCAGTTGGATGATGTCTCTTTGAACGTACCCTGATAGAAGCTAGAAGCTCTTTCTTTTCTCATTTTATTGTTTCTGGAAAATGTTTATCTTGTGAATCTCATCATCGCGCAAAAATCGTGTAGAAAGTTTGAACTTTAAATGTTCGAGGTTAGAATTAACAACAATCGTCCCTGGCTTGTGTACAGTTTTTAAGGACACAAACAGGGTTCTGTTTGTGTCCTTCTTTAAAGTAAATATTTTGCTGTCATGATGGCGTGGCATCACTAGTAATTAAATCTGCGCAAATGTAACACTGTTTCGGCTTAAATTGTCGGTCCTCTTACACATATTTTGAAATACAGTTAAATACAATTCGAACTGGGACTAAACGCAATTCTTAGATTTACACTCCCAATAGAGCGAATGATAAAGATGATACGAATTGACGTCCCTCCAAAACGTATCTATGCCGTCACCAAAACGAGTGTTCTGTTTTCGGTAACGTAGCCTATGGTCAGAAATACGATATGCTTACACAATGAACGATTCACTCGGTCGAACTAAAGACCTGCATCGAGGAATAAAATGAGTTCATATTAGGTACATACATTCATGGCCTTATATAGATGGTACCGACACTTTGATATTGCATACATCGACTGTATTGGAACAACTGACACTGTATTCCGTTACGACTGAATTGGGCTCGCTAAGAAACTATCCGTTAAAGAAAAATGTAGCAAGAGATACAGAGGAAGCTGTCGATGAAAAAGATGAGGACACCATGCTTAAAGATAGGATCTATCTTTTCTAACTGATAACAGAATCGACTGCGGTGAAATTAAAAGATGGTTTCCTCAGCGACTTTTCAGAGAAGCGGCTAACTTAGTTCGTAGCTTTGCACTCCCAATAAAGCAAATTATGGAAGACAAAACGAATTAACATCCCTTTAAAACAGATTTTATTTGATGCTGACAGCGACTTATTTCAAGCATCACAAATACCCTTCTGACTTTAAAAATCAAAAATTGAAAGTGATCAAACCTCCAAGAGAAGGCGAAAAGGAATAACTGCCAGGCAGTAGAATCTCAAGGTACTTGCATAAAAGGAATTGGCCAAACCTGACCAAACCCATCACATGTGATCAGGGAAACTAACTTTGACAATCAGCTGTCACCTGGGATGCAACAATGTTGTCAGAGACAGAACAGAATTCGTCAATTGTCCAACGCTGCAACTTTTCATATGGGCACGCGTCACCGTGTTAGTGACAAAAGCGCGCTGGTAGAATACAAAAAACGCTTGAAAGATGTATTACACCAGATTAAGGCGACACTAGGATCGTATGTGCTGGCAGCATACAAACACGATTAATAGTTAAATGCATGGTAACGTGCAGAACAATTAACTTTCACCCGACTGGGGGTCTTTTTAGACCCCCCTCAGGTTTTACCGAAGTGACCAAAAAATGGCTTCGCGCCGCCAAACTTAATCTAGCTGTTCCTTCATCATTTTTACATCTTTCCTGAAAATCTTAGCTCAAGGTCATATCAGGCCAGGTCACCAGGCCAGGTGAAGTGACCTCACCTAAAAAAATGCTTAGGACTGCATAACTAAAGACAGGGTTAATCGATCAAGTTGAAACTCATAACACATATTGGGCCCACCAGGATCTACAACATATGTTCCGTGATTTTTGATATTGGGGACCTAAGGTCATGTGCAGAGCATGACCTCCCCATCGTAAATACATGGGGAAAACCACGAAATGAGCTTTTCTCAGTAAGTATGGTTGGAATCATTTTCAAACATCGGTTAAAACTTGCTCTTAGCCCATTTCTGAAGTCGATGCCAAAAACATTTGACTTGTGACCTTTGAAAGGTCACCTTAGGTCAAATAAACATGTTTGGGTGTTTTTTCTCTGTAAAGTCTGAAAAAATAAAGACAAAACTTTTATTTTATCACCAAAGTGTTTGTAGAGTCACTGAAAGTCAAATGCTATACATCATAACTATACCAGGTCAAGTTGGGTCAGACCATTGACCTGGGTCAGGTCAAATTTTTAAATTTGACCTGGCATAGCAATATTATATATCATCCGATTTGTATTGACGAGAGAATTGCAATGGTTCATCAACTATGGCTGCATCTTGCTTGTTTTGAAAGTTATTAGCGAAAAAAGTAACGCCCTTATGCATGGGTGGCTAAGGACATTCACAAGAACACTCCCAATATTCAGTGGCCTGTAGCTCCCTAGGCTTTGATCTGACCAGCAAACCATTAATGTAATGAAACTTTAATGAAAGAGCAACTCAAGAGCTTTCGAATGGTGTTAAAAAATGTTTCTAGCTATCATAATTTTTTGAGATATATGAGGTTTTCTTAGTATACCTCATATTAGCGATTTTGACCCTATTTTTACCTCTGGTGACCTTGACAATGACCTGACGAGAAAATTGGTTGCAGTATCTTCTATTTCATTTTTGAAGAGCTTTCGATTGGTGTTTTGCGTTTTTTTCTAGCTCTTCTAGTTTTTCAGATCGTGGGGGGTCTTTTTTAGCCCCCCACCAGGGCGAAGGTGGCTCATACCCGCCACCGGGGCAAGGGTTAACACGCACATTGCCGGGGCACCCGTCCCCCTCTGTTTTTTGGAGATAGAATAAAAACGGCGTCGCGTTGTGCCACCGCACTTGGTATACCTTTCCTTTGATCATTGTTACAACTTTAGGGCAAAACTTTAAGGTTGGCTCATCTCAGGTCAGGTCAAGTGCAGGTCAAGTGATCTTATCTAAAAAAGTTAAAGATAGAATAAGTCAGAACAAGGAGAACGTATCCGATTGAAACTCATATCACATAGTGGGCCCACCGAGTTCCACAAAAATTTAGTATTTTTATATCGATGGCCAAAGGCCGGGTACGAGCCATGACATCTCCGTTGGAAACATCTGGGGAAAATTTTCTAAACTGACTAACTTAGTAATTGATGGGGGAGAACATTTATTTTAACAAAAATAGGTTTGCCTCATCTTTTCAGCTCTAATGATATGCATTTTGACCTAATTTGACCTTGAACTGACCTCAGGTGAGGTCAAATGCTATATTTGGCCTGATTTGACCTAGCAGTGTCATATCATATATCATTCAATTGGGCTTCCTGCGAGGATTCCGATGTTCTATATTTTTTGCTCTATATTTAGGTACTATTCTAAATGTAATGACTGAGAATTTTCGTCGACACGTTATCCCTACGGTCACATGCCTTGACCTCTAGTGACCTTAAATGTGACTTGACAAAAAATAGTCCGTACATTTTCGATAGAGCACTGGATGGGCTACCCATTTACGGTTTTTCGCTACCTAGCGTAATTATAATTTTTGGGCTTATCGACACATCAACTGCCAGGGTCATATGGCGTCGCCAACTCTCTCTTCTCTCGCTCTGCCTGCTTGTCTCTCTCTCTCTCTCTCTCTCTCTCTCTCTCTCTCTCTCTCTCTCTCTCTTTGTTGGATGGGTTTCTCTAGAGCCAGCTTGCTCCTTGCTAGCGTGATTTTTTAGATCTTAAGGGGGTGGGTACCCGCCCCCCCTCCATCAAGCGAAGGTGGCTCAGACCCGCGTCAGTACGCTCGTTAAAATATTAAAGGTAGCACCAACACAAACGCATCATAGCACAGCAGAGCCGCCAAGTCCGGCGCAACCTCTTCTAATTGCCTGCTATGGTTTGGGCTCTGATATGAGGCTTGAATTACATTTCAGCCGGTAATGGATGTGAGTTGTTATATCGTGCGACCGCACGGACATCAGGTTACATTGGTCGCTGAATCATCACTGAAGAATCATCTCATCTCATTGCTCCGGACGATCTGGCTCTTCAGAACCATGACGTCATGAAATCCTGTGTGATGAGCTTAGTGAGCTGTGCAGACGCAACAATTGACGTGCAAAACGATATCTCACGGCGTACTGAAAGGATTGCCTTTCCAGGAAGAACAAAATAGCAAGATACAAAAGGTTTGGCCGGAAAGTGCACCTGCCTTGAGCCAGAGTACCCAGCATTTCTGTTAGGGGGTGTGTGGATTAGTGGATAGCGTTTCTGCCCCCTAAGTCATCGGTCCGGGGTTCAAGTCCCGACGAAGCCTCGGAATGAGTTGATGTGATCCCTATATCCCTCTCAACATGGCGAGAGTTGGCGACGCAGCACAACTTTGGCAGTGGGTGCGTCGTTAAGTCCTAACAATTATTATCGAACATCTGTCACCCGAAAGTTCAAATACCCAACTAACTACCAGCTTATCTTTCACAGCTGAAAACATCAAGATAAGCATGGGTGAAATGTTCCGCCTACAAGATCACTGTTGATATATTTCCGGGCCTTGGCAAGCTACTGCTGCATCAATCCTCGCCCTACCGGAGGCCTATTCAATTGCATCTTCATATTTGTCGGATCTCCAAGAGGTTTCGGTTTAGCGCAATGCCGCCAAGGATATATAAGCCAAGTTCGATTTCACATCCTAGCCAGACTTTAAGTCTTGGTCAGGTCAGGCCAAGGAGATGCGGGATAATTTCATAGGGACTTGCATGAAGCCTTAGCCGTCTTCCGCACTGCGCCTGATCTGGTTACAGCAACATTGACACGGACCGGGACCTGACCTAGGTATGGCACTTGACCTCTTCAGCATCTGACATGGGCTTGTAACCTCAGGCATATTTAAATGACCCAGTAACCTGATGTCAATTTCTCTTATCATAAAACCAGAAAGTATTACTTTTGTGGCGCCTTGATGCTCACTTAACCTTCGTGATTTCCTGATGTTTTGAATCTTTTGAGGTCAAACAATGTACCTAGGATGGTTCGATAGCCAGTCGCCAAGCTGTTATACCTTTGATAGTTTGCTGGCCAAGGACTTCCTTAGGTCAGGGATTATGCAAAACGTTAGACAGTGTCATTGGTTTTGAACTATTTTTGACAGTGTAACATGTATATTGACAATTGGCCTTCCAAGGAATTCAAGATTAATGATCTGACCTCCTGACCTGATCTCATTGGACATGACAATGAGCATGCCGGAAATATTAAGGTGCATTGGAAACTCTATTGTTGACGCTGCAGTTGCTCGCAAACTAGGGGTAGCCATATCCCGTCAGTCTGTTTTAGGGTGAGACTGTAATTTTTGGGCTATAAGGTTTTCTGGTATGTCATGTTACAGGTGAAGAATATTAACTTCATAAAGCATGCCCCTGCAATGTGTTCTTACTTAAACTTGGAAAGGCGCACCATGACTGTGTTTTGGTGATTTAAACTCGTTCTGCACAAATGCGGGACCTCTCAAGGTCACTAATTGACCTGAGACCAAATCTATTTACAAAATATAAAAAATACATATGCCATGTGAGAGGTTAGTCCCCGTATCAAAGTCAACATAGTAAGCAGGTGTTTAGCATAATATCGATCATAAGATGTTCCTGTCACTTTGCCGAGATGTGTCACCTATTGTTGATGAAGTTGTGAGTTCGCCCAAATTTGCATTCGCATTTACCTCATGTTTGTGTTAACCCCCACCCAGTGGGGGATGCTTGAACACCCCCGCGGGTTTTTCCGGCGGCATTGAAAAAACGGCGGCGTGAAGCGCCACTTATCCTTGATCAATTCTAAAAATTTTCAGAAAACTTTAAGGTCTGGTCATCTCAGGTCGGGTCACCAGTGCAGGTAAGTGACTCACCTCCAAAAAGTTTAAGATTGTATAAATATGAACAGGGTTAATATATCCAATTGTAAATAATATTTTTGTTAATGTATGGGGCCACCAAGTTAATAAATATAATAATGAATGGGACCACTAAGCGCTACAAAATGTGTACCGGTATTTTTATATCGATGACCTAGGGTCAGATACAAATCATTGGGATCATACCTCTCCATTGAAAATGCATGGGGAAAACAGAAATTAGGCTGTATTTGTGTAGTTCAACTCAGCATACCTTCCTATCCTCCATATCCTGGGCACCCTTCCAGGTTCATGCTGCAATTTTTACCTGTGGCCTCCAAGACGTCATCTAGGCCACTTAAGCAGGTTGCCAGGCTTGGGTCAATAACTTTGCAGGACATGACGAGAAATATTTTATTTTGGTACCATTACGTTTGGATTGTTATTGCGAGTCGATTGATATGCATATTGACTATACTCTGTAGATCAGATAGTAATCTTGACCTGACCTCAGGTTAGGTCGTTCATGTTTTGGCTTAGTATAGTCGCTTCATACATCAATCAATTTGTCGCAACGAGAGGAAGTGGGTGGTGCCTAAAAATTGATTCTAACTCAATTCTATCAGACGCCAGAGCCCAGAAACTGTTCTCTAACATGTCGCTTCTTTACCTGTCATGGTCTCAATATTGACCTGAGCCAAAAAGTGACTGGTATAGTTTCTTCATGAATTTGTATGAGCTATCCACCAGCGTTTGCTTTCTTCGCTATCCCACATAGGTTCCGAGTTCGAGGGGGAGTACTCAACCACCCCCCTCCCCCCCACCATGGCGGAGGTGGCTCGGAGGCTCACCGGGTCGGGTGTTAAACACCTCAGTACCAGAAATGTTTGAACATTATTTCTGGCATTGAAACTATTATGATCATCATCTCAGTGTCAGCAGAGGCGGACCTAGGGGTCAGGGGTCGAAACCCCTACAATTATGGCATTCTGAATGGTGACAGCCCAAGGTGGGCAAGGAGACAAAAATCAGCCCACATATTTCCTCCAGAACAATAACGGAACAAATCACCGAAATTGGCACCTGTACTTTGAACTGGCAATGTTTTTTTCTTCAATAACTAAGATAGTCAAGGAGCATCCATTTGTATCCTTCTAACGCAGAACGTTCCACATTTTGCAACCTGAGCTGGTGGTACAGTGGTACATTTATGGTATGACTTTTTTAATGGTGACATACTGAATGAACACTTTTTGGCGGCCCTGCTAGGGATAGAGGCTGGGGGCGGCCGGCTTTTGCCTCCGAAGAGCAGATGGTGGTACCCGTACGAGGGAAGCGCAGTGGTACTCAATCTTGTCGTAAGCGTAAAGAGCAAGGCCATTTTTCAGCAAACTAAGCCCAACAAGGGATCAAAAGAACGATTATAAGATAAGCGATAAGGACATACGACATTTGCATAGTTCTTTCTCGGTGAGGTATCGACAGTGCCGGATGCAGGCCAATTGTTAAAGTGGAATGACAACGGGGCCCGAAAGTATGAAAAACATATTTTTTTAATTGACAAAAATCGGCAAAATACTGGGCATTTGAGGGGGAAAATGCCATTTTTGGCCTCCCCTGGAGAACCAAGTGCTTATAAACATTTCAGAAATAACCGAGCGTTAATCTTACCGCAATACCATGTTCACACGAGGTTTTGTCCGTTAAACCGTGAGCGCGAATCATCCCACGCCTTAATAAACTTGCAGCTTCATATTTCCACGCAAACCTTGTGCTGGCAAATTCGATGATTGTATTCGTTTGTCTTTTTCCCGTTTGAAGCATAACTCACCTGTGAAGAGTGTATTTTTGATTTATATCTCGCCAGGGTCCAGACGGATCTAGATCAGTTCGAGTTCATTCCCTCTCCGCGACGGTGTGGGCAAAGCATTTCTGCATGGGAACCAGCCAAGCGCAATTAAGCTCCAATGGAATCTCGGTGCTCTTGCGGCGTTCACGGAACTTGACGTCTGCAAGAACCGCTGTTGGGGCAGCAGACACAATCGGTCACGACCGGGTTCAGCTTTCCCACACTGGCAGGACTGAAATGAATTGGAAGACCGCAATAAAGGGCTCTCACGACATGGCACTGAGACCAGCGGTGGCACCTAGAAAGCTCCCATTCGCCCGCTTTGTAAAGGAGCGTCCTGAACCACGTGGGAAAAGGCGATGCAGGATGATCACTTACTTTCTCCTAGTGACAAAACCGCAACTGAGGTGCACGGAACACTAATCATAAGTAGCAACAGTACTCTACGGAAATGAATAGGCTCAATATTGAATGCTTTGGTGAAGGATGATACCTTGCCGTGAGCAGCACTTCAGGGGATTGCAATGTGTTTCAAGATATAAACCAGCGCTCATACTTTCCCTCATTACTCGCTAGCATCCAAATTGACAACACACATGCATCATTCTATGGTGCCAAAGTTAACTAGACCATATACATAAGAAAACGTCAATTCGCTGTTTTCAAATATTATATTGACGTGGCACACGGTCGAATTACACAAATATTCGTTTCACTATGCAAACTTCCGTCTCGCACCTTGCGGTTGTTTTCTATTCCCAAGTCAGGAGAGTCTCAAGGCCAGAAGCTAGCTATAGTGGTAAGCGGTACACCCCCTGGTAAGCGGCGGCACAGTTGCTGGCGAGGCTGGCAAGCCCAGGCCTTGAATTGCCAGCCCCGCTGCAGTGACACACGTGCTGCACCGATTAGCATACGGTCACGCTGGGGGCGCGGACACGGGGGTGGCTGACGAGGGCCTTGTGTGCCCGTTAAGAAAAGTCTACTGTTGACCACAGCAACTAGGAGAATACATTTGACGCTCAACCAAGGCGTTTTGTCCTGGAGTGATAGGGAAACCTCTCCTGTAGCACATACTTAAGGTAATATCGAACTGGTTTTGTTTGTTCGAGTTCGAAAATGATATCACGTAGCGAGACAAATACAAAAGGCCCAAAATACCTACCATGTTGCCCTTAATGTCATGTACCTAACACTGACTGAATGGGGACATTGCCAGCAATCTTATGCGTAGGTATAGTGCAGATATAAACCCATTATGCTTCCACACGAAAACCTCAGACAGCGAAACAAGCCATCAGCACTAACAACATGGGATTGGTTGTCCGGGATTGAAAAATCATGGGGGCAATTGAAACCTGAGTAGGAGACTTCAGTTGGAATCCCGCAAACTCGAGAAAATAAAACAGTTCAAAACATGGATGTTCTGTGAGCACCTTCACAGTCAAGGTCCATAGGGCAACCGGGCAAAGTCCTGAACTAGATAGCTCCATCTGAAGCACTGCCCTCAGCTTAACACTGGTGGCCATAAACGGACCTAGCAGCAATGGCGTTCTGTCAGTCATCCCACATCAAAACCTCTCCCTGAAATCACATCATTGGTCTTATCCAATTTTTCAGTAACCTAAGCCTGCACCTGACTGTAGAGATGAAAACAACAGTTCTTTTAGCCGGATTTCCCATCAGATTAACGAATGCCGCGCCATAAAATATTTATCAGCTGCTCTGGCGCATGAGATGGAAAACCGAGTCCGCAGTTTTTATCAGTGCGTGGTCGAGAATTATCGTAACGGGAAACACGACACCATCTCCACATGGCGAAGGTCACCTCTCGTGAGCGACAGTCTTCTTGATTATTGTTGTATCTTGAGTTTGAGACCGTTCGGACAAACCTGCACGGACTGACGTCACATGATTTTTTGGTACTGCCCTGCTTATTGTGATCTAACTTTGCCGTACCTATGCTTGCAACTCTCTGAATTGAAGATAATAATCACCATTGGGGCTTAACGGCGCCACAACTGCCCATGCCAGGGTTATACAGCGTCGCCAATTCCCACACCTTTTGGAGGGGTTTGGTTTTGGAGAATTATCTCGACTTATTTAAAGGCTCTACCGGGACTTGAACCCGGGACCTGTCGATCAAAAGGCATGTACTCAACCACTGAGCCACGCATGCCCCTCTCTGAAGGGAAGAAGAAATGTCTTCGAAGGTTAACACACGCACTGGAGGGGGGGGCCTCGGAGCCCCCCCCCCACCTGTTTTTCCGAGGTGGCTGGAGAACCGCTCGTAGCCGAAACACGATACTTTGCCACATTAACCCTCGCCCCACCGGGGCCATCGATGGCCCCCCTAAGGTTTTTCCGGGATAGCAGAAAAACGAAGAGGCGCAGCATCGCGTTTGAGGGCTCTACTTCTCACTGCATCATTTTGCCACCATCCCTGAAATTTTTTACCCCGGGTCACCCAACGTCAGGTCACCAGACGGGGTCAACCAAGGTCACCTCACTTCAAATTTAGAGTTCTGTAAAAGCTACATTTCGAAGTCGATCGATTTGAAACTTCCTACACTTTATGGCCCCTCCAGGGTCTACAAGGCGTATATCCGGGATTTTTTCGATTTCGTGCCCTGAGGTCAGGTCACGAGGTGGCCTCTCCCATTGATAAAGCATGGGGAAAAGCTGTCTTATGATCTTAAAGTCACAAAAGCGATTGAAAATGCTCAGCCTGATCAGAAAAGCGTTCTTGGACACCCTTTCACGGATTCCAGGGGCCATATTTGCCCTTTGACCTCTCCAAGGTTATCAAAGGTCACCAGGGGTCAAAAACAGAATTTTGACAATAACTTTTGACCTGTGTAAGCTAGAGCGCTGAAACAAACACCATCGTGTTTGTCTTGTCATTGGCTTTCATTTGATATACGGCAAGGTCACTTTCTGACCTTTCGTGACCTCAGGTCATCTTAGGTCACGAGGTGACCTCTGGAGGTCAAACCACTGGCGGGAGGTCTTTACGTTTCACATAGCGGAAAAAGTACTGACAATTTCCTATCAAATGTACTTTACCAGACCTCAATAGCTCTAATGGCATAAGAGTTATGCCCAGTTTGCTTAAGCATTGCATATTTGAGTGAAAATAGCCGATCTTGACCTAATTTGACCTCTGGAGGTCAAACCATTGACCTGAGCACTAAAACATGTGAAGTAATTTCTTACTGAAATCACGCGAACTTTCTAGTGCACTCTGCAGATTTGCGCTAAGGCCCATATTTTCGGAGTTAGAGGGGGCCATCGATCCCCCTGGTGGGGCGAAGGCGGCGCTGGACCCCCGGTGGGGCGCGGGTTAAACAGAATTTAATAGCGCGTCGATTGGTGAATTTGTTTTTGCAAATCGGTCGAATTTTTTCTTACTTTTAGGCTTTTAACCCGCGCCCCACCGGGGTCCGGCGCCACCTTCGCCTACCGGGGCCATCGATGGCCCCCTCTAACTCCGAAAATATGGGCGTTAGCGCAAATCTGAAGTGCAATAGAAAGCTCGCGTGAATTCAGTAAGAAATTACTTGCATGTTTTAGTGCTCAGGTCAATGGTTTGACCTCCAGAGGTCAAATTAGGTCAAGATCGGCTATTTTCACTCAAATATGCAATGATTAAGCAACTGGGCATAACTCTAATGTCATTAGAGATATTAGGCCTGGTAAAGTACATTTGATAGCAAATTGCCAGTACTTCTTCCGCTATGTGGAACGTAAAGACCTCCCGCCAGTGGTTTGACGCCAGAGGTCACCTCGTGACCTAATATGACCTGAGGTCACCAAGGTCAAAAAGTGACCTTGCCGTATATCAAATGAAAGCTAGTGACAAGACAAACACGATGGTGTTTGTTTCACCGTTCTAGCTCAATTAGGTCAAAGTTATTGTCAAAATACTGTTTTTGACCTCTGGTGACCTTGGATGACCTTGGAAAAGTCAAAGGGCAAATATGACCCCTGGGATCCGTGAAAGGGTGTCCAAAACGTTGTTCTGAGCAGTCTGAGTATTTGCAATCATTTTTGTGGCTTTATATCATGAAACAGCTTTTCCCCATGCTTTTCCAATGGGAGAGGTCGCCTCGTGACCTGACCTCAGGGCACGAAATCGAAAAATCCCGGACATACACCTTGTAGACCCTGGAGGGTCATGAAGTGTGGAAGTTTAATCGATCGACTTTGAAATGTAGCTCTTACAGAGCTCTAAAGGTGAAGTGAGGTGACCTTGGTTGACCTCGTCTGGTGACCTGACCTTGAATGACCCGGGGTAAAAATTTCAGGGATGATGGGAAAATGATGCGTGAGAGGTAGAGCCTCAACCGCGTGCTGCGCCTCGTCGTTTTTCTGCTATCCCGGAAACCTTAGGGGCCATCATGGCCCTTCTGGGGGGGTTAAAGTCAGACCTGCATTTTGAGATCGTCGTAATCGCGCGGTCGGACCAGTTAGCTTGCATTGGAGACCGAGTGGTAAAGTCATAACACCATATAACCGGGATTATATGTCAAGGTCACCTCACATGAAGGTCAAGGTCAAATATCACAGGTCAAGGTCATATGTGCACTTTCAAGGTCACTGACCACAGTGCTTCCGGTCAAATGACGTTACCCGGTCTGACGTACGTTATGCTATGACGTCATCAATAAGGTACCCCAATACCAAGGTCAAGGTCAAATGGCAAGGTCAAATGTCATTTGCAAAGGTCAATCCTCATTTCCCGCCAAACAGTGGCTATAGTGTTAGTCAAAGTGTACATTATAAGTAGTATACTATATTGTGAACTTACAGGTCAATGACCTTGAATGTCCTTGACCCCGAAATTGAAAGGAAGGCTCTTTGAGACCTTCTCTATATGACCCTGGTCCGCCTTTAGCTTATTCCTGCCATTTTTCCCGCATAATCGCGGCATTTACCGGTCGGTTCCCAGTATGGCCAAGTTTTGAACTTTATGACCTCGTTTGACCTTGAAGATATTGACCTAGGTAAATAAAAATTGGTAATGATGTAGATTACTATACCCCCACCCACCCACCTCTCAAATTTTGTTTGTCTATGCCTCTTAGTTTCCGAGATCTTACGGGGCCTACCAGGCCCCCCTCCAGTGCGTGTTAGTGCCAGACCCCCTCCAGTGCGGGTGTTAAAACTTGCATATTCTCGCTGCTTTTCTCTTCCCACGACCTGTTACTAATACCCTAGAGATATCAGCCGGCTATATGCTGGCTCCTCCCTGTCCTGTTGAGTAAATGCGAAAGTGAATTCGATCTATTTGTGGTTTTGCACAAGTCTACACTTTTTAAACTGGCTAAGGATGTCTCTAAGCCCATGCTCTGTCACCCAGCTCATGACTCCGGCTGAATAAATTATGTTCCTCCAGCCGAGACAAATGCCAATGTGGATCGCTGGGGAGCCATAATGGACCGGATTCTGCTGTGAGGTTTTATGTTATATTGAACTGCCATGAGGCCTGCTCGCATATCCGATGCGATCACGAAGTGATGCTAGATAATTGTTTCTGGCGAGGTCATGCTGATGAGTATGCAAGGTCGAGTCATAAATTGTGAACTAATCGAAGCTGGTCACGGCGCCAAGTCCAATGTTTATTACGTGAAATAACCGAAGTAAGGCGCTTGGCTGCTCAGGGCTAATTTCTGAATTTGTTTCCAGAACAGTTTTGTTTTAATTGTGCATTATCCCCAAGTATTCATCGATGATACTAATGCCGGTGAGGGATGTAAGCAGTGGTGTAAGAATATATTAGCATGAATAAATCTATTAGCATGGATAATCGATATAGCCGTCTCTCGCGTTCCACGGCGATGGCAGGTGCCGATGCTATTCTTCAGGCTCAGTGACGCGGTCCCCGGGTTAGATTGAACGGGCTAAGTGGCGGTGCGGCAGAAATATTGTACGTGGATGGATCTGTATTGTATTGATAGATGCAGGGTCAGTCATTGGCGAGATGGCGATTGGCTACATGCTAAAACAAACTGCAACCGTAAGCTCTGATCCGGAAACTTGCATAAATGCAAGCTTATGCGCAATCGCAATCAGACACAATCATGTGGTCGGACCAGTTTACTTGCATTCGAGACCGAGTTGTAACGCCATATCGCCATATAGGCAGGATTATATGTCAGGGTAACCTGATATGATGGTCAAAGTCAAGGTGAAAGGTCAGAATTCAAGGTCATATCAGCACTTTCAATGTCAATGGCCACAGTGCTTCCGGTTGAATGGCGTTACCCAGTCTGACGTATATTATGGTATGACGTCATAGTTAAGGTAACTCAAAGTCAAGGTCAAAGCCAAAGGTCAAGGTAAAGGTCAATCCTCATTTTCGGCCCAACGGCTGCTATATTGCTAGTTATAGTGCGCATTATGGCGTGTATGCCATATTTGTGGCCTCACAGATCAATGACCTTACATAACCTTGATCCCAAAGTCTTCGAAAGGTTGTTTGCGACCTTGTCTCTATGACACTGGTCAATCATTAGCATATTTCTGACATTTCCCGCATAATTACGGCATTTCCCAAAAGGTCTCGAGCACGTCCTAGACTTGGCATTTATGACATCGTTTGACCTTAAAAATATTTGCCTAGGTCAATTAAAATCGGTTGAGATTTAAATCACTATAGCCCTAGCCCCCAACCATCCGTCAACCGGTGTTTTTCTATGCATCTCAGTTTCCGAGATCTCAGGGGACCTTATACCAGGCCACCCTCTAGTGCGCATTAGTGTCGGACCCCTCTCCAGATCGGGTGTTAACTCTTTCAGACGCTAGAGCCCAGAAACTCTTCTCTTACCCGTCACCTTCTTTAACCCGCGCCCCGCTGGGGTCCCTGGCATGACGCGCCCCGCTGGGGGGGTGAATTTCGCCCCCTGCCCTCCGTATCTCATTTCCCAGGAACGCTAAAGAAAAACTATGGACGGCGTTCAAAAGCTCTTGACGATGAAAAGAGAAATTATAGCAATATTTTTATGTCAGGTCAATATTGAGGTCACCAGAGGTCATCAAAGGTTCCATGGGCTTACAACAGGGTAGTGTACCTTTCTCCCTCTAGATTCTTACTCAGCGGAAATGGAGCAATCATGCATCATTATGCATCATTGGATTCCTCTCGTTGTGGCAAATCGAATGATATGATATGACCTTGCTTGGTCAAATTGTGAAAATGACCTGACATCGAGCTAGGTCAGGGTCACAGAGTAACCTAGTATGGCCATGTTGCATATCAATGGACGCCCCGTGACAATATAAGCACAATCCAAGCCAAATAGGAGCTTGATCTCTATTTAGTGAAAAGTTATTGGCAAAACAATCACTGTATGCTCATGTAACCTGGCAGGACCTTTGAGAGGTCAGATGGTCAAAAACTTAACACGTGGCCCGCTGAGGGAGGGGGCGAAATTCGCCCCCTCCTGGTTTTTCCAAGATAACGCAAAAACAAAGAGGCGCAGAACAACGAAACATACAATACCTCATTCCTAATCAATTTTACGCATCTGACCAAATTTTTTAGGTCAGGTCATGTCAGGTCAAGGAGCTATTCAAGGTCAAGTGACCCGACCTCAAAACCCAAAATCACGAGTTTGAAGCGGCGCCGGGGTGAAAACCTACCATTTTGGCATTGTAAATGGTGACAGCCCAGGTGGGCAAGGTGAAAATTAGCTGACATGTTTCCTTGAGACCAATAACAGAACAAATCGCCGAAATTAACACCTGTAATATGAGCTCGTAATGTTATTCAACAACTAGAATAGTCCAGGAGCATCCATTGGTATCCTATTAACGCAAAACGTGTCACATTTTTCAGCCTGTGCTGGTACATTTATGGTTTGACATTTTCAATGGCGACACACTGAACACTTTTTGGCCCCTGGTGGCGCCTGAGGAACATCTGCTAAACGATCCATTTTAAACTTTCGCAATATGATGAGGATATTAGGGTCTAGAAATCTGCTATCCCGGAATTTTGATATTGTTGACTTAAGGTGGGGTCAATTTTTTAGTCACCCCATATAAGTCTATGGAGAAAAAATGAAAGGGCTCTTTTTCGGTAAATACGGGATAGATAAAACTTCGAATGCTCAAACAGTGTATTATTACCACGATCCTGACCTTAAAGTTGAGTTTTTGACCACCTAACCTCTGAAAGGCCATGTCAGGTCACAGGAACATACAGTGATTGTTTTGCCAATAACTTTTCGCTGAATTGAGATAAAGGTCCCAGTGTGCTTGCATTGTGCTTATATTGTCACGGTGAGTCCATTGATATGCAACATGGCCATGCCAGGTCACCATGTAACCGTGACCTAGCTCAAGGTCAGGTCATTTTCACAATTTGACCTATCAAGATCATGTTATACATCATTTGATTGGCCACGATGAGGGAAATCCAATGATGCATAAATATTTGATCTAGCTCCACTCAGTAAAAATCTAGAGGGGTAAACGTACACCACCCTGTTGTAAGCCCATGGAATCTTCTTTGACCTTTGCTGACCTCAATATTAACCTGACATAAAAATACTTCGTATAATTTCTCTTCGACTCGTCAAGAGCTTTGGAACACTGTCCATAATTTTTCTTTAGCTGTCCTGGGAAATGAGATACGGTGGGGGGCGAAAAACGCCCCAAAGCGGGGCGCGTCATGCCAGCGACCCAGCGGGGAGCGCGTGTTGACTTTATGTTCAAGATCGTGGTAATAATACACGGTTTGATGATTTTCAGCTTTATCTATCCCGTATTTACTGAAAACAAGCCCTTTCCATTTTTTCCCATGGACATAACGGGGTGACCAAAAAATTTACCCCACCTTAGGTCAATTATATCAAAATTCCGGGATAACAGATTTGTAGACCCTAACTACTTCATCATGCTGTGAACGTTTCAAACTGATCGGTTGGCTGATGTTCCTCGGGTTCCGCTTTAAATTTGTGATTTTAGGTTTTGAGGTCGGGTCGCTTGATGTTGGATAGCTCCTTGACCTGACATGACCTGACCTCAAAAATTTGGTGGGATGCGTAAAATTAATCAGGAATAAGGAACAGTAAGTTTCTTTGTTCTGCGTCTTCTCGGTTTTGCGTTACCTGGGGAAAACCAGGAGGAGGGGGGCGAATTTTGCCCCCCCAGCGGGGAGCGTGGTACCCTGTCACGACCTAAATATTGACCAGAGCCCAAAAGTGACTAATGTAGCTTCCTCATTAATTTAGTTCTGATCTATCCACCAGTGTTCCCGTTTTTTCGCTATCCCGCATAGCAGCAGAGATCGAAAGGGGGGAGGGTATTTGAACGCCCCCTTCAAAGGGGGCCCCACCGGGGCGAAGGTAGCTCAGAGGTCCAACGGCAGGGTTGGCACTACCCACTAACCACTGCCCGGGTTTTTGGGTCTTTTAGTGGGTTTTTAATGGATAAAACCCACCCGGATTTTTTTCATAAATCATTTTCTAAATGCCCCAGAGTAAACATTTTGTCTTTTTTTTGCTATTCACATCACTTTTAACCCGCGCTCCACCGGGGGTCCGGCGCCACCTTCGCCCCACCGGGGGGCCATCGATGGCCCCCCTCTAACTTCGAAAATATGGGCGTTAGCGCAAATCTGCGAAGTGCAATAGAAAGCTCGCGTGAATTCAGTAAGAAATTACTTCGCATGTTTTAGTGCTCGGGTCAATGGTTTGACCTCCAGAGGTCAAATTAGGTCAAGATCGGCTATTTTCACTCAAATATGCAATGATTAAGCAAACTAGTCATAACTCTTATGTCATTAGAGCTATTGAGGCCTGGTAAAATTCATTTGATAGGAAATTGCCAGTACTTTTTCCGCTATGTGGAACGTAAAGACCTCTCGCCAGTGGTTTGACCTCCAGAGGTCACCTCGTGACCTAATATGACCTGAGGTCACGAAAAGTCACAAAGTGACCTTGCCGTATATCAAATGAAAGCCAGTGACAAGACAAACACGATGGTGTTTGTTTCACTGCTCTAGCTTAATTAGGTCAAAAGTTATTGTCAAAATACTGTTTTTGACCTCTAGTGACCTTGGATGACCTTGGAAAATTCAAAGGGTAAATATGACCCCTGGGATCCGTGAAAGGGTGTCCAAAAACGCTGTTATGAGCAGTCTGAGTATTTTCAATCATTTTTGTGGCTTTTATATCATGAAACAGGTTTTCCCCATGCTTTTCCAATGGGAGAGGTCGCCTCGTGACCTGACCTCAGGGCCCGAAATCGAAAAATCCCGGACATACACCTTATAGACCCTGAAGGGGTCATAAAGTGTAGGAAGTTTCAAATCAATCGACTTTGAAATGTAGCTCTTACAGAGCTCTAAAGTTGAAGTGAGGTGACCTTGGTTGACCTCGTCTGGTGACCTGACCTTGAGTGACCCGGGGTAAAAAATTTCAAGGATGATGGGAAAATGATGCAGTGGGAGGTAGAGCCCTCAACCGCGGTGCTGCGCCTCGTCGTTTTTCTGCTATCCCGGAAAAACCTTAGGGGGCCATCGATGGCCCCGGTGGCGCGAGGGTTAAAGCTCCTAAACCTTGGTATGTGTAGAATATATGCCAAAGTTTGGCAGAATCGGTACCATATGCCACCCCATACAACCCGCTGGAAAAATGCATTTGGAAATTCTTGCCTTCTTACCAGGAAAATCATTCTTAACACGCGCATTGACGGGGCGGGTACCCGCCCCCCTCGGGTTTTTGGAGATAGTAGAAAAACGGCGGCGCTAGCGCCGCCGTACTTGGTATACCTTTCCCTCGTCATTTTTACAACTTCTGTGAAAAGTTTAAGGTTAGGTCATCTCAGGTCAGGTCACCAGTACAGGTCAAGTGACCCGACCTCAAAAAAAAAGTTTAAGATAGCATAAGTCGGAGCAGGGTGAACTTATCTGATTGAAACTCATATCACATAATGGCCCCACCGAGTTCTCTAAAATATGTTCCGGTATTTTTGATATCGGTGACCTAAGGTCAGGTAGGAGGTATGACCTCTCCATTGGAAATACATGGGAAAAATGGTTTTTACAAAATAACTCAGTAACGGATGGCGATAGAGCATTTATTTTAGCTGCATTAGACTCGCCTGGGCTTTACGGTTCTAATGATATGCATTTTATATAATTTGACCCTGACTTGACCTCAGGTCAGTTCAAATCCTTGATTTGACCTAGCAAGGTCAAATTATATATCATTCGATTCGGCTTGCTGCGTAGATTCATATAGTTTAAGTCGTTTTACTCTCGCTTTACTTGTTCAGATGTAATGGCCGAAAAACTTAATTTACATGTTATCCCTATGACGAACATGTTTTGACCTCTCGTGACCTTAAATGTGGCCTGACAAAAAAATGATTCAAATGTTTTCGATGGAGAAGTGGATGGGCAGCCCAACACCGTTTACCGTTTTTCGCTACCTACCGTGGTTCTCGAGATCTTAGGGGGGTACCCGCCCCCGTCAATGCGAAGGTGGCTCAGACCCCCGTCAATATGCGTGTTAAGAATGCACATGTCGTCTAAATTGCACATTGTGCAACACAAATTTCTATTTCTTGCCACAGGTAAAAGTTGCTGGATAAGACCAATGCCGTCTCTGAGTATGACGTTAGTTTTTGTCTGTATCATGCAGTTTTTTCCAGAATTCAACCTATATATATATATATATATATATATATATATATATATATATATATATATATATATATATATATATATATATATCTGAATTAATTTATAAACATCTCTACAGGGTCAAAATATGCCAAGGTAACAGTGCAGTTTCAGATTGTGACTCTGACTGACTTTGACCTGAGGCACACAAATAGTTTATTTGTCCAGCTCATGAAACCTCTAAGGCTTATGGTGGTGGAGTCACATCGTGCTGTACTCGAGGCGCGCAGCCTCTGGAGTACAGCAAGGTGAGACGACAGCCTCTCCTCTTGGCTGAGCTTAAGCACTGTAAAGAGCTTCCCGCACAGCCTCCTGTCGTTTTCTGATCTATGTTCCCCACGTTGATCATAAGAAGACGGACACCATCACAATGTTTGTCTCGGAGACTCTAAATAACAAGTCTCAGGGGCCCAAGCGTTGGTCTGGCAGGGCCCACCAAAATTTTGAATTGGGGACCCCAGATTCGGCTGTCGGGACACCAGAGTTTATCTCTGGGCGTCCAGACTTGGTCTCTGGAGCAGCCCCAAAAATTTTCCCGAGATTTCCAGAGTTGGTCTGGAGGACCCTCAAGAGTTTGTCACGGGGGGGCGCCCAGAGCTGGTCTCTGAGGGCCCCCAGAGTTAGTCTCGGTGGGCCCAAGAGTCTGAATTGGGGGATCCGAAAAGTTTTCTCAGGGAGCCCAGGGCTGATCTCGGATGGCCTTTAAGAATTCGTCTCAGGGGGCCTCAGAGTTGGTCTCCGAGGCCTTTGAGGGTTTGTTTCGTGGGCCCATATAGATGGTCTTGAACCTGGCTGAAAGTTGGTTTCCTGGGGGTCCCTAGATTCGGTCCTTGGGCTCCCGAGAGCTGGTTTCGGGGACCCCAAGAATTGTTCTTGGGGCCCCCAGTGTTGGTCTCGAGGACCTTCAAGAGTTTGGTTCGTGGGGCCCTTAGAGCTAGTCTCGGGGATCCCAAGACTCGTTCTCGGGCGACTCAGAGTTTTTTTCTGGTGGGAGGGGAGGTTTTGTCTCAATGCACTGGCCAATTTTCTCAGACTGCCCAAAGAATTCGTGTTGGGGGCACCTCAGAGATGGTCACCGGGTCACAAAATAATAAAAACGATACCACGCTTTATTTAGCTAGATAGGCAAGGAAACAAGCAGGGTAGGTTTAAACAGCCAATAAAAGTCACGTGAACCACACCGATTCACTCTACAATCTCATCAGCCACCGCTGACGTTCTTTTTATTTTCAGTGACGATCTTTGCACTTGGGGCCCCGTGTAGTGCCCCCGACCCTATATCCACGCCCCCTTCCCCTGAGCAAATAATGGATACGCCCCTGCTATGCTCTGAGAATTGTGATCTGGTCTTTATTGATGTACCGGACTGAGATTCTCAGCGCTAGCATTTGTCCGTGAGGAGTATAAGCTACTGATGTAGAAAAAGTGAAAGTGAATTCCTGTGGGAGCGGTGGTGTGGTGCTTGTCGCACTTGCTTTCTATGGGGTCGCCCGGGCTTATGTCCGGTGAATTTCTTGAGTAGAGAGAATCCGGCTCCTAAGAGAAAACAGTAACAAGAGTCGACGACGCCGTATAACCATAGCAGTGGGTGAGTTGATAAGCCCAAAAATTGTTATTCTGGTCAAAAATCTTTTAATTTTCTTATCCATGGGTGCCCGTGAAACTATGAAGGGTTCTGCACGCTGCCGTCAATCGGGTACTTCAGAACAGCTTGGAGAATAGGAGCTTCTTCCTCCCTCCGCCTCCTGAGGCAAATGCTGATAGGCAACGATGATATTGAAAGCATCACGGTCTTAACACGCGCCCTGCAGGGGTCCCTTGCATGACGCGCCCCGCTGGGGGGCGTTTTTTCTATTATATATAATCATTAATCTAGCTATTTAGTGCTCTCTAGCTTTGGGCTCCCGAGACTTATATGCAGGGGCGTCGCCACGAGGCGGGGGCAGGGGCTTGCCCCCCTCCACTTTTTTGGCCAACAATTTCCTGATCTCAGTCAAAATGGGAGAAAACCGGACATTCTTATAACCAGCCGCTGCAGAAGGCAACGAGGAGCCCAAATTCGAACAGTATTTGGTCCTAACGTGGTAAGTTCTTTGTCAGTGTCAATTTGAAGTTTGGCTGGCCCCTCTTACTTCTTTGCCGGTGGCGACGCTTATGCCTATATGCACCCTCGGCGGGCCCTCCCACTTTGAGAAAATTATATATCCGCCACTGTATGTAATACATTTTGCAGCTCAGTTTGCAAATAATTCAAACTAATTAAATACAAACCAGTGGGGGTTCCTTCTAAGGGAGAGCTCCCGATGCACGAGAAATTCACTCTATATACTCATTACTCACACAATACCATCCACACACACTGGCGGACGCAGAGGGTGGTCACGGGACCATGTACCCCCAAAATGGCGAAATTTCGGCCGATCTTAAAAACTGTTTCTAAAAAATTTTCCGAGTTACCCCCATGGCCCTTCCGCGCCCGCCCCTGTCTACACGATGTGGGGAAAATTTACCACATCCGGGAAAATTTTACCCAACATCAATGATCTTCTCAAGGCCTTTGGTATTATTGTGCTCAAGTGATAAATATCCCAATATATGGTAGCGCTAATATATTGGCCTCGGTCATCGAAAGTGTTGGCACCTGGCGGATTTTTTTGAAAACGCCAGTAGAGGGACTGACATCTGGCGCGGCTGCTTCATATCCGGCACATTTGTAAATAAACTCCTTTGTTTCCTACACGGTTCCTATGGTAACGGATTTTCAGTCGTGGTAAACTCGTGAAAGAGCGTGGTTATACGTGACGTTGGGTGGACGTGAATATTGAAGACTGGCGTTATTTTCTTGTTTGTTATAATCTTGGAAAGTTCAAAGAAAATGGAGAAGAGACGGATAACCATTAGATCCAATCAGAAATGCTGCGTTCCTCAGTGTGTATCCTTCCGAAGAAAGTGTTGATGGTGCTGTCCAAGCAGTGGAAGTTGAAACTGAGAACTGGGAAGAAGATAGGCTCAAATGCTGCTGTCTGTTGCAGACATTTTCAGCCATCTGACTTCCATTGACATCCACCTGGTAACAGTGGCGGATCTAGCCGGTTGGTTTGGGAGGGGCAAACCAAAGTCGAAAAGCAAAAAAAAAAAAAAAAACGTCGCGCAGTGACAAATTCCGCTACAATATGCCTTTTCGGTAGGATTTTGGGAACTGGAGACGAAAAGCAAAAAAACGTCACGGGGTGAAAAATATGGGCTCAAGATACATTTTTTCTATCCAAGCCCTAATATTTCCACTGAACTCTCTAATTCTGTTTGAAGTTGAGAGTTAAAGCACCAAAATTTTGCTTACAAGCTAAAAAGGAGTCGGGGGAAAAAGGAGGTCGATCGCTTTGGGGGGCAAAAACATAGTTTTGCCCCGAGCTTTTCCGTTTGGGGGGGCAATTGCCTTTTTGCCCCCCTGGATCCGCCACTGCCTGGTAAGCGGCTGTGAGGCCAGTGTACAAAGTATGGCATTTTCGACGAGATCTCGTCGGCGCGTGTGCCCTTGGAGACAGGACCGAGTGGTGCGAATTTTATCAACCTGGTGCGAATTTGCAAGGTTAGTGACACTTAAAATAAACAAATAATGGCTGAATGGCTATTAAGACACAGGAGGGGACTTATAAAAAGCCCTTAATTAACTGACTAATGATTGAGATAGCATTGCATTGCAGGGGTAGGAATGGGTGCATTTTTTCCCTGGTATGTGGCATATTGGTGCGAATTTTTGGAGGATGGTGGTGCGAGAATTTTAGATGGCTGGTGCGACTCGTCTGGCCTGCTGCCATACTTTGCAGACTGGCTGTGGGGCGATCTCCAGTTCCGCTTATGCCTCCTTCCACTCCCTTTAGCCTGCTTCTAGCAGGAGTAGGCCTTTATCCTTGGGCCGTCATCAAAGGCGGATCCAGGATTGCCGATTGGGGGCACCTTCCGGGGGGCGAGGCGCCATTCTTGACCGAGAAACCCTATCAGATGGGAGCAAAACCCTATCGGTGGGAGCTGACTTTCGCATCCTGGGGTGGAAGGGGGAGGGGTGGGAAGCGAAATTTCAGGGGGCGTGGCCATTTCAGGGGGCGCTGAGGGTCAATGGCGGGGGCACATACTCCCTTTGCCCCTGGATTTGCCTATGGGGCACATGCCCACTTTGCTGTCCCCTTGGATACGCCTATGGCTGTATTCCTTTTAGCCCGGGAAACTGACATCTTGAAATAATTCGGTAGATATACGCCTTTATTCGTTTCAAGCTGTCTGAAATTCCAGTTTGAATGTACGATGGACAATGCGTTTCCAAACATTAGCGTCGCCACCGGCAAAAAGTGGGGGGTTGCAGCAAACTTTAACCTGATCCTGACTACAAACTTTGCTCCTTGGGACCAAAAACTCCTCGAATTTGGGCTCCTCACTGCCTTCTGCAGCGGCTGGTTATAAGCCACTGCCACATACCAGGCATAAAACACGTATAATTCACCGCTTACCATGCTATTCCCAGGCCCCACTAACGTTGTTTACCTTTCGGAGTCCCTCTTTCGCGGCCATCTTGGATGGCACACTAGCGCCACTGGTGAGCGTGACCGGGGTCAATTGTTGCAAAATTCTTCAAGCAGAAAGATGCGGCGTACTTGGCTCCATTGTTTCATTTATTGCTAGGACGGTTGATTACGTAAGTAGTAAGTTAGGAGCTTTAGACGTTCCATTCATAGGACACAGTTTTGACGTTGGGGATTGGGACCGTGGAGGTAACTCACAAATAATACCTGTTGTCTGCGCACCGTTCAAGGCAGTGTACACATCTCTCAGACAAGGTTAGTACTATAATTTCTGAAATTCGGCATCATGCGTTTTTGTTTTGTTTTTCCTCTCGTTTTTCTGTTCTCTTCTGTTTGCTGTACACTTGTTTTGTTTTCTTTGGTTATTCTCTTCCATTAGTGTCTTATTTTTGGTCTCGCTGAACACTTCTCTGTTTCAGTTTATTTGTTAAGATAGGTCTTCACCTTGTATACATGTTTTTTTTTTGGTTTTGGTTTGACTTCGTTAGCCACATAATTTTGCTATCACTGATTACCTACATGCTCATATAAATTTTTTTGGTGTGATAGGTTCCTATACTGCTGAATTGCTTGTCTTTATTTCTTTTGTTTGTTCGTTCTCCCTTAATTTCTTTAAATTAGGGTTTCATAGATTTAATATAGGTATCCAACATAGGTATGTGGGCTTCCTACATATACTTATAACTTAACTTTGTTATTTTTCCTGTTTGCTTTATTTGTGCTTAATTTTCATATGCTTTTAAGTGTATTTTGGCATTATGTTTCTGCTCAGTTTGTTTTGCTTTGTGTAGGCTTATTTTGTTTTTTCCTGTCATTTGCTCTGTTCGGTATTGCATTTCTAGTTTTTCCTTTGTTTTTTTTCTTGTTCCATTAGTGCTGCTTCTTTACTGGGGGTTTATGTTTTGCTCCTACCTATGCTGATCATTTGCATTTATCTGATAACATGGTCACCTACTTCCTTTTGTTCTATGCTGTATGCATATAAAGTTCTTCTGTTGCTCTTTATTGCTTTGCCTTGCTCATGTCTTATTTTCCCATTCTCTTCCTTTATTTCTGTCCGCTATCAGTATGTAAAAATGAAATAAGAAATTGATGATGATGATACTTATACAACACCTTTCATTTCATATATGGTTCTTGCCACCTTTTCTCCCTGAGCACCAGAGACTGCCCAATAGGGGTGGATGGAACCAAGGCCATAGCAGACCCCAGATACATGAGCAGCTTCATTATGCCCTGTTTAGGGACTGGCTATGGGAACATAATTATTGACTTATGTAACCAGGAGTTGTGAAGACAGGCTTTAGATTACATGGATTGACAAGTCTGTTCCTGTACTGTATGTTAATAGAGCACTGTGAAGCTGTATGCGACAGATACATGAGCAGCTTCAATATGCCCTGTTTAGGGACTGGCTATGGGAACAGAATTATTGACTTATGTAACCAGGAGTTGTGAAGACAGGCTTTAGATTACATGGATTGACAAGTCTGTTCCTGTACTCGGTATGTTGATAGAGCACTGTGAAGCTGTATGCGACAGATACATGAGCAGCTTCATTATGCCCTGTTTAGGGACTGGCTATGGGAACAGAATTATTGACTTATGTAACCAGGAGTTGTGAAGACAGGCTTTAGATTACATGGATTGACAAGTCTGTTCCTGTACTCGGTATGTTAATAGAGCACTGTGGAGCTGCTCATGTCTGGGGTAAGTGTTTACTAACAGGCCCTAGATTCCTGATGGAACCTATCAGGTAAACATGTACTTTTCAGTGACCTAATGAATGCTAATGTCAAATTTCCATAATGCATTATTTACAGACAAAACAGGTCTGAAAATCATGGAAACAACTTCAACTTGTTTTTGCCTTCAATTGCCAAAAGCCAAAACATCCTTCCTTACTAATCCTTGCTATCAAAATTTTTTACTAGGCCCTGGGTTGACCAAAGCATCACATAGGTAATTAGAAAGCTCAGCAGAACTGGCTGCTCAGCGTTTTTACTGTTGCAAAAGAAGTCGTACCATTTGGTAACATTTATCATGTGATGTGTTGCTAGATGGAAAATGTTTTCTTCATCGTTTGAGGTTGGGACATAGTGCCTCTATAGTGCCTTTATTCTTTTGAGGAATACAGTTATTCTTGTTTGACATAAAAGAGTTGGGATGCCATTTATATATCATATGCATAGAATTTGTTTACAGCCATGGGCATTGGAGTACAGCAGGTGGGTGCTGTTCCCCTTTACTTCAACCTGCCATCCTTTCTGTGATTTTATATTGGAATGTTTTAATGGGTGTACTTTTAGGAACTGAAAGAATGTGTATTTGAATCCATAGGCTTATATTTGACAGACATATACAAGATAAAAGAGCACACACAGCAGAGGGAACAGAAAGTACATAGGTCGAAGCCCATTAGTTGATGCACTAGATAGCCTAGTGCAGGCTCACTGCCCGCCGCGCGCACTGCCGATGCCCAGCGGCCATGCGACACGACAATACCACGCTTCTAAACACTGCTTACACTAAGATAAAAAGTGCACCAGCGGCAAGGAACGCCGCAGTGGAATTCTCAGTTTGTGAGGGACCACAACACCAGGCTTTCGACCTTCATAGAGTGCAGTGTTATACAGTAACTGGCGCCGGCCCCACCAGTGATCCGCACCACGGCCGCTGACTGGGCGGCGCCTGCCCTGCCATCTACCGGCGCTCGCGGGGCCGCCAGAAGGCGCTTGTGAGCTGCTATCTCAGACTCTAACTGCGTGGGCTATATCGGAAAATGGCACTGACCGCGGGTGGGCGAAGATCTCCCCTGGTGACTGCAGAAGAAATAGCAAGGTGTTTCCTGAAGGGTTTTGTAGCTGTGTGCATAAGGGTCCTCTCCACCGGGTCAGATCGGACACCGAAGGCGGTTTTCCGCCGTGGGGCATTGAACCCACGTATTGTCGTTATTTTTAAATTATTTTGCTAAAAAATTGTTGCTGGATACCTACTGCTGAAGCTGAAACAGCAGAAAGTCACTTGCTGCTTAAGCTGAACCTGCTGAAACAGCTCCAACACGAGGCCCTGTCACCGTCTTCTTTTCTTCTTTTCTTTACACCATATGGGTAACCACCGTACTCAGATAAAGTCCTATGCACGGAGGAAGTGCGAGTCATGCTACAGGAGAGCATCTCAGTTCAAACGGTGTATGTTGAGACCGTGCAGCGTGTCGTGTGGTTTTGTGCTTTTATCTTCCATCACATCACAGCCATCAGCAGGTTCACAGCCTTAATATAATTGATTGGTTTTTTCTTCGTTTGCTAACACGGTGTGGTGGGCTGGTAAATGGGAGACTAGTTTTCAGAACATCGTAATATTGCAGCCTTGATAGCTCCGTCGTTGAGCGATAATCTTTTTTCCATTATTCTTCCTCTCAGTCAGTTTTTGCGACTTCAAGAGTGCAGTGTACTGGTGGGGGAGGGGAGGGGTATGACGTGCATGTGGAAGTGCAGGATGGGGTCGCGTTTCAAAGTTTTTTATCTCGAGTTTATTCGTGTCACTATGTGCTGGGTTTGCTATTCATTGTTTGTCTTCTTTTGTTGTCAAATATACCCCCGGCGGAAGCCGTGATGAATCATGAGCCTAAAAGTATATTTTTCTGGCTAACGGAAAGCTGAATATTTCATTGAATTGGAAAGTCTAACAAAATTCCAAAACTCTCTTCGCAGTCTCCACAACTGCTCTCCATACGAGTGGTACTTATACTTATGGGGAGATTTGTACGATCATGTGTTGTGTATTGAGCGTGTGTCTTGCGATTGAAATGAAAAACAATAATATTTATAATGATTTCACTTTACCTCCATGATTGGTGACCAGGGGCGCAGCCAGAGCTTTGGTATTGGGGCACACCAACTTTGAGGGGCACCCCGGGAAAAAGGGCACTTTTAATATAACCTAAAAAACTTACTATATCTTTGTTTGTATCATTTTTTGGCATCTTTGGTTCAATAAAAATGCAAATAAATTATTGAGGGAGAAGGAAAACGCGATTAAAAACTAAAAAAGGAAAAATATAACCAAGATGTCTTGGAAGTAGCCAAAACACGACTGTTTTGGATAGATTTGAGGACAAATGAGCCAACTCATGCAAGTACTTAACGTCAGAGAAATCAGCGGAGCATGTGATATCTGTTACAATGTGCAAGTTAATACATATTGGAGTCGAAAATTCATTTGTTATGCTCATTGGTTTTGTCGTGACAAGTGAGCCCTTTCAGAACGCGGATTAAGTTCCTTGCCTCCCACAATCGCCGTGGGACGAGATGTGGCATAGTGTCTTTGGAAGAACACATTTTTGCTGCCGGAAAAATTTGGGAGATACCTTTTGAACGCGTTTATTAAGTTCCATATTCTCAAGGATCGGTCCCAGTTAAGAGTAAATAAAAGGTGAACAGGCCGGTGGTTTGGATGGGGATGGTGTGACAGGGCTGAAAATTGTGGAAACTAGTTCTTCATTTAAATTAATTAGTAGAAATCCTGGTTTAGGGGTCTGTGCTCTGAGCTCAGGGGCACATGCCTTTTTATCATGCCTTCCCAGAATCCACCAGTATAATAAGCAATTTATATAACCAGGGTTGCCTAGGTATCACAAGCCGTTTTAGAGCTTCCTCATTCCTCGTTAGCTCCGATTTACAAGGGAGTTTCCATTGTGATTTTATTCCCCATCTATTCAAGACCAGCTCTGGGGCCCCCAAGTGTGGATCAGAGGGCTCCAGAGTAGCTTTCGCCATCCCCCAGTTGTTCCTCCAGGGACTAGACTAGCTCAGTGACCCCGCCCCGAGATGATGGAAGTTGGCCTTGTGTTCTAATTATCTATTCAAGACCACCCTGGGGCCCCTGATGTAGATCAGGACCACAGAGCAGCTCATGCTTCACCCAGGGACTAGACTAGCTCATTGGTCCCAGAGATGAAGTGATCAGACTAGCTCAATGGGCCACAGATAGGCTCATAGGCCCTTAAACCAGTTCAAGAAGCCCCAGAACAGTTAAAGGCGCCAGATCACCTCAGGGGGCCTCAAGCCAACTTAAGGGGCTCTCACAAGCTCAGCGCCCAGACCAGCTCAGGGGTACCCTTAGAACCTAGATCCGCTCTTGGGCCCCAGATCAGCTCTTGGGGCCCCAGATCAGTTCAGGAGTCTCAAGTCAGGTCAGGGGGCAAGATCAAGTCAGGGCCACTAAATCAGCTCAGGAATCCCTCACCAGCTCGGGGCCCAAGCAGTTCAAAAGCCCCAGAGCTGCTCAGGGAACACCAGATCGGTCCATAGGGCACCAGATCAGCCTCGGGGACAAACAATCAGATCAGTGGTCCCCGACAAGCTCGGGGCCCAAATCAGCTCGGAAATACCAGATCAAGTCAGGAGGCACTTAATCAGCTCAGGAGCCCCATACCATCTCAGAGGCCCTCACCAGCCCCTGTGGGCCCAGCTCAGCTCAGGGCCTGGGAGCTGCTCAGGAAATCACGTAATCAACCCAGGAGGCCGGGTCAGCTTAAAGGGCACCATATTAGCCATGGGGCTCCAGACTAGCTCAGAGGGAATAATATGGGCTCAGGAGACACACTGATGACTCAGCAGGCACCAGATCGACTCAGGGGCATTAGTTAAGTTCAGGAGGCAGTATATCTGCTCAGGGTGCACCAGATCGATCAGCGCAGGGGGCAAGTTCAAGTCAGGGGCACTAAATCAGCTCAGGGATCCCTCACAAATTCGCGGCCCAATCAGTTCAAAAGCCCCAGAGCTGCTCAGGGAACACCAGATGCCCATAGGGCATCAGATCAGCTTCGGGGACAAACAATGAGATCAGTGGTCCCCGACCAGCTCGGGAATACCAGATCAAGTCAGGAGGCACTTAATTAGCTCAGGAGCCCCATACCATCTCAGGGGCCCTTCTCAGCCTCTGTGGGCCCAGCTCAGCTCAGGGCTTTAGAGCTGCTCATGAAATCACGTAAGGAGGCCAAGATCAGCTTAAAGAGCACCAGATTAGCTCAGGGGCACTAGACTAGCTCAGAGGGCATCAGATGGGCTCAGGAGGCACCAGATTGACTCAGGGGCATTAGTGCAGCTCAGGTGGTACCAGATCGATCCGCTCGGGGACCAGATCAGCTCCCAGCACCCCAGACTATGGCAGGAGCCTAATTCAGCTCAGGGAGCAATATAACAGCTCAGGGGACACAAGGTGGGCTCAGGGCCCACCAAACCAGCTCAGGGGGCACCAGGCCATCTAAGGAGACATCAATAATCAGCTGAGGGGGCACCTAATCAGCTGAAGAGGCACCATATTGACTTAGGAGTCAGAATCAACTTGGGAGGCATGAGAGCAGCTCGGGGGCCCGAATCAGCTCAAGGGGCACTCAATCAGCTATTAGGGCATCAAGCAAGCTCAGAGATATTATACTAACTCAGATGACATTATATAGGTTCAGGAAGCACATTTATTTGCTCAGTGGAGCACTCGATTGACTCAGGGCACCATATCATCTTAGAGGGCAAGTAATCAGCTCAAGGCGCCAAGACCAGCTGAGAGGCCACGAGATGAGCTCAAGGAGCACCAGACTAGCTTCACCCGTACGATTATTGGCGACGATGAGGCATTAGGTGGACACATACTAGGTGCCCATACTCTTCCCGGGTGCTTGAAAGGCGACAGAATGCCCTAGCTGACCAAAAAACGTATTAAGTTGTCCAACAATAGTTTCAATCGCTACATGCGTTCCAGTTACATCTAGGTTCAACGGCGTAGGGCACTGAATTTCGAGCGGCTCGGCCCAAATTTGGGTACACCACTTGTCAATCAAAAGGGCACAACGGCAGTGATGGGGGCACGTGCCCCATGTGCCCCCTGGCTGCACCCCTGGACAGTAGATCAACTCCGGGAGGCATTAAATAAGCTCAGGGGGCCCGGATCAGCTCAAGGGGCACTAAAACAGCTAAAAGGACACCAGGCAAGCTCGAGGCATCAAGTTAACTCAGAGAGCATTATATAGGTTCAGAAGGCACAATTATTTTCTCAGGGGGCACCAGATTGACTACGAGGGTACCAGATCAGCTCAGAGGTCACACGATCAGCTCTGGGGGCCAAGACCAGCGCTCAGGGGGCACCAGATGAGCTCAAGGGGCACCAGAATAGCTCCGCCCGTATGATTATTGGCGACGATGGGCATTATCTGGAAACCGATTACGTGCCTATACTCTTTCCGGGTGCTTGGAAAGGCGACAGAATGCCTTAACTGACCAAAAAGACACTTAATTGTCAAAAATAAATTAAATCGCTAAATGCAGTCTAGTGTCATCTAGGCTCAACGGCGTATGACACTAAATTTCCAGCGGCACGTCCCAAAGAGGGTACACCACTTGGCAATCAAAAGGGCACCCCGGCACCGATGGGGGGCACGTGCCCCTGTGCCCCCCTGGCTGCGCCCCTGTTGGTGACGTTTCCATGTGGCTGTGAGATAACTCGGCTCATTTTCTTCCCCAGGATGGCTGTGGCGCGCTGCTGCCGGTTCGCCTTGCCGGGGACTCGGCTGGGCGTGGCTCGGCTGAGCCGGGCGTACGCCTCCGATTCTGGCCTCTACGAGCCGGAGGGCATCTCCGAGCCGTGGATCCCCGAGTACAAGCCGCGCAATGATGAACACACCGAGACCAAACGCTCCAGGTCCGAAGGAGAATCCAGTGGCAATCTGATGAATTTATTCAAATGGTGTTTCCAGTTAGATTATACTAGATTAGACTACATTAAAGGCTTGGGTCCACTATCTATTCATTCCTAACTTAGGTGCAGGATGTGCTCGAAGGCACTGTGTTTTACGCAAACCATTAGAACAGCTGAACAGACATAGTTTTGTGAGCGGGCAGCGTTGCATCTGTATCCGCGCCATCCGGAGAGGTGGGCTGACGGCCGTCTGATGTGGGCCGTTCCTCCGTGTGACGACAGGCTGCTGTACCAGTCGCGGAAGCGCGGCATGCTGGAGAACGGCCTGGTGCTGAGCACCTTCGCCAGTCGGTACCTGGCCGACTTCACCGCTCCGCAGCTGGAGGCCTACGACAAGCTCATCAACCAGCCGTCCAACGACTGGGACATCTACTACTGGGCCACCGGTCAGTGCGCCTTGGCCGCTGTGGGTAGTGTTATGGCCGCACGTTGTCTAGGATACATGGGGTTTGCCAAAGTGTGTAAACGTTAAAATGATGGAAAATAGTTAAACAAGGTTGAATGCTCGGTTTATTCGGCGTTTTGAGCTTACAGTTTGCAAAGGAGTTTAATATCAAGTATCCATTTCCCGTTTTCACGTGCAGTGACTGGAACCTATTTAATGAGTAACGCGTTGTAATTTAATGAGTACGCCCTTATTCCTTAGCGTATTTTTGGGGCTTAAGATCATCTTCTGGTGGGTAGTTTTTGGGTTGGGTTTTATGGATGGCGATAGGAACCTGGCTTCTAATTCTTTTGAGTTGTATCCGGCTGATTTTCGTCAAAAGCAGTGCGTTTTTCATGAATGTGCCTGTATCATCCCCAAGATGATATATCGCCATCCTACCAAGGAATGCCACCACTTTTTAATTATTTTTCTTTTATACGTGAAGACGGTTCTTTGCATTGCTACGTCGCCAAGCTTGAAATCAAAACTAGCGGCCAGGGCTTATTAAAAGATGGTATTATCTACCCTAAATTACTTGCATAGTTTTTTTTTGCTGGCCAGAATACCGCCGGCGCTAAAATTAAGGGGAAGACCAGATAAACACAATGAATTCGTTCTATAAATGGATGGAATAACCTGGGACATACTTTTACTGTCATTTTGTTCAGAGTACTCATGATTACATTACTGTTGTATTTTTGTTTTATAATTCCACTTTCAACTTGTGACCACTTTCAAGGAGCATTGACCTTACAAGCAATTTTATGCCCAACACAGGGGCTGTCTACATCCTAGCTTTTTTTGCATGCTTTTTGTCATTTCTGTTCGTCAAAACCTTTTTCATCTGGCAGGAGTGCGTGAGGTCCCTGAGGAGTTCAACAGCGAGATTATGACGATGCTCAAGGATTTTATCAAGAACAAGGACAAGGAAAGTAGAATATCACAGCCGGACCTCTATGAGTGAATCGGGCGGTGAAATCCTAGTGTTGACATGTGTCTAGAAAGCAGGCAGTGATTGGGAAAATACGCAGTCGTCTTTTCAGATACCTGTCTCATAAATAACGAGCTATTTTTCTGGTGTTAAGTTCTTAGAATTGTCAGTCTCAATCGCATGGATGCGTCAGATTTGGTCGCTAGAAACCCCAAAGAAAGCTGAAAACTATGTTTTCAAGATGACTCTTTTTCCGACTATTTTAAGTTTATAGAAAATTTTGTGTTTAATAATTTAAGAAATTAAGTTAGTAAAATATGCTTATAAAAAAGATTTTTATTTTTCAGCGTAGTTTTTGTTTAAAGTAGAAGTATATTTTAGGATTTGGTTGGATTTTTTTTTGATTTTTTCCCTCCAAACGACCGGCTGATCACTGATTTGGTACACTTCTAAGGCCGGTTTTGCGAGTTTCGTAAGCTGTCCAATTTTTGTGGTCTTTTTTCTGTGTATTTCTGTCGCTAAAACAGCGGAGCCAATGCAGCAGCTGCGGTATTTCTTTACCAGTTATAGCAATATGTGCATGGATGTACCATACTGTACAGTTGTAGGTACCATCGCGGGAGGTTTTACATAATCGCTACGTGATGATTGCGGTGTTATGGCTAGGGTGGATGTAAATAGTGTTGGTTTGGATTGTGTCGGAACAGAAGTATGTATATATATTCGTCGAAATATATACAAATTAGTTTTATGTACATACATACACTTGCCACTCGTATTTTCATCGCATTTTCTGTATCGTGTGGACGCATTGAAAGGGGAATCCTTACTCATTTGACTGGGATTTGTAATTTTCTAGAATTCTAGGATATCATATAAGGGTACAAAAAAACACACAACCATCAACAAATACCGCGCTCAAACAACATATCGCTGTCACAAACTCCACTGGGGTGGGAAAATCCAGCACCGGCTTTACAGAGCAGTGGCTCGTTGCGTATAGTGATATTTCCTTTGGATAATTGAAAAAGAAAGTACATTATAATTTTTTCTTATATGTGCCCATCATTTACGAATAAGAGTGTATTTAAAGGTATCGTGAAACGATCCTTGTGGTTGTTTTTCCACGCTACCATCACAGATTTAGACCTGTCTGGAAATCTTACCACGTAAAGGTCAAGTATCGCAGAAAATGGTGATTGAGAAATTCTTGAGCCAGAAGCTTAAACTATGTGATGTGTTCTCAGAATCTGAGGATGTGGCGTCGACTAACGTGGTAATTTTAGATGACAAAGGTCTTAATTATCCGAGGTATTTTGGTTGGGGCAAATTAGTTTTATTATGGTCATGTGAAATCACGAATTAAAAATAAGATTATACCGTCGTAAGTTCTTCAACTTCAGGTAAACAGGGGTGTTTTTTGTGTCTGGGGGTGTGTGGGCACACCCAATGAAAGGTCATATTAGTTTTGAAATATTTGGTTGGTATAATAAGTTTGAATTTTCAGGACTTAAGCGGATTTTCTTAAACGTACACTTGGCTTGAGAAAGGAACTACTTTTAAGAACTAGAATCACGAATGGATGTTCTGTGCTGTTTTAGGCACCTATTTGGTGCGGTCATAGTTAAAACTTTGCTATGATCAAAGAAAATTCGCAATGAACAGTATTACAATTCTTGTACGCCGACACATAGACCACTTAGAGAAAGATTGGTAACTTTCGAGAATTACTCTCTTTAATAGTCCAAAATCACCAGCACCCCATTAACCTGCGGACATTTTCTTGTTATTTGGAAGAGTTTTCTTGTTTGATCGACTATATCGCGCAAAAAAATCTGCTACTCAATGGGTCCAAGTCCCCACCCAGTGGCCCGCTTAGGATCAGCACAACCAATCACATATCGGCAGAAACCGATGACGAACGAAGTGAGAAACGACTTCTATTTTATGATGTTAATGAAATTCAGCTGTCCATAGAGCCATTGGAAGTGATCGACCAACAAAGCGTTATATCGTATAAGAAAGCCCGTGAAAAATATTGTAAAATCCAAAATAAGAATGATGTGTCTTTTAAAAGCCATTGCAGGTGTAGTACTCTCCATCGAGTTCATAGTGATCTCGTAATCACCAAGTTTCCTCTTAAAAATGTTTGAGGTTAAAAATACCCCATTTGGAGCAATTACAAACGGGTAAGAGAGCCCTAAACGACTGGTTTCGACACGACGCAGTTATGACAAAGTAAATAGCCACCGGCTCCCTGGCGGGTCCAGGAGCAGGAGCTAAAAGGCATTCGCCTCCCTCCTAAAGCCCGCGACCCCCGCTGGTTTTCTTCGAAAGTTTTCGTTTTTTCAGATTTTGTTCTTTTTCAGATTTCGGGTCTTGTTCCCTCCCCCTTCCTCCCCAAGATTAAAAAGTCACTCAGACCACTTTGTCACTAGGACTCCATCCAAACCCCTCTGTCCTCTGCCCGAACCTAACGCTTCTGATGGGACCAGTTCGGACGTTTGACATGGGGATGGTCCAGGCCCTCTTGCGAAAATCCAAGAGCTTTTGGTGCCAGGTGCTTTGTAAAAATTACCCAAGAAAAGGATTGAAACATGTGAGTCATAATTGTCATAACCAAGAACAAGGCAATAATGGTGCATTCGTTACATTTCTTTTCGTCGTTTATCTTGGGTATTTTTGGGGGGGGGGGGGGGGAAAAAAAAAATTAAGGCCAGTAGGTATTTTCTGAAAAATTTCTGGCACCAAAGCCCTCGGATTTTCGCAAGAGGGCTTGGGCCATCCCCCCTAAGTGTGACGTTTGTTCCTTTTCCCAGGGGTGTGGATTTCCGAAAATCATGGGGGTGCCCAAATTTGAAATACTACCAAAAACAATCACCCAAAAACAAATAACATTATATTATATTTATTTTGGCCCTCACACAGGCCTGCTGAAGCAAATAAAATCAACTTTAAGACCTGAAAAGGATGACCAACTAAATCTAAATGATTTATTTACTCTAACTCAACGTTTCATTGTGGGACATCCCTGCCTCTTCCCCTCAATCCCCGAGAGCTTTTGTGTTCTCCTCTCGCCCATATTGCCAAGAGGATATGGAACCCTATATCACGAGCTCATGTTCTCGGCTTTATTAGTCTGTCGGCCGGAGAATAACGTTCAGTAAGTATTCGAACCATACCGACCTAATTTTCATGCAAACCCTCTGAATACTAAAGGCGAAGTCAACAATGGTGAAAGTGCCCCTATAATGGATTAATGACATGATTTTGTTTCAAAGATTGGGTACGTCATCTAAAATCCAGCCCATTTTATCACTCAACTGTATCGGGATGGCACACGCTGGCCATGAAGGCTTTGGATCAAAGCTACCTTGAAGAGGTAGAAGGGTGCTCAGACCTGTCTGTTCAGGAAATGACAGCGGCAGAATGGCGGCCTCCATCAATTAAGAGCTTTCTAACCACGCCAGAAGTTTTAAGCACGCCTCAACACGACCGTCTGCTGCATAGCCCTCAAGATTATATATGCAACGAATATGTGACCTGATTAGACCCAAAAGGCGGATTCAGCCCGCGTGATTAGGCACACTGAACGGTAACAGGATAAGATTCTCCACAATCGTTGGGAAGTCGAAGAACTTGGTGTACATGTTGTATTCGCTGGAGTGCCTGTCTGCGTGGCGCTCTGGTTCTGGCCGCCCGTGGACCATTGTCCCCGTGGGTGTCGCTGGGATCGATATCAGCGTGCCGGAGGTCGGTGGCAGTCGTCGCCGGGGAGTCAGCGCCGGAGGGCATGGGTCCTGCGCCGCCGCTCTCTTGGCACGCGCACGCGGCCAAGGCCCCGCGTAAGTACCGCCAGAGGGCTGCTATCGTGTGAAATTCTTATCCGAAAGCGTTGAGATCGGGCCTCGTGCTCTTGCATTGGAAGTGTTACAGGGGCGTACGAACCGTTTGAAAAGTGGGGGGCAGCCTTAGAGGGGGCTCTTCCTCAAGGGGGCCCCAGCTCAAATGGGCCTATAATTATGAGCAGTTTTGAAAACGCTCATTTCGTGTCAATTAGGTACGCATGCAAATGGAGTACACTAATATTTATATAAACGGAAATTCGTTAAGTATTTCCATACATGACTGCTTACGTTTTTACCGCCGTTTCCCTTCATCGAATAGCTCCCTGGTGTTTTTTCATTTTGTAGTAGAAGACAGCCTGTTTTTGTCACCCCTGTCGATGTTGAAGGGACGACTGTTGTTCGGCGTTTGGTCCGGGATGAGTGTCCGAATTCGTGCTCTGTGTTAGGAGCGGTCTAGGCTGAAGTTTGATTAGGTCCAGGTTTCAGGTCCTATCTGGAAGCACGGGGGTATATAACTCTAGTTATAACACGCGCATTGGTGGGGGGTATATAACTCTAATTATAACACGCGCATTGACGGGGGCGGGTACCCGCCCCATCAGGTTTTTCAGAGACAGCATAAAAACGGCGGCGCGTAGCGCCGCCGTATTTGGCATACCTTTTCTTTCATCATTTTTACAACTTCTGTGAAAATTTTAAGGTTAGGTCATCTCAGGTCAGTTCACCAGTACAGGTCAAGTGACCTGACCTAAAAAAGTTTAAGATAGCATAAGTCGGATCAGGGTGAACTTATCCGACTGAAACTTTATCACATAATGGGTCCATCGAGTTCTCTAAAATATGTTCCGGTATTTTTTATATCGATGACCCAAGGTCAGGTACGAGCCATGATCTCTCCATTGGAAATACATGGGAAAAATGGTTTTAAGTGAACAACTCAGTAACGGATAGTGGTAAAACATTTATTTTAGCTGCATTTGATCTTCTTATCTTTGCGGTTCTAATGATATGCATTTTATATAATTTGACCTTGACCTGACCTTAGGTCAGGTCAAATCCTTGATTTGACCTAGTAAGGTCAAATTATACATAATTCGATTCGGCTTGCAACGAGGATTCATATAGTTCAAGTAGTTTTGCTCTATCTTTACTTGTTTAGATGTCATGGCCAAAAACCTTCATTTACATGTTATCCCTATGACGGCATGTTTTGACCTCTCGTGACCTTAAATGTGACCTGAATAAATGGTGCAAATATTTTTGAAGGAGAAGTGAATGGGCTAACCAACGCCCTTTACCGCTTTTCGCTCACTACCGTGGTTCTCGAGATCTTAGGGGGGGCGGGTACCCGCCCCCCGTCAAAGCGAAGGTGGCTCAGACCCCCGTCAATGCGCGTGTTAATCAAGACAGAACAGTGCAGCTAGTACCATAACGTAGAGAATTGATTACTCTACCAGATTTAAGGTCACTTTTTGCCCGCGCCCTGCAGATGAAGTCCGACCTCTGAAAGTCAAATTTGACAGACAAAAATGTATTTTTGACCAATTTGCTTGGAGTGCTTTTTCCAAATAACAATGGAAACATGGCAATTCATTTGCATTTTGCTCCTAAATGAAAATTTTAGTGGGTACTTCATAAATTCACCGTCAAAAATGACATATTTTGTCTCCAATCTTAGTTGATAGAACATACCTTGAAGCTATAAACCGACATATGCTCGCTGTATGGCGTGTATTCGTTGGATCTGAGTCAAAATTGGTGTGTGGTATGTTAGATAAATGGTTTTTAACTCGCGTCCCACCGGGGGTCCGGCACCACCTTCGCTCTACCGAGGAGCCATCGATGCCCCCTCTAGCTCCGAAAATATGGGGGGTTAGGTAGTGCAAATCTGCGAAGTGTATTGGATAGCTCGTGTGAATGCACTGCGTTTATTAGCATTTTATGCTTAAGCCCTCTGGTCAATGTATTGACCTCCAGAGGTCAAGTTGGGTCACTATAGGCTATTTCCACAAAGATATGCAATGCTTAAGAAATATAGGCATAGCTCTCATGACATTAGAGCTATTGAGATCTGGTAAGGTACGTTTGATAGGAAAATGCCAGGGTTTTCTCTGCTATCTCGAACATAATGACCTCCCGCCAGTGGTTTGTCCTCCAGAGGGCACCTCTTGACTTTTACATCATCTGAGGTCAGGGGTGTAACTTTGTGAAAATGTTTAGGGGTGCTTTTTTCTAGCCGACCCATACAATTTTACTGCAGAAGTTAGGGGATAAAAAAACGTCTAAAAGGGGTAAAAACCCAACAGTTTTGTCTAAACATCTCTAATGACTTCTTTCTTGCTTTATTTGTACCCCACACTGTTCCCCCCGCGGACCCAAAAATATTTTGGCCCCGTGGTTTGGGCGTTTGGGGGAGTTTGACCCTAATGTCCCCCCCCGCCCTGGATCCACCAGTGACTAGACATACTTTAAGTCATACGCCCAAAAACCGTGGTGGCGGCTGCAGCCCTAACTTTCGGACTATGGGGACAGTGCCCACCAATTTCCAGCCGTTCCCATAACTTGTTTTCAGCAACAAATCAAGCGATAGGCCGAGTCACCTTTGGCCCCACCGACGTCGGCGACCCTTTCCCACAGCTTCAAAATAGTTGCTGCGCCTATGTTTAAAGCTTCCTGTTCATCAAAAGGCCACAGCTCGAAAAGCTACAAACGTGGTGGAACACGGAGCTTTTGGTGTCTTTGTGGCAAAAAAAACTTACGCGCGCAGACAACCAGTAATTATTATTTTCATTTTACCGCCATTAAAAGCTTATCTATGGTGTTACATTGCTGTTGGCCCAACAAAGCTTTCAAAACTTATTTAATCAGGGGAGCTTCAAGTGCCGATGTGATTTGTGATAGACAAAAATTTTCTCGTAAGGGCCTTACGTGGTATGGTAAGCGAGATGTAAAGCTAAAACAGCGATTTCTGGTCACTTTACGTAGAGGCTCACATAAAGCTCTTGTTGGCAGGGCTCGGAACGCGTGGCCGGATGTGGCCCCTCCTCTTTTAAAACGTTCCGACGCGCCTGGTTTAAAGGAAATGTGGCACCTTCATAACGTGATTTTAACTGAGATAGCCAAGTTCTAAAGCAAGTCAGAAATCCCGGTACTCAACATATCATTAGTCTTGGAACCCGAGATTTCCGTAGAAAAAAGCTAAAACCTACCTGCAATATAACCCTCATGTACCCTTAGCAGCAGGCCACAGTTGGCATGGCTGTTGGTGTGACGACATATGCTGACGTTACGGTGAGCATCAGCCAATCGAAGCCCTTGAAGCGTTTCGAGTATGGTAGTGGTTGCCAGATCATGACATCATCCACAGGCAGAAATTTATTTCTTTTCCTAGAGGAGTATTTTAAAAATCAAAATATTGAGCTTATTGTACAGTTTTCAGAGATATCATGAGTGGTTTCATTATTTTTGGCTAAAAGTACGTCTCACTACACTAAATTCCAGGATTCGACCAAGGTGCCACATTCCCTTTAAGGAGACTTTCTTTAACCCGCGCCCCGGTGAGGCCCTGAGCCACCTTCGCCCTGCTGGGGGGGGGGGATGTTTCAACAACCCCCTCGAACTCGGCACCTATGCGGGATAGTGTAAAAAACGCGAACGCTGGTGGATAGCTCGCAAAAATTCATGAAGAAAGTATTTCAGTCATTTTTTGGCTCAGGTCAATATTGAGGTCATGACAGGCCAGCAAAAGTGACATTTGTGTAGAGTTTTTGGGCTCTAGCGTCTGACTGAGTTGAGTTAGAATCATCTTGTTAGACAAGATTCGCTTCCTCTCGTCACGGCGAATCGAATGATGTATAATATGACCATACTGGGTCAAAACCTTGCCTGAAACCGTACCTCAGACACATCGTCGCTGCGTCGAGTGAGCCGTCCGGTACCTGGCTCGCTTTGTCTCTCTCCGACCCCCGTCAATGTTCGTCGCCCGCCGCACTAGGCATCAGTCGGTCCCGTGTGCGCTCGAATTCGCCTGTCACGCGCGCGTATGACCCCTAATAGTAGCGGTACCGCCCGTATTAAATACCCTCCGTCACCACACCGCTGCCGATCCACCTCGTCGACTCTAACTCGTAGTCCCGCGTGAGTGCGCGTCCGCGCTGGTCCGTTCGCGTCCGCCGCCCCCCCCGCCCCCTTCGCACTCATCGCGCCTTAACCTTCGCACTCATTGCGCCTTAACCCCGGTGCCATCCTTTTCATATCAGTATCCTCTACTCTCCTCTTGCTGTATCGTGCATATCTTTGCATATGAATGAAGGAATACATGTTATGGAATCAAACACAGAAATAACCTGACCTCAGGGCAGGTCACGGTCACTTTTTAACCTGGTATAGTCAATATGCATATTGATCGACTCGCACTAGCAATCCAAACACAATGTTATGAAAATAAAATCTGTATCATCATATCATGCAAAGTTATTGACCAAGCCTGAACACTCTGCTTAAGTAGCCCCAGATGACTTCTCAGAGGTCACAGGTAAAAAAATATGAACCTGGAAAGGGGCCCAGGATACTACGATTTGGAGAATATAAAAGGTATTCTCAGCTGTATCTACACAAATAAAGCCCAATTTTTGTTTTCCCCATGTATTTCCCATTGAGAGGTCATGGCCCATACTTGACCTTAGGTCATCAATACGAAAAATCACGGAATATATGTTGCAGCACCCGGAAGGCCCATTATGTGGCATATGTTTCAATTCGATAGATTCATCCCTTTTTACCTATGCCACCTTGAATATTTTTTGAGGTGAGGTCACTTGACCTGCACTGATGACCTGACCTCAGAAGACCCAACCTTAAAATCGCGGGAAAGTTGCGGCATTGATCAAGAATGAGGTGTGGCAAGTACGGCGGCGCTTCGCGTCACCGTTTTTTTCTTGCCGCCGGAAAAACCCGAGGGGGCGTTCAAACATCCCCCCAGCGGGACGAGGATTAAAGGGGATGTGGCATCTTTATAACGTGATTTTAACTGAGATAGCCACGTTGTAAAGCATTCCGGAAAACCCGGTACTCAATATCTCATTTGTCTTGGAACTGAAAATTTGCGTGGAGAAAAGTTAAAAACCTACCTGAAATGTACCCAAAATGTACCCTTGCAGGCGGCCACAATTGTCAGCTGATGGCGTGACGACATGCCGACGACACGCTGAGTAGTCAGTCTATTGAAGCCTTTTGAATATGGTAGTAGTTGCCAGATCATAACGCCATCTACAGGCAGAGGTTTATTTCTTACCCTAGAGGAGCATTTTAAGCTTATTGAGCATATTTAGCATTACTGAGCTTATTGTACATTTCTAAAAAAAATCATGGACATTTTCATGATTTTCGTCTAAACATATTCCTAATTACACCAAGTTCCAGGATCCGATTCGGGTGCCACATTCCCTCTAATAGCCTGTTAATGACTGATCTTTAATGGCCAAACTGATGTCGAAAACTGCGTTCATCTAGAGCCATAATGTAGGCGTCATTCGAATCCTCTAGTTACGGCGAATCAAATTATGTGTAGTATGAACATGCTGAGTTAAAATCTAAAAAACGACCTCACCAAAAGTCGGGTCAAGAGCATTATCTGGTATGACATAATCGATACGCATACCAATCGACTCGTAATGACAATCTAAGCGAAATGGTACCAAAGTGAAATCTCTATCATCATTTCCTGACAAGTTGTCCTGCAAAGGTGTCTGGGTTTCCTGCGAGCCTATGTCTGAAAGGCTTAAATAGTCCCAAATGACCTTACAGAGGTCGCAGATCAAACATGTCTAGTTGGACCTTTGGGGTGGCCCAATATACTTGTATTACCAGATCAGGAAGCTATTTTAACCCCTGCCCTACTGGAGGTATTTTTACTCCCTTGCCCTACCGGCAGATCAATTCGATCCCTACCCGTTTGAAAACAAAGAGATGTGGAAAGACGCGGTAAAGCGCAGCATGTTGCCCGTGACCTGAACGCTCCGACGGAGAACAATTTTTACCCTAGGTTAAATAGTGGCCTTGTGTGAGATCACAAAATGGTCGAATTTTGACACATTTAGAAAACCCCTTATAATTAGGGGAACCAATAGACCTAGAGCAAAGCCCAAGGTGTCAATGTGTTTGTCTTGACCCAAGGAGTTTCACGATATGCGGCATAACCTTGCAAGGTCACGCGTAACCCTGAACTTGAAGGTCTAACCTAAGGTTAGATTAGACCACCTAACCTAACCTTAGGCCAAGGTCAAAGTCACGTCGCATACCATTCGAATCCTTGGGTGATACTCGTCACTACGATACCAAATTCATTGCTGCAACTTGTCCTGTTCATGAGTTATAACCAATAACAATGTCTAAAATGGTAACCTTTGATGACCTTTGGGGACATCTAGTGCCTTTGTTATGGACTTGACCTCAAAATGGATGACATATTTCAGATTGCCTTTTCAGGAGCTTTCGAATGCTGTTTAGGAACTTGATTTAGCTCTGCTAGAAGCCGAGTAACGCCCGATTTTTCAGAATTATTTTTAGGACCAAAATTGTCTTACATGGGCTTAGAAATGACGGCATAACTCGGTGAATTGCCATGACATTGACTAGAAATTTGGTCGAGATGTGTCAAATTGATTTTTTATACATTTTTGTATTTTGTATTTGTATGTGTATTTATTTAATTCATTGCCCACGGGATGACCCCAATAAAAGGCAAAGTAGAGGAGATAAAATAATGGTACATCGGCATAGAGGGCAATCGACATTATATACACATGATAAGAGCACAAACACTGTACAATAGGAGTAAAATGTCCAAAAGGACACACGCGTATACTATGCTAAAATGATGAACATGAAGAATAAAAACATTAATGCGACAAACTCCTACAAAGTCATAAAACACAGTCCCATACCATGGCTACAAAGCGGCGACGTAGGGCCCTGACTTTTGCACGAAATGTTCCGTAATTATCGGCAAAAATGTCTGCAGCAGGGCACATATGTAAAAATGTATTCAGTTGTCTCGGAAGTCGCGTAAGAAGACACTTTTTTGTCGTGCCAACCCTTGCGTATGACACACGCAGTAGTGTTCTTTCTTGCTGACGGGTGGCACGAGATGCCACGTGTAAGTAAAATGACTCAAGAAGAGAGGGAGAACAAATGCGACCCATAACAATGTTTCGGATAAAAATGAGATCATGCTGCTTTCGCCTAGCGTCTACCGATACAAGTTTACAGTGTCTCAGTAGGTTTCTATAGACCAGTGATTGCGATCGCTGGCGACTGTGCATGTTGAGCCATATACAAAAATTTGTGCTCTATCCGGCTCAGGCGGTCGGTATGCGATGCAGCAGCGCCAGTCCACGCAACGCTGCAAAACTCCATGTTGGAACGCACATACGCGCAGTATGAGGTCAAAACCGATGAAACATTCAGATATCCTCTCGGGTTGGCCTTCTGAAAAGATTACACGCAGCATTGGGCTAAACCGAACTGTTTTGTGTCATCGCGAAAATAACGAGGGGCGTCAAAACGGCACCGAAGGACGAGGATTAAGCAATACGAACCGAAATATAGCCATTGTACAGTTTTTACCCTGTAATTCCATTGAAGAGGTGACCCGTAAATAAAACTATGTCACTGATTTCCAAAAACCAAGAATATATATTGTAACCCTCGGTAGGCCCATCATGGTGTATAAGTGTCAGATTGCTAGATTAAACGAGTTGCTACTTATAAGTAACTTTACTTATAAACTTAACTTAACTTTACTTATAAACTTAACTTAACTTTACTTCTTGCATAAATGCAATCCTAATTTTTTAGAGGAAGTCACTTGCCTTGGCCTGATGGCCGGACCTAATATAACCAGACGTAATTTTTTTGCATGCATGCACCATGTCATTTTGGAGAAGAAGTCCAGAAGTGAGCTTTGTTTTTATTTCTGAAAGCCATGATCAAGGAAGCAACAACAAGTCTAGCTGCACTCGATTGTACTCCTTCTGAGATAACGGCGACACGGCAATTAACACGCATTGACGGGGGTCTGAGCCACCTTCGCATTGACGGGGGGGCGGGTACCCGCCCCCCTAAGATCTCGAGAACCACGGTAGGTAGCGAAAAACGGTAAACGGCGTTGGGCTGCCCATCCACTTCTCCATCGAAAACATTTGAACCATTTTTTTGTCAGGTCACATTTAAGGTCACGAGAGGTCAAAACATGCCCGTCATAGGGATAACATGTAAAATTCAGTTTTTCGGGCATTACATCTGAACAAGTAAAGATAGAGCAAAACGACTTGAACTATATGAATCCTCTTAGCAAGCCGAATCGAATGATATATAATTTGACCTTGCTAGGTCAAATCAAGGATTTGACCTGACCTGAGGTCAGGTCAGGGTCAAATTATATAATATGCATATCATTAGAACTGCAAAGCCCAGGCGAGTCTAATGCAGCTAAAATAAATGCTCTATCACCATCCGTTACTGAGTTATTCCGTAAAAACCATTTTTCCCATATATTTCCAATGGAGAGGTCATGCCTCGTACCTGACCTTAGGTCATCGATATCAAAAATACCGGAACATATGTTAGAGAACTCGGTGGGGCCATTATGTGATATGAGTTTCAATCGGATAAGTTCACCCTGCTCCGACTTATGCTATCTTAAACTTTTTTTGAGGTCGGGTCACTTGACCTGTACTGGTGACCTGACCTGAGATGACCTAACCTTAAAATTTTCACAGAAGTTGTAAAAATGATCAGGGAAAAGGTATACCAAGTACGGCGGCGCTACGCGCTGCCGTTTTTCTACTGTCTCCGAAAAACCCGAGGGGGGCGGGTACCCGCCCCCGTCAATGCGCGTGTTAACATTTTGGAAAACGCGCTCTTTCGGCTTTGGTCGCAAGTGGCAGCTACCTAAATTTCATGGTTATTTCCGCCGTCTAGATATGACCTCATGCGGTTATATGAAACCTCCAGATCACTTAAGTAATCTTTTAAGCTCGAAAATATTTCTTCAGACGGTTAGTTACAAGAGAGCTCCGAATCTCGGACACTTTCTATTTAATTGCTGTATAATCCTGGTATTAGGTCCTATTATAATGTCGCAGAATAGTTTTAGGGGTGCTTTTGAAAGTTAAGGGGTGCTTTCAAATATTTAAGGGTGCTCGCGCACCCCTAAAAGTATACAAAGTTACACTCCTGTCTGAGGTCACAAAGGTCAGAAGTGATCTTGCTGTATATCACATGAAACCAGTGACTAGACATACACGATGACGTTAAACCCTCGCCCTGGTGGGCGTGTTTGAACACCCCCTCGGGTTTTTCCGGCGGCACGAAGCGCCGCCATACTTGGCACACCTTATTATTGATCAATTCCGCAACTTCCCCTAAAATTTTAAGTTTGGGTCATCTCAGGTCAAGTCACCAGTGCAGGTCAAGTGGCCTCACCTCAAAAATTTTTTAGTGTCGCATAAGTAAGACATGGGTGAATCTATCGGATTGAAACTTATACTACATAATGGGCCCACCGAGTGCTACAAGATATATTCCGGGACTTCCAGGGAAAAACACAAATGGGGCTGTATTTGTGTAGATACAGCTGAGAATACCTCCATATTCTCAAAATTGTAGTATCTGGGGCCCCTTCCAGATTCATGCTGCAATTTTTGACCTGTGATCTTTAAGAGGTCATCTGGGACTTTTAAGCAGTTTTCAGACTTAGGTCAATAACTTTGCATGAAATGATGATACAGCTTTTATTTTGATATCATTGCGTTCATGTTGCTATTGCGAGTCGAATAATATGCATATTGACTATGCAAAAAAGTGACCTTGACCTGACCTGAGGTCAGGTCATTTTTTGTTTTGACCTAGTGTGGTCAATTTATACACCATTCGATTTGCCGTGACGAGAGAAATCGAATGGTGCCTAAAACATGATTCCAACTTGACTCTGTCAGTTGCTAGAGCCCAAAAACTTTGTTCAAAATGCCATCTTCTTGGACCTGTCATGACCTCAATATTGGCCTGAGCGAAAAAGTGACCAATATAGTTTTTTTCATGAATTTGTATGAGCTATTCACCAGCGTTCGCGTTTTCGCCATCCCGCATAGGGGCCGAGTTCGAGGAAGGGTGTTCAAACACCCCCGACCAGGGCGAAGGAGGCTTGGAGGCTCACCGGGGCGCGGGTTAATTCAGCGCTGTAGCTTGATTAGGTCAAAAATGTATCGTTTAAGCACTGTGTTTGACCCCTGGTGACCTGTGATGGCCTCAGATAGGTCAAAGGGAAAATACCGCCCCTGAAATCCGTCAAGGGTTGGCCAAGAATGTTTGCCTGAGAAATCTGAGCATTGAAAATATTTTCTGTGACTTTTAGATCATAAGACAGCTTTTCCCATGCTTTTTCAAAAACAGAGGTCACCTTGTGACCTGAACTCAGGTCACCAAATCAAAAATGTCCGGATATACATTTTGCATACCCTGGAGGGTTAATCAAGTGTAGAAAGTTTCAAATTGATCGGCCTAAAAATATAGTTATGGAAGAGCTAAAAATTTGAAGTGAGGTGACCTTGTTTGCTGCTATTTGGAAAAGCCTTAGGGAGGCCATCGATGCCCCCTCCCCCGGTGGGGCGAGAGTTAGCAGCCAGTATGACTTTACATGCAAACTTAAAGGACAAAGACCATCGATTTATTTTCACACATATGAATAGTTATGTTCGGAAATCACGTGCGCTGGCCGCCGCCGGGTGATGAAGTGCAGCAAATTTCTTTGGCCGTTCAGAATAAACCTGTGTTGAAATTGCTTGAATAAATCCGTACGAAAATAGTGGTCGGGAAGCAACGAACGCCTCAAGCATAATAAGACCTCAAATACCAGCTTATGAGACCCCAGACCAGCTCTGGGACCTTAGATCAGCTGAAATACCCTGGACTAGCTCAGGGACATTACCAACTTAGGCCCCCATGACCAGTTCAGGGTGCCCCCAGGGCCTATACCAACTCAGTGGGCCCTTGATTAGCTCAGGAACACCAGTTCCGCCCAGGGACCGCCAAATTATCTTCTCCCTCGGCCACCTCAGGGCCCAGAACATGACTCAGGAACCCAAATCAATCAGCTCAGGGGCCCAGACTAACCCAGGAGCCTCCAAGACCAGCTTATCAAGGGACCCCACATAAGCACAGGGCCCTTAGAAGCTCCTCAGCACAGGGTCCTCATGTCATCTCATTGAGCCAGATGAGCTTAGAGGCCTGACTCAGCTCAGGAGCCCCAGGTCAGCTTGTATAGGGCCTCAAACCAGCTCAAGGAGCCCATCCAAGCTCACGGCTCCAGCTCAGCTCATAGACCCTGGAACAGTTCAGAGGCCCAGACCAGTTCAGAGGCCCAGTGAGCCTATAGGGGCATCCAGATTAGCTTAGGAGGTCAGATTAGCTTAGTGGGCCTCATGTGCTTTTAGATGTGGTCTTAGAACAGTTCAAGGGCCCATTCAAGCCCATGGCCCCAAGCTCAGCTCAACGGACCTTTAACTGTGCAGGTACCCCTCTTGCAGCTCAGATGTTGCCAAACAGCACAGGGGCCTCAAGATCTAGCTTAGGGCCCAGATTAGATTTGGGGGCCCAGCTCAGCTCAGGTGCCCCAGGTAGGCTGACATATCATCTCAGAATAACGCAAGGGCCCATTCAATTTCACGGCGCCCAGCTGAGCTCGGTGACTCGAAAGGATTTCAGGGATTCCCAGCGCAGCACAAGGGCCCTCCATTAGCTCATAGGTCATCAGAAGCCAGTTCAGTGTCTCTAAGGGCCCTGAACATCTCAGGGGCCCCAAGTCGACTCATAGGTATTCAAAAAACTCAGGGGCCTAGATCAGCTTAAGAGGTTTGCCAGACAAGCTTTGGAGCCCGTTCGGGTTTCTTGTTTTATATTAGAGTTGCTGATATCTTTTATATCTGTTGTGGGGGCCCACCGCAGAAAAGTGGGGGTAGTGGCTCCCCTGCCCCTCCCCCTCTCCGGTTCCTACGCCTATGGTGTTAAGCGTTTGTATGCTACATGAAATGGCAGTATTCAGCTACCCTATTTTGTAGTACGTGCCAATCCCAGATCAAGCATTTAGCAGGCTCTGTCACTTCCAATTTTCCTAGAGGCGCGTTTGTCTGTGCTTCTTCGTTTTGGCCGTATTGAGGGAAGTCCAAGAGGGATAAATTTCCAGAGGTCAGAAAAGGCTAATCTTACCAAAATAGTCGGCGAACATGTTTGAGAACCAAATTATTAAATCACTACTTCCACTTCTACACTACAGTCTTCGCTTCCTTCATAGCTAAGACTGACACCCATCGAGGTGCGAATAAGCCCTCCAATATAGCATGGTATCGGATCCTAGTATCTAAGCTGACATTGTGCATTCGGAACTCATTTGCTCTCCTGGTAGACTCCACAAGCCATCTTAGTTCGGAGGAAACTGCGCGCCATCTCGGGGAGAAACAGCTTTGCATTGCTGAAAATATACGTTCTTTAGCTCTGCAATTCCCCTTTCACCCCAGTGGGTGAATGGTATGCTCTTATAGTGGCCAGATAGTAGCGTGTAATGGATTTCAGACGGTTCTCTGATGTTGTGCCACACTACGGATGGACTAACGCCACGGGAAAGCCACCTCGGGTCACGGCACAGGTCACGAGAGCAGGGTCATCCAACTGCCGGAGGACGAGACGTGCTCAAGTACCTGCCGCCTCGGTGGCCCAGCGAGTGTCAGGTAAGGAAAACTTGCAAGAAGTATGGCGAAGATGGTGTATCTCATCATTATTTTTTACCGATTAATGTTTGTCACCGTGGCCTCTGCGGTTTATGACGACGAGTCTAAGAGCTCGGTGCACGTCAGGTGCAGGTCAGCCATGTACGTTGATCGGAAACCACGTGTAATGGGCAGGTAGCCTGTGAGTACCACCAGCACCTGATGGAGAGTCCCAGCGAACGGGAGCCGTACTACACGGTCCGGGGTGACGAGCCCACGCCCAGCCCCGTCGGCCGCGAGCTGGGCCGCGTCGTCTTCAGGTACAAGCCGGACCACGTGACTCGTGCGGTGAGTGATACGATATCTTCTCCTTCGGCCTGCTTGTAGTTGTTCTTGATGCATATTGCAACTGACACCACGGCATGGATAGTCTGTTGCATAAACATTGTTCAAATAGTATGGTTTTTTTAACTGTCGTGAATCGATGATTCTTAGAACCCTGTCCCTAACCATCATCTTTGGGACTTGAGGATGATGATGATTATAGACACTGAAGGTCATTATAGACGCGGAGCTCTCAAACCTACTGGGCTGGACGGCTCAATACCCGAGGACAGGAAGGATATTTATGACAATTATTGTTTGGGTTCAGTGACTCACCAACTACCAGGGTTATATGGCGCCGACAACTCTCACCCTGTTGGGAGGGATTTAGGGGAGGAGATTGATAACAGGCCATACACATGATATATTCTTCTCCTTACATGATATTAGCAACAGCTCCTGACCTGACCTCATCTGACCTGGCGCAAAGGCATCAGAAAATTCTACTTTTACCCATTAACTTGGTTGACGACGAGGGACACTCATTCCGTATGAGCCACATCTGTGTTTTTGCACACATTGGCGCGGTGTATTTCAGTTCAGCAAATCGTGCCCGGAACGGTTGGAGCCGCCGGTGGAGCTGGAGTCCGACGACGCTTGCGCAGAAGACAGTGCACTCCAATTCGAGTCCAGGTTCGAGTCAGGCAACCTCGAACAGGCTGTGCACGTGTCCGGCAACTACTATGAACTGCGCATGCGCACTGACCTCTACACGCAACGTCACACGCAATGGTTCTACTTTCGGGTCACCAACATGCGTCCCAACCAGCTTTATCGGTAGGTTGATGGCATCGAAAATGTAATGCAGTATCATCTGATAACGCCAACGGGCATTCATAAAATTTATGTATGTAAGAGAGAAAACTCCTAATTGAGCGTTCAGAATAACAAAGCGTCGCTCATGTTTTCCTCGTCTTCAGGTTTTCGGTGACGAACTTTGCGCGCTGCTCGACTCTGTACTCGGCGGGTTTACGGCCGCTCATGTACTCGACGACGGCGGCGCAGCGCACCGGCGACGGGTGGCGGCGCGTCGGCGACGACGTGGCGTACTTCCCGTACCACGCACCCAGGTCAGTTACAGATACCGAGTAGAGGCAAAGGTGGCCCCATGTTTGTGTTTTTCTCTGAATGCTCGTCATTCGCTTTTTTAGCGCCTCTCACTGATTGCTCTGAACCGAGTTGTGAACAGGCTTAAATCGGTGAATGATTTCTGTGGAGAAAGGAAAAACACGGTTCGACATTTGCGCTAACTTCGCATCGCACACGCTTCCTGGCCGCCTGCGCCACCCAGACCTCTGGTCCGTGACCCTAGTGTCCTGGATCTGCGTGACGCTATAGGACCGCTTGACATATGTTACGGGGCCCTTTCATAAATCAGGCTGCTGAGAGAAGGTAAGGTTGGCTGTTTAGAGGTGTCAGGTCAAATCCATTGTGTTTCCAAAACAGTAGAGATGTGCAAGAGATGATTACTATGTTTGAGTACTAGTACGTATTCTTATTAATTGCACTCTGCAGATACATCGACGGACTATTCTCTCGAGTATCAAATATAAATGGATTGATCAATGTGATTTTATAACGTGTTTTCATACTTAGCCTGAATATCACTGTGTGTTACCTGTGTTTAGCGCAGGAATTAAGGGTAAAATTCTATCAGAAATTCGATTAAATTCAACAATACCAGAAGACCCACCGGATAAATTCCGTGATAGAATTTGCCTTGACGTATTTTTTGGGTGGCGTTGTCTCCCTGTGCATCTTTTTTCCAACAAAACCTTTTCCAATCTCCTTAACCTGACCCAATATATCCCATCCTCTTCCACTGCTCAGTTCGGCGTTCCAAGTCCATTTTTATAGCTTTACTTTCCTGGTCAGTGCTAGCTACCCGTCTCTGGCAGGAACAGTGAGGACCAAGAGCCAGCTGAGGTGGCGTACGTGCTGACCTTCACTATGGAGTTCCCCTACGATAACGATGTTGTATTCATCGCTAGCGGACTTCCGTACACGTTCTCTGCTCTGCAAGACCACCTAAAGACGATGCAGGTCTGCCTGGTATAGGCCATGCCATCATTTTTCGACGGTAGATTTCGAACTTAGGCTGATCCTATTTGTCAGAAGCCGATGACATATATTGTTATGTCTGTGTTAAAATGCAGTGCATGGCAGACAAATGGTAAGACTTGTTTAACACGCGCATTGACGGGGGCGGGTACCCGCCCCCCTCGGGTTTTTTTCTGAGATAGGAGAAAAACGGCGGCGCGTAGCGCCGCCGTACTTGGCATTCCTTTTCCCTCATCATTTTTACAACTTCTGTGAAAATTTTAAGGTTAGGTCATCTCAGGTCAGGTCACCAGTACAGGTCAAGTGACCCGACCTCAAAAAAAGTTTAAGATAGCATAAGTCGGAGCAGGTTGAACTTATCCTATTGAAACTCATATCACATAATGGCCCCACCGAGTTATCTAAAATATGTTTCGGTATTTTTTATATCGATGACCTAAGGTCAGGTACGAGGCATGACCTCGCCATTGGAAATACATGGGAAAAATGGTTTTTTACGGAATAACTCAGTAAGGGATGGTGATAGAGCATTTATTTTAGCTGCATTAGACTTGCCTGGGCTTTGCGGTTCTAATGATATGCATTTTATATAATTTGACCCTGACCTGACTCAGGTCAGGTCAAATCCTTGATTTGACCTAGCAAGGTCAAATTATATAGCATTCGATTTGGCTTGCTGAGAGGATTCATATGGTTCAAGTCGTTTTGCTCTATCTTTACTTGTTCAGATGAAATGGCCGAAAAACTGAATTTACATGTTATCCCTATGACGGCATGTTTTGACCTCTCGTGACCTTAAATGTGACCTGACAAAAAATGGTCTAATGTTTTCGATGGAGAAGTGGACGGGCAGCCCAACACCGTTTACCGTTTTTCGCTACGTACCATGGTTCTCGAGATCTTGAGGGGGGGGAGCGGGTACCCGCCCCCCGTCAATGCGAAGGTGGCTCAGATCCCCGTCAATGCACGTGTTAAATGCCATACTTTTGGAGTCGATTTTCGTAGGATCTGGTTTGGACTTCCATTGAACGATAGCACTTCGTTTGAACGATCATCGCTGACGAAGCACTGTAATACAGTACGAAATGATTATCGTCGGAATATATTCCGAACGATCATCGCTGACGAAGCACTGTAATGCAGTACGAAAGCTCCGACCCCCAATATCTTCTTGTGGAGGAAGTCAGAACGAGATCCTTTTGTAAAACTTGATCACTACACTGAGAGTGACGATTTTTTAACGCACGTATAATTTTCTGGACGTCGAAATCTTAATTACCTTTATCGAGATCCGTCAAATGACAGTTGATTTCAAAGAGGGAGCATTTCTCCATAGGTAGCAGTCATGTGGGTGCATATTTGCTTCGATGCAAGCATGAGTGATTGGGTGAGCGAGCAAGTGAGTGAGTCTGAGTTGCATGGATGATTGGGTTATGAGAGTGTACAGTGTATGTGATTGAGCTGGTGACTTTGTGAGTGAGTGAGCCACTGTTTTTGTGCGTCCACCTGTGCCTTTCCGCAGATGGACCCGTATATCGCCAGCATATGTCACCAAAGGGTTTTGTGTCGCAGCCTGGCCGGAAATCCTGTATTTCTGCTCACAATCACATCGGCGGACGCACCCGCAGGCAAGGTTAGTAACAGCGTATCCCATTAAAATGCACGTTCTGCATGGTGCGCTTGTCAGTCTCAGGAAAAACAATTGCGAGACAGATTTATGCTCTGGTTAAGACAGTGGTGACCTACTTTTCTTACGTGAGGCGGGCTAGAGCATCCGTTTTCTACTATATGATAACAATTTTTTTGCAGTGACTAATGGGAGATTGCTGATAATATTAGGGAGTGAAGAGGCAATTTAAAGTTAATGCACTAACCCAACAATGTATTAACAAAAATAGTTTTTGCAAGCGCAATGAAAGGTGAAATTTTTTTCTAAATTCTGATGCTCGATTACCACGGGTGGAAAGTGTTTATTTGTTTGAAATCAGCTTGGTACACACAATGAACGGTGACGTTTTTTTGCACCCTTGTAGCCTCGATTTCCACGGTTGGAAAGCGTCTGAATGCCCCATTAACCTCCCATTTCTTTTTGTCTCGCTAGATAAGTTTGAGTCTACCGATGTTTTAGGTACCACATATGTGATGGCCCTCTTAGTGTTCATGGTTGTATGACGATGAATGTTTCACCTCGACTAAGCACTAGGAAAATTACCGTGATTATCGAATGGCGTGCACGCTGTTATATGTTGAAGTTTGACTTCTCCCTCCTTAAGTGAGCAAAGTCCGTCGTTTAATAAAACTGGTGATATCATACCACCGAAGACTGATCGGCTGTAACACTGACGTCAAGCTCCACCAGCAGCGACCTAGGATCACGGAAACAGCTGCAACACCCAGACAGCCATAAACAATAACCTCCTGGCGTGATCTGACCCAGTTCATATCCAAACCACGTCCACAATGGAAATTATAGCGCCGTCTCCTTCGCTGAAAGTGTTGGAAATGGCCCAGCTCTTCCCACGTGCCTCTACGTGGAAAATCGTGGTGTCCGTAAGCTCATTTGGTTCGTTCACCATCCCCTGGATTTGCCGATCAACCTCTTTCCGGAATGGCGGGTGTCCAAAATGTGTGGTCGATGGTAGGGCGGCCCTGTCCCGACCAAACGCCACTGCGCTGTCCTCAATCATTGACCAAGCGGGCGTAATTGGTCTCCGCTCCCCGCAGAACCCCAGTGACAAGGATAGGCTGGCTGGCTTCCAGTCCGATGACCCTCCCACGTGTGTTCACCCAGTCTGGGAGCGGCGATGGCTTGCCAATTCCGTCTCATTAAAATGAGGCCGCACTGGAGTTGTCCTGCATAACAGCTTTGTCATTGTGTAATGTATCGTCAAGTACTTTTCATAAATTTCAATTTGCATTTTTGCGGAAGTGTGTGTACTTTCAATGTTCACGACACCACCATAAACCTGTTGTGGGCTTCTTCGTTTGTGATAAAGGTGTAGGTCTGCCCATTGCTTATTTTTGGTGGCTGGGTAAAAAAGGTGGTAAAAGTCTAGGCGATTGATCAATTGCAGACAAACCAGTCGAAGTTTCAAATACGGTCTCTGGAGCTGTGTATTTCGCGGTATCGCAGAACCGTATTGCCTCAGGCGGAGTTTCTTGCTTCCAAAGTCGTGTCCGCCGGTTTCAAAATATGGTTTCATGTTCTGCACTAACAATCGCCAAAAGCTATGAACAATTCCACGGCAGATTTACAAATACTGAATTGCAGTCTACACCCCAAATGTTGATTATATTTCGTTGTGGGGGATATTTTGAGCATGGAATCACGTAGATTTATGAAAAACTGTATGACACACGGCTTTTGAGTTATTTCCTGGTGGAACACGAGCTTTTTACCAACAATTTCACATTCAAATAGCCCAGTCATTGACAGTGCAAATGCGGTAAAATTATATATTTTTGGAACGACCGTGAGCTAACAATTAAAGTTACGCAGCAAAATTGTGGACGAATTGCTGGTATTTCAATTTTTAAGGAACAAAATTTGAAAACTCTTGTAATGCTGCCACCTAACTTATAATTTTATCAGAGTTTAAATGACATAATTCAAGCTCGATCAAATTACGTTTCGAAACAAAAATGTTTAGAATTAGTGTTTTATTCGCTTTTGATATAAATTTAGATGAGTTCATATATTTTATCCAATTCCTCATTTATAGCACCCATGAATAGGTTCTAGCGTACAACGTTGAACCGAATGGCGATAGAGAATCTTAAACCTACACCGTCCTCTTTTATTGCTGAGAAGGCCGCAAATGTACGTTTCGTGATCCTCTAAGGTCTTTTGGTGATCTCAAGTCAGGTGATCAAGGTTGCGATCGTTATTTTGAAATGATATTTTAGTCTAATATGTGAATGGATTTAAGACGTTTCTAAAAAACGGGCTATTTTCTGAACGGCTCAAAGTGATTGTGGCACCTTGCCGCAATTCCAAATTGTGGTCTTTTTAGGGGAAATCTATGAGCTATAAAAGCTCAATATTGCCCCAGGCAATAAATTGAAAACCGTTTATTACACAGCATTTTTAGAGAGACTACGTTATCCTAAGCCCCCCCCAAAAAAAAAACGCTATGACAAAATTTCATCGCAATCTGACACATTTAGTGTCGCGGATGGACCAAGCTAAATAGCTTAGCCGATCTGTCGTGGAATTTCTTATTTTGGCATATAAATATCTGCACTTACCGCCTTCCATCTCGAGAAGAGTCAAAGCTTTCATAAATACTCAACGGATGCCTAATATATGCATCTTATACAATGCGATGTTGGTATTCGAGGAGAGGGAGTTCGCAGCTCTGATAAGAAAGTCAGGCGGTTTCAGAACCTATGTCGAAAATGCCCGAAATGGTGGTCAATCTCGCTCGCTAATGCCGACTTTTTACTTCAGCAGCAGGGAAAGGGGTTCACTGAGAAGGATAGCGTTGCTGACTGCTCGCTTCTAGTGGTGGAGGTGGGCAGCAGTGATGACTGCTTGTTTCCGGCAGAGTAAGCGGGCAGGTGTGCTGACTGCTTATTTTGGCAGAGTAGCGGACAGTGGTGCTGACTGTTCATTTTCGGCAGAGTAAGCGGACAGTGGTGTTGACTGCTCATTTCCGGCAGAGTAAGCGGGCAGTGGTGCTGACTGCACATTTCCGGCAGAGTAAGCGGACAGAGGTGCTGACTGCTCATTTCCGGCAGAGTAAGCGGACCGAGGTGCTGACTGCTCATTTTCGGCAGAGTAAGCGGGGAGTGGTGGTGACTGCTCATTTTCGGCAGAGTAAGCAGGCTGATGTGCTGACTGCTTGCTTTCGGCGAGTAAGCGGGCAGTTATGCTAACTGCTATTTTCCGCAGAGTAAGCGGACATAGGTGCTGACTGCTCATTTCCGGCAGAGTAAGCGGACAGAGGTGCTGACTGCTCATTTTCGGCAGAGTAAACGGGCAGTGTTGGTGACTGCTTGTTTCCGGCAGAGTAAGCAGGCAGATGTGCTGACTGCTTGTTTTCGGCAGAGGAGGCGGCAGGGTGCTGACTGCTTGTTTTCGGCAGAGGAGGCGGACAGAGGTGCTGACTGCTTGTTTTCGGCAGAGTAAGCGGGCAGTGGTGCTGACGGCACGGGTGCACCCGGCGGAGACGCAGGCTTCCTGGATGATGCGCGGCATCCTCAATTTTCTCACCTCGCACAACAGCGTGGCAGAGGTCAGAAAACGCGGCGACGTAATCCATCAATGGGCGGTCCCATAGTTTATGAATATTTTAAGAAGTTAAACGTGCACATTTTAATGAGTGGCATAAAATTTGCACGTCATCACCTAAAGAATAACTTTAAACCAATAGTCCTAAGCCTATGTTGTTTAATCACGTGCTCATGGTATCTTCAGGCTTGGATAATTACAAAATATGTTAAAAAATATTTACTTGTTCTCAGGTGGCACACATTAGCCACCTTCGTCACATTGGGAGTTCACACATGACTCGCTCCTCTTCTGACTCGAAAAATAGAGCCAGTAGGTACGTGGCGCTACAAATAAAACCATTTGAGTGCTCTTCGAAATGCAATCGGAGCTACTTCAGCCCTTCTTTCATCAGTTCAACGTGGAGATCACCAGAGGTAAAAATATATGCAAAATACTAAAAACAAGATTTACTCAGAAATTTGTCTTATTTAAGCAACTAGGGTAGCTAGACGGGTGCTTCTGAAACCATTCGAAAGCACCTGAATTACTCTACCGTCATTATGTACCTAAAGCTAAGGCACGGCAGGCCACTGAACATCACATATCATATTAACATCACATAAGGGTATATCAACATTCAACCACGAAGACCAGCATCAACCAGCATGAAAATTAATGACAAAACAGTTGTGTATAGCTATTATATAAGCGTTCTGCTTAGTTATTAAGCATAATTTTTTATAACAACATCCGTAAAACTTGTGTACGAAACAAATAATGAATACAAATAGAATTCACCTGGGTGGCAAATCACTGTGGCTTGGTGTCGATACCTCTAATTCGGTTTTTTCGAAGTCGGTGTAACTATTTTCCTCACTAGTTGCAAATTCAAGTAAGTTGTATGAACGCTGGGGTAACCAGTGGCGCTTTGTTGCCTTGCTGTGGTTGATTGTACCGTCAACAGTGCAGAAAGCTTGTTGAATGGATTAAGCGTTCTCATTATGCCCGAAGTTTTGGAGCGTACCGGTGCAAAGCATCGTCAAGGTGATCTACGGTCCCTGCAAACTGGCACAGGTGGGTGCAAATTATTTGGCAATATGTTATTATTACCCACTTGAACCTAGTTTTCAAACATCCTATAGATAACAATTCACCCAGGCTTGTTAAACAGACACCAAGAGTTTTCCTGCTTCTAACTGCGGGGCATTTGTTTTCTCGGAATCAATTTACTCAAATTACTTTGCAATTACGGAAGCTCCGCCAGAAAGTGCATCAATATTTGTTTTCTGTTGGACTGAAACTTCTGCTGTATTTGTTCAAAATACGCTGTATTCACCTTAAACATACCACGATCTGGGCTGTTTCGGAACCAAAGATCGCCTGGGAGGGGGCCATTTCCGATCACCTCCCGTACAAATCGTGGAACCAATTGTGTTACGCGAGAGTGTGGGTTCGTATCTCTTTGGTGGTAAACCAGGCTACCCTTGCAATGAAACGTCCGAGTAATGCCAGAATATAATTTAGTTTATTGTGCTTTTATTAAAAAAACTTTTACTAAATTGAAACAATTTATTAGGCGCGTGGGAATGTTGTAACACCTTATATTTCACTACCACCTTTTGATCTGGTGGCTATTGACATTGTTTCAAATTTGGGGGCACCCCCAATTATTTGCAAAAAATCCACGCTCTTGTTGATACGTATATACCAAAACCACGCTGAAACTGCCTTATACCGTCCTCTTCTCTTGAACCAGGCAGGAAGCATTTGGTTAGCGGTAATGAAGGCTTGTACTTGAATCAAGTAGAGCGGCGTATAGATCTGCTGCATTGGGCGCGCCTCGCGCTTGATCGTTTCTGCAAATTTTCTCATTTGAATTCTCTATTTGCTGCTGTGGTTTACATATAAAATTATATCCACCCTTGGTGTCTTTAGATTAGAGTAACCAATACAACGTGAAAATTTCATTTCCGTGTTAAGATATAATTTTACAAGCTGAAAAGGATTAATTTTCTTCAAAAGGTATGTTGTGGATTTCGGACGATCGGATAAAGTTCGCTCGGACCTACGCCACAGAGTGTTTTTGGATCGGAGCTTTCGATCTGCGTTACCCACAAAGTTTCATCAGTAGGTTCAGTCGAATCGGATCACGCGGGCTCGATACCAAGAGTCACGACACATTAGGTGACTTGTCACTTGTGAATCGGATGAAGTGGGCTGGTTACCAAGAGTCACGACAGAATGGCATAAGAGTCACGCATTATGTCCTAAAACCGTATGAGGTGAGCAGAGAAGTAAAAGGCTCAAGTATGTTTATGTGTGCAATATAATTACAATGGTTCCAGGAAATGCAAAGTTTTTGACAGCCACCAGTCGTTTCTTATGTCTCTAAAGCACTGTCTAAGCGACCCTGCTTCTCTCCCCATTGTCAGCCGATCGCCAGCTCCGTGTTTCTGTCGCCAGATGCTACGGCAGCGCTTCGTGTTCAAGATCGTGCCGATGTTGAACCCGGACGGTGTGATCGTGGGAAACGCTCGCTGCTCTCTGGCGGGCCGCGACATGAACCGCCAGTTCAAGCACACCCACCGCGACGTCTATCCGGCCGTGTGGCACCTCAAACTGCTCGTCAGGAGGTGGGCGTCCGCCGGCGATGCTAGATAGTCGGATGAAACTATTTCGCTTTCGCGATGAGAAACTGGAGATCCCGATGCGGATTGAGGCAGAGAGATAGAACAAAAAATATTTAAAGACAACTTAAATGATAGATCTGCAAATAGTTGACGACTTTTTCGTATGCTATCAGCACTGGCTATTTTTGTGCATTAGTGTCGCAGGTGACTTATTATCACTCAGATGTCTGTCTCATTAGATTCGCTTCTGTCTCCCCTATCGCTTCCTTTTTCCATTTACTCGAGGGGTTTGGGGCGAAAACGCATTTTCGCCGATGTACATTTTTACGATTCTGGGCCTCGTTGTCCATCCCTCTCTTACTAGGCTATCGGTCCAAATCCACCACTGTTTTTGTCTGCCGGCATCAGGTTTCGGTTTGCCGCCCCAGGTTGATGGAGGAATCAGGAGTGACGGTGTACTGCGACTTTCACGGACACTCGCGTCGCCAGAACGCCTTCATTTACGGCTGCGGAAACCGGCGAAACTCCAGCCGCTACCTCACGGAGAAAGTCTTCCCATACCTTCTCGATAGGATGGCTAGAAATCTGGTGCGTATCAGAGGGAAGGAAGGATGTGTAAGTTTGCTCTTACGCTCACTGCGACCGGCTCAAGTGACCCTGTGGTTGTTCGAAGATTGGGAAACCTGATCTTGAGACGGACTCTACATATAATTATATTTCATATGTTGCGTTCCACTGCATTACGACAATGTGCATTTTGTTTTAGTCATCTTAAACCTCCTACTAACCAAAAGGGACATTCTTTCAACCTCCGATCTAAAAGTTTCATCTAACAAGGTCAGACGGCGTAATTTTGTAATGTTTGTGATCTTAGAAACTGCTCGTGTTATCCACCTTCAGGTTCTTCAAACAGCACCACCAGGCCATTTCCAGTCCGAAGTTCCCTAAAATATCCCGCAGTTCATGTCACTGAAGAACTCTGTCAGTAGCACCGCATTTCTGGGTCGTTCTGTTCCGTTGCAAAGCTCCAACTTGTTTTCAGCCCGGGAGCATGTTGAACATGTTCGTTTGACACTACTTAAGGGAGTTATTGCTGCTTCAAGGCATGTCCACCAGTCCGTGCAGATATATTGTCCCGTCCTCCTCGTTGCATAAACTCTTCCACGAGTGACCGCAATGTTAATTTGGCTCGAGTGCCCGCAGTGGCACTCGTATGCTTGGCATGAGGATAATATTGTCTGTCGTGCAGAAAACGTCAGGGAAACCCCACGATTTTCAGGTGCTGTTCTCGTCATTGTTGACTGAAGGTAATGTTGGTATACCATAGAATTTGACAGGGATAGGGATGTATAACATTACAACAGCAAAGTTCGTCATATTTAGATATCTTACGGTCATAGCCCAGTCATGTTTTGTGGGCTCTTAAGCGCTGGGTCCAGACCTAACTCCTACTGAGAAGCCGAAGCTGACAGATCAGATGTTTATGGAAAGTTAAGTGTGCGAACGGAGTGAACTCTTGAGCTGAGTAGTGCGTTCACGATTTAGCAAAATATTGGTGAAGAACAAAAATGAAATAAAGATCACTAACATTTTCACAGTCTGCCTCTCGAAAATGTTAAGATTTAAAGTTCCCCTGCCTCTGAAAAATTATCGCTGCCTCACGGCAGCAAGTATTTTCATTCTTTTCCCTCTAACATCCTTCATATGCGACCGTCGTGAACTCATCAAAGCCATATCATTTGAAAACCAGGTCGGTAGTAGGTCGAGCCCAATCACATTGGTTTTTAAAAACAATTGTTCTGGTTTAACGACGCACCAACTGCCAAAGTTAGCAGCGTCGCCAACTCTTCTCTGTTTCGAGGGATCTGGGGGATCAGATCAACTTACTCAGAGGCTCCGCCGAGACTTGAACCCAGGATACATGGCTCAGAAAACAGGAATGTTATCCACTGAGCCACATACCCTCTTGATTTGTAAAATATTGCGCTATTGGAAGCCTACAGAATATTGGAGGCTGAGTGCGTTGCGCGGAATCTTTTCTTTTTGACGGCAGAATCGTTCTACAACGAGTTCCAGTGCGATTATGATGGTTCATATGCTTATTATGCATACGTACAATGTATTGAACTGGAATACAGGTTGGCATAATAAAACAGATGTAATAATAAACAGATGGCATAATAAAACATGTGTCCCCGGCATGGCCTAGCACATGTCAGCCCAAACATCGCTCCGGTAGGAGAGGGGGGGTGTTTGAACATCCCCTCGGGTTTTTCGGGAGGCACGAAAAAAACGCAACTTCCCCCACCCCCAAAACAAATCCGCAACTTTCCCCAAAAATTTAAGGTTAAGTCATCTCAGGTCAGGTCACCAGTGCAGGTCAAGTGACCTCACCTCAAAAAATGTTTAACCTTCGCCCGGGTGGGGGGTCTTAAGACCCCCCACCCGGGTTTTTTTATATTTTTAGACCCCCTTCGGGTTTTTCCGAAGTGGCCAAAAAACCGCGGCGCGCAGCGCCGCCAAACTTGGTCTAGCTGTTCCTTCATCATTTTTACATCTTTCCTGAAAATTTTAGCTCAAGGTCATATCAAGTCAGGTCACCAGGCCAGGTGAAGTTACCTCACCTAAAAAATGCTTAGGACCGCATAACTAAAAGAAGGGTTAATCGATCAAGTTGAAACTCATACAACATATTGGGTTCACCAGGAGCTACAACATTGGTTCCGGGATTTCGGATATCGGTGACCTAAGGTCATGTCCAGAGCATGACCTCCCCATTGTCAATACATGGCAAAAATCACGAAATGAGCTTTTCTCAGTAAGTATGGATGAAATCAACTTCAAACATCGGTTACGACTTGCTCCCAGCCCATTTCTGAAGAAGATGCTAAAAATTTTGACTTGTGACATTTAAAAGGTCACCTTAGGTCAAATAAGCATTTTTTGGTGTTTTACTCTATAAATTCTGAATAAACAAAGATAGAACTTTTATTTTGTCACCAAAGTGTTTGTATAGTCACTGCAAGTCAAATGATATACATCATGACTATACCAGGTCAAGTTGGGTCAGACCGTTGACCTGGGTCAGGTCAAATTCTTAAATTTGCCCTGGCATAGCAATATTATATATCATTCGATTCGTATTGACGAGAGGATTGCAATGGTGCATCAACTATGGCTGCATCTTGTTTTGTTTGAAAGTTATTAGCGAAAAAGGAAACGCCCTTATGCATGGATGACTATAGACATTCCCAAGAATATGCCCAATATTCAGTGACCTGTAGCTCCCTAGGCTTTGACCTGACACGAAAATGAATGCCCATGCAATGAAATAGCAACTCAAGAGCTTTCGAATAATGTTAGAAAAATGCTTCTAGCTATCATAGTTTCTGAGATATATGAGGTTTTCTTAGTACACCTCATATTAGCGATTTGGACCTATTTTGACCTCTGGTGACCTTGATATTGCCCTGACAAGAAAAATGACCGAAGTATTTTCGATATCATTTTTGAAGAGCTTTTGATTGCCGTTTTGCGCTTTTTTCTAGCTCCCTTAGTTTTTGAGACCGTGGGGGGTCTTTTTTAGCCCCTCCCCCACTACCAGGGCGAAGGTGGCTCGTACCCGCCACCGGGGCAAGGGTTAAGGTGCATAAGTAAGAGATGTGTGAATATATCGGATTGAAACTTACACCACACAATGGGCCCACCGAGTGCTACAACATATATTCCGGGATTTTTTATATCGATGACCTAAGGACAAGTACGGATCATGACCTCCCCATTGGAAATACATAGAAAAAGAAATTGGGCTGTATTTGTGTAGATACAGCTGGGAATACCTTCATATTCTCCAAACCGTAGTCTCCTGGGCCCCTTTCTAGGTTCATGTTGCAATTTTTTACCTGTGACCTCTGAGAGGTCATCTGGGGCTATTGAAACAGTTTTCAGACTAAGGTCAATAACTTTGCAGGAAATTATGAAACAGCTTTTATTTTGATATTATTGCGTTCAGATTGTTATTGCGAGTCGATCGATATGCATATTGACCACCACCACCCGTATCGGGTACTGGGACGCAGCCAGCACAATTTCCTACTGACACTGCCTCGTCCACTGTCGCAGCAATGCGGAAAAATTTTGAGGAAGTGCCGCGCGGTAGGTCTCCGACAAAGCGTCCGGCTGGCAGTCCTCTCAGCCAGCCCCAGACCTCGCGGGCCCGCGGTAATTCCACCGAAAGCGGGCGAGGCCGCGGGCCGGTTCGCAACCGGCTGGGTGGTTCAAACGTGGGACCAGTCAGAGGCCCATATGGGGGTTCCGGCCCCCCTTGGAAGGGTTAGGGTCAGTTACCGTACGTCAGTTCAAGTCGTCCCCTTTTTTATCAAGCCCTTTTCTTTTAGCTTAGATGACCTTTTTACAGTGGAACTGTCGAGGCCTTCGTGCGAATTTTATTGACCTGCAGCAGATTTTATCGGATCACACCCCCTCTGTCTTATGCCTTCAAGAGACAAAGTTGTCTCCTGGAGCCGCTTTAACTATTCGAAATTATCAGAGTTTTAGAAAACATATCTTTAGTAATACGATAACATACGGAGGTGTCATGGTTGCTGTGCACCATGCTACTCCTTGTCACCATGTACCTTTAAGCCTTGCCCCGGTGGCGGGTACGAGCCACCTTCGCCCTGGTGGGGGGGCTAAAAAGACCCCCCACGATCTCAAAAACTAAGAGAGCTAGAAAAAAGCGCAAAACGGCAATCGAAAGCTCTTCGAAAATGATATCGAAAATACTTCGGTCATTTTTCTTGTCAGGTCAATATCAAGGTCACCAGAGGTCAAAATAGGTCAAAATCGCTAATATGAGGTGTACTAAGAAAACCTCCTATATCTCAGAAATTATGATAGCTAGAAACATTTTTCTAACAGCATTCGAAAGCTCTTGAGATGTGCTTTCATTACAGTGGCATTTATTTTCGTGTCAGGTCAACGCCTAGGGAGCTACAGGTCACTAAATATTGGGCATATTCTTGGGAATGTCCATAGCCACCCATGCATAAGGGCGTTTACTTTTTCGCCAATAGCTTCCAAACCAAACAAGATACAGCCATAGTTTATGCACCATTGCAATCCTCTCGTCAATACAAATCGAATGATATATGATATTGCTATGCCAGGTCAAATTTAAGAATTTGACCTGACCCAGGTCAACGGTCTGACCCAACTTGACCTGGTATAGTCATGATGTATATCATTTGACTTCCAGTGACTATACAAACACTTTGGTGACAAAATAAAAGCTCTATCTTAGTTTATTCAAAATTTATAGAGAAAAACACCAAAAAATGCTTATTTGACCTAAGGTGACCTTTTAAAGGTCACAAGTCAAAAATTTTGGTATCAGCTTCAGAAATGGGCTAAGAGCAAGTCGCAACCGATGTTTGAAGTTGATTCCATCCATACTTACTGAGAAAAGCTCATTTCGTGATTTTCCCCATGCATTGTCAATGGGGAGGTCATGCTCTGCACATGACCTTAGGTCACCAATATCAAAAATCCCGGAACAAATGTTGTAGCTCCTGGTGGGCCCAAGATGTGGTATGAGTTTCAACTTGATCGACTAACCGTTCTTTTAGTTATGTCGTCCTAAGTATTTTTGAGGTGAGGTCACTTCACCTGAGCTGGTGACCTGACCTGATATGACCTTGAGCCAAAATTTTCAGGAAAGATGTAAAAATGATGAAGGAACAGCTAGACCAAGTTTGGCAGCGCTGCGCGCCGCCGTTTTTTGGTCACTTTGGAAAAACCCGAGGGGGGGTCTAAAAGACCCCCACCCGGGCGAAGGTTAATTACTGTGCTGCAGGCGGTAGCGGCCCGGGTAGACCTTGGTTTTACTAAATTGCCAGTTTGTTCACTTTATCTCCCACCGGGCGGAAATCTAAATTTGAACGATCTTAATAACTTAGTCGACCAATTGCCTACTCCCTTTCTCTTACTTGGAGATTTTAACGCCCATAGCCCAGCTTGGTTTGGACCTACCGGGCGCGCGTGCCCCAGAGGCCGCACGACTGAGCGCTTCCTTCACCTTCACTCTGTATCTTCAACTCAGGTCGCTCCACCCACATTACTCTGCCTTCTGGCTCCCTTTCCTCCATCGATCTTTCAGTTTGTTCTTCGTATCTTTCCACCCAGTTCCAGTGGAACGTTCTTGATGATCCCCATGGTAGTGATCATTTCCCCATCCTTTTATCCCCGGCCGGTCCGCAAGTGGTGGGACCTCGCCGGAACCGGTGGAATCACGGGCGTGCGGATTGGTCGGGCTTTGGGGCTGCGTGCGGCATGGTGGAGCCTCCCCCGGAGGCCTCGGCTACCCAAGCTATTGCAAATTTTTGTCAAATGATCCTCACTGCCGCAAAGTATTTTATACCTATGACACGTGGTCAGCCAAAGCACGTCCCGGTGCCCTGGTGGTCCCACGAGTGCAAAACCGCAATTTTAAAAAGGAAACCGGGTTTTCGTGTTTTTAACAGACATTGGACAGCGCAAATCACGTTAAGTTTAAACGCGCTCGAGCATTTGCACGTCACGTGGTCCTTAAAGGGAGATACGCGAAAAATTATTATTGTTGTTTCTTGCTATTTGAAAAAATCCTGATTACGAAACTGTCAATTATTTTTGTATCTTCGGCAAAATTTTGGGAGGCCACTCACTTATTATCGAAATAGGTTAACAGTTCCGATAAAATGCTGAAACCTTCACCCATCACTTACGTTTTGAAAACTATTTAAAGTTGAAAAGTAATGTTTTTTGTAAAAAAATATATGTTCTTCTGTATTTGTATTTAAATTAATTTTAAAAAGCCTCTAAAAATACAAAATTAATTAGTTTGCCCTAGAAACGGAAAAAACATAATTACTCAAGTATTCAGCCCCTTCGTACTTCGGGTCTTGAGTCGTTTTCTGCTTCAGCCCCAGAAAGACGAAACTTTTGCGTCAGAAAGGTCACGTGACCCCCCTATGAGGTGGCTGTACGCTCTGATTGGTCAATTGTGATTTCTTAAAAGTCCTATATTTTTGTTTTAATATTATTTTTGGCTGTAGCTTTTTTAAAGTAACTTTTATTTAATAGTTTCAAACTTTCAAGGCACTGCTTAGGAAAAATGGGACCGGTTTTTTCGAGAATTTGATATGCTTAGCCTGGGGTACGTCATTTACATCGATAAGAGGTGTACCGGTAAAGTCGTCTAGAAATGTGGACTTTGAGAGCAATTTTAAGGCATTTGCAGGCCAAATTCGCAAAAACGAGAATAGGACTTCTGAAACAACTTTTTGTGTCCTTTTGATCTAGCTAATAATTTTTTTCGCGTATCTCCCTTAAATGCAAAGAGGAGGTGGTGGGAATCTTATGTGTGTTGCGTGAATCGTTTTACGCCTTCTACACAAGTGTGGATGCGTATGAGGAGTATGCGAGGAAAGAGTTGTCCTTCGACTGCACCAGTACTGGATGTGCACGGCACTAAGATAACAGATCCTCGGGAGGTGGCTGAGTGCATGGCGAAGGCATTTTCTGAGGGCTGCAGTGACGCGATGCAAAACACAGCTTTTTCACGGATAAGAGAGGTAGCCGAACGAAAGCCTGTCGACTTTGGTCAAAACAATGATGCATCGTATGATATGTATTTTTCCATGCCTGAACTCAAAGCTGCTCTTTCTAAGGCTAGACCGGTGTCACCCGGACCTGACAACATTACAAAGATCATGCTCTCTCACTTACCAGACTCATCTCTCGTATCACTGTTGAATATTTTTAACATGTGGGGAAATAATGATTTCCTGGACCGATGGCGTGAAGCAAATATAATACCTATTCTGAAGCCTGGTAAGTCTGGTTTGTGCCCTAATGACTCTGGTCCAATGTCGTTAACTTCGTGTGTAGGAAAATTATTCGAAAAAATGGTGAACACGCGTCTGGTGTGGTACTTAAGAGTCAAATCAGCTTCTCTGTCCTAGTCAGTGTGGTTCCCGTCAGGGCCGCTCCACAGTCGACCATCTTGTTCGTCTCGATGCTTCTGTGCTGGAGGGTTTTTTACGGAAAGACCATAGACTATACCTTGACATAGAGCGTGCCTATGATTGCACATGAAGGCATGGTATTTTGCAGAAGCTTTTTGGACTTGGCGTGCGAGGACACATGGGTTGGTTCATTTCGAACTTCATGAAAAATGGGTATTTTCGTTTCCGTGTTATAGCTGCTTTATCGAACCGGTACCAGCAGCAGAGCGGCATAGCTCAAGGTTCTGTGAGCTCCATAGCCCTCTTCGCAGTCATGATCAATGATATCGCAAACGATCCCCCAACATGTATAAAGCACGCACTTTTCGTTGATGATTTTGCGATGTGGGTGACGGGGTCCACTACCGCTGCTGTGCAGAGGCGGCTCCAACTTGGCCTCGACCGCCTGCTGCAGTGGAGCACACGCAACGGGCTGACATTTTCAAGTACCAAAACCAAGTGTATACATTTTTGTAATAGACGCAGCGATTGTGAAGACCCGACATTATTCATCTACGGTAATCAGATCAAAGTTGTTGCTGAAACTAGATTCCTTGGGTTAACACTGGACAAAAAACTGACATATGTGCCCCATCTTGAAGAACTGTGCTGAAAATGTTTCGACTCGCTTAATATTCTCAAGGTATTAACCAAAATGAGTTATGGTGCGGACAGAAAGATGCTTATTGTGCTATATAGGGCGCTCGTCCGTTCCAAGATCGAATACGGTTGCGTTGTGTATGGGGCCGCCTCCCAGTCCGCAAAAAAGATTCTCGACACAGTGCACCACCACGCCATTAGAATAATTACTGGGGGGTTTCGCACATCTCCAATAATTAGTATGTTATTTGATGCCGATGAAATGCCGCTTAAAACCCGCTGAAAAATGCTTGCTATGCGCTATGCAATACAAATTAAACAGTTAGCACATCACCCCACATATCAAACATTTTTGGTGACGCCCAGCTACGTCGAATCGATAATGGTACGCGTGCCTCAGCCCGCCATCCCGGGGTACGGGTTCGGGCTTGGTTGACAGAGGCTGGCATTGACGTAGACCTTGTTGAGCATTATGACGTAGCTACTGTTGAACCATGGGTTGTGTCGGCAGTCAACACAAACACGAGCTTGCTCGAACAATGCAAACATTTAACACCTGAAGCGATACGCCAGCTATTTATGGATTTCTGTTCTGAGTCTTTTGAAAATCACGTCCACTTTTATACAAATGGTTCGAAAAGTGATAATGGCACGGGCTGTGCATTTTTTGGTGATGGGGTGGAGATGGGTTTTAGTTTGCCACGCGAAGCATCTGTTTTTAGCTCTGAACTGTATGCAATTTTTCGGTGTTTGGACCAGGTGACCAGGGTCGAGGGCAAGACAATTCGTTGTTTTTACCGACTCACTGTCCTCTTTACAGGCATTTAAGTAGTTTTACTTTTATACTGCATCGACATCCTTTCTATTGGTTCTCATAAGACCGAAGTTGCACAGTCTGAAGGAAAAAGGGGAAAATGTTGCGATTGTGTGGATTCCAAGCCATTGTGGCATCAGCGGTAATGAACGGGTCGACGCAGCTGCAAAAGCTGCAGTAGACCGTGACGTTCCCCCTGGCCTTCATGTTCCATTTTTCGACCCATATGCTCTTGTTAAGAAGTTTTTAATAAGTGACTGGCTGCGGAGATGGGATGAGGATCCTAGATGAGCCAACTTGAGAAGCATAAAACCTAAACTAGGAAAATGGCTTTCGAGCAGCGCTGGATCGAGTAGAGAAGAGGTTGTTCCGTCAAGGTTGCGGATCGGCCACACTCATGTCACGCACTCTTTCCACTTGAGTAGAGAGGATCCGCAGCACTGCACGCGCTGTGGCGACCCGCTGAGTGTGAGCCATGTTCTCGTTGAGAGCCCGGACTATGAGATTGAGAGGCTTAGACATCTTGGGGGATCACCCTCATTGGTGTCTCTTTTGGGAGAGTTTCCGACCGTTGAGCTTTCACGTATTTTATCGTTTCTAAGGAGCATCGACTTTAATGCTATTTACTCGCCGACCTAGGTTGTGATTTGACAATGTGCTATTCTATTATTATTCATGTGTTCATGCTTTTTAACTTTTGACACAACTTTAGTCCCGTGAGCTGTTGAAACGCTTTTGCATATATTTTACTTAGTGTTATGGGCGCCACATGACCTTTGTTGTCGGCGCGCCCTAAACCAACAATTATGATATGCATATTGAATATAATTGGTTAAAAACTGACCTTTGCCTGACCTGAGGTCAGGTTATTGGTTTGCCTAGTATAGTCATATTATACATCATTCAATTCGCCGTGACGAGAGGAAGCAAATGGTCCCTACGAAATGATTCTAACTTAACTCTGTCAGACGCTGGATCCTAAAAATATTCTCAAAATCCCACTTTCTTCGACCTATCATGGCCTCAATATTGACCTGAGCCAAAAAGTGACTTATATAGTTTCTTCATGAATTTGAATGTGCTTTCCACCAGCGTTCGCGTTTTTCGCTATTCCACATAGAGGCCGAGTTCGAGGGGGTGCTCAAACACCCCCACCAGGGCGAAGGTGGCTGGGAGGCCCACCGGGGCGCGGGTTAAACTACTCATGATCAAGAAACATTCTAACTGCAGTTTTACGCAGAAAGGTTTCCATCACGGGTGTCGGCAGATAGTATATTCTTCTCAAACCTGAGGGTAAAGAGCTAAATATATGCTCATACTCGTATCGGTTTTTCCTAAACTAGTGAAACATCTATGAGATGACCAAACGGAGTAAGCATGCAATTACACACATTGGTTATATCCATACGCTTGTCTTTGGTGGGGTCCGCTGGATATATCCGATGCTTACAAGACTTAATTTTCCAAACTGTTCATTTTTCGCATATACCTACCAGAGTAACCAATTATGTTTAGGTGAACAGATTAAGAAATGGACGAATGACAGGCTAATTACATTAAAATTATTAGATTCCTTTAACCATTTAATCATTAATTATTCGAAGCTAATGATCAATAACTAATTAGTCCTAAGGGATAGTTATTGATTAAATGATAAAATTGATAGTTTTAATGTCTTCTTTATCATCTTACGCATTTCTCAGAAGTGTAGTCAAACTATCGAATCTACTTCACGAGTAGAATCTATACCAAAGATGTAGATTCTTGGCCAGCATTTTTCACGAGCTACCGTCTACCTCTTGGCTTGCCACCCTAGAGCAAGGTGGTGATTTAACCAACAGCGTGGTGAGCTTACCCGTCAACATCATTTCAGAATATATATTATTATATATTATATATATATATATATATATATCTATAGATTGTGAACCAATGGTCTTTATCAGAGCAGAGCCGCATGACGAAATCCATGGAGCGAAGTGGATTGATATTTCTCAAGAGGCTCTATTCTGGCCGCTTGGCGGTTCTGACAGTTGATGCCGCGGCTCTGCAATTGTGTAGGGTGATAGCCCTTTTACACCAGACGCCCAAACTAAGGCCCCCGAATCTAGATTCAAAATTGTTTTTGAGAAATTTTGGAACAAATGTTTTCATTTTTGCATTTTTCTCATTCTTATTTCTTAGGCGACGAACTTGAAATTTTGCTCGTTTTGAATAAGCAACAGGGGGCATCTAAGAAAAAAATTCTAACTGGTCCGACAATATCTTTTACGCCAAAACGGAGTATTTCTGGTACAAACAAAAACGCTGTTGAAATTTTACGGCTGATTTATAAGCTCGAAATGTCAGAAGGAAGGCACGCTTCAGTTAGTTTAAAGACAGTCACCTGGAGGCAGCTAGGTCAATTTTATTGTGCTTAGGCATAGTTTGCAGTGGAAAACGTAAAATTCTGACCTAATTTTTGCCATTCTGCCGGAGGACTGCATTTTTGCTCTTTTCATTCAAATCTTAATATCTCGCGATATAATGCGCCGATTTGAATTCTCATTCCAGGTAATGAAAGAAAACTGCTTCTGCCTGATAATATTTGGAGATGGATATCGTGATATTGAAATTCATTGTTTTATATGCATAAATATAATTTTAGTATAAAACCTTTTATTTGTAGCTTCTCGGTTCCGAGCACATGCCACTCACGAGCTCAGAATTGACATGACTGAATAGGAAAGTTAATTGCAGTCATTTCACTTATTTACACTACCCACTTATCCCCAACGGCTTTAATAATTAAACAACGGCTTTAGTATTTAATCCGAAAATGTATTACAAGGTGCTAAATTTCTCGGACCATCTTTGTTTCTCACCATGGTTTCAAATCCTAAAAATAAATGGAAGTGGATGAAATTTGGCATGAAGCTAGCTCATGGCCCTGGGTCGCCGATACAAGTATTCCAGGCCCACATAATGTTTGGTTCGTCTTCTAGAAACAGCTTTATACCGTGCCTTTTCTATACGCACACAACACCCGGCGCCACGCCACGGCGCTATCCTCAGTTGAGTGATACCAGCCAGTGACCTTCTGACGGGTCACAGGTTTTCGGCTAGTGGGAGAGTGCAGAGTAGGGCACGGTGGTCTAGTGGTTAGAGGTCCTATCGCTTGATCAGGGATGAAAGGTTCGAATCCGGGGTTGACCGCACGCTCTTTATCAGTTATTTGAAAGAAAAGAATGATAACACTGACCTACAGGCGCATGAAGAGATACATTGAGACGGAAATATGGTTTGCTTTCAGCACATTGTCATGCGGCTCTCCTGCGCCGGTGGGGCATTGGCCCAGGTCGCAGACCGGGGTTATATACTGTGATTGGTGCAAGTTTGAAAACCCGATTGTAATAATACAACGTCGTGGCTGCAGTCCATAAATTTATTTTCCTTGGGGAAATTCATGTTCATTTGGTATTCACCGGATTTGTTGTACAGTGCAAAGCGAGCAAACGTCAAAACGAAAGGGGTTGTTTACAAACTGTTTCAGCCACAAGTAGTTATTTGTAAGCATTTTTGGATTAAACAGAAAGCGTTCTGGAACAAATTGTTTGGAATGTTTTCGGATAGCCTTTCTGGATTTCTGATTGAGACACCATCTAGCCAAGGCGATCCAGGATCGATGCCGATCCGGGTTTGGTATTTAGTACGTACTGGCAGAACGCACAGCCATTCTCGAACGTTTCGGTGGTCCAACCGTCTTTCCTGAAGTAGACAAAACCATGCTGTCTTGGTTCGTCGCTTGCCCAGTTTATATAGGTCACAGGAGACTTGTCCTCCCAGAGCGATCCAGCGCCCTTCCAGTCCATAGCCAGAAATCCACCGTTGTCACCGCTGTCAAGCCTGCCGAGAAAGTCATTTTCCTCCTGCGAGCGTATCTTCGACAGGGTCACAATGCTCGGTGGTGATCTTGACGTCGCATCTAGACACTTCAAGCCAACTGCCGTTCTCCCAATGTTGCATTTATGGAAGTGACAGCTGCTGTTAAACTCAGCCCAGCCAGAAATGCAGGTGCTAGCGCTGCTTCCACCAAAGTTGAAGGGTGGCCAACTGCCGAAAGGGGAAGTTTGTGTGACAGCGTGGTCAGAAACCGGGACCAAAGAGCTAACAGAGGCGATCGCAAGAGCTGTGGAAGATGAGGTTGACGCCGAGGACATACTGTTGGCGGACATGGATGCGCTGGCCGTGCCGGCATCAGGGATGGACGCAGACGCCACGTTAGCGGTAGCAGAGATAGGCGTAGACGCAGTGAAGGAAGGAGCTATGGATGCAGAAGCCATGTGGGTTATTGAAATTGGCGTTACGGCTGTGGTGGGCACAGATATTGGCACAGAGGCTGTGGAGCTATCGGGGGTGAACGCTGATGCTGGAATGGAGGTAGAGGTAGGCGTAGAAGCCGCGGTGATGGCAGACATGGGCGCAGAGCCCATGAGCTTAGCGGTTATTGAAGCAGAAGCCGTAGAGGTTGTCGGGATTGGCGTTAAGGCTGTGGTTGTAGTAGATATGGGCGCAGACGTCGCGGCGGTGGCAGATATGGACGCAGATGCTGCGGTGGTGGCAGATACAGACGTGGAGGACGTGGTGGTGGCAGAAATGGGTAAAGACGATGTGGTGGTAGCGGTTGTGCAGGCAGCAATCGTGGGAGTTGCCGAGATTGGCGTAACAAACGTGGGCGCAGTGGACATGGGCGCAGAGACCAAAGGGCTTGATGCTATTGACAAGGATGCCGTGGGAGTTGGTGAAATCGATTCAGAGGTCGTTGGGGAAGTGGACATAGAAGCAGAACCTACGGTGGTGGGTGGCGCCGTTTGAGCGGAAAGGGTGTCAGATCGAGGTGATGGGGCAGTGGAAGAAGGACTGAACACCGAGACCGTAGTTGTGACAGAAACCGATGAGCCCGCCGTGGGAGCAGCGGTCTTGGGTGTAGGGCTGGCAGAGGAGGCCGTGTCTGCCGCAGTTGGAAAGGAAGAAACGGAAATTTCGTTACCGTATATTGTGAAGTTTGTCGAAGCCATTGAGTCGGGCGCGGGTTCGGCAGAAGAGGCAGCGCTTGACATGGTTATCGGGTGAGTAGTAGAAGTCGTGTTATCGCCAGAGGAGGCCACGAGCCGCACAGTGGCTTCAGTCTCCGCGGAAACATTGCCTGGCGAAGTGCGCTGCCGTTCAGAAGCGCCTGTCTTGTTTAGCAGATAACAGCCGGCATCGGTTGGAAGGCCGTAGACGATGGCTTGGCAGCTGCGGCGCATGGTGCAGAGGCGACCACACTGGACTGCACTGCCGACTGTCTTTTCGGACCGGACTGCCAGGCCGGGATCCAGCGCCGAGACCCGCGGCAGACGCCTACCGGGCACATCACGGCTGGCCCCGGCGCCAGACAGCAGCATCAGCAGCGTCAAACACACCCCAGAACACGATACCATCCTGACTCGCTGTGTTTCAAGCTGTTAACTATCGGTGCCTTGTGTGGTGTTGACAGCAGCTTTTATAGGGACGCAGGTTCGTGATATCTTGGAGAGCCGACGTCTGATTGGTTTGTGGTCACGTACCAAAACATTTGAACCGTATGTTGACATAACAGTAGTAGAATGAAAATTGCACCTGATTTTGGATAATTTGTATTTACAGCTTGGAATGATATCACCACAGTGGAGGATCCAGGGAGACTAGGGGTTCAGACCCCCCTCCAAATGTCCAAACCCCTATAGTTAATACATAGGCGAGTGACTGCCCGAGGTACTGGCTGGAGAGGCTCGAGCCCCTAGCCCCCCTTAATGAATTCCTGGATCCGCCACTGTATCACCAGTTTCATCAAACCTCCAATATTGTGTCTTTAGCCAAGTAATGACAAGAACGTGCTCGCTGCAGCTTCCCATATGTTTACTGTTGGTGCACTACAATATGGCTGATGAAATCTCATTTTCCATGTTTTCAACATGTCTGTTTGGTTTTATTTCGTGTTTTGCATTTAGCCGCAATCTTGTATTTCAACGTTTAGTGTGCGATGGGAGTCGCCTTTCAAAGTCCCTTTAGTTTACGGTCTCACTTATTCTAAGAAGTGCATAAGAATCAATTTCACCTATTCTGAATATATGCATTAATGGACCGGTGACCAAACATCACACTGTGGGCGAACGTTTGTATGTACTTCTGGGTACCATTAAAACGGCTGGACCTCCTTTTGCTTACAAGCCACTCTTCCTAAAAATTCCTCAAAAATTCATTTATAATCCCAATGGCTTTGCGGCCTCATCTTCTTCGGCCCGGGAATCTTAACGTAAGGCAGGTGCAAAACTAGCAGCAGAGTCGAGCCCTCGCCATGCCTCCTTGTGGACCGATGCAGACCCACAACCAGATTAAAGTATATCGGCGCCCACCACGCCATAGCTTCCTCTCTTTCTCCTCATCTCAAGGAAGCCCCGGCATCGATGGCTGAGACAAATCAACAAAACATGGACATGGCTTCAACGCCCCCGTGGAGCTCACTGTAATAGCAGAGCTGTTCATGTGCTCCATAGAACCTTACAGAGTTAGCGAGAAAGTGTTTAAATATAGTTGGGTTGAACTCCTTCTTTGCTTCGGCTCTCGAAAGGAAACAATAACGAGAAAATATGCGCAATGTTTCCAGAAACCATTCTTTTTATTGGAATTTTGTACCTATTTATTTTTCTGAAGGCCTCGGCATTAAACTCCGGACCCCAAATCACGCATAGAAGAGATGTAGACTATTCAGCAAAACCATCACCGACTATAGCGTGCCGCCATTCAACACGGTGAATACGATCAAAATGGCCAAACGACCGTCTATGGTGTATTTCCATTTACTACCATTGAGAAGAATAAACAATGGCAAACTACTGTTCACCCCTCGCTGTATCGCGCGCTGACCAATCTCCGCGTGTCCGGCAGTTTGACTTCGACAGCTGCAACTTCGAGGTGCACAAGTCGAAGGAGGGCACCGGGCGGGTGGTGATGTGGGCGATGGGCATCACCAACTCCTACACACTGGAGGCCAGCGCGGCGGGTTCCAACCTGCGCGTGCGCACCGGCTCACACTACCGCGCCCGCGACTTCGAGCTGATCGGGCAGAGGTTCTGCGAGGCGCTGCTGGAATATGTCGACACCTCCCCCCTGAAAGTAAGGCTTCTCGTCGAAGTAGAGCAGGATGTCAGACACATTTGATTTTCGTTTTTTTTTTCAAAAAAATTAGTGAGGCTTGGATGTGGTTACCAGTGGTCTGGTATCGCATTAGATGGCCACGGGTCAGATCTGTCCCCGGCCCAACACTGGTCACTGGATGCCTGATATCCAGGCTAACGAGTAGGTAACAACGGACGCAAATGAAACCCGGGCTATATCCATCTATCGCTGAAATTTTGTGTCGTAACTGACGAAGAGAGCTCAAAACGCACATAGTATGCTTGAAGTAAACCCATATTTAGGGGACGGATTCAGGGGATGCAATCCAATTCCTCCCCCCAGATCAAAAAAGAAGGTGGCGAAGCCTTCTTTTAATTCACTCAAAAGCAAATTAGTGTTTCATATTTGATCAACTGGGGGAGGACGTATCCATAAGAAAAATCAAGTTTGAACGTTTTCGTCCGTTCGGAGGAACTTAACTGAAAGTGAAAGATATTAATAATGAAGAGGAAATAAAACCAGAGGCCTTTGCGCTTTTCGAGCACGATTGGTTTCAAAATACGTGGTACGCAAATATTTTGCCATGGTATGCTTCGGGCTTTTAAGAAGTGCTTCCGTTTGAAGATATCTTTAATGTGTAGCTGATGTGAAAACACTAACTCATTGCACCAGTTTGAACTCGCCAGCCACCACCTTCGCTCCTTAACTCTTTTTAGCCCGAATCTGACATGGGTTTGTCCCCCCCCGCCTCCTATACCAATCGAGTGGGTCTGCCCCCAGGACAGATTGCTGTAGTATTCGTCTCTGAATCAATTGGAGCCTTTCCGGGGTGCAACGTTTATCGTCCGATTTACACAGCTGAGTTGTCTTTCTGTGTGCTTGCCTGATATCGAGCGCGAGTTAGAGCGTGAGCATGGTCTAAGGAAACTGGTTCAGTAAAGATCGTGCCATGTGTAGCATGGTTGAATTTCGGTCCGGTCACTGAATCTAACTATTTGAGAGTATGTTTATCCACAAAAGTATCTGAATCTGCACCAAATGGTGGAAACGGCACGACACTATGCAAACCCGACTTCAGCGTAGTTATCCGAGCACATTATTTATGTTCAAGAGCTGGCCGAAATCAAGAAAATATAGATGTGATGGCTCCCTTTCTTCTTCCTATGTGAAAAAGTGTCTCCTCTGACTCGTTTCCTTTCTCTACTGCAACTCGGAAACTTCAAACACTGTAAGTATTTACGTATTATGCCAATACTCTTGATCAATTACGTTGGCTTCTTCTTTGTATGACTTCAGCACTTAGAGTGAGATTACGCACCTTGAGTACAACCCAGAGGCAGAGAACAGTTAAAATAGAGCACATTTGGTCAGCGGATTCGAGCCGTATATGCCCGGAGTTTTCCTTTCCATAACAAAAATAAAATAATTCATGACGAGTAAATATGGCCAAGAGAAAACATTATCCACATAACAAAGTGTCGGCAACCACAGCTCAGCCTGACCCGGCGGTTCTTAACTTAGATCTGCCATTGCTTATCCAGATAAAATTGTTCTGCATTAACCCCCGCCCCACCGGGGGCCCGGCGCCACCTTCGCCCCACGGGGCATCGATGCCCCCCTCTAACTCCGAAAATATGGGCGTTAGCGCAAATCTGCGACGTGCATTAGAAAGCTAGCGTGAATTCACTAAGAAATTGCTTCATGTTTAAGCGCTCAGGTCAATGGTTTGACCTCCAGAGGTCAAGTTAGGTCACAATAGGCTATTTTCACTCAAATATGCAATGCTTAAGAAAACCGGGCATAACTCTTATGCCATTAGAGCTATTGAGATCTGGTAAACACATTTGATAGAAAAATGCCAGATCTTTGTCCGCTACGTGGAACTTTATGACCTCCCGCCAGTGATTTGACCTCCAGAGGTCAGTACAAGGTCAGAAAGTGACCTTGCCGTACATCAAATGAAAGCCAGTGACAAGACAAACACGATGGTGTTTGATTCAGCGCTCTAGCTTAATTAGGTCAAAAGTTATTGGCAAAATACTGTTTTGACCCGTGGTAACCTTGGATGACCTTGAAGAGGTCAAAGGGCAAATATGCCCTGGGATCAATGAAAGGGTGTTCAAAAACGTTTTTCTGAGCACGCTGAGCATTTGTAATCGTTTTTGTGACTTTTAGATCACATGACAACTTTTCCCCATGCTTTTTCAATAGGTCACCCCGTGACCTAACCTCAGGTCACGAAATCGAATAATCCCGGATATACATCGTGTAGACTCTGGAGGGTTCATAAAGTGAGGGAATTTTCAAATTGATCGACTAGGGGAATGTAGAGCTCAGAAGTTGAAGTCAGGTGACCTTGGTTGACCTCGCCTGGTGACTTGACCTTGGGAGACCCGGGGTAAAAAATTTCAGGGATGATGGGAAAATTATGGGGTAAGAGATAGAGCCCTCAACCGCCGTGTTGAGCCTCGTCGTTTTTCTGCTATCTCGAAAACCTTACGGGGGCCATCGATGCCCCCGGTGGGGCGAGGGTTAAGGCAAGGGCTCCGCCAGAGGGTGGGGGGCGTCCCCGAGCTTAAGCAGACTAGGGGGTAGTCGTCTTCAACTCTCTTTTGGTCCCCTGCAGCAGTGCTAAAGGCTTTTTCTGCAGGACGCTAAAGCCCTAAAGGCTTAAAGGCCCTTGAGCTGTTGCAGGCGGACCAAAGACGATTTTTATCGGCCAGGAGGCCCACAACCCAGTGAGTTGGCCCTCGAAATAATAAAGTCGACCCACTTATGGCAAATACGCGGCTTCATATCTGCTTACGGTGCCTTGAAATAGCCAGGGAAGCCTCAACAAGTCGATCGAGGCCCAAAGACGTAAAAGTTTTCCCCTAGTGTAATTAGGTAAAAGGCGGTCTTGCTGTTTTGGGGGAGAGCCCACGACTATGCAGAAACCATTTGAACGGTACAAGTCCTGTAGAAAGCAAAGGGATCAAACGCAGGAGATCTAGGGCCATTGTGAGACCACGAGAATGTACCATAGGCCCCCTGAAATACCTACGGAATCCTAAACAATGAAGGAGTTCCCAGGATGGGACAGGAGGTACTGAAGTTGTAACAGCGAGGTCAATGAATGGGCCATGACACCTCCTGAAACAGCAAATTAGGTCCAAGATGGGTCTTCAAGCCCAGAACATATTTTTGGACTGTAGAAGAAATCTCTGGGGCCAAGCAGAACAATTATAACCGTTCCGAGGGTTCTGGTATTTGGTATAAGGCGTCCTGGTTGTGATTTTGGGGTTCCACTACAAATACAGAACTGTTCCGAGAAATGATAGACACCTTAAGTTCACGCCTGATAGCAAGTACATAATTTTTGAGGAGGTAGTTTCATATACGACGCAGAGCTCTGAACAGAGCCAAGAAGATTGCGAAGGAGTCCCTGGTGGCGGTGCAATCGGCACCAAGGCTAGAGCAAGGAGCCATGGAACTGTCAGCTCTCTCACTTTGACTCCTTTTTTAAGTAGTTTCAAGAGGATATGTTAGAATGGTCCACAAGTCAGAAAAGAAGATCTCTGAAATTACTTTAGGGGCCCCTGTCCTGGATTTACCAGCCCTTGTTCGGCCACTGATGGAGTCCCCCTCCCCGAGGCACGAGGCCCCCGGACTTGCCACCCCCAACTTGAAGCCTAATGCAGAGCCCCTCAGTATAAGATATTTCATCCCTACAGGATAAAGCTTGTAGGCTCTTATTTTGACATTACTGTCATTGAAATACCAAGTAACAGTTCCGTGTGATAGAGGTATATACATTCTAAATACATCTTCCAGCAATATTCACATTCAGTACCTGTAAACCGAAGACTTCTCGTGGCATTGGCATTGTTGCATTTTTAAAGGAAGTGTACCAACGTAGCTCATCCACTTTTAACCTCGTACATTTTCTAATCAATGTTTGATTTTTCCCACAGTGCTTCAGGAACGAATCCGGGAGAAGATCTTAGACACCCTGAAGGAGCAGTACGGATACAAGGAGAACGAGAACAGCGAATCATCCAGGTTTGTATTGTGGCATGAAGTTTCCGCGTAGCTGGTCGAAAACAAGTCTGGTTCAAATTTGTTTCTATCCAAAATAACTCACACCCCCTCCTGCGAGCGATACAGGTTTACCCGAGCAAACATTATTACAATGAAATATTATAATCATGTTATTTATTTAAAACAATTATGATAACAATCATTATGCCCATCGCAAGCCGAAAGGGGACGGGGGAGGGGTTGAGGAAACGCGTATCCCTCCATTAGTGAACCATGAAAATGTCCTTCAAATTTCGGTAATCGACCGATTACTCCGCTATTTTGGCCTGCGTATTAATGTGGCCCTTGAAATATTATCGAATTAGTTGCGGTTGCACTTCCCCGGAGCCGCTCTGATCTAGCACCTTCCTCCCGTTATCACTAGATCAGGACTCCAGGGAAAAATCCGTGGAGTGCCCCTGCTTATAATAGGTAAGGTCCCCGTTATGAAGTGGAAGCCGGTAGCTGCGGGTTACGGGCCATAAGCGTGCTACCCCTCGCAGTGCCGACGATTCCGATGAGGCGGGATCAGGATCGAAGACCCGCCACTCCAGCGGAGGAAGAAAAAAGTGGTCCAGCAAACGGCTGCAGACGTTCATCTCTTGGAAGAAGAAGCCGCCGCAGCCGCTGTCCCGGGTCACATTGAGACCACCGCGGGAAGAGAGCGCAACAACCAATGGAAGCCGTTCCATATCCCTGGTGAGAGCCAATAAAAAAGACAGCTGGCTAGCCAACGGCAAAGAACAGTTCGGAAAACGTTCCCTATATTGATCGATGCATTTAGACAAGGTAACTCTTTAAGCAAGCGAATTCTGTTTCAGGTGGGCCGATAGAAGCTTTAACTTTCTTAACCACAGCCCCACCGGAGGTATTTGACACCTTTGCCCCACTAGGGACACATTGACATGGGGTCGCCAGGATTACTTGGGGTTACATGAAGTCACTAGCCCATATCATACACTTAAAGAGAGTGTCCCACTTTTATAATACGTTTTGAACTGAGATAGCAGTTTTGTAAAGCGCATCGAGAAACGGCTATTTTCCTATTTAATTTCACCTAAAGCCCTCTGTAAAGATTTCCGCAAGCTTTAAATTTCAAAGTAAAGGGGTTTACTTCCTCATTTCAAACCATGAAAATTCCCTTCCCATGCCGCAGCACAGGTCACGTGATAAATATTCACAAATGGCAAGGCCACGCACCTGACATGTCGCAAGCACCCACATACGATACGTGACTACATATGATGCTTGGGTCAACCCAGAGCAGTTAGACACGAGTCGATATCTTTGTTAAGGGCGAATTGAAGTGGAAATATAATGTGGCTTACTGATTTTCAGAACTATTCTGTCCACAAATTGCTCTTTTTAACATTTCTACTAAGTGGTCTATTCCATTTAAGAGAGGTTAAGTGCGATGAAAAGAAGGGCATTGAGGTCTGTAACTTAAGTAAAGACTTAGTCCGTGCCAAATTACCGTTCCTGGATAAAGTGCAGCGAGGAAGAATATGACTAAGACCCTGTGCATGTCTTTGGAAACGACACCATATCACCATAATCTGACATGACCCAGACTTGAGAACTTCATCACAAATTCCGGGTGGCATTGTGCTAAATCGCACCGATCTTCTTTAGTTTCTAAAATATGTCGAAGGCGATCCAATCGACCGCCCCTCCCCCCGTTAGAGTGGTGGCCGAGACGTTGTGCTGTTTTTTTCAGACCGGAAAACTTCCCGAACCATCAGCTCTTCAGGTATCACCTGTACTCGAGAACTATCCTTCACTTCGTACGGCCACCGGCCCGAGGAGGAGAACGGCACGCTCTCCTGTGGTGAGACCCAGCTCAGCTCGCCGACCACCGCCGTCGGCTGCCCCTCCGCGTGCACCACTGACGTCACAACCAGCCCCCATGACGTCACTGGCGGCGGTTGCGTCGCGGCTGTTGCCACCAGTTTCACCGCGTCAGCGCTCATTAAGCTTGACATCAGAACATCCTAGCCAGTGAGTAAAACTGATTTGAACAGATGATTTTAATACATTTAACTGAATAACATATTGTCAAACTGTTCAAATTTTATATGAGCGCTGCCTAGCCTAGGCTGTCATGTCTCGCTAAAATGTGCTGGCAAGATATGATGGAGTTTTTGAGGCTGCGATGTTTCGATTTGTGACCTATTATTGTCGATGGGGTTTCAAGTGTTATAAATTATGCAGATCCTTAGCTCCCTCGCGCATTGTAAGCCTTCGAAGAATAGATTAAGCATGAGTGGGCCTGAGCCCCCGATTACGTGAGGATTCAGAATATGATCATTTGCCTCTATCTCAGCCGGTAATGCAGCAAATAAATCAAACATTATCCAATTACTGTCACAAATATTTCTTCGGCAGCATGCCCCCAGCTGTAGCGAGTCTGGCGGCGAGCACCCAGCGGCTCTCCCTGAGAGTACCACCCAGCAGCCCCCGCGCGAGACTCTGCGCCGGCCAGCTGCCCAACTCGCCTGTCCGCCATAAGGCTCCCGCACCCGTCACCAGGAGGGCACCCGACACCGCGCCGCGCGTGCAGGTCCTACCAAAGGAGCAGACGTCTGCGAGTCCCGCGCCGCTGGAACCTGTAAAGAAACCGGAGGTAGTGACGAAACAGCGGGCAACGAAAACTTCGACTGTGAAAAAGAAATGCAAACCGAAGAAGAGCAGGAAAGCGAAGACACGCTCGAAGTCGGTGAAATGACCATGTATGTTTTAGGGGAGAAAACAATTGAGAACACACGGCCTTTCCAACCCGTCTGTGATTACACTATATGTCGGTGTGATCGGCAGAATTCATTAATTATTTTGTTTAGATGTAATTCAATTTCGGATTCGCGCCAGGTAGGCCTTTTTGTATTTTGGATCCCCAAGAAAATATTCCGCCCACTGGATTGGAAGGCTTTGAAGAGGTCAACGAGAAATCACACTTTACCTTGAATGATTCCCACGTTTAAGAAGGTGACTGGTGATGAAGATGATAATGACAGGGGGCGAAGCAGAGTAGGAAATCAACTTTGTGATTGACATCAGAAAGTTTCGTATGCGAATGCCGTGTTCCCATCAATGCTGACCGTTCCAACGACGCTTATCCTATATGGCGACGACCGTGCCTGCCTTGGAAGTAATGTCAGACATCTTAGACGCACATATTTTCCTCAGAAGGAATGTAGGTATTAATTATTGTTTAAACGTCAAGCACGAGCGCAGATGGCACCAACGTTTTTTATGCCATGGTCTGCCACACTGCGGACATTCTAGCTCATTACTTCTGTAAAAAATATGTAGCTTTCACATGCCATTACAAGCGGAAGCAGGAATTTTGCGCTCCAGTTCGATCGATTACAGAGGATATTGCATTCCCCGTTCCTTATCGGTCCGCTATTTGATACTGCCTGATGCTTCGTTTGTGGGTCACATACCTTTGAATCGTTTTATTACCGATGTACACGTTGAAATCGGGAAACAACCTAATCGCAGCCAATATGAAAGAGATTGTCGCCAATAATGTTAGTGTCAGAATATGGTGCCATGCATACGAAGATACCTATTCGGCCCTTGGGAGAAGGGCGAACAATCGTGAACTCGTCCAATCACAACTGACCAGGATCTGGAGCAAAACCAAGATGGTTTGGCGATTCTCAGAACAAAGTGCGCGTGGTATCAACGAGCGTGCAGGGCAAATGCCGCGGGTTTCCAAAAATGTGGAATGCTCCCTTCCTGTGGACACTGTGCCGAGTGTTCCGCCGGAGGTCGCCATCCGGCGGCTGATGTTCGAGCCACTGACGATGCGTTCTGGTCGGGCTGAATATACACCACTGCCAAACCTGAGTCATGCTCGTGGTACTGCTACCAGACACGGATCTGGGCGAAACGTTCGGGAGACCAAGGAAAAATCGTGAAGACAGTTTAAGAAAATTGGCCAAAATAAGCTAAAATGGGTAAAATTCGATCGCTTTGGGGAGAGGGGCATAATCGAAATGGTCCTCCCTGGATCTGCCCCTCGCTGCTGCTGCTATGGGATCCGGATAACGCAGAGCAAAGTTACAGATGGTCGGGGGGAATAGCGCATAACTCCAGTGATTGTGTCAAACACAAACTAATATAAACTCATAAATAAATACAGGGGCGGAACTATCCGGCAAGTTTGGGGAGGGGCAAACCAAAGTCAAAGAGCAAGAAAGTTGAGGTTAAAATTGCATGAGGGTTATGCATTCCTTCATCGTTGAGAACAATATGCCTTGAAAGCAGCGGCCACACACACATATTAGTGTGCCGAGTATTTCTCACAGGCATTTATCTGCGTAGCCTACGGCTGGTACACTACCTCCACCAGCACAAAATGAAAGTCAGAGACTTCAGGTAGCATGTTGCCAAACCACACACAGTAGTGAATACACATGTAAAACACAAGAGCAGGAATGGCCGCTGTCAGTGCATTATGACCTAATTTTAGTAAAATAATGTTTCATACAACACATTTTCCAGTTCTAAATTATTCAGCCACGCTTCAGTAAAAACACTGCATATCTTCACAAACCAGACCTTCAACGTCTGACGTCTCAAATCCCACGAGCAAGCGCACAACTTGCATCAGACACTGCCCACATCCACATTCAAAGTCGTTCGTATTACATCGATTCAGCAACGGCATGATTTTCAACCAGTGCTTGCATCCCTCGTTCTGGTCTAACATTTATCCAACACGATGTGCAAAACGGTGGCAGCATCAACTCACAACTGCAACTTCGGCGCATCCGCCTTCTTGTACGCAAACATCTGTTTGAGATTCAGCTGTCGCTTGGGAGTTGGCTTTCCGAGGCCCACTTTTCTACAGGCGTTGTTTTTTACGTTGCTCTTGCTAAACCCTGCAGTATTAACACTGCTAGCGCCAGAAGTCGGTTGAGGTCCGACTCTAAACAGAGAAGAAACCGGCGGCGTGCGCCCCAGAAAGCGTTTCGGCGCGCTGACAGGCGTTTCTGGGTTAGCCCTCACGGGACTGTTTTCTTTTTCTAACGATGGCGGCGCCACTGTCCGCGTGGGTTTCCGCAGACCGTGCACTTCGCTGTCCCACACGGTCATCGCGTGCTTCGGGTCAAAAACAGAGCTCATCTTATACCAGCTGTTCTTCATGCCCGCTCCCGCACTGTTTACCTGAGGCTTGGACGACTGTGGTGACAGCGGCGTTGCTTCAGTCTGAGCCTCTTCAGTGGTCTCCACTGCATCCTCCGGAGACGACGATGATCGGCGGACACGCTTCGGGGAGGAGTCCATCAGGTTCGTGCCCGACACACGACGGCGTTTCAGGAACTCCTCCATGCTCTGGACAGGTGCTCGGAGTGGGTCGGCTGCCACGTTCTCATCATCGGGAGCCGCCATCTTCACCTGCATGTTAGCTTTGGGCGCGTTCGAACCCGATGCTGGCGTGAAGTACTGACTGGTTACAATCTGGGTGAGACCGTCATTGCCAGTGCAGAGACGACGCTTCGCGGCGCCGCTCAGCCTCTCTCGCAGAGCACCGCGCACTCGGAATGGATTACGGGAGCGTCCACTGCCGATCACCGGGGAGTCGCCGTCCTCCTTGTGCGCCTGAGGTGCGCCCGTCTTGCGCGGCGATCGCGACTGGTCCCGCGATGTTTCGGCCTCAGGCGTGACCAGCGACGACGACTCGGGCGATGCGAACAGTGATGCGAGGTCGGCGTCAGAGACACCGTCATCGTCGTGGTCCACTTGTGTCAGCTCGCCGGACGCGAAGCCAGATTCTTGCGTTGAAGCATCCTCGGCAGGCTGCAAACCTGGCGGTCGCAATCCGTAGATGGAAGCTATGTCCGACTCAACGCGCCGCCGTTCCTCCTCTCCCCGACTAGCGGCGGCTGCAGCTGCTGCCGCCGCCGCCTTCTTCAGGCCGTCCAGCACCGAGAGACGCGCCGTCTTCCCGGCTGTCGCAACCCGGGATACGACCGGAGTGGAAGGTTGCTGCGACCACGTCTTCCTGGAGGGTGTGTAGTCCCGCGACCAGATGCTCTGATGCGAAGAGTGGGCCGGCATTGCGCCCCGCCGGTCTGGGCAGTAGCTGTCCACCACGGCGCCGCTGCTGAGGTCGATGTTGCCGAGAGCATACTGCAGCGCCGTCTCGTCGTCCTGCCACTCACCTGCATACGGATAGTCGGCCGCCGACTTACCCGGCGGGTACGGAGTCAGCGGCAACAGCCTGCGAGACACTGGGTCAAACACCAGCTGGTACAGGAATGTGTTCTCGGCCTTCAACACGTCCGCTTTGTATTCGTTAGTGACCACCAGGTGCTTCATGTTCAGGTACGACGGCAGCTTCTGCAGCACAGCCTCGATATCAGGAGCATTGGCCGCCTTCACAAACAGCTTACTGGCCTTTCCTAAGCCAATACCGGGCAGCGAGGCGAGGTAGTCGCAGCCGGAGATGATACACGCCAGCCGCAGCCGTTCCAGTGAGAACTTGTCGGCTGAGTTGTCCAGTGAGAGTGGCAGCTGGTCGGCGGTCACCAGCCGACCCGAGCCGCAGGCGTCCATCTTGAACAGGATGCGCGGACACCCGAACAGCACCAAGTCCGAGTCTTCAGTGATCACGAGATCGGCGATGCCGCGCCGCGCCAGAAACGCCAGCTGGGCGTCGGCCTCGTACGGAGCTACCTGATGACGACAAGGAGAGCTCCGGTGAGAGAGGGGGATCAGTGGAAGCACGGAGCACTAGTGCAGTGCTAAGGTGGTACTAAATCCAAGGAGCGGCTCCAGAGTTCCTAGCATCCAGTCAGCGCGTCTTTCTCTTAAAACGAAGCATGCTTGACAGGCTTTCGATACAAATATTAATGAATATATTTTATAAAACAAAAGTATCGTATGTGACCAAAGCCTAGCGTCTTGCCACGATCTAGCCGGGCACAACATTTGTGTTCGCTAGTTACTAGTAAGAGGATATATAAAACATATAAGATCCCCACCGCAATGTGTTTGAACGCATTGCCTGTCGCAACACTCACCACGCAGTCGACGCCGCGCGCTCGGCACGCTCGGATCAGCGCCCGGGCCATGGCTGGGGTGATGTCCACACAGCGCTGAAAGCACTCCCTGGCCTCCCTGTCCCTGCCGGCGCGCAGGTGGTCGGCGGCCAGCGCGCGGTGCTTGCGCCGACTCTCGCGCCGCTTCGACTCGGTGCCGGCCTTGCTGGGCAGGTTGCGGCCGTCGAACACCAGCACGGGCTTGACGCCATGCGTCAGCAGCATGTTGACGTACTTGAGGCAGTAGTGGACGTACACGTCGGTCTGCTGTCCGCGAGCCAGCCGGTCGGCGCACGCGAACGCGCCCTTGTGCAGCCAAGAGTAGGCGTCGACGGCCACCGTGCCGCCGGAGAACTCGCGCACGCTCGCCGGCCGGGTGGAGCGCTTCAGGAACGGCAGGAGTCCCGAGATACCCATGTCGGATGCCTGTTACCGTCCACTAGCGGCGTCCAGTACAATCCGATCTTCAGCTATGCATTAAACCTGGGGTGCGCCATCATGATTGGTAAAAGATTGCACTACTTATGGCCCATCGCGTGATACTGATCTCACGCAAGTTCTTCAGTTCAAGATATTCTGAGTGAAAAGCCAGCTCAAAGTTGAAAAATTATCTGAAAAAGTACAATTTACTGTCATCACATCCCTCAACTCTTGATTAGACACACACTCATCGTGTCAAGTATCATGAACATACTAAAATTACGCTAAACTTATTCATAACAACTTAATTGTTGCTAAAACAAAGGATCATTTTTTTACGTGAGCATCACCCGCAAACAAGGTTAACAACCCCAGCTTATATTGGAATAGCAAAACCTTCACGAATATTAAAAAAACTTTATTTATATAGCATATAAATATAAATGCCCCTATGGGATATATAAATGCCCAAAACACCATTGCAAAGATCAATTGTATGGAACTGAATACCTTCTTTTTTATTTTTTTAAATACATTTTCCAAGACTTTTTGCTTTTATTCTCATACATCATTAAAGGGAATGTGGCACCTTGGTCAAATCCTGGAATTTAGTGTAATTAGGCGTACTTTTAGCCGAAAATAATGAAACTACTCATGATTTCTCTGAAAAATGTACAATAAGCTCAATATTTTGATTTTTAAAATCCTCCTCTATGAAAAGAAATAAATATCAGCCTGTGGATGATGCCATGATCTGGCAACCACTACCACACTTGAAACGCTTCAATGACTTCAATTGGCTTATGCTCATCGTGACGTCAGCATATGTCGTCACACCAACAGCCATGACAACTGTGGCCTGCTGCTAGCGGTAAAATAGGGGTAGGGTACATTGCAGGTAGGTTTTAGCCTTTTTCTACGGAAATCTCGAGTTTCAAGACAAATGATATATTGAGTACCGGGTTTTCCGACTTGGTTTACAACTTGGCTATCTCATTTAAAATCATGTTATGAAGGTGCCACTTTCCCTATAAGCCAGAGGGTCAAGATATTATGGATCAGAGCCAGGAGCGTAAAGGTGAACAAGACCTAGTCTCTAACCCCCCAGCTTATCTATTTTTGCATGTTATTCCCCTCAATAATTATGTGTAACCTATTCATAATCAAGACCACACAAGGATTTGATATTTTAAGCACATTGCAAAAATGTGTAAAGTGATCATTCTTGCAGCGCGAGGAATCTAGCACACTGATGCATTGCTCTCTTACTAAAGCATGGTTGAAGAAACTACAAACAAAATTTGCACAATCCCTAATAGTCCTGGATCAAAATTTCCTTGACAGTGTTTTTGAAGCCTTCCTTTGACGATGGGACCGCATGCAGCAATGGTATGTGAGGGACTACAATCTCGTTCCAGGTTTTCGGTATTGTAATTGAGAAAGCAAACATCCTACAGTGTTTCAGCCTGTTGTTGTTGAAAGTGTTGGTTCTGTCTTGTCAGTCTGTGGCGCTCATGATAGTGGAAGTGCCTTGCATACACATCTGGTAGCGTTTTGTTTATGAAACTATGTAAGATTAGCAACTTCTGTTCTTTAATTATGTCTTGTAATTTGAGCAGGTTCAATCTCTTGAAAATCGGGGAACTTGGGGTCATGTAATGCACTCCTTCAATGAGCCTCACAATTCGTTTTTGCATTTTGAAAGTCTGATCGCTGCCTACTGCAATCAGACAGCGACCTGCCGTCTGATCGCTGCTCCTGGGCTCGCTGCCCTGCTACCGGCGACTCACCGCCCCGCTCTCCTTGAAGAGGCAGGGACCGCGATCGTGACGGCCGCTCAACATGGGATGTGTTGGAGCCTGTCTTCTTCGTCTGCCAGTTGCCGTTGCCGGTGGTCCTATGGGCCTGGCGTATGGCCATGATGTTCTCACCTTAAACAATTTTTCAGCTTTCATAAACTTGCTAATATTACACAGGATTTGATCTTTTTTGCTAGATAGTAAACCCCCTGTAAAGTTTATGAGAAATCAAACTGCGCAGGGTAGAACATGCCTAGTAGGCAGATCACATCCCACGGTTCAAAAGGATCACATCAGAATGTCCAAAGTTCAAAGGGTCTGGGTCTAATGTTCATAGGTTCTACCCTTTGAAAGTTAGAACTTTTGAATAAGAAGTCCAATGTTCAAAAGGTCCAAAGAGGTGTGCTCAGATGCATGAGGGTGGGGTGCATGATGCCTCAGAGGCGTGCTAAGGCACATGATAATAGGAGGAAATGAGGGTTAGGTTAGGTTAGTTTAGTTAGGTTAGGTTAGGTTAGGTTAGGTTAGGTCCAGTCTGCAGAACGTGGCAGGCGACTCGACGAGGCGCTTGGGGCAGCCAAAGCCTGCCCCAATTGGGGCAGAAATTTGGATGCTGGGGCAGACTCCTCCAACGGGGGGGGATATTTTTACCGATATATGTTTATCTACTCCATTTTAAACAAAACACCCAGAAATGAAAGAAAACCGTGCATCCAACTCGACGATGGCAACACACTCACGACCCTCCACGCACAGCAGCAGCTATCTTGCATTCATGATACACGACTTCAAGAATACTTTTATTCAAAGGTATATTTACAAGCGAAGTATTTTCCCTTAAAGACGTCATGTGCCACTGCTTTCACGCCGTATAATCAATAGTTTAAAAAATATTTCAATTGATAACTAAATTCGATAAAGAATAATTTTTACCACAGCTAAAGCATTTTCCCCCTTTCATTTTCTCTCACATTTGCATGAAAGCATGACAAAATTTGGAATATTTTCACCCCTAGTTTTCACAAGACCCAAGCGAAGAAAGATTCCCCTACGGCTTTTGTGACGTCACATCACTGACTAGCATTTGTTCTTAGGGGAAGGGGGCTAACATGATTTTCTTTTGAACGGTGGACCCTTTGAACAGTGGACCTTTTGACATAGACCCGATTTGCCGGCCTTTGGCGATCAAAACATAGCAGAGGAAATGCAAAAAACTACATACAGGGAAATTTTATTTCGAGTTCTAAGATTGTTTTTTGTAACTAAAACTAGATTTAGATTACAAATTTAGAAAATAAGTTTAAATTTAGCTTTAAAAAGGCGCCTGTTGCCTGATTTTTTATTCACTTCCAGGAACTTTGACTTTACATCTATTAAAAATTTCCTTTGTTTGGTATCTTTTTAACCATATTTCTTTAGACGACAAACATGACGCCTTTGAGACAATTCGGCTTTTACAGCGCAACTTTAACTAATGAATGTCGTTCCTTTTCATTATTTTTCTTCTTCCCTCGGTGATTACCCGTACCGACCGCTGCCCCAAGTACTAGTTCCTGCCCCAAGAGCCCCCATCTGCCCCAAGATCGACCAAAAGCTGCCCCAAATCGGTAGGTCTGCACCGAGGCTGCCCCAACGAGATCTCGTCGAAATCTGCCACGTTCTGCAGACTGGGGTTAGGTTAGGTTAAGTTAGGTTAGGTTGGGTTGGGATGGGTTGGGTTGGGTTGGGTTGGGTCAGGTCAGGTCAGGTCAGGTTAGGTCAGGTGTGTATGCCCTTGGTCCCTGTTTCCTAGTCTGGGGATTTCAGCCCTCTTTCCAGAATCTGAGTGTGCCTCTGGTCTGAGTACCACTTTATGCTACTCCTCTAACCCTCCCTCCTTCTGTCTGTTTCACCCCTTGGGATTTTCTTGCAGAATGTGGGGATATTTCTAAAACATTTCCTAAAGTGGCAGCCAGACCAGAGACGCACTCAGAATCTGGAAAAAGGGGTGATATCCCCAGATTAGGAAATAGGGACCAAGGCCATACACAACTGACCTGACCTGACCTAACCCAACCCTCATTTCCTCCTATTATCATGTGATATTACCTTCTGATGTGATCCTTTGAACCACGAGATGTGATCTGCCTACTACCATAATACCAAACATGCCCAAGTACCTACCTAGTTAAAAACACTGAATCATTTTGCCCATCAACTGTTGTTTTCTGTACCCAAAAATAATAGAACACACATACCCAATTTTATAATTTTTCATCTTTGGGTATGCTTGACCAATTTTCCTGGGTAGAGTTCTAAATTTGGGGTAACTTGCTATTAACTGGGGAGATTAAATAGATTAGAGTAGACAACCCTTCAAATGCCTTGGGACAGACACACAAACATGAAAGGGGGGGCAAACTTTGACACCCAATATTGTTAATTAACAACCAAAATGATGTGCCTAATGAAACAAACAACGGATGACCATTTTTTCGTTCAAACCAAAATATGATTTTACAACTTCACAATGACACTAAGTATATAATAACGACAGCAATACTGTTGGCAATGTTTAATAAAAAAGCACATTTATTTCATTTAGAAAATTAATATTAATCATTTATTACATTATTATCATCACCACCAAACCCATAGAGACACATCACCACACATTATAAACTCCGTCCCTTGCGCGCCTCACCATACTGATAATCAGCATTCAAAACTAAGTCATTCCAATAGTAATACCAAAAACTATGCGCTTAATTTGTATAAAAAAAGACAGTGACCACAAATCACAAATCATAGATCAAAACATCTGCTACCAAAATTGTTTTTGATCAGTTCGGAACATGTAATTTAGAAGGGAAACTGCCATATTGGGAAGTCTTCAAATTTCACAATTTATCTCAAAGTCTTTATACTCTGGAGGTTATACGCACGCATTTTCGCAGACCATAGCATAACTGGCTCTTAGGGCGGATCTAGGATTTTTAACACGCGTATTGACGGGGGCGGGTACCCGCCCCCCTCGGGTTTTTGGAGATAGTAGAAAAACAGCGGCTCGTAGCGCCGCCGTACTTGGTATACCTTTTTCCTCATCATTTTTACAACTTCTGTGAAAATTTTAAGGTTAGGTCACCTCAGGTCAGGTCACCAGTATAGGTCAAGTGACCCGACCTAAAAAAAGTTTAAGATAGCATAAGTCGGAGCAGGGTGAACTTATTCGATTGAAACTCATATCACATAATGGCCCCACCGAGTTCTCTAAAATATTTTCCGGTATTTTTGATATCGATGACCTAAGGTCAGGTACGAGGCATGACCTCTCCATTAAAAATACATGGGAAAAATGGTTTTTACGGAATAACTCAGTAACGGACGGTGATAGAGCATTTATTTTAGCTGCATTAGACTTGCCTGGGCTTTGCGGTTCTAATGATATGCATTTTATATAATTTGACCCTGACCTGATCTCCAGGTCAGGTCAAATCTTTTATTTGACCTAGCAAGGTCAAATTATATATCATTCGATTCAGCTTGCTGATAGGATTCATATAGTTCAAGCCGTTTTGCTTTATCTTTACTTGTTCGGATGTAATGGCCGAAAAACTGAATTTACATGTTATCCCTATGACGGGCATGTTTTGACCTATCGTGACCTTAAATTTGACCTGACAAAAAATGGTTTAAATGTTTTCGATGGAGAAGTGGATGGGCAGCCCAACGCCGTTTACCGTTTTTCGCTACCTACCGTGGTTCTCGAGATCTTAGGGGGGCGGGTAAGCGCCCCCCGTCAATGCGAAGGTGGCTCAGACCCCCGTCAATGCGCGTGTTAATTGAAGGAGACGGGGAGGAAGGCGGGAGGGTTGGGGGGCGGGTGCATGGTCGGGGGTGCCACCTAAACCAGAAGGCACGACTTTTGGACGGCAAACTCCTATAAAGTGGGGACCATGATTCTCGTCGCGTGGCGCCGATACTGATCGACCAGAACATTAACACGCGCACTGGAGGGGGGCCTCGGAGGCCCCCCACCTGTTTTTCCGAGGTGGCCGGAGAACCGCTTGTAGCCGAAAAACGAAACGTGGCCACATTTAACAGAATTTAATAGCGCGTCGATTGGTGAAGACTTTTTGAAAATCGGCCGAAAATTTTTTGACTTATAGGCTTTCAAAGTCAGACCTGCATTTTGAGATCGCCGTAAACGCGCGGTCGGACCAGTTAGCTTGCATTGAAGACCGAGTGGTGACGTCATAACGTCATATAAGCGGGACTATATGTCAAGGTCACTTCACATGAAAGTCAAGGTCAAGGTTAAAGGTCACAGGTCAAGGTCATATCTGCACTTTCAAGGTCACTGACCACTGTGCGTCCGGCCAAATGACGTTACCCCGTCTGACATATATTATGCTATGACGTCATCGGTAGGGTACCCCAATACAAAGGTCAAGGTCAAAGGTCACGGTCAAAGGTCATTTGGAAAGGTCAATCCTCATTTCCTGCCAAACAGTGGTTACAGTGTTAGTCAAAGTGTAAATAATAAGTGGTATACCATATGGTGACCTTAAAGGTCAATGACCTTGAATGACCTTGACCCAAAAGTTGTGAGGAAGCCTCTTTGAGACCTCTTCTCTATGAACCTTGTCCACCTTTAGCTTATTCCCGCCATTTTCCTGCATAATCACAGCATTTATCAATCGATACCAGCATGGCCAATATTTGACCTTTACGACCTCGTTTGACCTTGAAGATATTAACCTAGGTCAATGAAAATTGGTCATCATGTAGATCACTATAGCCCCCACCCACCTACCAAGTGGCGTTTTTCTAACCCTCTTAGTTTCCGAGATCTTAGGGGGGCCTACCAGGCCCCCCTCCAGTGCGCGTTAGTGGCAGACCCCCTCCAGTGCGGGTGTTAAAGGGAGATACGCGAAAAAAATTATTATTATGGTTCATGCTATTTGAAAAAATCCTGATAACGAAACTATCAATTATTTTTGTATCTTCGGAAAAATTTTGGGAGGCCACTCTATTATTATGTAAATAGATTAACAGTTTCGATAAAATGCCCATCACTTACCAGTGCCCATACTCATCACTTACTTTTCGAAAACTATTTAAAGTTGAAAAAATAATGTTTTTTCAATAATTCAAATGTTTGCACTCCTGTATTTGCATTTGAATTAATTTTAAAAAGCTTCCAAAAACAACAAAATGAATTAGTTTACCCTAAAAACGGAAAAACATAATTACTCAAGTCTTCAGCGGTTTCGTACCTCGGGGTTTTGAGCCATTTTCTGCTTCCGCCCCAGGATGACTAAACTTTTGCGTCAGATAGGTCACATGCCCCCGGTTTGAGAATTCCTAGGCTTCTGATTGGTTAATTGTGATTTCTTTTAAGCCCTATATTTCGGTTTCAAAACAGTTTTGGAATGTTGTTTTCTAAAGTTATTTTTTTCTGGAGTATTCCAAAGTTCTACATCACTGTTTAGGATAGATATGACTTAATTCTTATAGAAATTGATAGCCTTAGCCATGTGGACGTCGTATACATTGATATGAGGTGTACCGGTAAAGTCATCTAGAAATGTTGACTTTGAGAGGAATTTTAACACGCGCATTGACGGGGGGCGGGTACCCACCCCCCTCCCCCTCGGGTTTTCGGAGACAGTAGAAAAACGGCGGCGCGTAGCGCCGCCGTACTTGGTATACCTTTTCCCTCATTATTTTTACAACTTCTGTGAGAATTTTAAGGTTATGTCATCTCAGGTCAGGTCACCAGTACAGGTCAAGTGACCCGACCTCAAAAAAAAGTTTAAGATAGCATAAGTCAGAGCAGGGTGAACTTATCCGATTGAAACTCATATCACATAATGGCCCCACCGAGTTCTCTAAAATATGTTCCGGCATTTTTTATATCGATGACATAAGGTCAGGTACGAGGCATGACCTCTCCATTGGAAATACATAGGAAAATGGTTTTTATGGAATAACTCAGTAACTGATGGTGATAGAGCATTTATTTTAGCTGCATTAGACTCGCCTGGGCTTTGCAGTTCTAATGATATACATTTTATATAATTTGAGCCTGACCTGACCTCAGGTCAGGTCAAACCCTTGATTTGACCTAGCAAGGTCAAATTATATCATTCGATTCGGCTTGCTAAGAAGATTCATACAGTTCAAGTCGTTTTGCTCTATCTTTACTTGTTCAGATGAAATGGCCGAAAAACTGAATTTACATGTTATCCCTATGACGGGCATGTTTTGACCTCTCGTGACCTTAAATGTGACCTGACAAAAAAATGGTCCAAATGTTTTCGATGGAGAAGTGGAAAGGCAGCCCAACACCGTTTACTGTTTTTCGCTACCTACCATGGTTCTCGAGATCTTAGGGGGGTGGGTACCCGCCCCCCGTCAATGCGAAGGTAGCTCAGACCCCCGTCAATGCGCGTGTTAAGGCATTTGCAGGCCGAATTCGCAAAAATGAGAATAGGACTTCTGAAACAACTTTTTGTAACCTTTTGATATAGCCAATAAAATTTTTTCTCGTATCTCCCTTTAACTACAAAATGTGTTGCTCGCGCCCGGTGGGCCTCCGAGCCATCTTCGTCCTGATGAGGGGGTGTTTGAACACCCCCGTCGAACTCGGCCCCTATGCGGGATAGCGAAAAAACGCGAACGCTGGTGGATAGCTCATATGAATTCATTAGCACGCACCCCGCTGGGGTCCCTGGCATGACACGCCCCGCTGGGAGGCGTTTGTCGCCCCCCCTCCGTATCTCATTTCCCAGGAAAGCTAAGGGAAAATTACGGACGGCGTTCGAAAGCTCTTGACGGGACGAAGAGAAATTATACAAAGTATTTTTATGCCAGGTCAATATTGAGGTCAGGAAAGGCCAAGGAAGGCTCCAAAGGCTTACAACAGGGCGGTGTACTAAACCGTCCCTTAGAAAATTAAAATTAAAACTTTGAAATGCGCACGGTAGTTTCTGGTTATTCATCGTACGTTGATGTTTGATGCAAAAAATAACCCAGATCTGACAACTTTTCACGCTGGCTTTTTGTCCCTTCTTTTTCCGTTCACATACCCTATTGCGTCTTGAGAGCGGGCACGGCGGGCGGCCACTAACTACTTCTGCCAACTGCAAAATGATGAGGCTGGAAGCACTACGCTGGAATTACAATGTTTGCTACATAAGAAAATTCCTATTGCTATTTTTTTATAGCTCCCCTGGTCTTTTGTCTGACTTAAATGTAGTATCAAACCTACAAGATTAGTTAAACCTAACTGTGGTGTGGCTCGGGCGTCATAATTATGATAAAGATGGGAGCTTAATTTTCTTTGTGCTTGTAGAAATAAAATAAGGCAACCAAAACACCTAAAAAAACTTTAGCAACTGTTAGCTTCGTTTTGCATTAAGAAAAGTTAACCTTAATCAGATTTTTGATGTGCCTTATTATTGCCTTATTTTTATCTTGGCCATTTTTAACATCATTTTCATGGAAAAAGCTAAATGGTGAAGACAATGACGGTATTTGATCTTAACGTTATACCGCTCCCTCACAAAATAAGCGTCGCAGGTTCTGCCAGCACAGTAGGATGCTGTTGAAGCTATGGGCTCATCTTCTTCGCTTCACTCTTGATAAACTTCCTGTCCCTGTTAGTCCTGCCTTTCTTACGATGATCAGCCACGACAGCCGATGTGTTCTGGAGACCAGATTCCGTCCTGGTGCTTCCTATGAAATGTTTGGCGAGTTTCACCGTTCTCTCGGATGGATCATTCACACAGGTGAGGCTCGTTACAAACTGCTTGAACTCAACATAGACTTGATGCTGGTTCCAAGTGTGGACATGCTCAGACAGTCATCCCAGCTGATCAAACTGCGAGCTCTGAAATAAGAGCCAGCTCTTCGGTCCTATGAAGCTTACCAGGCTCGGTCTGCTGCCATCCTCAGGCCAGAGAGTGCTGTCATTAACAAAACCTGGGCCTGGGACGGTGGTCAGGACAAAACTTGATATGTCTTTCGGTGTTCAGGAGCGCTTGGGCTGCTTCCTCGTTCTCCTTCTCTGAAATGTCATCGTCTGCAAGAGAGAAAACAGCAAGTGATGGAGACAGGTAGTCAAGATCCCTGTTCAGACTCTAGATATATTTGTTTGCCTGTGCCGGTCTCATTTTTCTGTATTGACGCCTTTCTTGAATGACTTGGAGTTCATTCAAAGGTGTGGCGGCAGGTAGTGACGTCCTCATGAAGAACTATGCGTGATAAATCCCACAGAGTTCTGTCATTGTCTCAATGTCTTCCTTTTGCTGTGCATTGAACAGACTAATTTTGCTCTATAGAAGGTGCATGGCCAGGTAATAAATGGCCCTTTGGATGAATCTGGCGTCACTGGCCTTTGTTGGGTTCTAAAGTAAGCCATGGATGATTCGTTCATGACTTCGTCTTAACAAATGGCAAATTAGCCAGGTAGTATACGGCCCTTTGCATGAATCTGGTGTTGCTGACCATTTTTGGCTCCGAAAACGAACCATGAATAATTCGTTGATAACTTCAGGCGCATAAGGCCATATACTTCCTTGCCATGCACATTCTATCGAGCCAAATTAGCCTATTCAGTGCAGAGCCCAAGGAAGAAATTGAGACAATGATAGAAATCTGTGGGATCTATCACGCATAGCTCTTCATGAGGACGTCGCTACCTGCCGTCACGCCTTTGAATGACCTCCGAGCCACTCAAGAAATGGGTCAATACAATAAAATGAGACTGGCACCGGCAAACAACTATATCAAGAGTCCGAGCAGGGTACTTGACTACCTATCTCCATCACGTCCTGTTTTCTTCCATGCATATGATGACATTTCAGAGGAGGAGGAAGTAACCCAAGCGCCCATGAAAACTAAAAGGCCCATCGCGTTTTGTCATGAAAGTAAACCAAACATCCCTGGCCCAGGTTTTGTCAATGACAGCACTCTCTGGCCTGAGGATGGCAGCAGACCGAGCCTGGCAAGCTTCATAGGACCGAAGAGCTGGCTCTTATTTCAGAGCTCACAGTTTTTCAGCTGGGATGACTGTCTGAGCATGTCCACGCTTGGAACCAGCATCAAGGCTTTTTTGAGCTCAATCAGTTTGTGACGAGCCTCACCTGTGTGAATGATCCATCCGAGAGAACGGTGAAACTCGCCAAACATTTCATAGGAAGCACCAGGACGGAGTCTGGTCTCCAGAACACATCGGATGTCGTGGCGTATCATCGTAAGAAAGGCAGGACTAACAGGGACGGGAAGTTTATCAAGAGTGAAGCGAAGAAGATGAGCCCATAGCTTCAAGAGCATCCTACTGTGCTGGCAGAACCTGCGACGCTTATTTTGTGAGGGAGCGATATAACGTTAAGATCAAATACCGTCATCGCCTTAACCAACTAGCTTTTTCCACGAAAATGATGTTAAAAACGGCCAAGATAAAAAATAAGGCAGTGATAAGGCACGTAAAAAATCTCATTAAGGCAAACTTTTCACAATATAAAACGAAGCTAACAGTTGCTTAAAGGGAATGTGGCACCTTTACAATGTGATTTTAACTGAGATAGCCAAGTTGTAAAGTAAGTCGGAAAACCCGGTACTCCATATTTCATTTGTCTTGGAACTTAATATTTCCGTAGAAAAAAGCTAAAACCTACCTGATACTAGCCCCCCATCAGCCCGTCGCCGGGCGGCCATTGTTGTGAGCTACTGGTGTGACGACATATGCTGACGTCACGATGAGCATCACCCAATCGAAGCCCTTGCAGCGTTTGGTAGTGGTTGCCAGATCGTGACATCATCCACAGGCTGATATTTATTTCTTTTTCTAGAGGAGTATTTTTAAAAACAAAATATTGAGGTTATTGTACATTTTTCAGAGAAATCATGAGTGGTTTCATTATTTTAGGCTAAAAGTACGCCTAATTTCACTAAATTCCAGGATTCGACCAAAGTGCCCTTTAAAGGGAGATATGCGAAGAAGTGTTATTGTGGTTTCTTGCTATTTGAAAAATCCTGATTACGAACTGTGAATTATTTTTGTATCTTCGGAAATATTTTGAGAGGCCACTCACTTATTATCGAAATAGTTTAACAGTTCCGATAAAATGCAGAAACCTTCACCCATCACTTACTTTTCGAAAACTATTTATAGTTGGAAAGTAATGTTTTTTAATTAAAATGTACGTTCTCCTGTACCTATTTGTGTTAGGATTAATTTTACAAAGCCTTTAAAAACTACAAAATGAATCAGTTTGCCATAGAAACGGAAAAAAACAATTACTCTTCAGCCGTTTCGTACCTAGGGTCTTGAGTCATCTTCTGCTTCAACCCCAGAATTACGAAACTTTTGCGTCAGAAATGTTACGTGACCCCCATATGAGGTGGCTGCATAGGCGTAGGAACGTCCAGAATATTGGGGGCCCAGCGGGCATTTTGAAGTCATTTCTTTCCAGTCAACGCCATAGGGTTAATGGTTAAGAATCATGAATATTGGGGGGGACATAGCCCCCTGGCCCACCCGTTCCTACGCCTACGGGTGGCTGTACGTTCTGATTGGTCAATTGTGATTTCTTAAAAGTCCTGTATTTTTGTTTTTATTTTATTTTTGGCCGTAGCTTTTTTAAAATAACTTTTTATTTAATAGTTGTAAGCTTTCAAGTCACTGCTTAGGAAAATGGGACCGTTTTTTAGAGAATTTGATAGCCTTAGCCGGGGTACGTCATTAACATCGATAAGAGGTGTACCGGTAAAGTCGTCTAGAAATGTTGACTTTGAGAGCAATTTTAAGGCATTTGCAGACCAAATTCGCAAAAATGAGAATAGGACCTTTGAAACAACTTTTGTGACCTTTTGATCTAGCCAATACAATATTTTTCGCGTATCTCCCTTTAAGCTGTTTTTTGGGTGTTTTGGTTGCCTTATTTTCTTTCAACAAGCACAAGAAAATCAAGCTCCCATATTCATCAAAATTATGACGCCCGAGCCACACCGTAGTTAGGTTTAACTAATCTTGTAGGTTTGATACTAAATTTAAGGCAGCCAAAAGGCCAGGGGAGCTATAAAAGTAGCAATAGGTATTTTCTTAAGTAGCAAACATTGTAATTCCAGCGTAGTGCTGCCAGCTTCATCATTTCGCAGTTGGCAGAAGTAGTTAGTGGCCGCCCGCCGTGACCTTTCTATTTTTCGCTGTAGACTTATAACACGCACATTGACGGGGGGTCTGAGCCACCTTCACTTCGACGAGGGGCGGGTACTAGCCCCCTCTAAGATCTCGAGAACCACGGTAGGTAGCGAAAAACGGTAAACGGCGTTGGGTAGCCAATCCACTTCTCCATCGAAAATATTTTACAATTTTTTGCCAGGTCACATTTAAGGCCACGAGAGGCCAAAACATGCCGTCATAGGGATAACTTGTAAATTAAGTTTTTCGGCCATTACATCTGAACAAGTAAAGAGAGAGCAAACCGACTTGAACTGTATGAATCCTCGCAGCATGCCGACCCGAATGATACATAATTTTACCTTGCTAGGTCAAATCAAGGATTTGACCTGACTTTAGGTCAGGTCAAAGTCAAATTATATAAAATGCATATCAATAGAACTGCAAAGACAAGGCGAGTCTAATGAAGCTAAAATAAACGCCCTACCACCATCCGTTACTGAGTTATTCAGTCAAAACAATTTTTTCCATGTATTTCCAATGGAGAGGTCATGGCTCGTACCTGACCTTAGGTCATCGATATCAAAAATACTGGAACATATCTTAGAGAACTGGTGGGCCCATTATGTGACATGAGTTTCAATCGGATAAGTTCACCCCTGTTCCGACTTATGATATCTTAAACTTGTTTTGAGGTCAGGTCACTTGACCTGTACTGGTGACCTGACCTGAGATGACCTAACCTTAAAATTTTCCACAGAATTTTTAAATATGATGAGAAAAAAGGTATGCCAAGTACGGCGGCGCTACGCGCGGCCGTTTTTCTACTATCTCCGAGAAACCCGAGGGGGAGGGTACCCGCCCCCCCGTCAATGCGCATGATAATGGGGTGACCAAAAAATTGACCCTACCTTAGGTCAACAATATTAAAATTCTGAGATAGTAGATTTATAGACCTTAATGATCTCATCATATTTTGAAAATTTCAAACTGATAGGTTGGCTGATGTTCCTTAGGCGCCGCTTCAAACTCGTAATTTTAGGTTTTGAGGTCGGGTCGCTTGACGTAGGATAGCTCCTTGACCTGACATGACCTGACCTAAAAAATTGGGTCAGATGCGTAAAATTGACCATGGATAGTGTACTGTAAGTTTCGTTGCTCTGCGTCTCTTCGTTTTTTGCATTATCTGGGGAAAACCAGAAGGGGCGAATTTCGCCCCCAGCGGGGCGCGTGTTAACCCTCGCCCCACCGGGGCCATCGATGGCCCCCACTAAGGTTTTTCCGGGATAACAGAAAAACGACGAGGCGCAGCACCACGGTTGAGGGCTCTACCTCTCACTGCATCATTTTCCCACCATCCTTGAAATTTTTTACCCCGGGTCACCCAAGGTCAGGTCACCAGACGAGGTCAACCAAGGTCACCTCACTTCAACTTTAGAGCTCAGTAAGAGCTACATTTCGAAGTCGATCAGTTTGAAACTCTCTACACTTCATGACCCCTTCAGGGTCTACAAGGTGCAGATCCGGGATTTTTCGATTTTGTGACCTAGGGTTAGGTCACAAGGTGACCTCTCCCATTGAAAAAGCATGGGAAAAGCTGCCTTATTATCTAAAAGTCACAAAAACGATTTAAAATACTCGGTTTGATCAGAAAGGAGTTCTTGGACACTCTTTTACGGATTCCAGGGGCCATATTTGCCTTTTCACTTCTCCAAGGTCATACAAGGTCACCGGGCGTCAAAAACAGCATTTTGACAATAACGTTTGACCTATATAAGCTAGAGCGCTGAATCAAACACCATCGTGTCTGTCTTGTCACTGGCTTTCGTTTGATATACGGCAAAGTCACCTTCTGACCTTTCGTGACCTCAGGTCATATTAGGTCACGAGGTTAAACCTCTGGAGGTCAAACCACTGGCGGGAGGTCATTACGTTCCGCATAGCGTATAAAGGTCTGACCTTTTCCTATCCAGTGGACTTTACCACATATCAATAGCTCTGAAAGCATAAGAGTTATGCCCAATTTGCTTAAGCATTGCATATTTGAGTGAAAATAGCCGATTTTGACCTAATTTGACCTCTGGAGGTCAAACCATTGACCTGAGTGCTAAAACATGTGAAGTAATTTCTTACTGAATTCACGCGAGCCTTCTAATGCACTTTGCAGATTTGCGCTAACACCAATATTTTCGGTGTTAGTGGGGGGGGGCCATCGATGGCCCCCGGTGGGGCGAAGGTGGCGTCGGACCCCCGGTGGGGCGCGAGTTAATGGATAGATATCGGCGTGTTTCCGCGGAAAAGGCTTCACTGCCCCCTCCTTCTTTGGATCGTTCTTAGACCCAAGTCAGTTTATAAAGCTATGATACTTACCAAGGGCCGGTGCGAGATCTTAACCTTTTTTCTCGCAGTGCATGATCGGGGAAAACAAGGGAGAGGGACGGGATATGGACGTTTCAGGTTGCGCCGCACAGCGATGAAGGAGGCCTGAAGAACGCGACAATATTCATAGCTCAATAACTAATAATGCTAGAATACTGATTTTTGGTTCAAATTGAAACTCTTCATCAGGCAGCTTAAACAAGCATACCAAATGTTTGTTTTCCTCTTAACCCTCTCTTTACCAGGGGCTCGATTCTACCCCCCTTTTTATTTTTTCGCGATGGGAGAAAAACGGCTCGGCTTAGCGCAATGCCGCGTGGCAATTGTGAAGCAAAATCAATTTGATACATCTTGACGAAATTTCAATTCCAGGTCAGGTCAGGTCAGGTCACAGAGTTACGATGCCATTTCTAAACCGATGTAAGGCAATTTTGGTTCTCAAAACAAGGTTGAAAAAAGCCGGGAGTAACTTGGCTTCTAGAAGAGTTAGATCAAATTTCTGTACATCATTCGCAAGCGCTTGTAAAGGAGAATCTAGAACGTGACATCCATTTTGAGGTCAGATCCATAACAAAGGCACCAGAGCACCCCTTGGCCACCCATTGGGTGCGCTATTTCATGCAGAGGCTACCGAGGGTTTTTAAACAGTTCTGACAGTGGCTGTAGCTTTATGAAATAATTACATAGTCGCAAATCTGACCGTGCGATAAGCTGAATAAAGTCAATAGTAAGGGAAACAATTCATATGATCGATAATTTGATATAGGTAATGATCTGATTTCCTCAGTTGCTCTCCGACAAACATGAAAGTGAAAAATGCATTCTCACCTCGTATTATGTATTAGCATTGGGCATGCATTTAGGGGAGCTTTGGGTATCAAAACATCAGAAGATAATCACTGTTAAACTTCAACAGCCGGCAAACGAAACAAAATGCACCACAGGCGACTTTCTTCGAAAAAAGAGAGGCAGCATGTACAGCCAGTTCCATTCTGATTAATAGGTAGTAGGGCGCGGTCGTTTTTGCAAAATATCTCTCAAGTGACGGTCCTTTCCGACACCATTGTTGCCTCGCCTGCGTTATAACTAGATGCATGAGCTGACGTGCAAAAGCAATTCATCAGGTTCAAAATTCGGAAGTAATTGAGAAAAAGACGCAGAAAATCTTCGGGATTGACGAAAACTGTTTTTGTCCATATTTTTTTCAAATTGACGTCTCATCCAGTTTGCAGGGTCCCAAATTTAAAGAGCTCGTCAAAATACATTGCTAGCGACGAACCGTTTTGTGAGAAGAGTAATCGCTTTTAATATATTTCTTAAAACAACTGTCATACCAACAAATGTCAAAACCTACAAATCACTGTGGAACCGGCTGTGCATACATGGCAGTCAGTTTTAACAGGGGGCGGAGGCCAAAGATTTACTAGTTCCATCTCCGGGTAGTGTCGACTTCGACGGCAGTAAATGATGATACCCGACACTGAAGCAAAGCAAACATTCGTCCATCGAGGAACTCTCTTGGGAGTTGTAGATTATGTGTTGACATGAAATTCAGATAAAATATAACTGGTCCCAACTATGGTAAGCTGTTTACAAGGTAACCAGCTGGCAAACTACTGATAGCATTATCTTTTGTAATCATATATAAAAAAGCTGTTGTTGGTTTGGTTTGAAGCTAGTAGGATAGTAACAATGTTTTTTAATCATACCTATGAGAAAAAAGTTCGGATTCATGGTCTTGGTATCAATTGATAATTATGTAGCTCCAGTCGCCTGTCTTTTGCAGGACTCGTAGTATATGATTTTGTGTATTTTTACAACGGAAGGAGTGCTCAAATCGTTTTTTGTAAAGAAAAATCTGCTGAGAATAACATTTTACATAGGGAAAAACTGAGCTGAATTTAAAATCTTAATTTTCTTATTCACGCCCTGAACTCGCTTTGCCCTTTTAACTACTGAACATGATTTCGTTGTCCCAATTTACCCGCCTCCTTCTCAAATGTATTGCCTCCTCTAATTAGGGTCCGTCCATCAATAACGTTACGCATATTTTACAATTTTTTAACCCCTTCCTCCCCCATTTAAATTTGCCATTTGATTGGAGATATGAAATGATACGCGTCGATTGGTGGATGCCGCGCGCGTCATTGCCACAACCGACCGCCGACTACGGGTCGAACATGCGTCACTAAAACTGTCATAACTTTTTTCGGCCGTCGGTTGCCGACCTACAGATTCCGCTAATGTAAAGAAGACACTTTCCCGCATGTATGGTATTGTTTTCTACCTGATCCTGACTGTGCCTTTTTGTCAGTCTAAGGAAATATTATGTATGTTATAAATTTTATTTCCGAAACATATGTTTATTAAAACGGACTCACTGCATTCTCCGGAGCAGGTAGAACCGTATTTTTGTAACCAGGTCACAAACATCCCAAGCTTTACGGTAGTATATGTTTTGTTATGGATGGCAAGGCGTGAGCACCTGTTATTAACGTTTTAGCTCACGCTATTATTTCTGGCCAGATACCCATAATTAGCGAGGCAGAATAAGTTTCAAGTTTCAGCTCCTGTGAAACCAATGTGGTAAGCAAGAGGAACAAAATAATGATGGTTCCCGATGGATGATTCCCGGGTTCCAAACAATTCTCAAACGCATCGCATACATTTGATATAAATTATAGAAAGTCATTTTTGGCATTTTCGTCCCCTTTTTTAGGCCCGCTGCATCGCTGTGCGCCGGGGTTCGATTGGGGTTGGAGATGGGGGAGGGGGTTCATAAGCCCGAAAAGATCCTCCTCCCTTCCTCAGGTTCCAATTTAAATGTATTTGTCTTGATAGAGCAATTGACTTCTTGAGCATGAGACTTAAGCCAGTGAACTCAGGGGACCGCAGGAGCCTCATGTCCATGAATTCCCCCTGGTCGTGCAGAGCAAATGACATTCTTTGGCTCTGATGTGTTCATTAGACTGTTTAGGACTTACCTGGATGTTTTCGCTTTCCTCAACCTTTCGGAAATTAAAAAAAAAAAAAAAATTAACACGCGCATTGACGGGGGCGGGTACCCGCCCCCTCGGGTTTTTCGGAGATAGCAGAAAAACGGCGGCGCGTAGCGCCGCCGTACTTGGCATACCTTTTCCCTCATCATCTTTACAACTTCTGTGAAAATTTCAAGGTTAGGCCATCCAAGGTCAGGTCACCAGTACAGGTCAAGTGACCCGACCTCAAAAAAAGTTTAAGATAGCATAAGTCGGAGCAGGGTGAACTTATCCGATTGAAACTCATATCACATAATGGCCCCACCGAGTTCTCTAAAATATGTTCCGGTATTTTTGATATCGATGACCTAAGGTCAGGTACGAGGCATGACCTCTCCATTGGAAATACATGTGAAAAATGGTTTTTACGGAATAACTCAGTAACAAATGGTGATAGAGCATTTATTTTGGCTGCATTAGACTTGCCTGGGCTTTGCGGTTCTAATGACATGTATTTTATATAATTTGACCCTGACCTGACCTCAGGTCAGGTCAAATCCTTTATTTGACCTAGCAAGGTCAAATTACATATCATTAGATTCGGCTTGCTGAGAGGAGTCATACAGTTTAAGTCGTTTTGCTTTATCTTTACTTGTTCAGATGTAATGGCCGAAAAACTGAATTTACATGTTATCCCTATGACGGCATGTTTTGACCTCTCGTGACCTTAAATGTGACCTGAAAAAAATGGTTCAAATGTTTTCGATGGAAAAGTGGATGGGCAACCCAACGCCGTTTACCGTTTTTCGCTACCTACCGTGGTTCTCGAGATCTTAGGGGGCGGGTACCCGCCCCCCGTCAATGCAAAGGTGGCTCAGACCCCCGTCAATGCGCGTGTTAAACAAGCTATCACTATGACACTTAAACTCCGAAGAATCCTTGCGATAAGTGACCCTAAGTAATCTCATTTGAGATCCAACAGTACATGCAGAAACATTCAAGTGCATCGGCACTGTTCGGCTAATACTGCAGCTGCTCGCGTGGGTACTTAGTAGGGATGATGGAAACTAGCGCTAGTTTTCAGTTTTTGACTACTTTTTTTAGTTTTTTACTACTTTTGCTCGAAAGTAGTCACTATACTTCCCTCCCAAGATGTGCCAGATGCTTTGTGAGACGAATCCTTCTCGGCAATGTGTTACATAATCATTCCGCATGAATGAGGCACGACACTATAGTCTATCTTATCACCACATGGAAAGGCTTCTGAAGTACACCTGTGACGCAAATGAGAAGTGTCACGTTCCCAAACAGGGTATATCCATCACAGGGGACAAAAGCCGAAATTTTTTCCTTGTTTCCCAACTTATTTATCCATCATTGATGATACACAGTGAAAAGCCTAGCTTTGAACATAAATGCGTGTCATTATGACTGCCGCAGCCGGTCTTCGGAACGCCAAGCTTTTGTTGCTGTCAGGTATCGACCAAGAGCACAACTGTTCGCTGATAGGCTTCCTTTCGGGACTGATTCAGGCGAAAGACAGAGAGCCGTGAAACACATCGAAACTTATCGGCAACCACTTGCGCTGTTCCCCAACCAACTCATATCGTCCAACGTCAATCAGTATTTGCGGGCAGATTCTTAAGAATTGTAGTCCAGACGACAGCTAGGCACTCTAAGAGACTAGTCCCCGGCTCCAAACCGCGTGTTTTTGGTCTCTGTCGATATGGCGAGCAAACTCGTGACGATGCTGATTTGGCGTAAAGGAACCGGAATATCAGACAGGTGCTGAAACGATGATATCAATATCAGTGAAAGCCAAACACTCCCAATAGTATCTGTGTTCTAGAAAGGTGTTTTTATCTTCTGTCATTCACCAACCACCCCTTCAGCACCTCCGCGGACAGATGTGTCAGCTGCGTGTCAGTGATTCTAAGTTATATAAGCAGCTAACGCCAGCTGAGAGACCACTCACAGCACGTTCTCTGTTCTCGGTGAGCATCAGACGTAATTGGTGATGAGGGCAAACCTTCCGTTAAATATTGCAGCGTTGCTGCTGACTGGTATCGCTGGGGCAGCCACCTCATGTCCCCATGATGACGGAGGACTCGCCCCATGGTCTGCCAGTGCCACCTGGCCTTCTGGTGCGGTGAGTAGTGGAGCACGTGGGTTTGGTTTGGGCATCACATCAACACTCTGAAATCGCCTATTGTAGCGTATGGCTAGAATATAGTTATAGTCATGCCACTCATCCTGTGGCCAACCATTCCTAATCCAGCCCTAGACTGTGTGGGCTACCCTGCTCAATGCGAACTCTGACTTTCAAAAAGTTTTTTTACTAATTCGTACAAATGGCAGGTAATTCGTCCAGCGAATTGCCTGCCATTATTTCTCCTCTCGTTCACACCACCGCCTGGGAGGGGGCCGATCGGACCCCCTACGATCTCCGGAACTGGAAGTGATACGGAAAAAATAAAAACGCCTATCTTCTCCTGAGGAACCCAGTTTGAACCATATCCGTTGACCCCTGACGGCACAGTGCGACAAAACGGGTTAAGTTTAGACCCATTTAGAAAATCCCTTATAACTCGGGAACCACAAGACCTAGCAAAATCACTCGAAGACATAAATGTGTTCATCTTGGCCAGAGGATTCAAATTATATGCAGCATTGGTCAAATGATGATCGTTTAAGATCATGCTGAATATGATTCGAATCCTTGGGCCATGCTCATTACTATGGTACCAGATTTAAGACCGTATCTTATTTCGTTCAAAAGCTAAAGACACAATTTCGAAAGCGGTGACCTTTGGTGACTTCTGGTGACCTCGGTATTAAACTGACCTCAAAATGGATGACAGCATGCATATTTATCGTTTCAAGAGCTTTAAGAATGATGTTTAGAATTTTTGAGTTAGAGCAGTTTTGAAGAGCGCGTCAAAAAATGACTCCTAATATATTTTATTTTATTCAAAGCCCCCTGGATTAAATATTCGCACGATTTTCAGCTCAAATGAAGGCACCTGTTGGGACTCCTTTTCAATTCTTGAAGGAATCAGTTCCATCCGGTTACAGAAGTTGCAGTAATTGGATTGGTCTAAAAGTCATTCCCGCTCATAAAAATGTCGTGCTGGCGAGCAAATCACCATTTCGTGCATGATGAGACACTGAAGTTTACACGAAATGTATTTATTGCAACTAATGTATTTATTCGTTTTTCCTAGATTTCGCAGTCAATATTTTAGAAGCCTGTAATCATACTACGCAAACATCGGTTGCAAACAGTACAACATCGACCTTAAAAACATCGCCACTAAAAAATCAGTTCTGCGTACCATGCGGCGGCTTCATGAGCGAGTCTATGTTTTGGCCCCGGCCAAGTAGCACATTTTACAAACTATGAAAACTGTTTGTTGATGACGTTAAATTGAACAAAAAAGGCAATACTTTGTTTTCAACACTAACGGTCACTCGAAAAATGTTGGTTTCCTGACCTTCAGATCTATGCTAACCATAATCAGTACTTTTTGGAACTTTCATCAAGTGGAACACTCCCTTTTAAGAAATTATAGAGAGCGGGGGACACGTTCCCACGAATTTATTACTTTTGATTTCAGTCAACCTCAAGAAAAGTCTAAAAAGGTCGGAATACGAGGGTGAGGCAACAAGGAGTACGAATAGTTTTTTGTGAGACAGGAGTTTCCCTGACAACATTAACACGCGCATTGACGGGGGTCTGAGCCACCTTCGCATTGACGGGGGGCGGGTACCCGCCCCTAAGATCTCGAGAACCATGGTAGGTAGCGAAAAACGGTAAACGGTGTTGGACTGCCCATCCACTTCTCCATCGAAAACATTTGAACCATTTTTTTGTCAGGTCACATTTAAGGTCACGAGAGGTCAAAACATGCCCGTCATAGGGATAACATGTAAAATTCAGTTTTTCGGGCATTACATCTGAACAAGTAAAGATAGAGCAAAACGACTTGAACTGTATGAATCCTCTTAGCAAGCCGAATCGAATGATATATAATTTGACCTTGCTAGGTCAAACCAAGGATTTGACTTGACCTGAGGTCAGGTCAGGGTCAAATTATATAAAATGCATATCATTAGAACCGCAAAGCCCAGGCGAGTCTAATGCAGCTAAAATAAATGCTCTATCACCATCCGTTACTGAGTTATTCCGTAAAAACCATTTTCCCATGTATTTCCAATGGAGAGGTCATGCGTCGTACCTGACCTTAGGTCATCGATATCAAAAATACCGGAACATATTTTAGAGAACTCGGTGGGGCCATTATGTGATATGAGTTTCAATCGGATAAGTTCACCCTGCTCCGACTTATGCTATCTTAAACTTTTTTTGAGGTCGGGTCACTTGACCTGTACTGGTGACCTGACCTGAGATGACCTAACCTTAAAATTTTCACAGAAGTTGTAAAAATGATGAGGGAAAAGGTATACCAAGTACGGTGGCGCTACCCGCCGCCGTTTTTCTACTGTCTCCGAAAAACCCGAGGGGGCGGGTACCCGCCCCTCGTCAATGCGCGTGTTAACCTCTCCCCCTCCCCCATTTTTTCACGAAGACGACACCCGTGGAAAGAAAACTGGTAAAAATGTGAAAAAGTGCGGTTTGCAGACGGGCATAAGTGAAAATAATGGCATTTACCGGCTGCTTGCGCAAAACCAGTAGTAAAATCACGTTCTTTCGACTATTTCACGCAAATTATGAGTAAAGAAAAGCCCACTTCAACCATGAACTTGACACAATAGATGGAGATAAGAAGGCATCCCGGAAAACAAATCGAAAGACAAAAGCCACTAGATCCTTCTACCACAGTTTCCCAGCTTTCACGGTTCATTGCCCATTTTTTAATTGACAATGGACTACAGGACCCCACACTGAAAAATAAACACTGATTAATCGGGGAAAAAATGTTTCTGTGCCAATGTTTAGGTTGCGCCTGTCTTCACATTTTCTCTGGAAAGTGGTTATTTGCAGTAGAAGGAAAAATGGACAGCGTACAACAGTTATTCCATGTTCTTGTTCGATCCGATCCCTCAATATTTCAAACATGTCAAGTTTAAATTATGCAAGACTGCCCAGTGAGTGCACTCTATCTTTGCAGTCAGAAATGGCAAGTTGAAGTCGAAAATAATTGGAAATTGCCTCACCATCTTGCAAACAAAGCGTTGACAGATTTTCCGGGAAACTCGTCTAAAGAGTAAGTGCCCAAGCTACCGAATCCTGCCTTCGTAGCAATGGCACGGCATCACTCACGGTTAAAATCTACAGGTCATCACTGCCTCTGCAGAATTACTCTGTGACCCCAAATGGGGTGATAGATCATTGTTTGGGAATCATTGGTCTATTGGTTATTCATTCATAAGCCACCCATGGGATTGGCGCATTTTCCTTTTCGTTTAAGCACATCTCTACCAGATCTCGAACTCATAGATCAGTCACTTTGCTAACGGCGAGGGTTTGAAACCTCGGGGTTTGAAACCTCGGGTCCTTGGTTTTCGCACAAGGGGGCTTCATATCGACAGAGGGTGCTTAAAGGGACCTGCGTGCATGCAATGTGCGTATTTTTCCACCTGCTAACATGCGCATACAATTTCTCTTTAACGCCTGTTCATGTTTATTTCTGCTCCCAGGTACCCGCAGCAGGAGATTCAGTGGTCATCAGCGGTCCTGTACTTTTGGATGTCGTCACTCCTGATCTCGAATCGGTGAACATCACATCCGGTGGAAAACTGGTTTTCGATCCAAACGTGGACCTGGCAAAGTTAGCCGCCGAGTGGATACAAGTCAGCGGCGAGCTTTGGATCGGTTCAGAGAGCTGCCCCTTCAGTGGAAACGCAGAGATCGAGCTGGTGGGCTTAAAAGGCGAAACGGCCGGTTGGTCGGTTGATGGAGGAACACCAATCCTGAAGGCAATCGTGGTAGATGCGGGGAGACTGGAAGTGCACGGAGCACCACAGCCGGCATGGGCACGGCTGCAGACGACACTTCCCAAGACCACCCGGGATCTGGTGGTGGGCTCTCCCATTTTCGACTACACCGCGTCGAGCCAAAGCAACAACGGACATGGCTTCACCGCCTACCTCCTTTGGCCGAATGGAACAGCTATTGAATACCTTGGTCAGCTGCATAGAACCTGCGAGTTTGCTGAGCTCATCACGCATCAGGATAAAGTTGTACTGATTGTTGTACAGCGCAACGTTGACCTGGAGGACGACCAAACGCCCGAGAACGTCGCAGAGGCTTTCGAACAGGTTTGCTACGGTGGGACTCGGCAAAGCCACTTGCGAAGCGTGACCAACGATCAGACTGTTGCCTGGGCAGCGATCTGTCACGTGGGACATCCAGAAAACAGCATTGAAGAGCTCGGTCATCCAGAAGCAGACAAGTCCAAAACATCCCGACTACAGAAGAGGATTGGCGATGTAGACTTTGTGGTACAATCCATCACCCAGCTGGACAGCAACTGGCCTTTTGCAGTCGACATGCTGTCCTACTCCGCCGGCGGTGTTCCATCAGATACAACTGTCTTAGACATGGACCGTGACGTCAGTAGTTGGAATGTGGGCAACACCATTGCCATCACCTCCACCGATTACGACTGGCGCCAGGCGGAAGAACTGACGCTGCTCGAGTGCCTAGACTGCGCGGCTACCCAGATCAAGGTGGGACAACCGGTTCAGTACACACACTGGGGCGAGACCACAGATGGAGTCAACCAGGCAGCCGAGGCGGGCCTGCTCAACAGAAACGTGCGAATCCACGGTCGCATGGAGGAGCACTGCTATGGCGACAACAAATGCGAGATGTACGACTTTGACACGTTTGGCGGCCAAATCAGGATACTATCAGCCTTCGAAACGGTGCACATTGCAAATGCAGAGATCGCAAACATGGGACAAAACTCGGTGATAGGAAGCTACCCGATCCACTTTCACATGTGCGGCGACGTTGACAATAAAACTGAGCCGCCGTACATCAAGTCAAACTCCATCCATCATACGTACGCACGATGCGTCACTGTTCACGGCACCCGAGGTGTTCTTCTCGAGGACAACATGGCCTATGACCACCACGGTCACTGCTTCTTCCTGGAAGACGGAGACGAAGCACGCACTGTCTTCCGTCGCAACTTGGGCTTCAGCACTCGTAACACCAACATTATAAGGTCGGATGGACGGGCTTCCACTTTCTGGATAACAAACCCGGATGTCACCATGGAGGGCAACGTCGCTGGAGGGTCTGAGAGGTTTGGAATTTGGTACGTGTTTCCGCGACGGCCAATCGGACCCTCGGCGGAAGTCTCGACCATGGAGCAAAACCAGGCTCTGAGAACCCCGCTCGGGCCCTTCGTCGATAATGTGGCACATTCCAACAACGATTACGGTCTGCTCTTTGACGGAGTTCTGGTTGCAAACGGCGATGTGCATGGCGGTTTTAACTACAGACCCTCCCAAGACCCCACAGATCCCACATCTGAACCGGTTCATATCCAGCTGAACGGCTACAGAGGCTTCAAGAATTACAAATCAGCCAAACTCCGGATGCCGTGGGTGACAGCGACCAACTTCAAAATCGCAGAAAGCGTGGAGGGGATTAAATTTTTGTTCTCGGCTATGGGAAGCAGGAAACTGGTCAACTCAATAATCGTGGGCGAAACGGCCAACAAGGGCGAGCCCGAGGGCTGGATAACACTACAGAACGGCACTCGAGTCTACTGGGACAGACAGATTCGCATGGGCGGCAACGACAAATTCCTCCCCATCGTCGGCGTTCTGCTGTACGAGGCCATGCTGGAGCTGGACGGTGTGACGTTCGACCGGTTCGCCAGCAACGCTGTCCGTCCGGCTGCAGGAATCGGCGTCCGGCGTAGGAATAGGGAATACTCCTCTCCGGTGAACGGCGCCAAGAACCTGGAGTTCCTCTTCAGCGAAGAAGAGGGCGGGAACCGGTTCTACGATGCGGATGAGGGTCGCGGCTTTGAGGATCGGGTCGGGAACATCCAGACCGTGCTCCGCGACAACGACGGATCCCTTACCACATATGCTGGATCTACCTTAGTCAAGCCGTATGACATACATCTGAACGCCAAATGCGCCGACATTCCCAGCTGGAATATGCACGTCTGTCCCACCAAGTTCACAAAAATCCAGTTTCTGTGGTATGACGGATCAGTAAATCCGCTTAAAACATTCCTCACCCGCACAGATGGCTCTGCTGAATACGGCGCGGAGAACTATCAAGTGAGCTACGCACTGAACGCCCAGGAGAACTACATCCTCAACTTCAACACCACCGTGCCGCGCTACATGAAGCTCCGACTGTCAGGCATCGAAGCTGGCGTTACCCAGATTCTCGGTGTGTGTATTGGACGCGATGTAACACCAAAGCAACTGGAGACCACCGCCGTGCCTGTGCCATCGTTCGACCAGCTGGCCAACGAGGGCACCGAGGTCCGCTACTTCATCGACAAAACCGTCGGCGTCATATTCTTCCGGTTCTCGACTCCGTACGAACGCACTCCTGACACGCTGGATGAATGTGCGGGACAAGACGGGGTGGAGCAGGGCTGTCCAATGGTCTTTATAGAGCTTCACGAGAAGAACACGGACGGCGACTGCTCTCAGCGGGCGTTCCCAACGTACAGCACGACGCCAGCAGATGCCACAGGGGGCCTAACCACTCCGGAGGTGTAAATCGGGGTGGACCAGTCAAGCGAAGTGTAGACTGAGGCAGGATAGGGCCAGATCTTCGGATGTACGCCTATTGCCGGCGCCTTACGCCAGGTAGCGCCGAGAGCCTTAAGCACATGTCTCTCTACTTTCAAAGCTTGGTGGAAAGTTAAATGATGGCTTCAGCAAGGCTTCGGAACGTATTGTTAAAATTATTTTGCTGCTTTAAAATTATTATTAAAAAGTAAAACTATGCAGGTTCAAATAATCTCCCACTTTGTGAAGAAACGAATGAAAATCCCCCCCCTCCCCCCAACGGTGGAGCAATAAGACGATTTTAAAGCGAGTTAAAAGCACAGGCACGCACGCTTCACCTTCTAGATTTGTGTGTTAATTCTTTGGATAAGCGTGGTCTTGCAGCCAACTTATCCGTTTCAATAAACAGGAAAACATTGGCTACCTTAAGTATGGACACCTTCATATAGACACAAACACAAAACAAATGATATCATGGCGTGAGGTAACGCTCTAGGGCTGTCCATCATAGACAACATCTCAAAAACCTTGTTTAATCGTCACGAGTCAGACTGCACCCGCGCTGCCGGACGTGGAATCTAGGATGAAGACGCAACACACTGGCATGGATGAACTTTAGTCGGCGCCAGCACACTGGGAGCTTTTATTGAACATGCTGAGAATTAACATGTCAGTTTTGTTTGCTATGGTCAGGGTACGAACACTTATATGATTTGAATTTGTAGCATTTTCAATCAGCATTTGTTTGACAATATGCTGATAAAAATTATATTCGCGGCACTCATATCTCGGAGGTGTTCAATGACGTCTGACATACATAAAAATAGCAGAATTTTACTGAATGTCCGTTTCACTCTTGGACCGCCAGAACAAATTATTTTGTTGGAAGCGATTTTTTAAAGGAAATACCTGGCAGGCGATTATAACAGCTACAGGAGGCTCGTGTTGTACACGAATGTCGCTTTACTTTTTCCGACCCAAAAAGTGTGCATTCATTTTGACAAAAAACGCGCAGACGGAAAGGATAGGGATATTAATTTGTGGACTTTTGGGCTTTGTCAATAACAATGCAGTAAGGGAGGGGTCTGAGAGGTGAAATATTGACTCATGTAATGCATTCTCCCTCAGAACTCTAAACAGCGCATGATGAACTGTCGATTGCGTAATCCAAATAAGCGTTATCTAAATAGACAGCCGAGTACTTTGGCCGCAAGGTTGTGTTCAAAGTCTAGTCCGTAAATACATTTTTCTCACTTTAAACCAGAAGGCACCGAAGGAACAGATCAAAGTCACGTGCGATCCACCGCTTTAAAAAAGGAACAGAGATTACCGTGACAGATTCCTGCCTCACAGTGGTGGCACTGCTGACCACGGAGCAGAAGACGCAGGGTAGTTATGCACTTGATTTGACCGCCTCCACGATAATACTTTTAATTAAATTGAGTCACTACCGCATTTCACGGTAAAGTACCAATGTATGGCAACGCCACGCAATGTTATGTATACCACGATATAATGCCGCAGGTCACGATATCAATATCAAGACCAAGGGTCAGGTCAAAAGCCTCAGGGTTTGCTACTGTGGCTTCTCCAACATCCGCACACCCCGCCTCCTTGGGAAGCCGCAGGAGGCAGAAGGCTCCACGAAAATATAAACCACGCCGAAGATCGGGTTCTTGGTGTAGTCTTAGGTTTCTTTCAATAATTTATTAGAAGTATTTACGCTGAAAGCGAAAGAAGGATCTACGTCGCAACCAAGTCGCAGAAAGGTTCGCTCTGAGTCTATTGTAGGCAATAAAATATTACCACAGTGCAGGAAGAACACAAAACAAGAAAAAAACCGGAAGCATAAAATAAAAGTAGATCGCACTCAGGTCTGAGTTGGCTTCACGCAGATCGCATCCAATTGGTGGAATAGTCAACTACGTGAGACAAACAGCAATAATAAAAAATGTTAGATATGCTGGCAAGCAATCTGAGTCTGACGAACCATTCGAAAGCTCTGATGCATGCTTTTGCAAGGCTTCTGCCAAGCCCGATATCAATTTAGCATGACCGCAGGATCGTTAATTCAGGGGAGTGAATCTTCGAGGGTACCCGGGCGCCCTCCAATGAAACGTCAAAGCAGCGTTAAAAAGAATGTGGCACCTTGTTCGAATCCTGGCATTTAGTGTAATTAGGCGTACTTTTAGCCGAAAATAATGAAACCACTCATGATTTCTCTGAAAAATGTACAATAAGCTCAATATTTGGATTTTTAAAATACTCCTCTAGGAAAAGAAATGGATATCTACCTGTGGATGATGTCATGATCAGGCAGCCATTGCCATACTCGAAACGCTTCAAGGGCTTCGATTGGCTGATGCTCATCATGACGTCAGCATATGTCGTCACACCAGAAGCTCACAACAATGGGTGCCTGGCGAGAGGTACATGAGAGGTACATTTCGGGTAGGTTTTAGCTTTTTCTACGGAAATATCGAGTTCCAAGCCAAATGATATAGAGTACCGGGTTTTCCGACTTGCTTTACAACTTGGCTATCTCAGTTAAAATCACGTTACAAAGGTGTCACATTCCCTTTAAAGAATGCTTTAGATTTTCGTGATTTTCATCTAACGAACTTTAAATCCGTTTTAAGCGGTTCTACAGGCCCGTAGGGAGGTTAAACACTTTTGGCTATACAGCCCCTCTAAAAATTATGGACATTGTAATTATTTCAAACTTGGGCATCACAACCATTTTCAAAAAATCTACGCGTGGTTAAATTAAATAGAGAATACTCCCGCGCCAAAAATAATTACGCAGTACACAACTATTGGAGCAAAAACTAAAACATCGGATATTTTTTTCAGGATAACACTAATTTACAGCAATATAAATATGTTCACGCAATCATAAGGCCAGCTAGTGTTGACGAATGTCTTCCACACGGGAAAAATCAATTTGGCAAATTAGCAAGATTGAGCAAAACACATTCGGCCTTCGATATCGCAGTGCCTTCCAAGAAGGCTTCGACGGTGGCGTGGCGTGTGAACTTTGGGATGGATGGCGGATTGATGGAATGATGAATGGAGGATTGATGGATTTTGTCGGTGACAGTTGGAGGTTGGGTTGAACTTGTTGATAATGTCTAGCGTAAATTCCACTTTCCGGATGCACAATGTAAAGGAAAATGAATAAATAATGAGACAATACATCCTAAAAATATATGTACTGTACAAACATTCCACATAAAAAGATAATTATAAAAGAACTCGCTTTTGATACTGGTGTAATAAATGCAGTTGTTCAATACTGACCACAAAGAATGTTCACGTGAAAAACTCGCATAGAAACAGAACTAGGTGCTGGGAAGTGAGACGCCTTCCCCGTTCAGCGAACAACTTCGCTCGGCGGCACAGCCCAGGAGGATTAAGACATACCCAATTCGCAACAGCCGGAAGGTTTGGAACTTGCACGGGAAGACTTCCATGATACGATCGCATGGAAAAGTAAAACAGTGGCACTGGTCTCGTATGCTCAGTGAAGTTTTATCAATGTGTTCGGACTCGTAACAATATGTGAGGAGTGCTGCACTAACAAGTGGAGCAAATATTTCAAAATCGACGTCGAACCCAACAAGCATTCCGATGTTTCACCAGCACACGATTGATATTCCATGGTTTGGATAGCGCTATAAAAAGTGTGTTTGTGCGATAGGGGTATATATTTTCTCTCTAGGTAAAAACCCAAAAGAGCATGAGCTGAGTTTGCACTAACTTTAGGAACATGTAAACGTAAGAACATCAGTTCGTCATAGAAAACCCGAGGCAAATATCGAAGTGCGCCGACCTGCAACACATGAATCCTCGGAGTCAAAGAAAACAGCTCACACTGCAGCACAACGTATAAAAATGGCAAGGTAGTAAAAACAAAAGCACAGCTCCAGGTGCAAGTTCGGACTTCCTACAGAGAGATGGAGCTATCTCGCTACCAGTCCCCGCTCAAGACTACAATAAGGCAACATAATTATAAAAAGCAGGTCCCATCAATGAGATGAAACATTGTGCTTTCTGCAGGCTTGATATGGTACCCCAGACCAGTCCCAATCTGCACAGGAGGCGGCAGCCCCCAAATCTGGGACCAGGAGCGCACATTCATCACGCACCAGAACCTCCACTACCAAGGCATGTCCGCTGCATAACACCTCTCCCTCTTACTGCCAAAATACGCACAAGACATTCGCATGACTGCTAAAATTACTAAACTGTCTCCAAGACCATTATCACCTGCATCCTATACTTCGCATGTACTCCCATCATAAGAAATGAAGACAACTGGAGCAACACGCCGTCGCCAGTCAACCCAAGAGCACGGTCTCCAGCAGATCAGGCGAATTCACAACGCACTGTGGGAAGCTCACGTTTCTTATGTAAAGACCAATATTGATTGTCCAAAAAGATCAAGCACAGTTTTTAACTCATTTACATTGATATGAAACAAATGAAAGGAATGCGATACTGCTCATTACTCTGCGGAAAATTAACCCTCCGCATAAATGTTTAAAAATATTAAATTCAATATTCCATTCCTGAACCGCGCATTTCCCAAATAAAAAATAGAGGGTTGCCAGTATAAAAGAAGAGGAAACCCCAGAGCAATACATTAGCGAACGACAACCTCGTTTTACCTCGCTAACCACTCGATACCGTCAGAATAGCACCAGGAAGGCTCGCTGGATATCATCGTCCCAATTGAGTTTTGTCACAAATGAACGAGGTGAGCAAAAAAAAATCCAACTTTCGTGTCCAGGCCTACCAGAATCCCGCTACACTGAACAGACGGACCATCAGCGTCAGCATACCAGGTCAAATCGCACTTGTTCCGTTTGAAGACCAAGCGGAAACGCTTCCAACTGATCGTAAGAAAATGACTAGCTTACCACGATTCATGAGCACACAGCATCAGATCTAGCACCCAACTAGAAAACAGCAACAACACCCTGCAGTCACACCTCTCAGCGCGACCGATAACCTCCAAGGTAAGACCAGCAGCAGCCAGTACAGCTGCCGCTCCAGCATCTCTGTGGCAGTTGCCGGACCGCTCTCTTAGAGAGCCGTCTCGGCGCGCACTCGCGGCGCCGCCTCCTCGCCCACCTGATAGGCCACAACAGTGGCGTGGTCCAGTTTGCCGGGCACCACGGCCAGCTTCTCGCAGACGCGGCGGCGGCGGGAGCGCTGCTCGGCCCGGCTCAGCTCCAGGCCGTCGCCGCCGGTGTACAGCTCCGGGTCCTCCAGTACCCGCCGCTTGGCGGTGGTCAGCCGGAACGCGAAGTCCAGCAGCTGGCAGCAGAGGTGCTTGGCGTCGGTGACGCGGCCCTCGCCCTCCAGCGCGCCGTTACGCAGCAGGTCGTCCATACGCAGCTGCGTCAGCTCGTGCCGCTGCAGGGCCGTCACCACCGGTAGCGCTGGGACCGGAACCGCCGCCGGAGCCGACACCTGCAGTCAACGACAGGACCGTCACCACCGGCAGCACTGGGACCGGGACCGACACCTGCAGTCAAAGACAGGGTCGTCATCACACATCACTGGGACCGGGACCGACACCTGCAGTCAACGACAGGGCCATCACCACCGGCAGCACTGGGACCAGGACCGACACCTGCAGTCAACAACAGGGTCGTCATCACACATCACTGGGACCGGGACCGACACCTGCAGTCAACGACAGGGCCGTTACCGCACATCACTGGGACCAGGACCGACACCTGCAGTCAACGACAAGGCCGTCACAACCAGAAGCGCTGGGACCAGGACCGACACCTGCAGTTAACGACAGGGCCGTTACCGCACATCACTGGGACCAGGACCGACACCTGCAGTCAACGACAGGGCCGTCACCGCACATCACTGGGACCGGGACCGACACCTACAGTCAACGACAGGGCCATCACCAAGGCAGCGCTGGGACCGGGACCGACACCTGAAGTCAACGACAGGGCCTTCCCCACACAACGCACTACTTGTCTTCTAAATATAATTCCAATCCTACGGTGCTAAACAGTCGAGGATAGGTCCAGCCCAGTATTTTGTCCCATCCTTAATCGGCATCATTTGGGATTACCTCAGTGATGGCTCTGACGATGATTTGACATGGGGCTCCTAAAAAGCTGGACTGTACCGTGCAGTGCCCGAGGACAGGAACGATACTTATAAAATAAAACGCGTCCTCTAAAATAATTGACAATTTTGGAGAGCTGGGGACAACTATGCTTTTCTTGAACAAGACGACACTATTACATACAAGGCTTGAATTCGTTGCAACAGATTACAGTTTTGCAAGAATGCAGGCCACCATTACATGCAGCGCGAGGGAACCGTTCTGATTATATCGAAACGTAGGCACAAATGGACGAAATTTCCTTGTAACTCGATATTTTTTGTATGTTGGAAGAGCCTCAGAAAAATAAGCTTCTAAATCGATGCCAGGAAAAAGTGGCAGAAAAAAACCAGTTTGATATCTGAAATCTGTTGGTGGACAATAAGCTGTAGAAAACTCCTAAAAGTTCGCTTAAATGCAGGATTTCTGCCCAATGACCGGATTCAGCTCACGCACAGGGACAGGCAGTACATCTTCGCTATATGAAGGCTTGAAGGCTGTAAAAGCTGCGTAAAAAAATTAATGAAAAATATGGAACTGAATTTAGTTGGTAACAGCCCGGGCCAGCAGTCTCTGGGAAAATTTAATACAATAGCTTCAATACTAATCATTCCGTCCTGCCACCAATAAGTATCAAGGGACATTCTAATGGGATATTTTACTGTGCAAATGAACCATCGCGCTTAGACGGTATTTTTCGTCAAGGATTTGATATCAAGAAACGGAGATCGATGAAAAGGTTGTGCAGGGTACACTACTGCGCGAGCAAATGGAACACCTTGTGAAGGAGGGGTGGACCGATGCTGGAATAAAATATTACACACAGAAATATAAACCATTCTGAGTAGCTAAGAACGCGCTTCATTAAAATGTCACTACATTTCTGTCATTTTATGGACACACATAAATATGTTCACCAACCACTGTCGGCGAAATCCGACAGACAAATTCCTGAATTACTAGGACATGCTGAGGCTGACGAGGATGCACAAGGTTTCATCAGCAAGGCCTGCCGTCATTTTATACCATGCCATAATTATCATTGCAACAACACGAGTATCGAACATCGTGTCACAAAGCTATCGCGCAAGTAACACGTCTTAAATATAGTCACTTAATAAAACCACATGAGGCAAGATAATTATATCAGCACGAGCCCACGCTCGGCCCACCTGTCTTTGCATACGGCCCCGCGGTACCGGTCGCAGCACCACCGTCTTCACCACCGGCCTCTTGGCATCGCCGCGACCGCCCGGCTTACTGCCCTCAGTCCTCTCCCCGGGCCGCACGTTCTCTATTCTCGAGGACTTGACGTTCTCCGTCCGCAAGATCGGCTTCTGCGCGGCTACTGACGCTGGATCCGCCGCCGTATCTGGCGGGGCACTGCCGGTGCTGGCCATCTTCTTCCTCCGGGACAGGTTCTCCGGCTGGGGCTCGTTTCTGGCCGCCCTCTGCTGCGGCGTCATACCGGCTTCCTCGGCCTTCTGCGGCAGCACGAACTTGCCGACCACGGGGTCGAAGTTGTCGCTGACGCCGTCGCTGGTCAGAAACACGATGTCGCCTGGGTCCACCTGCCGGAAAAGAAGCCACCGATGATGAAGGAAGGTTGGGAAAATCTACGCTATGAGTGCATTCTGGGTTCAAGAAACGCTTTATCTTTTGTGCCACCTGAAAATTACGATGTTGGATGCGGAAGCTTTCGTCCTAGATTCTTAACACGCGCATTGACGGGGGTCTGAGCCACCTTCGCATTGACGGGGGGCGGGTACCCGCCCCCCCTAAGATCTCGAGAACCACGGTAGGTAGCGAAAAACGGTAAACGGCGTTGGGCTGCCCATCCACTTCTCCATCGCAAACATTTGGACCATTTTTTTGTCAGGTCACATTTAAGGTCACGAGAGGTCAAAACATGCCCGTCATAGGGATAACATGTAAATTCAGTTTTTCGGCCATTAAATCTGAACAAGTAAAGATAGAGCAAAACGACTTGAACTATATGAATCCTCTTAGCAAGCCGAATCGAATGATATATAATTTGACCTTGCTAGGTCAAATCAAGGATTTGAACTGACCTGAGGTCAGGTCAGGGTCAAATTATATAAAATGCATATCATTAGAACCGCAAAGCCCAGGCGAGTCTAATGCAGCTAAAATAAATGCTCTATCATCATCCGTTACTGAGTTATTCCGTAAAAACAATTTTTCCCATGTATTTCCAATGGAGAGGTCATGCCTCGTACCTGACCTTAGGTCATCGATATCAAGAATACCGGAACATATTTTAGAGAACTCAGTGGGGCCATTATGTGATATGAGTTTCAATCGGATAAATTCACCCTGCTCCGACTTATGCTATCTTAAACTTTTTTTTGAGGTCGGGTCACTTGACCTGTAATGGTGACCTGACCTGAGATGACCTAACCTCAAAATTTTCACAGAAGTTGTAAAAATGATGAGGGAAAAGGTATACCAAGTACGGCGGCGCTACGCGCCGCCGTTTTTCTGCTATCTCCGAAAAACCCGAGGGGGCGGGTACCCGCCCCCCCGTCAATGCGCGTGTTAATTTATGAAATATCTCCAGAAATTCGTCGTTCATGACAAACCATAGGTAACACCAGACCGGTATAATGTTATCGAAAGACAAATTCAAAAGAGAAGGTCGCAAGATCGAAATGTTAAAGCTTTGGATATATTATCATTTCTGCGCGTTCAATAACGTGTTTGCAATCTACACAAACAGCCCTCGAAATGATGGTCGATGAAAGAACAAATGTGTAACTATTTGAGCATTACCGACACTGCCTACACCTGCGGTGCACCGCGTCTCTTGCCTGGGTCATCGACAGGGTCAGGTTGTTGAGTTCGGGGTTCTGACCAGCGACGGGACCCAGCGCCCCCAGGGCGTCTCGCATGTCCCGCATACTGTTGATGTCGTGTGAGCCTGCCCAGAAAAGGTGGCGGGTTAATCACATACAGCGGCGCTAGGATTAAGAATACAAAAGCCATAGGCAGATCCAGGCTTTCTGATGAATGGCGTGTGAGGTTGCCTCGGTCAGGGAGTCGCGTCATTTTACAGTGATGCGGTCTACCACCAGGTGGGTGCCGAATCGCGGCGTGGCCGCCAATGCTTGCATCCTACCGGGACGGGGAAGCGACATTTCAGGGGATACCGGGGCGGTTTTAGAGCGCGGAGGAGCCCACTGTGGGGGCGTTGAGTGATCGATCCGGGTCGGGGTGGGGGGGGTAAGTGCTCCCCGTATCCCCTGGGTTCACACATGCCAGAACCAGAGAATATGATGACGAAAGCGTGCTTGAATTATAAAATTAGCAGAAGTGGGGATTCCGGTTATCGGATCCGCTATTCAACACTGCGTTAAGTAGCGGTCTAAAGAAAAACTGGCTGATTTGCGAACTGAAAAAAACAGCGGACTGGCAGAGTGGAAAACGCGTAAGTCCACTTACCGCAAATTTACATTTTCTTCTTTCATTTTTATCAGCTGAAAAGAGTTTAAGCCTTTCACAAGATAATTAGCGTCACGCCCTTCACCAGTCTGCCCACTCACATACACGCTCGGGTCCGCGTCCGTGCCCTCCTGGGCGTAACTGTTTAAGAGGCCTCGCGCTGAACGGGCGGTCACGGACGCGGCCCGCTTCCACTAGCTAAATCGCACTTCACCTTGCCCACTCCTATTTCATACCGCTTTTCTTCAGTCGTCAGCGACCGCGCGCGTGTTCGGGTCTGTCCCGGGGTGCTCTCTCTGCTGGCTGGGTGTGTGGCGCAGTCAAAAATCTTAATCTTGGTGGGTTTCGGACGTACGTTTTCTCCGCTGAGTCACGTTTGCGCTCGATTAGCCGAAGCTCCACCCGACCGGCATCGTACACGTTCTGCCTCCCTTCAACGTGGGGTTTTCCCTCACTTACGTTCCGTTGTGTGCTGCCAATCGCGATGTGTGTCTAATAATAAACACGGTACCAAATATTCCGAAATGACACACCCTTACACCGCTGTCTTCGTCAAACTGGCCTGGCTGCGTCGCCACCATGAGCTCGAGTGAGCGGGATGAGATCCTGCTGAGGCTCAATAGCGTTGTCCAGATTATCAGGCTCAATAGTTAAGTCCGGCATTCAGCGTCTCACCCCCCCTCCCACCTGCATCTGGGGGTGAATCACCTCTGCCGAAACGAGAGGGGAGCGGGTACCCCTCCCACTAATATTTCATACCACACTAAGCGGCGAAAAACGAAACACGAGGTTAGATAGCCCGTCTTAATTCCTCCCAAAAAATTTCAGAACATTTCTCATTGGGTCATTTTTGAGGTCGCCAGAGGTCCAAGAATGCTGTCATAGAAATATAATGGGAGTCAAATCCCTGTCATAACGGCCAACGGAGCGGAACTCTAGAAAACAGGTAACCACCATTGGAATCCTCTCCGCCAGCTCAATCGAATAATGTATGAAGTGACCACGTTAGGTCAAATACCACAAGCGATCTAAGATGAGCTCACGGTCAACATGGGTCACTATGAATTGAATCCCAGTGAAAATATGAACCAACTCAACTCAAAGTACAAACTCTATTGCCATTTCCTGACGTTTTTGCGCTTAAACCAGGTTCTCCATGTATTTCCAACGGATATGTCCCGACCTTTACCCAACACCCTAGCTATCGGCATAAAAATACTGTTACAGCCTGGGTGACCTTATCATATGATGATTATAAAAACTTCCTGCATACCCTAACGGTGCGACTTGGGTCTTTTTGTGGGATGTCATGTCCTGACCTGGAACGGTGACATGACCTGTAAGGGCCTAGACCTTATTTAAAAATAAAGATTAAGAAAATACTCAGGCGACATGTATCCCAAGTACGGTTGCAGGTGAGAGGGTACCTCGGAGGTGCGCATAATAAGCAATGCTAATCCACTACCATACGGCCTGTTCAACCCATCATATCCATTTCCTGTGGAAACGCCCATTTGAGTCCAAAGGCAGGCACAGCACATGCAATGGTCAGCGTTACAGTGGAAGGCGTGCAACACTATTAAACCCCGGATTTTATATGTTGATTCTCTGGAAATAAAACACAAACTTTTAACATAACATAGGATCATTATTCAAAAATTGGATCGATAAATGAATTTACAGGACACCATGGCGATACTAAAAATGAGCCTTTACACATGTTATGAGCATAGGATTTATCTAAAAATATGAATGACGCACTGTTGCAGACCATTTAGCTGTTCATTTATCAAGTATATTTACAGACTTGATTAGCAGGTTAATTTTTAAGCGTTAGCATTATCTGACCAGCGAACATGGAAAATTATTGACAAAATGACCGATAAAGTAGGCGGATTAACGGACAGAAGATAAAAACTACCCATTGCCCAGGCCTGAAACCTAGCTTAGTTACCACAGCTTCCTTAATTTTTGGCATCCATGCTCGAAGTTTCGCTGTGCCATGACGTTGTGTTGTCGGCTGCCGAGTTCAATCGACTCTATATCTGCTCCAAGCAGCACGTCGAAACTAGCGCCGCCCGCCACCACGCACCTTTGGTGATCTCCCGCACGCCGTGGCGTTCGCTGAACACGTAGGCGAGGCTGTCGCCGACGTTGCAGACGCAGACGACGTACTTGTGCCGTGTGCGGCCGGGCGGCAGGTGACAGGGGCCACCACCGCCGCTGTCAGAGTGGTCAGCATGCCGCCCTCGCTCAGGATCAGGCCGTGCGCCGCGTGAAACGAGCGCAGCAGAGAGGCGAACACGTCCTGAACAGACGCGAGCGAGAGCCGGTCACGCGTGTATTGCCGGGCGGCTGGTGGTCGTGTGGAGTGTGCCCGGAAACAACAAAATGCAAGTCTCCGACCGCGGAGGTGGATCGTGTTTCGGTTAAGTTGAGCCAGACGTTTAAACAACCCAGACGCAGCATGCCAAATGTGAAAACAGGACGACAATCGTGGGTACAGACATTCTACACAGTGTACCGACAGTCTATTCAGTTTATCAAACAGTGTTACTTCGCAATCTCGTAAGTTAAAAACACAGGTATACGACAATTTCACGATGCATATAAGTGACATTGCCGGACTGGACTGGGCAACATGTTCCCCCTGCTGTGTCAGTTCTTGTTCATCTCTGAGTGAGAACGGGCGCGACCGCCGGTAGCGCCCTGACGCCGGCTCGCGCTGCCTACCTGTGTGGACCTGACCGACACGCCGGGACCGAAGAGGGCGCGACTGAGGTAGTCGAGGCAGCCGTGCACGGCGCAGCGGGCCGCCAGCCGCGCCTTCTCGCCCCAGTTCACTCCGTCCGCCAGCGCCAGCAGAGCGCTGTTGCTACGACCCACCAGGCCGAACGCGTCCGCAATGGGCTCACCTGCCGGCCGCCGGAGAACGCAGCCTTCACACCCACACGCAGCGTCGTCACACGGGGAGAACGGGCTCCTCACACCCGCGCGCCACACGTGGGGAACGCACCCTTTACACCCACACGCAGCGTCGTCACACGGGGAGAACGGGCTCCTCACACCCGCACGCCACACGTGGGGAACGCACCCTTCACACCCACACGCAGCGTCGTCACACGGGGAGAACGGGCTCCTCACACCCGCACGCCACACGTGGAGAACGCACCCTTCACACCCACACGCAGGGTCGTCACACGGGGAGAACGGGCTCCTCACACCCGCACGCCACACGTGGGGAACGGACCCTTCACACCCACTCGCAGCGTCGTCACATGGGGAGAACGGGCTCCTCACACCCGCACAGCCACACGTGGAGAACGGACCCTTCACACCCACACGTAGCGTCGTCACACGTGGGGAACGGGCTCCTCACACCCGCACAGCCACACGCGGGGAACGGACCCTTCACACCCACACGCAGCGTCGTCACACGTGGGGAACGGACCCTTTACACCCGCACCACCTCCGCAAGCGGAGAACGGGTCGATCACATAGCCCGCGGCACCACAGACCTCACAATATCTATCAAATCCAAGAGTGCCAGCTGTTCCGTGGTTCTCTTGAATCACCTCACCCGATCACCCTTTTTCTGACACAGCAAACTTCCTATTAAAGAACGGAACCATTTGAAACATAGGAGGGCATCAGCTTAACTTAAGCCAGTACTTTTAGCAGGCGGTAATCCGCATCACGAATGCATTGTATATATCCGATGAACGAAAACGCTCACCACTGACCAGTGGCTTTTAACACCCACCCCGGTGGGCCTCCGAGCCACCTTCGCCATATGTAGGGGGGGGTATTCAAACACACCCCCTCCCTCGAACTCGGCTTCTATGCGGGATAGCGAGAAAACGGGAACGGTGTTCGAAGGCTTATACAAATTCATGAAGAAACTACATAGGCCATTTTTTGACTCAGGTCCATATTGAGGTAAATACAGGTCAAAGAAGGTGGCATATTAGAGAAGAGTTTCGGGGCTCTAGCGTCTGACAGAGTGGAGTTATCACTTTCAAGGCACCATTCGCTTCCTCTCCTTACGGAAAATCGAATGGTGTATAATATGATTATGCTAAGTCAAAACATGCAAATGGTCTGACATAAGGTCAAGCCAAGGTCACTTTCAAAACGAAGGATAGTCAATATGCATATCAATCAACCCACAATAGTAGTCGAAATGTAATGGTATCAAAATAAAAGTTTTGTCATCATTTCCTGCAAAGTTATTGACCCAAGTCCAAAACCTGCTTAAGAAGCCCCGGATGACTTCTCAAAGGTCACAGGTAGAAAATTGCAATATGAACCTGGAAAGGGTCCCACGGCACTACGATTTGGACAATATGAAGGCATTCGCAGCTGCATCTACACAAATGCTGCCCAATTCCTGTTTTCCCCATGCATTTCCAATGGAGAGGTAATGATCCGTACCTGACCCAAGGCCCATTATGTGGTATAAGTTTGAATCCGATAGATTCACCCATTTCTTACTTATGCCACCTTAAACATTTTTTGAGGTGAGGATACTTGACCTGCACTGGTGACCTGACCTGAGATGACCCAACCTTTAAATTTTAACGAAATTTGCGGAATTGATGAGGGATAAGGTGTGCGAAGTACGACGGCGTTTCGCGCCACCGTTTTTTTGTGTTCCGCTGGAAAAAAACGAGACAAACACCCTCAAACACTCCCCCCACCAGGGCGAGGGTCAAAGTGCTACAACCAACGGGATGTGCCGGATACAACTACAGATATAGATAAAATATTGACAAAATATAGGTTACATCCCACCAGAATCATTGTCAGAGGGCTGTTCCGTCGTTATAATGTTGAATGTTGCAATTTTTGCTCACTAGACTTCTGTAAATCCTCACCGGACCCCAAGGCGTAAAGAAAACGACAACGTGATACCAGAACACGCAACAAAATGTCAGCAAACCAGTTCTGCCAAGGGCGCGGAGGCAAAAATGTGTCCGAGTGTAGTCATTATCCTTATTAGACGTCTCTTCGGAAAGCTACGGTGGCGCAAAACCATCAACCCCGTCGAAACGACACACACACACACACGCATCGTGTATGTATGTGACCGCCCTACTTCCCTGATGAAAACACAACAGCGCGCCGTTCATTTACGAGCGACGACCTCGCCCGGCGTTCCCCGGCGGCGCACGCCCCCTCCCCTCCCCTCAGGCACTGTACCGCCGGCGACGGACGGCGCGTAAAACAGAAAGGAAGCGGGACCCGCAAACACAGGTGCTACCGACATTAAGTGCAAACAGGATGCCGCTCCAGTCGAATGGGCGGAAAAACCGGCACGGCCCAGTAAAGCAGAAGCAAACACACGGCGCATCAGTGTCGTCGGTCACGCTTGAGGCCTTCTAAGCCTTTGATGGTCCAAATGCGGCACGACCAAACAGCTGCATCGAATGCGGTCGTATGCTTTGTGGAAACTCAAATTTCAAAACGCCTACATCCCAGGAGCTCTGCTTTCACTACCGCACAAGAAGGCCACACTCTGCGATCGCGTCCCTTTGATGGGGGGAAGGGCTGTAATGTTTGAACACGTTCGCTCTGTCACGACACTTAGATACGCTAAATTAGAATATTAATGGTCACTCGGAAAATCACCACGAGACCAATCGATGAAATGCCTTAGAAGTGACGACATTCGAAATTAGTACATATTTTACACAGGAAATTCCCATTTTTAGCACTCGGTAACCTGCCCTGGTTGCCTTGGCGAATTTCTGGCTGGGTTATCAACCCGGACACATACGACAGTCGACACCTCACGCCAGCCCAGGAGGTAACGGACATGAAAGCGCATATAAGCCCTGCAAGGACCGGTCTGCACTCTAAAACAAGGCAGGTCGCTGAATCATAACGAGTTTGGCATATAAGGCAGCAGGTCCCGGCGAGGGTGACAGCCACCCGGGCCACCTGACTGGGCTCCGTATCGACCGCTGGCCTGGCTGTAAGGGGACCCGAGCATGACACTGTTGGTGAGTCAGCCGGAGGCGAACTGTTCATCAGCCCGTGACTGAAACGGGGTTAATACCAGTCAGGTACTTGTCTGGTTTCCACACAGTCTCAGTCACCACGCCCGCGCATATTTCATCCAGGCCCGGAGTAGAGCATGTACCGACGAAAAATAACGACAACAGGTTCCGCCTTTCAGCGAAGTTTTGGGTCGAAACCGTCGGTGTGAATCGAATAGACGGGCCGCCGGATGGTAGGATTGTACGGTCATATTATATTCTTGCGATCAACAAATGATTGCATTTTATCATTCCAGAATTGAAATGTTGTTTCGGACCAAATGAAAACATGGGAGCCTCAGAATTCCAAAGATAATATCCATCGGCCGTCCTGCAGTATCGTTTTCCAGAAACAAATAGTCCCCGTTAGATTGCATTTCGAATGTATCCAAACAAAGCAAACAAAAAACAAACAAAAAACAAAGGGCTAACTCGAATCGGGAATCATTGGCGTTCCCTTTTTGCTTGTATCTTGTGGGTTGGACTGTGATATCACTGGAAACACATCCAATGTTGTTTTGGACATCATCCAAGCATGTATGTTAAAAAAAGATGTTATACGAAGTTTCGGTTAACGAGTGATACCGATCGTGAGAAAAAGGTCATGGTACAATTCTGTGGGAGGGAAAATGCCCGGACATTTCTGGAAACGGACCGTTGGTACCGGTCTCTCGTGACTTTCCCTCCCATCAGCGTCTTGCCTGCGGTGAAACGCCGCTGGGTTTCTATGCCGGCGAGATAACAATAGATGTAACACACAGAGGAAACATTCCACTCGGAAACAACATGAAGGGCTATGATACTTTAAGCCTATATGAATGTCAACTTCCACGGAGAAATAGCACTTCATGAGCGTACTAATTATGAGCGCGCTACTCTCGCAATACTAAGCACACTCACCCCTCACCCCTCCTATGAACCTAATAACCCCGGGGCGGGGATACGCAGGGGTAGGTAAGCTTGGCCTCCGCTCTAAATGACATCCCTATTTCTCGGCAAACGAAGAGCTTTAATGCAACCAATAAAATAAAACCTGGCGTTCTCAAGGATGCCCCATCACATATATGTCGCAGTTCGACACTACAGCGCGATCGAGTTCGACACCACAGCACGAATGCGATAACGGACCTCTGGGACCTTAAACTCCAATGGATTCCATGGTGTACACAATAGTGTGACACGTCTTCGGATCCACGAACTCTGAACCTGGCCAGATCGATCTTCAGATCCTCATTTCTCTCCACGTTAAGCAGGGACATACATGGGCAATATTTCAAGTTACTTCAGGCCAGTGAACTTGTATTACCTGAAGCATGATGAAGCTGTCTCGTAATGGATTTGTTTCAGTGACAATCAGGCCTTTCCATTTATCGTGTTTAAAAGGGGTTGTCGCATCGGCTACAAAAAGAATAGACCAACACTGAGTATAATCGGCAACAGTTATAAAGCAGGTCAAGTTTACAACCGCCATACACGAATTCTCAAACAATCGCGTAGGTATAGCCACGACAAAGTATGCACATATATTGCACATGTTTTAGCCATGGAAAGGTCCATCACGATTCAACATCACAGACTCATCCTTCAAATTTCCGGCGAAGCCTGTTAAAGCGCCAGCCAAAAAGTAACCACCATCAAAGGACGCAACATTCAGAACTCCCTATCTGGCAGACCCATCATCTGTATTAACCGTGCACAAATCCGACAGCGGGCAGGCGCGCCTGTCGACTGACCTGCGTGTTGGCCCGTGATGGGGTGACACTCGTAGAGTGACACTGAGCTACCGAAGGCACGCGCGTGCGGTCGGTTCCAGTTCACGGTGCCGGCAATCTCCTCCTGTTCGGTGCGCGCCAAGCACTCGTCTGTCGACACCGGCGACCCGGCAGCGGGTCAGACAGGGCCGCGCCGGCCGACACACACAAAAAGGTAATCACAGCCGGCGGCAGGTGGTCAGAGAGACATCTGCGAAGGCCACACAATGGCAGGTGTTACTGCAATCACGGCTCAAACTGACAAATATAATGCGCGCATCACGACTTCTGAGACATGGGGATAAACTTCACTAAAACGGGTATTGTTGAAACGCATCATATCAATGTGGATACCAGCGGTATAACAAATAAGGTATAGAGATCGTACGCAGGACAGGTCATCGCTGAAATGTGATGGGCAAATTAATGCCGGTGTGCAGAAGATCTCAACTTCGTACTGCAGATGCATAAGCAATATTCTCGCTCTCGCGAACGCATATCAGTTCAAAATATCTGATTTGCTGCTTCCTGCAGCCTGAGCAAAACGTAACGCGCAAGCGTGTACTGATCAAATGCAATGCAGAGCGTAAAACGCATGCACAGGGGTGACGGTGATGAGGTGAGGTGGGGGACGCGGGGGGGCGGGGGCGGGGTCACTCCGGTGAGGTGAACGACCCCGCGTGTCAAACTGCACCGCCCACTTTCGTCTGTCACCTCAGACCACCGCACGCTTATAACCACAATCATTTCAGCAAGCAAAACCAGACACGAGCGCAGAAATCCTGAAGCGCAAACTGTTCCCGGCAATGTATGCAGAGTGAGATCCAAGTGAGTGCATTATAAAACCGTGAAGCTGCAACGGTGGAGAGTACTGTTATTTACGCGGTCGTAACACACAAGCTCTTTGTCAAATGAAGATGCGAGCGAAACATCCTAGCAGCCTAAACACTCCTATAAACCTGGTTGTTTAGCGAAGTCCATTCAGAATGACGAATGTATAGCACAGCTTACAGACACAACACTCCCAGCAATAATGCCGGCGACTTTAAAATGGGCGCAACCGCATGCAGTTTACGGAGAAAGTGTCAAGTAACCTAGACGGAGAAAGTGTCACTTACCCCAGGCACCCAAGGTAGGTGCACCGAAATGTCAAATTATAAACCATGAAAATTGGGCAAAGTCGCCCGCGCCCCACTCTAAGCAAGGAAGATATACCTTCCCCTTTCATGGTAAGCCCCTTTCTAACCACCGGACAAGGACAACTAAAAGCAAGTCCTCTAGCCGTCCAGATTGCCCCGAGAACCGTGTCATCCAGCGAACTTCCATATTTCACTTGCCAAGACCACTACCATGCATATCAACATAAATGAATGTCGGATTTTTTTCGAAGCCCACGAATATTAAATTTCGCACATCATTCTACAAACTGCAGGAATAAATACATTTCATAATCCCAGGAAAACTGGCAGCATGCATGGCTTTTACAACGGAGAACTAAGTTTCAGGTATCGCCTCCAGTTCGGTAGTTATTTGCTACACCTTTACAAAAGAGTCTAAATAATGCATTGAGCTGCAAAAGGCAGCCCAGTCGGCAGTCTGTCACCGAAAGCAAGTCCATTAAAAACGAGTCTCACAAAAGAGCATTGAAACTACATAATTGCGGGCTGGCTCTGCGCTCTATGCATTTCCGACAATTCTCGGAAGGCTTGTTACACATAAGCCCCTATGGTGTAGTAAAACAGGAATGACGCTACGCAGGAGATCGTTCCAGCTTATAATGAGTTTCTCTGATGCATAAGTGTACAAGATCGCATTGAAATTAGATGCACCCTCCATCAACACAAGACAGTTCATATTTAAAAGGTGGGTGCCGGAAATGACGTCGTATTTGCCATAATGATATATGAAAGGATTCGGACTTTATTTGGCAAGATTTGTTGTTATGGAAATTCAAATTTTGAATAGTTTAAAAGGTTTTGTGGTTGCCTGTTCATGTCTTAGCATCACCATATAATTAATAAATGTTGCATCATGCAACTCGAAGGCAGTGGTCATTCATAAGTCTAATCACTACAGCCAAATGACACCGACTCCAAATTATACTAAGATGAGCACAATGCTGATGCTGGCCTCAATAGCATTACGAAACCCTTATATTAACATATCTGAGCACTTGTACTCATTTCGGCCGCTACAGCCCTCTCAGTTCGAATGACACTGTGAGTGTGGTGTACATAATGTGTACGGCAAACGGTGAAAAGGTACCAGCAGAGATCTAAGTCGAGCCGAGCAGGTAGGACAGGGCGGCAGGCAGCGACCAAACGTGCAGCACACAAGCGTTAGCCGGCTGTCTACGTGCTACGGTAGCAGCCTACGGCTACTGCAGCAGTCCCAGCGGCGGCGGCGGACGGCGGTGCTACCCGTGCCGGTCTTACCAGGCTGCGTGTACTGCCGGTAGGGGGCGGGCCGACCCGAGGAGCGGCGGCTGCGACCTGAGTCGGAGCGGCCCAGCTGGACGGAAGCCGCCGGCCGCAGCGACGCCGCCGCACGATGCGTCGATGGAACCTTCACAGCTGCGCCGTCAGCGGGAGTTGTGTCCACGACGGTGGCGGGATCTACGGCTGGACTTGTGACACTATCTACGGTGTGTGTGCAACTACGGTTTACATTGGGTGTTGTCAATGGTTCAACGGCGTGACTGACAGACAGAGGCTTTCCCAACTGCGAACTGGAGTCTGGAATACTAGAGACAACCGGTACACACTTTTCTGGTGTGGAGACTGCACGAGGGCTGAAAACGGGGATGGCGTTAGGTGGTGGCAGAGGCGACTCTTCGGGACTGATCGTGCCACTAGACGGCACCGGAGTAGGGTCACTATCGCGCGCCGAGGTGTTTGACTCGCCAGCCTTACCCGATGGAGCTGGGGCGGCTTCGGGGCTGGAGGACGACACCGGAGCACAGCCGGTGTCTGCCACCGAGCAGCTGACGTCCACTGTGACTGCAGGAGGCAGACTTACACACTCTGCTGTCGCACTGCGTCCGTCTTCAGCAGCTGGAGGTCTCGCGATGTTGTCAAACAGACACCCTGTGGACGACACGCCACTACTGTCCCCCACATCGTATCCCAGCCCAACCGGGAATTCCTCCCCATCTGTCGAACACGCTGGCGTGAGGTTTGCGGCATCCTTTGAGTCATCAAGGTTATCCATACTTTCACCTAGACCTACATCCAAAGACAGATCTGGCGATTTGTCTCGGAGTGCATGATTTCCGGCGGGCTCTCCAACACCGTTCTCCTGGTTTGGCCCTGCTGGCGTATCAGCGATAAGTTCAGAGGCTGACTCGTAAACGTACCTATCAGGGGAGGGCCACACGCCTGTCGCGTGCGCATTGTCGTTGGTCGGATTCGGATCATCATTGGTCGGCGTTTTACCATCTTCAGAACGGCATGGTGACGTGACAACCATCTCACTCTTTATCTCACACTCCTCATTCTTGACGAGTGGCGATGCCGGGAAGGAGGTCGGCCTTCGTCGGCCGCCAATATATGACGACTCCGGTTCGGCGCGACTGGGAACATCTATCCCCGGCACACCTCCGCTGCTTCCGCTGGGGGCCACCCCACCTTCCGCAAGCAAATCCTCCGCCAGAAGCAACTCCAGCGAGGCAGCGCCGTGCGAGTCCAGGCCCCCATCAGCGCTGGTGAGGTTCGGCAACGAGTCGCTGCACGTGCTGCACAGAGACGTCATCATCGTCTGCAAGAGCTCCGCCTCCGCGTCCTCCTCGTCCAGTCGGTCGTCGCTGAAACAGCGTCTGGCGGGCAGCGTCTGCGACTTGTACCTCTGCAGGTCGCCCAGTCGGATCCTGTAGCCGTGCTGCACCGGCGGCGAGACGGGCACCCACGAGGGCAGCGTCAGGTTGCCGGCCAGCCGCTGGTTGCGGTAGTGCAAGCGCGCCAGTCTGGCGCGCAGTGACGTACCGTCCGAGTCGGGCGCCGGCGGCGGCGGCTCGTCGGCCGAGTCGTCCGAGTCGATGTAGCTGATGCCGGGCTCGGCGCTGGAGACGGGCTCGGCGCGGTGTGCGACGGCGGTCAGGCCGCCGGCGGGGCCGGTGTAGGCGGCGAACACGGCCGGCTGCAGAGCGGCCAGCCGCAGCTCCGGCAGCTGCGCTGGCTCCCGGCCGTGCTCGATCGGCACCTCTGGCCGCTGCAGCTGACTGCCGACAAGGCCGCCGGTTAGTGTCAGCACAGAGTGGCCGTGGGAGAGCGACCAAAACAGGTCACGCCAGCTGACGGGGGAGCTACAGTCATCAGCTCAGCTGACACAAAATCAAGTTCTACACGAGCCAAGAAATTAGAAGCATCGTGACTTCATCATTAGCATAAATATTGCTCTGTCCAAGAGCAGAAGCATCATTATACTGTCCCAAAACGTATCATATTGAGGCACATCAGAAAATCATTAGAAAGAAAGAAGTTGCCAGTCCACATGTTTCCCAAGAAATTTATGCCCTTTCACGAGGCAAAAATATAAACACACAGATAAACATAAAAACTCACCCATTGAGATACTTCGTGATAAAGCATTCATTACTGCTTCCTCGTAGATCAACTATTGATGGTTCTGCAGCAGTGCATTGGCTGTTGCTTGATATTTGTCTCAGAAATCCGGTAAACCTCTTTTTTATGTTTGAAGGCATCATTCAGAGCTGCAGCTTTAAAAGATACACAAATTTACACACATATGGCATATCTATGCCAGTGGAGAGTCACAACCACTTCATACCCACATAACCCTCAAGAGGACAAACAATCAACAATGTGTAGATGATGCAGTTAGGTAGTTTTTCCGAATTTATTTACTAAATTTGTCAGCAACGATCAGTACACGTACCTACAAACAATATAGTTAGGTAGTTTGCTGGTTTATCTTACCATACTTTCTCATAAATTAGCATGTCCTTAATCCAGAATTAGATAATCATGACATTGTATCAGAACTGTGCTAATTCTACCTATATATATTTAAGCACCAGAACAGTATCCAGGGGGTGGCAGCAAGGGGCAACTACCTTCTCTATCTGAGTAGAACAAGTGGCATCTCTAAAAAAACAGGTGCAAAAGTAATTATCTGTCTTCCTTTCCCTTTAACACAGATCAATTTTCAAGGAAATGATGCCCATGCTAAGTGATCAAATGAACAAAAAAGAAACATTAACTTATCAGGCATTTAAGGAGTCTAGGAAGCCTGAAATTAGACATTTCTGGATACAAATAGCTGCAAAAAATGTAAGGAAAGTTGCTTCATAATACAAAAGACACCCTCTAAAAGCTAGGGTGCCTTTCTTGTTAAAAAAAACTGTGCCCATGATGGCAACCAACTGTCCTTTAAGAAAATTCTGGATCACCTCTGACATGTCCTCCATCAAAGGCTTCTCATAATGCCTGTTGAAGAAGCTGTGCTTTTCTATAGATGTCTCCATCTACTGCAATATCAACCCCTCCCCCTGGAAAGTCACCTCCCATGTATGAAGGATGCAAGTTCTGGTGTGCCCACTTATCAATCTGATGCCCCTGATAAGGCACATCTCAAGAATAAGGGCCCTAACCCTGGCCCAAATAGCAGCACCCAAGGCCCAAATTGCCCCCTTCTTTAGATAATTTATGTATGCCTCTTGCTTCAGCATACAACAAACAGACAATGGCCTTGAAGGGCATTATTGTAGATCCATACACGTATATTTGGAACATGGTACCTCATCGTACACCCTACTTCCATGTAAAAACCGTATGCTCCCCGGCGCGGGGCCCTAAGCTACGCCGGGAGGCAGCTACTCGTGGTTGCGAGTCACAAAATAAAACATGGAGGCAAATACATTGAAGACACACGCAGCAGCGGTAAAGAGCACATACGGAGACAAATACAGATCAGTTGGCTGAGGCCACGCAGGTCAGGGACACAACCCGGTAGGTCGAACGGACCCCAGCGGGCCACCGTGGCGACGCCGCCGCGCACCGGCGGCCGAACGGCACCAACCCAGGTCGGCCGAAGAGCGGAGGCGCCGGCCGAGGTCGGGCGGACGGAGACTCAGCCCGCCCGACCGACAGCCCACAGCGACCCACCGGGGCGGCATAGCCTCGCCCAGCTGCCAGCGCAGGGCCCCACTCTCGGCGCGCGCTTCTTGGTTGGGCGGTGCGCTCCGCTCCACGGGACCGAGCACAACGGTTTCGCCGCCCCGCGGGTAACAGGAGCAGCGCCGCCCTTCGTGATGTCCAGAGTCGGCCCTGTAGCGACGAGGCCGTCCGCCACCAGCGACCAGCCACCCCAGGTCACACGGTGAGCCAGCAGTGAGGAAGTCGTCCGCGGGCAACGGTGACCACAGTAGAGTCCGGCGGCGCGCTCAGCTCCCCGGGACCGAGCACAACGGTTCCACCGCCCCGGGGTAGCAGGAGCAGCGCCGCCCCCTGAGAGTCAGCCCCGCACGGGCGGCCGCCCGCCGCCACGACCGTGCGCCCCGCTCCCCGGCGAACCGGGCGGATGTCGCCCACGGCAGGCGACCGGGGCCGGCGGCGCGTCTCTCCCCGGGACCGGCACCCGGTTTCCCGCCCCGGGGTGAAGCACGCCGCCTGGTGCCGCGACCGGGATGCGCCGCACCGCCCGGCGCGCCCCCACCACGGGCCGCGCCCCGTGCCCCTCATCGCCGTGCCGGTCTGTGTGTTTTTTTTGTTGATTTGGGAGGGTGGATATTTTTTTTTATAGCTACGATGTGTGAGATTTGGGGCGCGTGGTGTTCGGAATGTGGTGTGGTGCCGGAGGGGCCTGTGTGGTCCTTCTGCCAATAGATTCGTTTTTTATTGCTTTTTTTTTGCTTGTTTACTTTTGTTTTCTTATGCAAGAGACGAATAGTGACAAGCTGGTGCTATATGTTTTTTTACGGTTTCAATGATACAATTGGGATCAAGATACCAATAAGGGGTTCGATATTCATATTTGTCTGGTAAGTTTTGTAATCACGTCCTGAAAACGCTTACTTTGTGGGATATCTCCGTCTTCTGTTTTAGGGGTAATCACATTATTCCAGGTTGTGGGGCGCATGAATAAGAAATTTCCTGTTGGTTGGGCGAAGGGGACCTGAAGTGTTGGGTTCGTCTTATATCGGGAGAGGGGATTTGGGTTGTTGTATTGTCCTTTCACTGAGGGGGCACGGTAAAGTCTGGTTGAGATGGCTATGGAGGGTTTTAATTGGGCTACTTCCGTCGATCTTCATTTCTGTTTTGTATTTTTAAATAAGGGACTGGTGTGAGCGGGGATCGTTGTCTATCAACGGACATTTTTTCTGTAGCATCATCAGCTTATTTAAATGATATTTGAATGTGCTCCCCAATTGGAAGGCAGTAATTCAGAAAGGGAGAATAGAGCATTGTGAGCAGGAGAAGATGACCGGTCCAGATATGTTGTGACCTCGTATAAGACCTATATTCGTGATATTGTGTTTTCTATACTTTGTATATGGTTGGTCCTTCGATCCTCTTGATGTGACGCCAGATATTTTGTAGTGATTTTCTGTCCGTACGTCTTATTAATTTTGATAGCCAATTGGGTCCTCAGTGGGAATATTTGGTAGTTGTTTTTGTGTTAAGGGTGGCCGGTTCATTGGGCCGGTGGTTTATCTGATAGACTGTTGTCATTTTGGATTGCGTTCATCATATTTTTAGGGTTATAGCGTGCGTGTCGTCTGCGAGGATGAATTTGGGGCATTTGGCTTCTTGATATATCTTTATATAGATTAGGAAGGGGGGGCCCGCACTCCCTGCGGTACACCAGGGTCTTTTTAGGATTAGCTGAGATAGTGGTTGTACTTCAGGTTTGTGAACGATTTGACAGGTATGATTTGAAATTTTATGATTGTCTTGGATGCCCCAAAGTGTATTTTGATAGGAGAATTTTGTGATTCACGGTATCAAACGCCTTACTGAAATCCGGTATTGTGGCGAAATCTTTTTGTTGCAGGGCAGGGTATATCTCGTGGTAGGGCAATGGGCATGAAGTACTATGTTTTTTCGAAACCGAACTGGTATTTGTATAGATGTCATTTGGTCAATATTCAGTGAGCTGGGCATATACAATTTTTGAAACTTTGAAAGCACCGGTAAGATTGAATTGGGCGATAGTTGTAAGTGAGGGTTACCTGACTTAAATATAGGTCTTGGTGCTGTTTTAAATTCATCCGGAAATAACCCGTTGCGGACATATGTTAAATAAATGAGTTGTGTGGGGATTCTGGGTTATGTCAAATTTTGGCTGCTCCATGTAACGGCGCTTTGTTCTGAGAAGAAATTTTGTTCTACTATTGGTATTCCCGGTTAAATTACGTTGTTGTTTGGTTGCCCGGTTTCGGGATCTGGTGGACTGTGGTGGCCTGTAGTTTTGTTGCTATTGTGAAGTATTGTTGATTTGTCTAATGGTCGGTTTTTTTGTTTCTGGAAGAGTGCTTTGTTTCTCTAATCTTGGCATGATACCTGGAATCTCTGTCAAATTGCTTAAGAGCTGCTGCTGTGCTCTGGAGTCTTGTGTGCTCTCCAAAGGTTGGTGTTTTGTAGAGATAAGTGGTGAAAAATGGATTGCCAGATACATAGCTTTTAAATTATTTCTCAGCACATAAGCTTATGCCAATAAATACCTATCACAAGTTGGTACATAATTGCTCCCCTTTACAGCAGCAATACCCTCATTTGACCCTCAATGGTACTTGCCTAGCAAAAGCACCCCTTCCAGAAATCCTGAATTGTGGTATGATCCTTACAGTATCAGTATAGTAAAAAAGAAAAATCCTAAATTGTGGTATGATCATTAAAGTATCTTAGCTCAGAATAGAATTGGGAGGAAACATAAACTTTGATGTAAGACAAAATACTTCCATGCTGGAAAGGAGCAAATCAGACCCACAAAAATTACAAATTGACTTCTTTTGGAAGTATTATTGCAGAAATATTTTTGCCTTATTTTAGCATCTGGAAAGAACAGGAAAAGGATGTCATTACCTAAACAGGATATCACACTCCTCCACTAGGTAAGACTATTTTTTGCATATACATAATTGAAGGAACTTAACTATCAGGGCATATTATAGGCTACAAGGTGGTGGGCATTTTGTCCACCAGTGAGCAACCCAGAACAGACCAATGCAGACCAATCATCAGTCATTTGATGCCCTAGGAGTGCCCTTTTAGTGGAAATTTGGGTAACGAGGTAGCTGGCTTCACACATGCTGCCCCGGCTACGGTAACGGGTGCTGGCTTCACACATGCTGCCAGATAGAATCACGCAAGCTAAATCCACATCATAAGTACCACAGTTCAAAGCTCCTATGAATCAAACTTCCTTTCAAACAAAAGCACCACAGGTTGATCCAGAAAGCTCCTATGAATCAAACTTCCTTCCAAACAAAGCGCCACAGGTCGTCCAGATCGTAGTGCCACTGTTCAAGCTTCCTCCAGTGAAATATTAAGTGGTCTAGCTGTTTTTGGCGTTGCTGAAACATCCTTCTTTGAAATGTTCCTAGAGCCAAACTGCTTTTTGCATTACTGAATGACTTTTTCAAAACCTTTGGTAATTCTTTTTTAATATTTCTACATGTAGCACAATGAAACCAAACCTGACCTAACCTTTTTCGACTCAGCAAGCTGGCCTGTGGGACCTAACCTCCTGGTGGCACTTTTGCCTTCATCAGTGCTGTGGATATGCTGTGTGCCTACTTAACCTAACGGCCTAACTTCCTAACCTAGCCTAGCCTAGCCTGGCCTAGCCTAGCCTAGCCTAGCCTAGCCTAGCCTAGCCTAGCCTAGCCTAGCCTAGCCTAGCCTAGCCTAACCTAACCTAACCTAACCTAACCTAACCTAACCTAACCTAACCTAACCTAACCTAACCTAACCTAACCTACCTAACCTAACCTACCTAACCTAACCTAACCTAACCTAACCTAACCTAACCAGTTGTGGTCGGCCGTTGTGGTACTTGGAATATAATATTTGAACTGTGGCACTTATCTACAGATCAACCTGTAGTTATCTGGCAACATGTGTGAAGCCGCTACCTCATTACCAAAATTTGTGCCCTTTTCAGCTGAATGCTGACCATTCCCAATTCCTTAAAACATACCCTGTTAACCATGGATACAATTTCCAGACCAGGCTGTAAGTTAATAGCCCAACAAGAATGGAAAGCTCAGGCAACAAGCATTCCAAATTGTTTACTTTGCCTATTCCCCATTCCATTTCATCCTTTGAGATACAATGATATGTATGTCTGGCTCAACAGTAAAGTGCAGGCTGAATCAAACCATCTAGGTACCTATCTACCTTGACCTAGCAATCATCAGCACTAATTTTTGTACGAAAAGTTATACAGGCCTTTCCATCCCACCCACCTCAGCTCACATTGCTAATAAACAAACATAGATTTCGGGGAGGGCGGATTAAGAACTAGCGTCTGGGTGTGTGTACTTGATGGATGTGTTTACTGAGAAATATATGTGTATGGACTTAAACACCCCATACAAATGTTCCATTGCGTTCATCACTTCTCCCCTTTTCCTTGTTTTCCCTATATTTATCCACGTCCTTTTGTCCATTACAAATGAAAATAATAGTGCCCACGACACCACTAACGACGCCCACAATTCCCACACACACACACACACACCACACACACACACACACACACAGCCAAATCGTAAATAAACACAGCTTCACGATTTCTTTTTGTCTTGCCAGAATGATTTAGATGCCAGTTTTACCCATGCGCCATCTTTTGGCTCATTTTGGTTCAACTCTATTTTCTCTCCAGAAATTTGTACCTTGGTTGTACAATTTTGTTGCCAATTGATTCGATAGTTGTAGGTTACCCGGGGCGGACATGAGATACTTCTGATTTGGGGGTTTTGAGGTTCCACTTGGTTCTACAGTTTTTGGGAAGTTTACATGTAATTCCAATGGGACTGTTTGCGGGGTTTGGGGCACGGGCCAGTGGGAAATGTAGTGGTGCTTAGGGTATATTTTTATTTTTGGTATGTAAATTGATCGGCTATCTTCTGGGTGCAGCTTTTAGTCTCTAAGCGCTTTTATAAAAGGAAATCCACGATGACTTTGTATTCCTTATTCTGTTTCAACGTTTGGTTACCCAATCGACGCTGCATTCTCCTTTGTAGGAAAATTAAGTTTCTTGAAACCCTTAAATACTGCCATATCTGGTGCTCCAATCGGGTGTGGCTGTTGTGACGCTGGACGTGGGTCACAACGGGTCTACCAATAGACGATCAGTGTTTCACTTACTTGTAATGTACATGCCCTTCCAATTTGCTTAGTAGGCCTCCTTTTCCTGACAAAAGGATAGGTAAAAAAAACATAACTGAAAATCGAGCCAAAAATTTAGAGGGCTTATTAGAAAGAGGGCGGGAAGATGAAAGCTCTTTAGAAGAAACCTTGATGAAGAATCATCTGGCTGCAGCTGCTGTGGAGCATTCATTGCACAAATTATTTGCTGTAGGGTAGGTAATAAGTTTTTATTGATTGTGCATTTGTGCTCGCGTTTTTACATATGTTATCGCCGATTTAATTTTTGTTCGGTATCATTCAGAGTTTTGCTGGTTTGGCCTATTTTGGTTTGATTCCACTTGTTCTCACTGATAACGTTTTTAATTTTATTTTTTTAAGTTTGTACTTTGTTGTGACCCCACTACCGCTTAGGTGTTTGTCATCCTTTCCTTTTTTGCTTTACTTCTTCAACACTATTATTTCTCTCCTTTATTCTTTCATGTGATGGCATTATGGAAAATAACAATAAGAAATGAAAGTAGGTATATGTTGACATAGACGGTGAAATAGGTTAAACTGAGTTTTTGTGTTTGGTTTCAATTCTGCATGTATAAAATGTTTGGACCCTTACGAAAGATTATACTTTATATTAACCTTTTATTTTTCTTCACCTTATTTCCTTACTTGGTGTTTTTGTGCTATCTATTCTGCTCAGTGCATTTTGTTCATTTCATTTTGTTGCTTTCATTGGTCTGAAATGTTTCTTAAATTGTTTTGTTCCATGGCTTTTTTGTCTGTTTTGTACCATTGATATGCATTATTATTTGCTCTTATCCAATAGCACCCTCTCCTACTTCCTTTTGTTTTTTTACAGTTGTGCATGTGAAGTGTTTTCTATTTTGTTGCTCCTTTCTCCTTGCTTTCCTCTTTTTTGCTGCTCTGTTGCTTCACATCTGTCCACTTGTCTTTATGGTAAAAATGAAATGAGAAAATTTATTTTAATGATTCCTGTATCATACTGTTGTTGGCAGTAGCAATGGCTTTTGTGGTCTTTCTGTTAGGTATTACTCCTGAACTGCCAGGCATTTAGTTAATGACAGCATTCAAATTAAATTTCACCCCAACAGAATTAATATCTCTGTTGCCCATGCTTCTGGGTGTCCCACAGGGATTAGTCCTTGTTGTGTTCTCTTTCCCCTTTATGTAGTTAACAACATCTAAAAAGCTGGAGTTCTCCAGATTTTTTACTCTTTTCTGATGACACCATCCTTTCATTCAGTGCACCTGCTAATGACTTTTCAATCACCCATTAACTGAAACAGATGCTTGTTTTATGTTTTGACCTGACTGCTGTAATAGACTCACAATAAATATCAATAAATGTATTTATATGTTATTCATTGGGTCATGCATACATGTTGCTCATAGTCCCTCAATAAAAAATAAACAATTTTTAAATTATTGTAATGCACAAATTGGGAAAAATTGACAAATTCCACCAATGTAGATTCATAGCAAAATATGTAGGCCTTGAGCTTGACAGGGAATTAAGGTGGACTTTTCACATCCACCTTACAACCATATCCTCACATCCACATTTTCATTTTTACTGACCTTTACTGATCGAGCTGCTCCAGACTGAAAAGATCAGGAAACAGCTGAACCAAGTATGCTATTGGTGTGGGGATGCTATGAATTGCCATTTTCTACCATTCTCGAAAATATTGTGCGGGCTGCATGTTTTACAGGGGAAAATATCTTAATCAGAATGTGAGTATTCTGCTGCGACCAATGGAGTTTATCTGTAGGTATGTGGAGGCTATCTCTCATTTGAATTTGACTGTCATTTTTTGTCTCTATGTAATATTATAATTAGTATACCCCATTTGCATTTTAGGCTGCTGCTTACACCTAATTGTCAATCATTCCATCATGCCTGATATCTCTCGATATTACGCCAGGTAACAGTGAGACTCAACAACCATGGATCTGGAGACACTGCGACGTCGAATACAACTCTACCTGGGACAGCACCTGCACCAGGCTGCCTGCTACTGGGCCGACAAGGCCTACTCCCTCTCGAACCAGGCCACCGAAGACCTGATCACTCTAGCTCACTGCTACCTGCTCACAAAGCAGCCACAGCGAGCTGTGCAGCTATTGAAGCGTTCCCAACTGCACCGGACGAACACCGAGTGCCGCTACTTGATGGCGCGCGCGCTGTACGACACCCGAGCTTTCCACGAGGCGCTGGCGGTGCTGCAGCCGGACATGGAGATGTCTCCGGCGGGCAGGGTGCCGGTGCTGGACGTCGCTGACGTGGCGGGTGACGGCAGCGAGCCGTCTCACCTGCTGCTGCTGAAGGGCCGCGTGCACGAAGCGCTCGAGAACCGGCCCGTGGCCGCCGAGTGCTACCGCGCGGCGCTCATGGCCGACGTGATGTGCCACGAGGCGTTCGACGCCCTCCTCGGCCACCAGATGCTGACGCTGGAAGAAGAGCGCAAGCTGATGGCGGAGCTGCCGCTGGAGCGTCAGCTGCCGGCCGCCGACGCCGTGGCTGTCCGCCAGCTGTACACGCTGCAGCTGAAGAAGTACACCACGCCGGACGCCGAGGATGTGCCTGCGGTACTGTCGCACATAGCACCGCCACTGGCCGACAACTGCGACGTGCGTGTCTGTCTGGCCGAGCAGCACTACTATAACTGCGACTACGCCGCCTGCTTCAAGCTGACCTCGCAGGTGCTGGATAGGGATCCTGAGCACACGCGCTGCCTCCCCATCCACATAGTGTGTCTGCTGGAACGCCGCAAGACCAACGCGCTGTTCCAGCTGGCGCACCGGCTGGTGGACGCCTACCCGGAGCGCGCGCTGGCGTGGTTCGCCGTCGGCTGCTACTACTACGCTGTCGGCAAGATGGAGCAGGCTCGCCGCTACCTGAGCAAGGCCACCACGCTGGACCCGGTGTTTGGACCGGCGTGGCTCGCCTACGGGCACAGCTTCGCGCTGGAGAACGAGCACGACCAGGCGATCTCGGCTTACTTCCGCGGCTCGCAGCTGATGCGCGGCTGCCACCTGCCGCTGCTCTATGTCGGCCTGGAGTACGGGCTGACCAACAACGCCCGGCTGGCGCAGCAGTTCTTCGGCCAGGCGCTGGCCATCGCGCCGCGCGACCCGTTCGTGCTGCACGAGCTGGGCACGCTGCTGTTCAACGGACGCGACTACGCCGGCGCGGAGAAGCAGCTGTCGGCGGCGCTGCAGCAGGTGCAGAAGAGCTCGCACACGGTGGCCGCCGATCGCTGGGAGCCGCTCCTCAACAACCTGGGACACTGCTATCGTAAGCTGGGCCGCTACTCGGAGGCGCTGGACGCCCACGAGAAGGCGTTGGTGCTGGACCCGTTCAGCGCCAGCACCTACGCTGCCATCGGGTACACTCACGCTCTGATGGAGCACCCGTCGCAGGCGGTGGACGCCTTCCACAAGGCGCTCAGTCTCAAGCGGGACGACGCGTTCAGCACGCAGATGCTGGGCAGCGTGCTGGAGCAGCTGCTGGCCAGCCAGGCGAGTCTGGAGCAGCCGCTGATGGTGCTGGTGGAGCGGGAGCCGTCGACGCCGGCGCCGGTCGTGCCTGTGACGCCCTTGACGCCGGGGCCCGGCCCCGCCGTCGGCCCTGTGGACGCCAGCCTCAGGATGGACTCCAGTGATGACATGAGTTTAGACTTGGACAGTACAAAGTACTTGTGAGCGAAAGTAGAGCAACTGGGACTGCGCTGATATATTTTGATGGAGCAAGATGGGATGCTGTCGGACACAGCTGGCCGTTCGTCATGTGCTTGAACCAGGCCAGGACGCTTGTTTCAGCGGTAGCTTTGTCGACAGGCCAGTGAAGACGCAGGTTTCAGTGTAAATTGCCTGAGCAGGACAGGACGAATGGAGCGCATCCAAGTAAGTGGTTTCTGGTAACTGTGCTCCGACCAGATCTTCCAATGGATCAAAGTTTTGTCCTTTTAAACTGGGGGGGCTTTTTGCAGGGGTCGGGATTAAGCTAATTTTTTTTGGGGGGGATAAACGGAGCCGTTTTCAGGTCTTCCGGATATAATACGCTCGATAAATCGGCATAACTGATTGAAACAGCGTGCGGGTAACAAACCATTGTGTTTCAAGCACTGGTAGTCTGTGATATTACTCTTACCCAGTGTTCTAAGTCCCAGTGTTCCAGGTGGAGACCGACACTGGAGCAAGGTAAACTTTCCACTCACTTTTGGAATAGTTTTACTCAATTTTCTACTGTCTTTTCAAATGGAGCTTCTTAAGCACAAGGCAGTAATCACTGTGTATATGACCTCATCAGAAGTATGGCAGCAAGAAAACTTTGATTGCAAATTTCTTCCTTTATTTGAAATGGGTCTTTTAATTCACTCACAGTATTGGAAATTTTAAGTTTTCCACTGGCCAACTATCTTTACCAATATGAATGTTTATACTCAGCACCCTATCCCAAAACCAGTTTTGGAACACTGCTCTTACTCAGCGCCCAGGATGGTGAAATTCACAAGAACATTGCACAGAAGCATATCTAATATGCAAGAATCATACATGTTCTATAAAATAAATGTCCCATTAAATGATTTCGCTGTTGCCAAATACAATGTGTTCATTTTCAAAATGTCGAAAATATTCTGCCGAAAGCTTAAAATGTTTATTGTGTAAAGGGAATGTGGCACCTTTATAACGTGATTTTAACTGAGATAGCCAAGTTGTAAAGCATGCCGGAAAACCCGCTACTCCATATATCATTTGTCTTGAAACTCAAAATATCCTTAGAGAAAAGCTAAAAACTACCTGAAATGTACCCTATATGTACCCTTAGCAGCAGGCCACAGTTTTCAGTTGTTGGTGTGACGACATATGCTGACGTAACGGTGACTGTCAGCCAATCGAAGCCCTTAAGGGGAATGTGGCACCTTGGTCGAATCCTGGAATTTGGTGTAATTAGGCGGACGTTTAGCCGAAAATAATGAAACCACTCATTATTTCTCTGAAAAATGTACCATAAGCTCAATACTTTGATTTTTAAATACTCCTCTAGGAAAGGAAATAAATATCTGCCTTTGGATGATGTCATGATCTGGCAACCACTACCATACTCGAAACGCTTCAAGGGTTTCGATTGGCTGATGCTCATCGTGACGTTAGCATATGTCGTCACACCAACAGCCATGACAACTGTGGCCTGCTGCTAAGGGTACATGAGGGGTACATTGCAGGTAGGTTTTAGTTTTTTCTACGGAAATCTCGAGTTCTAAGACAAATGATACATTGTGTATGGTTTTGACTTGTTACAAGTTGGCTATCTCAGTTAAAATCACATTATGAAGGTGCCACATTCCCTTTAAAGCCTATTGAATATGGTAGTGGTTGCCATATCATGACATCATCTACAGACAGATATTTATTTCTTTTCCTAGAGGAGCATTTTAAAAATCCAAAATAGAGGAGCATTTTAAAAATCAAAATGTTGCGCTATTGGACATTTTTCTGGGAAATAATGGACGCTTCCATGATTTTTGGCTAAAATTACCCCTAAATACGCTAAATTCCTGGATTCGAGCAAGGTGCCACATTCCCTTTAAGGCCAAGTGTTTATGTGCCGATTTTTTTCGCCCCAGGACGTGTAGCTGTCCAAATCAAACCATGAATTTCATAACACCTAAAGCCAGGAACTGCTTGACAGTGCTTTCACCGTGGTGTGCCTGACTTCGCTGTGCCTTTCACCTCAAAATTTCACTCCTGATTAAAAGTTTGTTTTAGCATTTTCGGTAGAGATCAATAGGATCTAACGCTGCCTTTTTCCGCTTTTTCAGGTTGCGCTGTTGTCAACTTGATTTGTGTCGGAATGACTTGCACTATCAGGTCAAATCCACCTGACTCGTCCTGTTCTTCGTGAGTCATTCAGCTGTGCTCCTGACAGCATTTTTTCATTGGAGTGTATGATCCTGTGACGGATGCTGTTACGTGCGTGCCCATTGGTGGGCATCATCCCCAGGCTGTGTTCACTGACCGACGCGGCCCACTTGGTGGACGGAGAGTTCGCATTGAGAGAAAATCGGCATCGCTCAAGGCAAAGAGAGCTACCATGAGCCATGGCCCATGCTACCGTGATACCATGACCCTCCGGTTCAGTCAACCATTGCGTATTCGACTACCGTTAGTTCGTCAAAACAGTCACTGGCTGTGGGGCAGTAGTGTCATCTATAAAGAGTGGACTGGCTCAGTGCCGCCCTCTGCCGTCGTTTCTGGTGGAACCGTGGTCACTAGGCTCATATTCGTCACCTCGTTACAGCCCTCGGAAGCCGCAAACGGTTTTTCCTCAAATTTGATTGTGTCTTGTTGTTTGATGAAACCTCACTGAGGAAGCCAAATGATTCACCTTCATCTGTCTCCAATTTTAATGTACTGAACATGAGTGTATTATAACGAAACTCGAATTAAGACTTTGATAATGGTTGTGTGTCATAATATTTGTACAACAGGCTGATTAAGAGTACTCCCACGAACGGTTGCACTGTTACAATTGTTCCGTACCACTATAGTCACGCCATGAAAAAAAAACTATTTTTGATGGGGGAAACTTCCAAAATGGGGGGGGGGGGGAAAAAAAAATTAAAAATTGATTGGCCTTTATTTTAGAATCCCGGATGCACAGTTGAGGAAATTCACTGTGGTTATATATTCAGGCACAGGCCTGCATCCAAATTTGCTATAGACAACAGATGAATACACAAATTATCGATTGTGGTATTCGAGGTCGCAGCTCACACTGACCGACAATTTGTGTATTCATATCTTGTCTAATGAAGGTTTTGATGGAAGACTGTGCCCGAATATTTGATCACAGTAGATTTTCAATATTGTATCTAGGCCTCGAGGAGACAGGTCAATTAACAACTTACCACCTTATAGATTACGGCTTTGTCCTGCGACTGGCTCGCTTGTATTCTTGAACGCACGATCAAAGATAATATCGTGAGTGTTTATGAAGTCTTGGTCGTATCGCGCAAGAGTCGACGATTTTTTGTTTGATGTGAAACGCCGCAGTTTGGCATGCTGACTTTGTCCAGCAACTGTTGAAATGCGACGGGTAAAACCAGTTTCTTCTCTGCCGCAAGAAAGTCCAGGATTCACGGTAATGCGGCGTTGTAAAAGCCAAGATGTTTGACGAGTAATCATTGCTGTGGTTTTCAAGTACCTGATCAGACGATAAGAGTAGAAACCGTAGAAACATGGCTCTTGATGTCTTGTACAGCGCATAGATGCTTGGGCTACCAAGATATAGAATTCACCGCGACAAGTCTGTTTTTTGCCAGTGGAGCTAAACTCACCGCGTTGATTAAGCATTTATTTCGCTATAGACTCGTTGCTACAATCTACAGACCAGACATACATCGATATCCCTCAAAACAATATAGCGCGGATAAATTCGGTAGCACAATGATGAGGCGTTTCCAAGGAGGCAACACTCTCATTTCACTCATATGTACGTTGAATTACAGTATTACCAGAGGCATGCATCGCGCCTGGCTGACTCAAATACAAAATGCATCACTGGACTACCCTTACACAGTACCTTTATCTACCCTTACAAACTAGTGTTCGACAGCTACATGATCACGGGCAGGGTTTTCTCCGAAGGATTGATCATGCGTGATGTAGAAATGTCGCGAGCACATGACATGCGCCCTCATTGGATGAAATGTTGTTGTCATTATCTGATGTGCTGGCAGACGGAGCTGCTTTCCTGAGGTAATCATTGGGAAGGAAATTTAGCTGTTAAATTTGCGACATGGCTCGTGGGATAACTGACCGTGCAATTCAACCGGGATTCTGCCCGTTGTTATTTCGGGTGATTACGGATTCAAAATTCGATCACCTGCCGGCACATCATATACAGTAGCCAGACATTTCGTGAAGTGACGGATGACATCATATAGCATGTGGCAAATATGATGGGGAAATTCTCATAAAAATATCACGATCAATGTGGGTCCCTCGCACTGTGGTCGACAAGGCACGCGTCCAACATCGGCACAGGGTGGTCTTCACAGCGGTACTGGTGCCTAATGCGGACTATGATGTGACGAATACTGTTGCCCACATGCCTGAGTCTAACGTCGTCGCCTGGCAACGCAATAATTCATACGCAGCACTGTCGAGTACAAACATACACTCCAAACACCGTCGACGTAAACATGATGCAAAGTACACCCTTTAATGACCATATGTACTTCAAAGTGAATCACAATGGACAGCTGCCAAAGCTGGAAGCGGGAGAACGGCGAGATATGCCCTCGGTGTTGACATGAAAAGCGCCCGTAAACTCAGCACCTCTAATTCGTACTCTTCACCCCAATGCAGGCAGTGTCGTTGTTTGGGGTCCAGAATAGAGACCAGCACAGGACAGCGCTCTAGCAGCCGGGTAATTTTGACATACCTGGTCCGTGCTTGTCCCAACCCATTACTCCTGTGAAATATGCATTAAGTGGTCCAGCCCTGTCTCATCTAGATTGCCTTGTGACATTCTGAGAAAAAAGATGCCACTCCCGTCCGCGCTTAAACCTCGAATTTTTCTTTCCATTCCGCCTCGTCCCGTCCCGTTCTGCATCCCCCTCCCCAGGTCCCCGTCCCAGACAGACCTAGCCTGAGCCAATGTTGGGCACAACTGAAAAGGGTTTTCTGAAGAAGAGAACAGTACAAGAACCATTCATACAACCATGCATACATCCGAGGAACAGAATGGCACGCAAGTCTGCTTTGCAGTTCTGGAAAAATAAACATAATGTACATCGCTATTGATTATCATGTGTCCTTCATAGAAACTCATCCATCTATTGGAACTCATCCAAAATGTGGCGGGGCTGAACAAAACGTATTTATATGTGTGGAAAGGTGAAATGGCTAATAGCGTTGTACTGATAACCAGATAAAACATAGGAACTTACTAAGAGTGCTGTGATGGTGTTGAATGTTGGTACGTTTTTACGTGATACCTACGTTACCTAAAAAACAGGCTCTGCTTCTTAGACAAATGCTGGAGAGGATTCGTAGTGTTCTTATTAAAAAATGAAGAAACTTGAGCTTTTCAATAAAGTCAAGGAATTCTTGGGTCGCCTTTTCGAAGTCTGCGGTTAGATCACAACGTGCAAAATCCGATGCAAAATGTAATGTTGAATTACGAACAGCTTGGAGTATTAAGATATTCAGCAAAGGCGCATTTAGTAATACGAGACCACTCGATCCAATGAAACACCAACTACGATTAAAGTTTTCAATCAACTGTACGAAAACACAAAGCAACCGCCTAAGGGGCGCTTGGATTCACGAGGTGCCAAATTCATAAATTTGTAGGTCCACTTGAGCTGTAGGCGTAGCGGTAGTGGATGGCAGCGAGTTCATCGTGGTTTCTTATTCCAGCCCTGGCCATGGGTGTCCAGTGAGTAGAAATTTCGCCTTCAAGCAGAGCAACTTTTGCCAGCTTTTTATACTTTCACGTTGCCCGACCTGAACAAAGTGCTGGGAGCTTCAAACTTGTTATTGTGTTAAATATGAACGCCAAGTACCTGTGTTCATTCGTATGCGTCTTTAAAGCTTCTTTGTCCAAAATTTCTGAACACTTCCCTTAGTACTGCGAGCGATGCAAACCATTTCATGGCGTAGAAATGAGAAAGAACATCAAATCCTAGGGCATTTGGCGGCCGTGTCTTCCGGGAACGCTTCTTCTGCGAACTGTCCTGCCAGACGCCGTGTTCTCAGTAACTTCTCCAGCTGGAAGAGTGGAGTTGTATCCCACTTCACCACACTATCAGATAACTTCTCACAAATTCAGTGAAATGTGGTTCTAAACACGCGATAAGGTTTGGTCACTGCAGACATCTTGATCCCACATAAAAGTGCGATTAGTGCGAAAAGTGCGACACAGCTATTGGGGTTATTGGAGATCAAATGCTTGAGGCGTTCTAATGCTCGTAATTACAATTGTTGGGTTATGCTAACGAGAGGTAATGGAAAACAAATGAAGCACTGCTCAAGGTATTAATTTATTTTCTGCAAACTCGAATGTCTGGAGGGTTGGTGCTACCAATGGGGAAAGGACGTGTACTGCGACTCAGCTCCACAGAGCGGCGCTGCATCCCGCTATCCGCGGGCCCGGGGCCGATCCTTTTGACCGGTCCTATATTTCCCAGAAGGTCGTATTTTGTGTCCGAGTGGAAAATGAGGATATATTTGAAATGCCAAAGCAGTGACTCACGCCATGGATTTACCGTATTTTTTTGGGTTGTGGAACGGCCTCAGACCGTCTTTGAGGCGGCGTCGTAGAAATGTCGTTGGACGACAGGTGTTCAGATCTGGTGTGTTTCCTGCATGTCCAGTAACGGGGGCAGAATTCGCTAACACATTTTCCAGAACATTTGGAAGTGGGGCATTGTTTCCAATCTCTTCGAGACACAAATTAAAAAAAAATAGTTCAGCTCATACACCTTGCTGATTCAAAGATATGGAAACGTATCTATAATCTTAAATGAAAAAGTTGTGGTACCCTCCAACCCGCAATCAATCACCGCACACATACTCCACATATCATGGTACTCTGATTAGTTTTAATTAAATCGGTTTTGCTAGAGCACTTAACTAAGATTGATTCGAAGAAAATTTACGTATGATCATTGTTGAGAGCAATGCTTTAACAACTTTGTTCTCTAGGCTTGCGTGCAAAATAGAAAATATAAATTGTCAATAAAAAGCAAAACTACGATACATCGTCAAAATATTGCAATCGTGGATTGACCCAGGGCGTGCGACTGAGCGGCCGACCGCCCATCCCCTCCTCCGAACTAGGAAGGGCGGTGCCCCTGCGCTGGTGCTGCAGTAGCAGCCATTAAGTATCTAACCCACGGCGCAATAGGTTTCTTTGTTGAGGGGTGGGGACTCACTGAGCGATCGAACGGACAACTTAGCTACCTGATGAGGGTATAGGGTACATGAAGCCAAGCAGGAGACATTTAGGAACTTAAATAGCACTCCAAAACACGGGTATCAGCTCTAAAGAAAATGTGTCGTCCCCTTTGAACTATATGGCTACTAAGTGCCCATCATCGATCCTGAATATTGCAAATATATTGAGATATTAACCAGTAAATCACAGCAGAGCATCTTAAAGCAATAAAAATTGTTCTGCTCGATATATTTAAGCCATACTGTTGTATGAACTACCCTTACATGAAATTATCACTATGTCTCCGGATAAAAACTGTGCAATGTACAATACTTATGGAACCTGAGCCTTGCCTCATATGGACCCTTGTAGTACTAATTTTCACAGCTTGCCCAATTATGAAATATCAAAGATTTTGTAAGGTGGGACGTTTAAAACCGAAAAAAGCTTGTTGGTCTTGGTAATTCTCGGGTAAGAGCGTCGAAAGTGGAGGACAGAGGCGGGACATGTCCCTTCAGCTGGCCAAGTAGGGGGACACCCCCAGCCATTTGGTGTTTGACTGATTAGGTACAGTGGCAGTTTCTTCCCCTTATCTATGTGAATTAAAGAAAATGTTGAAGCTATTTGATTCCCCTGGAGCATTTCCAACAGGGAAAGAGTTGGGGACACCATATCACCTTGGCAACTGGATCGTTGATAGAGGCACCAAAAATCATTGTACGGAAAATGTTGCCAAATGTAATATTTGTGAACCGCCTCAATAACACCTTGCTTGGCAGTGCAGTCATTCTTCAATTCAATTAAATTCATATCAGTTCTTGCATCATCTCCCGCCCTTCCCCTGCCCGTCCGTGGTTGACAAGTGCCCCCCCCAAGCAAAAAACCCGCGGTGACGTGACTGGTTTTTAGTGTCTCACCTATCCTTCCCGTCCCACCCTTACCATGTTCCATACTGAAGGGTTTTCACAAATACTTCAGATTTGTAAACTCCGTGACGATCTCTGGACTCATAGGCTGTAGTCGGTCGTACGAGTGCCTGGCAGTAGTCACTGCTTTCATTTGGGCTTTACATACGTGCTGCTTTTTAACGCCAAAGCCATTCAGTCAATAGCCAGCTTGTGGCACTTGAAACAAACGAGACCTCATACTAACGCCGAGTTTCGGGAACTTTTGTCGACAGCCTGGCAATTAATATCGCACTTCTGTTAAAGCGACATAAAACTGTCGATGAACATGAGCACCAAGCATACTGCAACATGCGTCATTTGTCCTGAGCTACGTGATATCCGACGATACAGGTACAGAGACCGCCGCAGGTCCTCACGGCTCAGCACACCTCGGTGCTGCTGGAGGGCGGCGTTTTGGACACGCCGTACTTGGTGTCCAAGTTGAACGCACTGATCGCCAGCACCAGCAGGCCACCAATGAACATGCAGGAGCCGATGGCGAAGAACTGGTTACCGTAGTCACCGGTCCTGTCCGTAATGACACCTGGAAAGACCACTCCTCAGTCAGCTCATATGCATGTTGGGTTTCCAGACGAGGTTGTGAGGATGTAAAAGTACTTCAACAATGTTTACCAAATGCAAATATATTACATATGTGCAATCGATTTGTCCTTACGAAATGTCTGTTGCTGTTAATACGTTGAGCGCATGAGATGAACGCCACCAGAAACGACACACACAAACACTGATTTGTAACACGTACCGAATATGGGAGGCGTTATGAGAGTGGACAGGCCGTGAAACATGCGAGCTAGTCCGTACGACGAAGCTATCTTGTCGATGCCGTGGAAGTCGGCCAGCACAGGCGCCAGGTTGACGAACCAGGTGCCGATGCTGACTGAGTACAGTATGAAGAGCGCGACGATTGACAGGTAGTCGTTCATGAAGGGCACCGTGATCATCGAAACGCCGCCCAGGAGTTGACTGAAGGAACAGAGTCGCGACAGCGTCAGATGTGTGCGACTTAAAGATTACACATCGGCGCCAAAAGCAAGGAGGACATGTGGGGAGGCATCCACAACCACCGGTGTAATTTACGATCCGCCGGCGCCGGTGTAACTTATTATCCGCTTGGGAAAAAATCGGGGTTTGACTTTTATGGATGTCTCTCAAGTGGGACCTGAGTGCACGGTGGACACGGATGGTCACTGTGGGCTGGGTACGCTACTTGTCTATAATAGAGCCATTCGAAAATAGGGAAAAACTTATTTGAAAGACCGTTTCTCACAAAATCAAATATTTCCTTTAATTTAGTCTCAGCATCGGGGACACAAGAAATTAATCACTGAGGTACAAAGACCATGCAAATAATCTCGGTTCCTTTAAATACGGTCTAAAAAAAATATGCAGCGCAGAAATTTAGGGTAACTTTCCCACCATGGGAGTGGATTTATTTTTCGGGGTGAGTGACGGGTGCACTTTAAATGAAAAATCCATGTGGTGTTTAAGCATCTTCTAGATTTTCGTGTTTTTCATGTTTGGACTTTAAAATGATGCTAGAGATTTGGACAGCCCCGTGCAGCGACGGCGGAACGTTTGAATTTAAGGGGAGAGCGCCATGGACTTTTCAACCCATTTCTTTCCAGTCAACGCCATTGAGTTAGTGTGAAAATTTCTGATCTGTACCCCGGTGCCCCTGCCCTCTCCCACTTCCACCGCCAGTGGGCCTGGGGGAATACTAAGACACGTCTCATATTATGCTTTCACCTTTGGATATGCCTAGTAGTTATTGCATTGTTCCAAATCTGGGCACCCTCAATAATTTCCAAAAACCGACACCCCGGGTTTGCACTTATTCTGGAAACTTTGTTTACAAACATGTTCCCCACTGTTTGCGGAATTCGTCTACAGAATACGTTGACAGGAATACGAGGGAACAGGTCAGCATCAAAACACTCACTTCTCATTCTATTGCGCCAAAAATTGTTTCTGGTAGTAAGAGCTCATGTGTCCCCTGCGTCGCTGCGCGATCATTTGTTGAATACCATCACTGATGCCGCCTACTCGGTGTTTTTCTTCAATAGACAAATGGGATGGTTTAAAAATCACGCAGAAAGTCCTTCATTTTTTGTTTTTTTCCTTCTCGCTGAAAACATCCAAACCAAGCAAGATATAGTTTTAGTTGGTGCACTATTCCAATTCTCTCGTCAGTACCAATGGAATGATATATGATATTGCTATGCCAGGTCCAATTCAAAATTTGACCTGATCCAGGTCAACGGTTTGACCCAACTTGACCTGGTATAGCCATGATGTAAATAATTTGACTTTCAGTGGCGATACGAACACTTTGGTGACAAAAAAGTTCTATCTTTGTTTATTCAAAATTTATAGAGAAAAACACTGAAAATGTTTATTCAAACATAGGTGACCTTTCAATGGTTACAGTTCACAATTTTTGTATCAACTTCAGAAAGTGGCTTGGAGCTTGTCCTAAAGGATATTTGAAGTTGATTCCATCTATACTTTAAAAGAAAAGCTCTTCTCGTGATTTTCCCCCATGCACTTGCAATGGGGAGTTCATGCTCTGTACATGACCGTAGGTCACCAACATCGAACATCCCGAAACATATGTTGTAGCTCCTGGTAGGCCCACTATATGCTATGAGTTTCAACTTGATCGATTTAACCCCCTTTTTAGTTATGCAGTCCTGAACATGTTTTGAGGTGAGGTCACTTCACCTGGCCTGGTGACCTGGCCTGAAATGACCTTGAGCTAAAATTTTCAGGAAAGATGTAAAAATGATACAGGAACAGCTAGACTAAGTTTGGGGCCGTTTTTCGGTCACTTTGAAAAAAACCGAAGACCCTCCGCACGGGCGAAGGCTAATAACTGGTTAGAGAGAGGCGCCGGGTACCGGTCTCGCAGGCATTTCCGACCGTGGAAGCTCCGTCCTCGATTATCTGCCCAGGGGCGGCGCCGGCGCGGCACGCAGGGGTACTGTTTCAGAGCGATGATTGGGAAATGGACCACCATATGGCGTGCAGCAGCAGGCACGAGACTTGGAAGGACCCAGAAGTGGTATTGATCTTGCCTGCTGAGTTGTTGCAGGCACCGGATGTTAAAAATGACCTGTCGGGTTAGACACTTCGACAAGCTTTCTTGCGATAGCTTCATGTATGAAGTGGAAATGCACGCACCAAGACCGTTCTATTTACAGCGCTGGTAGACTGGCCATCTCTCGTTTCTGGAGTCATGGTAATGGGGTCCCCGACCAGTTAGCTGCTGCACGAAAACTTGTCATATCTTCGAAATATTATTTAAGCCTAAAACTTTATGTGCGTATTTATGATTCATGCGGACGTGCCTTCTAAATAATTTGTGAAATGCATGTAGATAGCAGGGCCGTAAATCCTACCAAAAATCTGATTTCGTTTTTTAATTCCCCAAATTGCACCATTTGAGAGGAAGCAATCGTTTTCAGAGCAAAGTTCTGCCCCGGTGGGTCTCACGTTGGGGCCTTTGTTCAGGCACTTCACGCACCGAAGAGGGTAGGAACAAAGGACAAAGACGATCGCGCAGGCAGCGTTTTTCTGCACATGCTGAGCTCGCGAACGAAAGCAATATGAAGCCACAGGTCTTTCAGTATTATTTTCAAGACTGATATTTCAGTGAAATACCATAAGATGCTATCTGAACACGCACCCCGCTGGGGTCCCTTGCATGATGCGCCCCGCTGGGTGGGCGTTTTTCGCCCCTCCGTATCTCGTTCCCCACGAAAGCTAAAGGAAAATTACGGGCGGCGTTCGAAAGCTCTTGACAAGACAAAGAGAATTTATTAGAATACTTCTTTATATCAGGTCAATATTGAGGTCAGCATAGGTCAAAGAATGCTCCATAGGCTTACAACAGAGCAGTGTACGTTTCCCTCTCTAGATCTGCCCTCAGGGGGGCTATTGCAAATTGTTATACATCATTGGATTCCTCTCATCGCGGTGAATCGAATGATGTATAATATGACCATGCTAGGTCAAATAGTCAAAATGACCTGACCTCGACCTAGATCGGGGTCACAGAGTGACCTGGTATGGTCATGTTGCATATCAATCGACTCCCCGTGACAATATAAACACAATTTAAGCAAAATGGGAGCTTTATCTCAATTTAGTGAGAAGTTATTGGCAAAACAATCACTCTCTGCTCCCGTGACCTGATACGACCTTTGAGAGGTCACATGCTCAAAAATCAAATTGATGGTCAAGATCGTGGTAAGAATAGACAGTTTGAGGATTTTCAGCTTTATCTATCCAGTATTTACTGAAAACGAGTCCATTCCATTTTTCACCATAGACCTACAGGGTGTTTCATAAATAATGATATTTTTGAATGGATCATAATGCAGTTATAAATATATTGTTTTGGTATGATTTACATATCAATCGAACGCGAATTTTGGGACATTTACGATTATTAGATTTTGATAGCTGTTTCGATATTTTTTAGCTAAAGGAGTCTCAAAAATGAGTTGAAAAATAGTGTCTTTTTCCTTCGTCGAAAATGTTCGTAGAAATAACGCGCGTATCACGTGACAAGTGTCACTCCAATGACACAGCAAATATTACATCGTCACTATGGTACATCACACTCACAGTCCGCACGCACATTGCCTCTGGAAATTAATTCTAAAAAACACGCCTCTCAAGCTTAGGAAATCTCGGGTCCCAGCAAACAATCCCCCATTGGCCCATGTCCCTTATTCTGTGGTGAACAGTGAGGTCTTTTGCGCTGTCTCTGCCGAATCCAGTCATTAATGTGGTAGGTAAGCCAAAGAGCCATATGGAGCTTCAGCCAAAAGCTTTAAATTTGCAATATTTCTGAAACTTGTGCCTTGATGTGCATGCTCACGTGCCATGTTTGTGTGCTGAAGCCTTTTTAGAGAGCTGCCAGTTCCGCTTTCTCAAATATAAGCGGACATATATTATGTTTCTTGCATTCTTTTCCGAGAACATTTAACCCTCGCCCCACCGGGGGGCCATCGATGGCCCCCCTAAGGTTTTTCCGGGATAGCAGAAAAACGACGAGGCGCAGCACCGCGGTTGAGGGCTCTACCTCTCACTGCATCATTTTCCCATCATCCCTGAAATTTTTTACCCCGGGTCACCCAAGGTCAGGTCACCAGACGAGGTCAACCAAGGTCACCTCACTTCACCTTTAGAGCTCTGTAAGAGCTACATTTCAAGGTCGATCAATTTGAAACTTCCTACACTTCATGACCCCTCCAGGGTCTACAAGGTGTATATCCGGGATTTTTCGATTTCGTGCCCTGAGGTCAGGTCACGAGGCGACCTCTCCCATTGGAAAAGCATGGGGAAAAGCTATTTCATGATATAAAAGCCACAAAAATGATTGCAAATACTCAGACTGCTCAGAACAACGTTTTTGGACACCCTTTCACGGATACCAGGGGTCATATTTGCCCTTTGACTTTTCCAAGGTCATGCAAGGTCACCAGAGGTCAAAAACAGTATTTTGACAATAACTTTTGACCTAATTGAACTAGAGCGGTGAAACAAACACCATCGTGTTTGTCTTGTCACTGGCTTTCATTTGATATACGGCAAGGTCACTTTTTGACCTTTCGTGACCTCAGGTCATATTAGGTCACGAGGTGACCTCTGGCGGTCAAACCACTGGCGGGAGGTCTTTACGTTCCACATAGCGGAAAAAGTACTGGCAATTTGCTATCAAATGTACTTTACCAGGCCTCAATAGCTCTAATGACATAAGAGTTATGCCCAGTTGGCTTAATCATTGCATATTTGAGTGAAAATAGCCGATCTTGACCTAATTTGGCCTCTGGAGGTCAAACCATTGACCTGAGCACTAAAACATGCGAAGTAATTTCTTACTGAATTCACGCGAGCCTTCTATTGCACTTTGCAGATTTGCGCTAACGCCCATATTTTCGGAGTTAGAGGGGGGGCCATCGATGGCCCCCGGTGGGGCGAAGGTGGCGCCGGACCCCCGGTGGGGCGCGGGTTAAGACGGGGGAAAATATTTGATTCAAATGAAACGTGTCTATAGAAAAATGTCCTACAATTTACGATTAAAATGAGCGTTTTATAGACGGATTTGAAGGATTTTTAGTACTTTCCTGAACATTTCAAAAATATCATTCTTTCTGAAACACCCTGTATAATGGGGTGACCAAAAATTGACCCCACCTTAGGTCACCAATATCAAAATTGCGAGATAGCAGATTTGTAGACCCTAATGACCTTATGATATTGTGTAAGTTTCAAACTGATCGGTTTGCTAATGTTCCCTGGGCGCTGCTTCAAACTCGTAATTTTAGGTTTTGAGGTCGGATCACTTGACCCTGAATAGCTACTTGACCTGACATGACCTTAACTCAAAACATTTGGTCATATGTGTAAAATTAATTAGGGATAAGGTACCGTAAGTTTCGTTGTTTTGCGTCTCTTTGTTAAGCTATCTGGGGAAAACCAGGAAGGGGCGAATTTCGCCCCCCAGCGGGGCGCGTGTTAAGGGGAATATATTATGTACCCTGTTCTATGTTCAACTGAACTATCAGGCGTGTAGAGTGTAACAAAAAAGCCCTGGTGGCATTTTTGTTTTGTTTTGAAACTCACTTTTTACGGAGCAAGGACGCTTCGTGGGTGTTCTTTTTAACGAACTGCTCTCACACCAGCCCAGGCACATTCTATATCTTTCTGGGATATACAAGTGGGATATGAAGTGATAATGGAATATAAGGTGATAGTGCAATATGAGGTGATAGTGGAATATAAGTTGATGAACACTTGAGCGCTGAAGTCGTGCAGCCCAATATTTGTCGAAGAAAACGGTATAGTGAGCCAAGAAATTCTGCTCTAGAAGATAAGGGAGGAAAAAGCACGCTAATATAATTGTTATTTCAGCTTAATAAGTTGCGTTTTTTCATCGACAGGGAACTGGAGGGTAAGGAAAACTGCTTTGAAAGTGGGCTTAGGTACATGGGACGAAAAATGGATTCACGTCGTAGAGACGTGACGGTCCTAAACTCCGTTCTTATGTGGATCAGTTGGAAGAGGGGCATCCTGCCAAGACTCCTTGCAATCAAACCACATTTTTTCCTTCGGTTAAACTTGTTGTATCATAAAAGGAGGTTGGTTCCTAAAGAAAAGGTACTATCAGATGGTTACATTACCCTACCTAGTCTCCTTTCAAATATTTGCTTCAACACCACAGGCCTTTCTTGAAGCGAAAACCGCGACACAGGAGCATCTTTCACCCCGGGGAAAATTAGTATCCGCTGAGAAAATAAAATATTTTTACCTGCGCTCAAAACATTTTCGGTGTTGCAGCGTGCTTTAACAGTTTGACACAATACTGCAAAAGTATAAATCATATGGCGATACTCGACATCATGGGATGTTTCTTTTTTGTTAGGGATGGAACAGCCACTGATTTCATCATGTCAGCTGAAGAAGTACTGGTGCGCAGAGGCGTCACAGGTTTTTTGCCAATTGGGAACAGGCTGATCTGGCAACAATTGGGGATGGAAAGAGAAGCAAATACGAATAGCCTGGGTGAGTGCTATTGAGGTATTTCACTTAAAATGAATTTGGGAACATTTGCGTAAGTACACGTCAGTAAGCATAAGGATTAGGAAAATTAACTGCTCGATTTTCGCAACTTTTTGGAAGACATCCCTTGTAGAAGACCAGTTGGGGGTTGGGTTTCCCCACCCTTTGCCTCATACGCCCCTTGCCCTTGTTTCACCTCTTTCAACGTTTAGGGTAGGTACATATATTGCCTTTTACTGTGATTCGTGTCATTGAACCGCACTCCGATGTATTTGAAAATTTAAATTGGGTTTTATGTTTAGGGGCTGCTTTTGGAAATTTTAAGCATACACACTCCTAAAAACATAGTTTTACTCGCCTCGTTTGCAAACTGCTCTAGAGTGAAGTTCTTCCTCACTAGTGGAAAGCACTGTGTCAAATGCTATTAGAGCATACAGGAGAAGCGGCCTTTGTCAGGGTTTTCGGGCAGCAAAAGGAGCCAAGCCAGGTCTAAGACGGGAAGCCCTCCACCGAGCGGAGGCCCCGTCACCTGCACCACTGTTGATGGCAAATCGATAATATTTACGCGTGTAGCTTCCAACGGGAGTGGCCAAGCTAAACTACCAACGCTGGCAGTTAGATTTCAAAGCGACTGTTACCGATTAACCTAGTATAGGTGAAAGCCTACCAGGCGACTGCTTGACGTAAGTTGGGAACCTGTTTTCTATTTCTGCTTTGGATTTTTGTTCACTTATGGAAAGTGTTCCATGAGTTTCATATGACATATCTGTATAAAACATGCTTTACGTTCACTTAACACGCGCCCCGCTGGGTCCCTGGCATGACGCGCCCCGCTGGGGGGTGTATTTTGCCCCCCTCCCGTATCGCTTTTCCCAGGAAAGCTGAAGAAAATTACGGACGGCGTTAGAAAGCTCTTGACAAGACGATGAGAAATTATAGAAACATTTTTATGTCAGGCTAATATTGAGGTCAGCATAGGTCAAAGAAGGTTCCAAAGGCTTACAACAGGACATCGTACATTTCCCTCTCTAGATATTTACTCAGCGGAGCTAGAGAAAATATTTATGGATAATTGCATCCATCTCATTATGGAAAATCAAATGATGTATAATATGGCCTTGCTAGGTCAAATGGTGAAAATGACCTGACATCGAGCTAGGTCAGGGTCACAGTGTGACCTGGTATGGTCACGTTGCATATCAATCGACTCCCCGTGACAATATAAGCACAATGTAAGCAAAATGGGAGCTTTATCTCGATTCAGTGAGAAGTTATTGGCAAAGCAATCACTGTATGCTCCTGTGACCTGACATGACCTTTGAGAGGTCAGATAGTAAAAAATCAACTTTATGGTCAAGATTGTGGTAAGAATACACGTTTTGACTTGCTTCGCTCATATAATAAATAAGAGGATTTTCAGCTTTATCTATCCAGTGTTTACTCAAAACAAGCTCTTCCTATTTTTCAACATAGGCTTTATAGGTAATGGGGTGGCCAAAAACTTGAGCCCACCTTAGGTCAAGAATATCGAAATTCCGAGATTGCAGATTTTTAAACCCTAATGGTTCATCATATTGTGAAAGTTTGAAATTGATTGGTTGGCTGATGTTCCTTAGGCGCTGCTTCAAACTCGTAATTTTAGGTTTTGCGGTTGGGTCGCTTGACCTTGAATAGCTCCTTGACCTGACATGACCTGACCTAAAAATAAATTTTAGGTCCGTAAAATTGAGCAGGAATAAGGTACTGTAAGTTTTGTTGCTCTGCGTCTCGTTTTTGCGCCATCTGGGAAAAACAGGAGGGGGTGAATTTCGCCCCCTCAGCGGGGCACGTGTTAAGAACTGACCGCTCGACGGGAAGGAACCACTTTATCGGAATTAAAAAAACAACTTCATGGACAATATATTCCACGCAGCTGACCCGGGTCTAAGGCCCGTCGGGTACAGCTCGTGAGTATGGTCTTGACCCGAGGTCACATCCCCTGGTATCACAAACCCACGCCCAGAAAAATGATGCCTATTGCCTATGCCACGGGTGGAAAGAGGCGAGGTTCAAATCAATAAAACTCGGATCAACTCAAAACAGAGCGACCGGACTTAATTTACATCCAAAACCTCCTATCGCTGTCGCCGGCAGTTAACATCCTTACCTGAGGGCAAAGGCGTACTGTCTTGGGAAGTAGTTTTGATCGAACAACCAGCCAAAACTAAGTCTTGCGACGAGGTCCACCGCGGAAACTATGCTGAGTACTTCCGCAGTTTCCGCCGTCGTCAGACCTCTTGACACGCCAAAAACGGGCATTTGCATGAGAGCATAAGGAGCACCGGTAGCCGTGAAGAACGTTGATGCTAAGACCATAACAAATAACGGGTTTTTAAGTAGGTCCAGATCGAGATATCGCCTCACGCGTCGGTATAGGTTCGGGGCGCAGGAGGTTTCCGCTTCTCTTAGTCTCTTGATGTCGTCATTGAATTGTGAGGTGGCATCAGTTGTGACATCTGTGGTGCTCAGCATGAGACTGCTCGTGCGAAGACGAGCGGGCACCTTCACTATCATGCTGTGTGGCTGTCCGTCAGGCCCCGGCCTCATTACTCGAACTAGACGGGTTTCGTCAGATGTCGTCTTCAGGTTTGTTTGACTAGTTTCATGCGGCGGCGCACTGCAAAGGCTCAGTTTCTCAGCTAAACTAACAAGACTAGAATTGCTCGGAGGCCTTCGCACAGAAACTTCAGACTTTTCAGACCCACTAGTTTGACTGAACTGTCTCTGCACAATATATTTCTTCTCCGGCAAAGCCGGCACTTTCTCCGGCTCCGGCTTCTCTAGACGAGGAGTTTGCCCCTGCTCTCTATGTAACCGCTGCCATCTGAGTATTCTTTCGTGCACTGCAATGGGCCTTGACAACGCAGCGCCTGCCACCACATGAAGGCACATGGCACCGATCAGCAGAAGCGTTCCCCGCAGCCCGAACTCTGACAGCATGTACTGGAACAGGGGCGGGAACGCGAACCCTCCTGCGGCGTTGCCAGCCAGCACAAGTCCATTGATCATGGATCTTCTTGTTGGGAAGTACCTGGTGGTGATCAGGATACCCGGAGTAGTGGTACAGCCAGTTCCGATACCTAAGAGAGATCAACATGAGGCGGAGTCAACACATACAAAGAGCTGGGATTGTGGGCAGTGGAATCACCACGGTCGGTTTGATTGCGCATATTTTTGTATGAGAAAACCAGCAAAGCTTTGTTTCGAAACACTGTTTATTTTCTCTGGTAGCTTTTCAGGCAAATAGGCAAATAAATAAGCTGGGGGAAAAGTAGCAAAGCAGATTAGTGCTGATAGATGAATAAATGCATATATACTTACATATATTGAATAAATTTTAAGCATACACAAGTAGAGTTTATATATATATATATATATATATATATATATATATATATATATATATAATTAAAACAATATACAAATAGGCAGACAGAAGCATAGATATGCAGTCACAAGATTATTAAGTCAATGTTAGAAGAAAATTGAAGCCGATTTGCAGCGAATTTGATGGGTATGTTGAAATGTGCTCCGTGATCAATTATCATGCCATCCGAAAGCAGAAGAGCTTCCGAAAGCAGAAAAACTCACCTCCTAGCACGCCGATGGTGAGACACAAGTGGGTGACGGTGGTGGAGAGAGAGCTAAGGGAGAAGCCGAGGAAGGCGAGGATGCCGCCCGCCGTCAGCACTTTACGACACGTGAACCGCTCGCACAGAGCCCCCACCACCGGCGCTGAAAGCAAGAACCTGAGGTGAAACCCTCCATAAAGAGATCGGGCGCCCATACAGCGCTGGTGAGTTACTAGACATGGGCAGTAGGCCATGGTAGACAGCACGTGACAAATATAATGCTTCGGGGTCATTCTTATATTTGCACTCATCAGAACCACACGACGAAATGCATGTAGCGCGCTGTTAATATGTATGTATCATTGTTATAAGCATACTCAGGACACGGCTTCATTTTAGGGCAATCACTCCTACTCCGTGAACAGCCATAACCCGAATCCCGCACAAAGATTCTATCGTGTTATTATTTCGTCATACCACTGTCCTCTGAGTCATTAGAGCGGTAACTTCGTGGATCTCTGATCACGAAAGCCGTGCTAGGATCTAGACGAAATCTGCCAGCATGGGCGCCGAAGGCGGGGGGACGGGGGACGCGTCCCCCTGTTGGCCAACCAGGGGGACGTCCCCCAAATTTTGGGTCAATCGTCATTAATGCTGTCAGGTACCGAATATGCCAAAATTCGCCTCCCCGGTCAGCACCAGCCTGGGTCCGTCCCCCTGCGAAAATTCTGTGGCGGCCCCTGTCTGCCAGAAATCATGAGGACGTCATCTGTTATATGTGTGCATATATGTATGTACATACATTCATGGCTGTATGGGTCAAGCACAGCTTTCTCTGTACCCTGTGCCACTTGGCAATCTCGGCTTAACACATATGTGCGTCATCGTTCGTCCTCAGAGAGTTAACGAACTGGGTCTACAGTGGGAGTCTTTCAGACGCCGTGTATTGCCGCCAGCAAGTTTCCGTTGAGCACTCGTAACGCAAACAAATCTGTCAAGCTCTTCTGGTCTATCAAAACGCGACTTTTAGAGGTGACACTGGTAGTTTCGAAAACAAAGCGTAACTCAAAGTGTGTAAAAAGGTTATCCTTAAATTATATCTATTGGTTGTTTTTATTTGAGATTCTGTTTGGTTTTGTTTCCGCCTTTACCTGAGTGGATATGCTGTCCATGTTTTTCGCCGGCGAGAGCAATTTTGCAGACGAAAATAAATAGGTACCCACTCCAGGCTCAAACAACCAACCCACGCCACAAAAAGGCTTTTAATTCCAGTCTTTGACTGATCATTTGGCTTGAGGTGGGTTGAAGCTGTTGGGACAGAACGTTCGATGCCGGATCGTTTCAGACGACAGGGTGGCTATTTATACACAGTCAGTAAACATGAAAGGATCAAAGGTCAACTCAATCGATGCATATGGTTAGTAAACAGTGTGCTGTCTTGAAATAGCTTGCTAGCGGTCCCGACAGGTACGAGCAGCTACTGGTCACTGATATCTTGTATTTTTTTTTAATTGTGCCAGTATCACACATGATCTCGCTTTGTGTGTTTGCCTTTCCCGTTTATTTGCAACACAACACGTAGGATGTACACAAGCACGGAAGGCAGACGCAAGTCAGTCAACAGGGCCGGTTGGGGAGGGGCTTTTTAAGTCGTAGCCAGGGCGGATACCACGTCTCGGATAGTAACTACACCGGGGCTTACCACGAGCTGGGTCAGCAGCAGCTGGGCACGGGCTTCGAGTGAGGCCTTACTTTTGAAACTACCAGTATCACCTCTAAAAGTCACGATTTGATCATCAAAAGGGCTTGACAGATTTGTTTGCGTTACAAGTGCGCAAACGAGGGCTGCTGGCTGTAATACGCCGGGTCTGGGGCTCCCACTGTAGGCCCAGTTTGGGCAGCCACGCTAACTCTCAGAGGACGGACGATGACACACACCTATTTTTAAATTGAGACCACCAAATGGTGCAGGACACAGAGCAAGCTGTGCTCAACATACTATTTATGGATACCACATGCAGAATTGCATGCCCCAATAACCCATAGGGACACATTTAGAGGTCATCAAAGGTCATTAGCGCTAACTAACTTGTCTTCAATTAGGTTGTGAAGATATTTTCATTACCAAAATGGATTGAGCGACAGATTTGTCAGTCACTATCTAACGTTTGGCCATCTTATGATCATACCAACACTTGTCGTGGCCCAAACCTGGCCCTTGACCTGACCAGGTCAAAGTAAAAAATATATTTTTCCTGTCTGTCCTGCTTTAAAATCAACAAATCTGGTTCACTGCTATTAATATACTGCGAGGAAGTGCATCTGAAAAAGAACTACGACGACTAAAAACCCTTTGATAAAGTAGCAGTTTATGCGTGCAGTAGAGGGGGTCTAGCATAAATGTGCAGTGGAGGGGGAGTCCTGAAGTACTCCATCTCCTAAGATCTCGGAATCCAAGATGGTTTGAAAAAAACTCCCGCTTAGGAGTTCGTGGGGTCTATGGTGATCTACGTTACAACCATTTTATTGACCTATGTCAACATCTTCGAGTTCAAGCGGGGTGGTAAATGTCAAATCTGGGTCGTGCTGGCGACCTATTGAGAAATGTTCTGATTATGCGGAAAACCGCGAATACACTGGACACGGACCTTAGTCCGCCTTTCCCATGGAGGGAAGGTCCCACATAATGTCTTCAGATATGTTGGGGTCAAGGTTGTCCAAGGTCATTGACCTACGACGTCAAACTATATGTTCCCAATAATGTGCATTATAACTGGCGTTGTAGCAACCGTTGGGCGGGGAATCAGGGCCTAACTTTTACTGATGACCCTTAGCCTAAAAGTGCGACCTAGACCTTAACATTGAATAACCTTGACTAAGACGTCATAGCATACCATATGTCATATTGAGTAATGTCATCTGACCAAAATACTAGGGTGGTACCTTGAACCTTAGGGTAGTGACCTTGGAAACGCGTATATGACGGGCCCACCAATGCGTGTGTTGAATTATTTTGTTGAGGCGGAAGCAGACCTAATGGACACGAGCCAGTACATGACAGTGATAAAGGTCTACGTACGGGTCAATTTTACACTTCCGACCACCACTGATTCTACCAGCCGGTCAAACGTCCAATCACAATGCTTGGCCCGGTTACGTCCCAGAAGCCAGCTCTCAGCCCGCCCACTCGTGGAACGGATTTAAAGCCGCATGGGTCTGTACACAGATCGACTGGGAAAATCCCGCCCCGCCCACCAGCAGTCTAACTCTACTCTTAGCCTACCCAAATTGTTTTCTGGGTCCGCCTATGTCTGGGGAATTACTTCCTCGATAGTATTGGAAGGAAAATAAAACTTTTGAGAAACACACAAGAAAAAATAGCAGCCGACACTGTGCTCATTGGTCGCGGGTGACCGACCCGCACCGGGTGTCAACGACGATAATGTCCATGAACGAAAAAAGCATTGAAACGTTGGGTGCTTTGTCACTGACAAGTACAGGTGTGTTGAAGCGAGGACAGTTCAGCTGTTTTTGGAGAGAGAGAGAGAGAAAGCATGTTCTTTGATTTCTCAAGTCCTAAATACTGACTCAGTCTCAACACGTGTACGGTAGGGGTACTAAGGAGCCCTAATCGATTTGTCCGAGGTTGCCGGAGGACCCTTCGGAACCAGAAAATGTTGCCTGCCAAGTTTGAGAGACTTGGTAGCTGTATACATCGGCAAAATAATTTTGAAGATGGGTCTACGATTCTTCTACTAAAAGGTACGCTTTTGAAATAGAGCTGATATTTGGATATCATCATAATGGCTCGATAGCGCTGGTCCACCTGCCCTGTATGTACACTGAGTGGTGACATCATGGCGCCATGAATTCAGGATGATATGTCAATTTCACCTCACAACAAGGTCATCTTCAATGCCAAAATTCACTGATCAAGTTCACGAAGACCACTGGTTATAATGTCACTTACTATATGCACACTATAGGGAACATGCCGTATTGTGATGTCAAATGTAAACGATGTTTAATAGACTGGGACGTCTATTTTGGAAAAAAACACTCCATGGAACCTTCCCTTTGTGACCATAGCTCTTTTTTAGTACATTTGTAACTTTATCGCACTATAATGGAATTTCACAATGGGCCCCAGCATGGCACATATTTGGCATTCATGACTTTGTTTGACTTTGAGAGTCGCCTAGGTCAATGGAACTTGGCTTTGGTGTGAATGACTATAGCCCCACTAGCGCCCAAGCGGACGTTTTTGTAATAATTTTGGTTTTTAGATCGGGGGTCGACCTGATCCTCCTCCAGGGCAGGTTGACGTCAGACGAGTGGCGGATCCAGGACCTCATTTCGGGGGCTAGGGAGTTCGAGCCTTCTCCGCTATTGCCTCGAATCAGCCTCTTGATATGCGTTTCATATAAGCACTCTGACATTTCGAGGAGCTTGAGCACCCCTAGCCCCCCTTATATCCGCCACTAAGTCAGACCCTTCTCCAGTGCAGGAGTTCAAAGTGGCCAAAGAAGTTCCACCATGATTTTCAAAAGGCATCCTACATCAGTGGCTTCTCTATATCCTTCATAGGAGCTGATTAGACTGGGGAAGGGGGATTCCAAAATACCCCCAAGCAGGGGCGGACACAGGAGCGCCGTTTGGGGGGTCGATTCGGGAGAAATCGTTAAACATTGTGTTTTTGTTTCAAAGAAAATTGACCAACATTTCGCCATTTTGGAGGGTGCCATGGCCCCCTCTGCGTTTGCCATTGCCCCAGCTGCCTGTGGATTTCTCCGGCCCACAGTCCGGGATGGGTAAAAATATTTTTCAGCGAAAGTTGCTTCTGAGGCGTTTACAACATTGTTTATCCAGTCATACGGAGAAAGTATCGTAAATGTCATCAGATAGATATGAAAATTGAATGTTTGACCTGGTTGGATGAAAGGTGAAAGTTTGGTTGAGTCAGGTAAAATGTTGGTACAGTTTCAAAACGACAGGATATTAAGCGAGTATTGGTACCAATTCCACTAGGCACTATCAATTTGTCGTTAAAACCAAAATTACAGCCATTTGATTGAAGCCAAGTTAGTAAAAAAGCCGTGACCCCTAATATTCCCTTGATCTGATCTGAGCACTTATCCAGACTGAAACTTTGTGTGACGCTTTTACATATGGTTCTACAGGTATACCAAGTTACAAAGAATTTTGAAGGTTTTGGATGCGAAAATTCCATTAATTGATTGATTTGACCCATCTTGGGCATTATTTTCAAAATTTAGGATTGCGAACTGTTTTCAGGTACCAATTGAAAAACACGAGTAGGTAAAACAAATATGGTTTGGGCCATATCGCGAATGAGGTCGTAAAAGGTTGCCAGGCCAAAAACTGCCAAGCCCTGTGGATTTACGTTAAATACCAGGCGCTGTTCCATACTTAATAATGGTCTACTGACATAAATCCATGTATATATATATATATATATATATATATATATATATATATATATATATACATATATGCGAGTACTTCGGCAATATATCTTCGTTTAGACATGACGACAATTGGTAAATACGTTAAAATGACGATTAAAATTGACGATTAAAATTGACGATTAAATTTGTGTATGATTCCATTTTGACTTGTTAACGTTTGCCATGGCCTCATGGAGGTGTCCTAGTTTTTTAGCTCATTCTAATCAATCTAATTTTCAAACATGAATATTTGAACTGTAAGCAGCGACGTGCAGTCCTTGAAAATAATTGTTTGAATACAGTTGAAACTAGTCGGAACTGCATGAATTTTGGATCATTGATTTACCAAACACCACCTGATATAAGCCGGGGTGCCTAAAATGTCCTGTATTGTCGAGTTTGGCCACCGTTGTAAGGGCCTTTAGCCTCCTTATAATTGTTTATAAGCTCCTGATACAAAAAATAAAAAAACAACAAAAGAAGCTCTCAAAATGTGACTCATCTATCAATTTTAATCGTCATTGTCCAAACGAAGATATATATATATATATATATATATATATATATATATATATATATATATATATATATATACATATATTTTTTATTTATATATTATACACACATACATATATTTTTTTTTTTTTTTTTTTTTTTTTTATTTTTTATATATATATATATATATATATATATATATAATGCAAACTCAAAACTGGCATAGATCTAAAGTTATGTCATTGCTCTTCTATCCCCTACTTGGATGTACGATATGAATATGGAAAGTCTATGTGAAGGAAGACTCAGACCGCTTAGAACCGTCGTATTTTGCTCTCTGATGATAAGCTCAGAACGTTTCAAAATGTTACAAACCTGTTGAAATTTGCTCTGCATGTTGTAACTATCTGTTGAAAACAAGAAGACAAAGAAACTTGTTCCTCTGTGCAACCATATCCGATCCTAATGCGCTAATGCTACAGATTAATTGATATTTTACTCACATCGGCACTATAATACAACAACACTCAAATCGCAACGCAAAGAGCGGTACTTACAAATGAGCAGTCCAGTGGTAAGTAGAACTCCCGCCACCACAGCTGTTTCGGCCGAGGTCACATGAAAGGTGTCCACAATCTGCAGATTCAGCAGTCCGTAGGACTTGATCGTTCCGGCGATACAAAAGTTGGCGAGGAATGAGCCAAACGCCACCACCCAGCCGTATCCTCCGTCAATAACAACAGGCTCGTCACCCTCACCGTCGGTCAGATCAGCAGGAGTAGAAGGAGTCTCGCCTTCCCTTGGGATGTCGCGCAGCGACCCCGAGGAGTGCACAGCTGTCGACTTGTGTGTATCGTCAGCTGAGCGGCGTCGACTGACCTGTCGCCGGATTCGGTACAGATCCAGCCGTAGCCGGTTGTTGTGAAGACTACCGATGGTTGACTGCTCATCACCGGAGCCGGAGTCGTAGCCGGCCGGTGGCGGCGATATCGTGCCGTTCGCCGTCGGCTCTGGCTCCACTGTACCCGGCTCCATCGAGCCTGTTGACTCGTTAACCGGCGACACGATATCTTTCACTGCCATGATGATGCTACTCCTGAATTGCTACCGCTGTTTTCACGAAGCGACCACTCAGCTTGGACTGTCACTTAGGTCTTCAAACGGGGAGAGCTGAGTCCGACGCAAGTCACCTTCAACGCCACTGTGCCGAAATACTTTCGTCTGTGGCCTCATGCCAATAAGCGCCTGCTGCACATGATAAGCGAGTGATGTAACTGTGTGACTGACGCAACGTTGCCGGGGCTAGGTAGGCCACCCTCGTTCCCCGTGGTCCGAAAGCAGCTGAGAGTCACCTATGGCACTGATAGCCGTCGACGGATAGTTCGTCGGTGGCTGCGCGCGTCGAAATCGATGGCCTCCCGAATTCGTGCGCGCGCTGGGCGCTACGGCTTGCTTCTTGCCGTCGGTGGAGTCACGAGGCTGCAAGTCGCGCCTGGAAGCTTGCCGTCGGGTTGGAGTGTGACGCAATGTTACGTCACACACACATAGCAAAACACATGTGAGGGTCATCACGTGCTGAATGGCGCCTCACAGGTGTCGATGCTGAGAAATACTTCAAAGTTGCACCTAGGAATATTCCCCCGCAAGAAGTGCTGAATCACTGCACCAGCCGAGTACAGCAGTATCACTCGCAATATTTATGAATGGAAAGTTACCGAACAGAATGGAAGTTCACAATGCAATGAAGTACGAGACGTAAGAAGGGAACCCTATCGACAACATACACGTGAATACATTACGTACAACTGAAAGACAAAAAATGTCTATGCAACGGATGCATCCATTTTGAAAGTATTTGGCTAAAAAATTGGTGTTTGCCACAGATACCGCCAAACACTTAAAAAGTATGGTTTTCAATTATTTCCAAACGGGTATTAGCTGCTTTGGGCACTTTCGGTTGCGAACAGTCCGACTATTTTAATTTTGATGTTCTGTTAAACAGCTATAGTAGGTGGAATTCCTAGGAATTACCCTCGTTTAAGAAATGTGCCCAGAAAACACCTTACTTATTAATATTTCGGATGCAGTCCTTCATCAAAATATCATAAAATCACAGCCACTCACGGTTACACTTCCTACAAGTTTGAATTGATTTTGGCACGGCAATGGAGAGGGGTCTAGCGTCAACGCGCAGTGGAGGGGGTTCTAAAGTGCCCCTGAGATCTAAAAATCAAGAGGATTAGAAAACCGCCCGCCTATGGGGTGATGGGGCGATGGTGATCTGTATTATAGTCAATTTTCATTGACCTAGGTCAATGCCTTCAAGGTCAAACGAGGTCGTAAAACTCAAATCTGGGCCGTGCTGAAGAGCTGTTGGGAAATTCCGTGATCGTGTGAAAAACCCGGGAATACACTGAAAGTGGACGGAGGTCATAAATGTTCCACACTATTTTCTTGGAATGTTTAGGTCAAGGTCATTCAAAGTCACTGACCTGTGACGTAACTATATGCACGTTCCCAAATAATGCACAATATAACTGGCACTTAAGCAGCCTTTGGGGGAAAATTAGGATTTGGCCTTGAAGCAAGACCTTTGCCCTTGACCTGTGAATTTTCCATTGAGTAGTCTTAACTATGAAGTCATTGCATACCATACGACATACCGAATAATGTCATCTGACCGGAACACTAGGGTTAATGATCTTGACCAGTAACCTTTGACCTCGACCTTCGTGTGTGATGCCCTCGACACAATCCCGATTATAGGACGTTGTTATGTCACCACTCGGTCTATGGTGCAGGCGAACTGGTGCGACCGCGGGATTGCGACGGTTTACAAATATAGATCTGACCTTGAAGGCCTTGGTAAAAAATTATTGACATATTTTTTAAAATCATTTAATCTATCGGCAGGTTCATGAATTCTCTCAAATGTAGCCAAGTATCGTTTTCTGGCTAGGAACGTTTCTTCGGCCACCTTGGAAAAATAGGTAGGGGCACAAGGACACCCTCAACTGCGCATGTTAACTCCTCCTTAGCAGGCTGACAGCCAAAACATATTACGCACCGTACTTTTACCATGCTGCTCCAATGCCTCAAATTTCTAAGGTGCACCTGAAGAAAATAAACTAGTGTCATTTACTTATATAGATTATACATATTCAACAATACTATACAACCCCTGACCCACGCATGAAGTAACTTAGAAAAACACAAGATATCTATGTATTTGTTTCCTACTGTTTGGCTCTCGTGGAAATTTATAGAACATGGTGTACAATAATATTTGTTCAGTCAATACGGCTTCCATGAATGGACAGGAAGACTCTCGGTCAATACCTCCTGAACTGGTCTGAAAATTGTAAGCTCGATTGATTCATATTTTTTCTATCCTTATGATCTTATTCATCAAAATATTTTTTGGCTGGATAGGATTAGTATATGTAGTTGATTGCACTCCTGGCGTACTATGTTTAGCTCGTAAATTATCCCCAAATGCAATCTTTTTCGTAAAATTTATCCAATTAAGTTGACGCTAATTAAAACGCAATTTTGCCTATTTACACGTCTTCCAAATGTTAACACTTATACGCATGCTGCAATAGCTTCATACGTGACGAACCGTTCCCTCCGGTCCCTTTGGAAACCGGCAAAAAATGAATAACATAGTTTGCCCCTCGGGCAGCATGCCTATGAAATAGCCGACTTGGTAAGTAAATAAGGCTGCGGCTGTGTTTTTTAATATTCTAATAAATAGCTATGACAGAAACATCGATACGAAAAACTTTCGTTCTTTTCACATAAATGAGGTTAGGTTCCACCTTACCTGAGGTCAAGGTCATATTGCACCTTACCGTTACCGATTAAATTGTTTTCGCTACTGCGCTCCGTGATATTTATGAGCTATGAAACAATATCGGAGAGGTGAAATATTCTCTCCTATTTCACCCTTCACCTTGCATTGATGCAATGGAAGCTTACGAAAAATTTCCACGGACAAGGAGAAAGTTAAAGTCGTATTAGCTTAAAGATAATTATGCAAAAACAAAGCACCAGTTATTATCCGTTTAGCTGGAAGCCTTCTCTAAAATGGTAACCTAAGTAAACTGTTAAGATATTCCCTCAGAATCATGTGTCTTTTTGTTAATGTCCATGCAAAACCCCGCACTTAAGTTTTGGAAGGCTTTCTTCTCCTTTGTGTCCATATAGCAATTTTTTAGATGGTCGTTAAACCCCGCCAATCGTCTTTGTTTCTGCTCACCGTCTCAAAAGGGAACTTGTCACGGGGCCAACATACAGACAAACGCACGTGCGTCCTGTTGCTGGAGTGTGTCGATAAAAGTGCGCAAATAAGGGGGCTGGAGTACGCATTGATGTCTTGCTTTGCTTTAGATGCATAGGCTGTGTCGTAAAAGTGGTTTGTCGCCCAACTAGGCGATTGTATATTTGTATATCGTCCGTAATGTACGGCAACAATGGTGTAAGCTTGGTTTTCCAGATATTAACTACGTACTCTACCCCGAGCAAAAATAAATTTTCCTGTCTCTTTCTTGCACGATGGTCTACTGTGTACTATTTTCAGACACGCTCCCTTTGGAGGGAAGTCCTAATAAAAATTATGGCAGGCATTTCACGTGGGCCACAGTCCTAGCTCAGCTTTCTCACTGATGACAGACGGTAAGCAAGGACTTCTGGCAGTAGGTGTGAGGTCTACAAATTGTATTGGTTACAAAATATTACATCAAGGGTGTTAACAACGTATTTTACTTTGTACTCCCGCGGGAAGAGCTGAAAGACTATTATGAATTTTTAAACAGTCAACCACTGGCCTAGTTTTTTATACCAAGGCCTCAACCATCTCAGTGGTTGCTAAGTAACCAAAGCAGCTTCTGCGTGGTGGTATATCTTGCGTACCCACCCACCCTTGCTCTACATAGATTGTATATTGCAAGGCCTTATAACATTACGTTTGAGTAGAATGTTCTCGTGGTGGATGAACACCAACTGTTGCCTGCTCAGCTTTGTTTGCCTGGTATAACTAATAGGTACCAAAGCTGCTTGTTAGACGAATATGGATGCATACGCTGAAGGTATTGGCTTCTCACTTAAACAAAGCGTTGTACCACGTCACCATAACCATCACGCATTCGCAAAGTAAACATGGTCATACACCATAACTCTACTGTTTTTTTGCTCAAACGCGCAAACATAAAGGTTACCTCACCACAACAAAAACGACTGCAATGAGGTCATATCTCGCTCACGGACTTTCTTGCAATAAGCGCGGATGTATCACAATGACAGGCTGTGCGCACGTTCTGAGTAAACAGTTGCCCGGGGGTAGGCCCTGCTTCTTCAGAGATGGTAACATTATAACTTCCTTCGCACATAAACTTCCGTCTGATGTCAGCCTGAGTGACACATCTCTCCCGTGTAGTGGAACAGTTTTCCGCACTTAGTCAACGCAGTCTGCCGCTACGGTGTCGCCAAACTTCCCGCTTTACGTCCCTCTATTTATCTCAGTCCCTTCATCTGAAATCCGGTGTGGTTTGACCGTCATAGATATGTCTTAGACAGGAATGACAAACGGTTCTCAGTGTCAAGAGTTTCTTTGCTCCCAATTTTCTTTGTATGCGATATTTTTGTTTTTTTTATATCTTCTCTTCTTCTAGCAAGAAACGTGTTTCTTCTGCTGAATGATATTGGTGGCAATCATGCCAAGGGGATGGGATTTTCCATATCATAAGTGATAGCATTTATAAAGTGAAGCTCTCTAGCGACTATGTGATTTTCCCGCTTTTTGAGTAGATGACAATATACTCTGACTTAATGCTCTGAGAAATCCGCTGCTTCGTTACCCGTTTTCGCGAGGCGTTCATTTCGGAACCTTCGCGCCCTGACCGGGTGCTGTCGGTTCCTGGGTGCTGGGGTTTCTAGGTATTCCCTGTGTCAGAGGGGTCCCGGCTGTCAAGGCCATGCCTGCGTGGCAGCTCCTCAGTGACTCACCATCTCAGGCACCCGCACTGCCGAGCCCACCGCGCGCTGCATGCACCAACTGCCAACAATGACACTTTGCAAGCAACAGCAGCCATGAGACAACTTCCTAATCGTGAATAGCCCGCAATGAAGAGTTGTGTATTTAAGGAGGAAAGGAATGCGGGAACGAGGGTAAATATTTCAGTGTATGCATTTCTGTTTTCGGAGAATTCGGTGACCAATCAGCACCGGAGCAGCTCGTTCAAACTCGTCCTGCATTTCAGTCGTCTTTGGAATTTGCCAGTACATCGTATGTTTATTTGTCATTCAAACCGAGACCCACTTGCTTTACGGTGATATTGAACAAGTATTTGCCTTTGCAGTAACAGGGGAGTATAAGGTATCCGCTGGATTGGCATGACATTCTAAAGAAGAGAAATATTGCTCACAATATCGATCGTTCCCTCTGAATTGCCAGAATAAAGAATAGCGTGATCAGTTTACCGCTGAAGATTGGACGGTCTGGTTTGTTCATGACATTGAGGTGCCAATCACACAGTCAAGTTAAGCTGCATACATTCTGAAACGAATGCAAAGTAGTCCTGACGTTTTTCCTTTTCATCAATCAGCGATGAAGTTCCAACCCAAGTATCAGGTCTTGTACCATGGCTTACTCTCTCTTACTATGACTTCGTTTCTTCCTTGTATATTTCCCTTGTTCCCTTGTGTTGTTCCATGTGATTCAGTTTGGACGGATAGCAGCTGAGCGTTTGTTTGCATTTGCGTTTGTTTGTAACATTTTGTGTTATATTTTAAGATTCGATTACCCATGGAATGCGTATCAGGAAACATTTATATAGGTGTATGCGGTTTCAATGCTGTATGTGTAAATGAAACAACACTCAAGTGAATGGAACACTAATTTCAAAAAAAATCTAGGACTGGTCATGGCCGAGCACCTAACGTTCCAACCACATATCAACCGACTTACTATGAAATGTACAGGCATACTGATGGGACTCCTTCTAACCAGACATGTCATCCCACGCACCTTACTAGAACACATTTTTGAGGTTGTGATGATGTCGCCGGTTCGGTACTGTGTATCGATTTACGACTAGCGGGCCACACAACTTCACAGGGTGAAAAAGGTTATTAATTTCTGTACAAGGATAACCTCTGGAAAGTAGAGAGTATGAACACGTATATCACGAAGAAAGGCAACTCGTTTGTTTACACCTGACAAACTCATGTATGTACCATCAGGTCTGTTTAGCCAAGAGTGTAACGAACACGGGCGAGCTAAAAGCGATGAGAGAAATATTCATTTTTACAGAACACCACCGAACGCAATAGAACGGTCACCACGCCCGCCGCGGCCACGGACCAGTGACGGCGGAACGTCCGAATTTAAGGGGGGCACCATGGGCTTTTCAACTCATTTCTTTCCAGTCAATGCCTTAGGGCTATTGTTAAAATTGCTTATTTAACCCGCGCCCCACCGGGGGTCCGGCGCCACCTTCGCCCCACCGGGGGCCATCGATGGCCCCGTCTAACTCCGAAAATATGAGGGTTAGCGCAAGTCTGCAAAGTGCATTAGAAAGCCCGCATACATTCCGTAAGAAATTACTTTGCATTTTTAAGCGCTCAGGTCAATGGTTTGACCTCCAGAGGTCAAGAAAGGTCACGATAGGCTATTTTCACTCAAATATGCAATGCTTAAGAAAACTAGGCATAACTCCTATACCATTAGAGCTATTGAGATCTGGTTAAGTACATTTGATAGGAAATTGCCAGAACTTTTTCTGCTCTGTGGAACGTAAAGACCTCCCACCAGTGGTTTGACATCCAGAGGTCACCTCGTGACCTAATATGACCTGAGGTCACGAAAGGTCAGAAAGTGACCTTGTCGCATATCAAATGAAAGCCATTGACAGGACAAACACGATGGTGTTTGTTTCAGCGCTCTAGCTTAATTAGGTCAAAGGTTATTGTCAAAATACTTTTTTGACCCCTGGCGACCTTGGATGACCTTGGAAAAGTGAAAGGGCAAATAAGACTCCTGGGATCCGTGAAAGGGTGCCCAAAAACGTTGTTCTGAGCAGTCTGAGTATTTTCAATCATTTTTGTGGCTTTTAGATCATGAGACAGCTTTTCCCCATCCTTTTCCAATGGGAGAGGTCGCCTCGTGACCTGACCTCAGGTCACGAAATCGAAAAATCCCGGATATACACGTTGTAGACCCTGGAAGGGTCATGAAGTATAGCATGTTTCAAATCAATCGACTTAGAAATGTAGCTCTTATAGAGCTCCAAAGTTGAAGTAAAGTGACCTTGGTTGACCTCACCTGGTGACCTGACCTTTGTGACTCGGGGTAAAAATTTTCAGGGATGGTGGGACAATAATGAGGTGAGATATAAAGCCCTCAAACGCGGTGCTGCGTTTCGTCGTTTTTCTGCTATCTCGAAAAAAACTTAGGGTGGGGCATCGATGCCCCCCCGGTAGGGCGAGGGTTAAAGGGGGCACCGTGCCCTGGTGCTCCCCCAGTTCCGCCGCCAGTGTCACTGACTGATGCAGGTAAACTGAGACTGGCCTATGTTGTAGTGGCGCCACACAGCCGGCCTGCAACTGACATACCGTATGTCCACCATCACTAGTCTTAACCCTATTTCCGGCAGGGGGGGCTAATATTGCCCCCCTAAGGTTTTTCAAAAATATCTCCGAAACGGCTTGCGATAGAACTTTGAAACTTCCTGACTTTTCCTAAAACTAGTACAGGCAGGTTTTCTGAAATTGTCAATATTATATATTTACCAGGGGCGGAGCTATGGCTGGGTTTTTGGGGAGGTTCTATCCACAAACCAAGTATTATCGTATGCGATGGGTTCTTTGTAAAAGGAAGCCGTCTCTGCTGATCCTGATACCAGTTATATGGTTTTATTATATCATTTTTTATGTGAGATGATAGTGCATTCACAATTGTCACTATTTGTATTCATCAGGGGCGGTTACAGCAGTTCAAAATGGGGGAATGTTATCAAGAAGGACTAAACGTTAGTAAGTGAGAAGACTGCTTACAGCCGTGCCAGGGCGAATACAATTGGGTATATGAAAATTCAAAATAGTTATAACCAAATTCTAGATTACCAGAGGCGTGTCCAGTCACTACACATTTTCAAAATGCATATTCCCAGCCAGTATCACCGCCGCGACTCAATATCGTTGTATATTAAAAATGTGTTTCCAATCACCCCCACCCGGCCCCCCCCACGACGAGAGTCCTTGATCCGCCTATGTCACCCCCTTTCCCAGAGCTGCCATGGGAGGGTAAAAATTATCAGAAATAAATTTCAACTAGTCGAGGGACTAATATACTCATGCATACCACTCGCATATTGTTGGGATGTATTTTACCCCACTGTTTTACCTTACTGCATCCGCCCCTGATGAGTTTTTCATTTTGTTTTCATTTATTTATGTGTCAAAGATGCCAAGCAGTATATCACGGCTTCTAATCCGCGTAACAAAAACTTTTTAGGTTGTATATATTTCCCCTCATAGTCCTGGTCCTGGAATTGCCATTGAATTTCGAATTTTTGCGTAACTCGAGTATATGACAATTTTGGGTCAATTATTTGTAAATCTGAACTAGTTTTGTGAAAATCGTACAACAGAGACAAGGGTTATGGAAAATCTAAAAAATACACAAAAATTGTATATTTTGCACGACTTTCTCCTTAAAAATCAAAATTTTGAAATTTTCTTTTTTCAAAATAAAGTTTAGCGTCAGGGGAATCTATAGCACTTTGAATTTTCAAAATCGGCCGGTTAGATTACGAGATCTTAGGGGGGGGCCGATATTGCCCCCCCTGCCGGAAATAGGGGGTAGCCGGGAGCCTGACGGAAATAGGGTTAAACACAGTTTGACTGTACTGCTAAGGAACGAAGACTAGTCGATCATCAAATCATCTATCACCATTTTATTTCTTGGCACATCAGGTTGGAACTCCTTATTGTCACATTGTACCGATCCACTGTTTTATTATTTCTTACTAAGCGCTTTTGCGTCTTTACAGTAACCAAACTTCTTTGTGTTTTGTTTGAGGTGTGCTCCTGCTGATATATCCAGGGGTTCAACCTATCTACTTTCATGTGTTAACTGCAGAAATGTGATGATTACTTCTGGATGCAAGATTCATCTGTTGACCCTGTGTTTATAATGACATGTAAACAGATAATCCTCAAATTTAAGAGGAGGAATACGAAAATATACTATGATGCTCCGATATGTGCTATGGACCCTAATTTGTTCTGATACCGAACATCTTCTTCTTCGTCATGTAAACCCATTGTTTGAGGTGCGCGCGTAAGTCAGTAACCGGAACAACCGGCAACCGAGAAAGACCCAAGTCCGATTCGAAAAGTGGTCAGACGGGTTCTGAAATTTCGGACAATTTCCGAACTTTGCACCTGTGCATCGTATCGGTGAACTTCTTACAAAAACACCTGACAATTGTGAAATGCTTTCAACGGCACTGAAGAGAGAGAGAGAGAGAGTTGAACTTAACTTTTTCTACTGCAGTAGAATTGTTCCTAGCCATGGCTAGGCCATCTGCACGTTGGTCATGGAACGTCGAGAATACGCATCAACTACTGAACTCATGGTGCTCTTTTTCAGAAGTTTTTCTAAAAAGAACTTTGTGGCGTGGCAATGATGAAAATTATGGCAATAAATCATAGCAGGTTACTTTTATAAACTGGCTGGATCAATGAACTTCATTTCCCAGGATTATTGAACAATTTGTTGTAGATGTATTCCGTAACACATGGCCAATATATCCCTTCAAGTAGTTTTAAATTCCCTCCAGAAAATGAAGATAAAGGAATTTAACATAGCATGTTGGTATCTTATATCTCCCATAGTTCATATTCCTCCTAGTAATTGGACAATCACCAAGCCCCGATTTTTACCGATTATTGCATGGACGACATGAGCCAGGATTATTAAACCTCGCCCCGGTGGGGGTTGCTTAAACAACCCCCTCGGGCTTTTACCGGCGGAACGAAAAAACGACGACGCAAAGTGATGCCCTAATTGGTACACCTTATCCTTGATCAATTCCGCAACTTTCCTTAAAGTTTTAGGGTTAGGTCGTCTCAGGTCAGGTCACCAGTGCAGGTCAATTGACCTCACCTCAAAAGATGTTTAAGGTAGCATACGTAAAAAAGGCGAATCTATCGGATTGAAATTTATACCACATAATGGGCCCACTGAGTGCTACATCATATATTCCGATATTTTTCATATCTATGACTCAAGCTCAAGTACGGACCACGATCTCTCCATTGGAAATGCATGGGAAAAACAGAAATTGGGCTGTATTTATATAGATACAGCTCAGAATACCTTCATATTTTCCAAATCTTAGTGTCCTTGGCCCCTTTTTAAGGTTTATGTTGCAGTTTTTTACCAGTGACCTCTGAGAGGTCATCTGGGGCTATTTAAGCAGTTTTCAGATGTAGTTCAATAACGTTGCATTGAATGATGATGCAGTTTTTATTTTGATACCATTGCGTTCAGATTGCTAATGCGAGTCGATTGATATGCATATTGACTATGCTTGGTTAAAAGTGACCTTGAACTGACCTCAGGTCAGGTCCTTTTTGTGTTTTGACCTAGTGTGGCCATATTATACATCTTATATTTACCGTGATGAGAGGAAGCGAATGGTGCCTAAAAATTATTCTAACTCATCTTTGTCAGACGCTAGAGCCCAAAAACTCTACCCAAAATCCCACTTTCTTTGACCTGTCATGATCTCAATATTGACCTGAGCCAAAAAGTAGCTGATATAGTCTCATTATTAATTTTTATGAGCCATCCACCAGCTTTCGCGTTTTTTCTCTATCCCGCATAGGGGTCAAGTTAGAGGGGGTGTTCAAACACCCCCAACAGGGCGAAGGTGGCTCGGTGGCCCACTGGGGCGCGTGTTAAACTACGTTTCAACGTAAATGAGTAACGCATTCGGCGAAGTCGGTCCCGTGGGATTCCACCAACGTCCCCGTCGTCAGGCTGGAACAATTCAGAGCTCAGGCATCATGACGGCCAAACCGGTTCTACCACAGACGGCCACTAAAAATACTCATCGGTCGGGGCCGCCGAACCAGCCTTGTGGAGCACATGCTGAGGGACAATAGAGGACAGAACGGACCACCAATATCCATGTTAAATTTGCACCAGTTTAAATTCCCCGGAAAACACTGGCAAGTTGAGAAGTCTGCATTAATGTAAGAAATGCATCTTCTAGCAACACCAGAGCACGACCACTTTGCATAGGCATAGAGAAATTGTGTTTACAAAAACATATTAACACCTGTGTAGTGCTGTAAATATATGCACATCCCTTTTGTGCAGGTTTGCTATCATTTTTACACGTATTGCTACAACAAAGCCCCGTTATGCTCTGCTGCCAGTCTTGGAAGGTGTGAGCCACACGGCAGAGTGCGCCGCGCTGAGGCTGGGGCTGCCCCACGCTACCGGAAGTCGCGCCACCGCAGGCGCCGCCGATGTGTGTCTCACTTCCTCACGCAGCCTTCCCAAGGCGCGCAGCAAAGCGGTAAGTTGATGACGCTCTTCGTGACGTCACAATTCCGAACAGTTCTCTATAATAATGGTGGCCGGCGACAGGTAGCCACAGTATCTGCACAGAGCGAAGGGAAGGAGTACGCTGTGCAAAATAGCTCCAGAGCGTCAGCTGTTTTGGAAGTGTCGAAAAAGAGTGAAACTGGACCGGTGTTCTTTGGAACTTAGTGCAAACTTGAGCAATGGGTCAAACCTACGAGCTTAACACCGGCTACGAGGTAAATAGTTTCATCCTCAAAACAGTTAGTCATCTGGCTAACAAAACAAGTTTAAGTCGATATTTCCATAGTTTGGTATTCAATATTTTTACGCTTTGTTTGCCTAGCCTTTTGGTAGATATTATCGAAATATTCACATAATAAAACAGGCGTGGTACGTCTTGGGCCAACTTTTTCTATTGTTCTTATGTTTCCAACGTGCATTCATTTTTTTCAAAGTTAGCAAACAACTTGGCCAAATACCCCAAGGGGTGGTCTATAATAGGTCTTCATAAATCTACTAGAGGGTCATAAGTCGACAAGGTGTTCAAAGCGTTGTGAGTTATGCTCTTTTTCTCTATTTTCAGCCAGCTAAGGCTAATGTAAGGTAAGATAACATTCTTAAACGAAACCAAACCTTCATTGACGGATTTAACGGGAAGGTATGATTTAAAATGTTATCACAAAACCTGTCTGAGTGCAATTGCACTACCATCAACGTCTCTCTCGACTGCTCTTCACGAAAGTATAGGATTTAACGATGTGTTCGTGGCGTTCCAGGTCGGTGATGAGGATGCAGCCCCCAGCAGCGTCACGCCGCCCCAGGCGTCCACCGACAACCTTTATGAAGGCGATGAGAACCCCGAGAGAGGAAACTGGACGGGCAAACTCGATTTTCTCCTCTCCTGCTTGGGCTATGCCGTGGGTAAGTCGGATTATAGAAGCATCCGTCCATTTAATTGTGTAATAACAATGAAACTTTCACCAAACAATAAGGATACCTAATCATTTGGAGGAAATAACTTCATAAGTACAGGATCATAACATCCATTCATGCATATCACTTAATAATAAGATGGAAATTAACGAAAACTGTTCATTTGTTATGCGTGGACATATTGAATGGCTTATATGCTGATAGCAATTTAGTCTGCTCCCAGTCCAACACCTTCGTGGTTGTGTTCGGCAGGTCTGGGTAACGTGTGGAGGTTCCCCTACCTCTGCTACCAGAACGGCGGCGGCGCCTTCCTGATACCCTACGCCATCATGTTGTTTGGCCTCGGCATACCGATATTTCTGTTGGAGCTCACAGTCGGACAGTTCAGTTCCATGGCACCGATCACACTCTTCAAAAACTACGCACCTGCTCTCAGAGGTAACAACGGCACTATGGTTGTACTCCATATTTAATTATTTTGTATATGTTGATTTCGCTCCATAAGTCTTTGTGATTTTTATATTTTTGAACTTATGAAATAACTGATGGCGTCTAACTAGGCACCAACTGCTAAGATTATACGGTGTTGACAACTCTCACCCTGTTAGGAGAGATTCAGGGGATCAGATAAACTTATTCAGAGGCTCTGTCGAGACTTAAACCCAGGACCTTTGGCTCAGGAGACATGGATGCTATCCACTGAGCCACTCATCCCCTGCCAACCTGATTATGCACTCGTAGTCACTTATTATATATTGTATGGTATGCCATTTATTGCCAAACATAACATTTTACTTTTATCTTTGGGATGACAAATGGTATAGCTACTACTCGTACATCATACCTACATCTAGCTGATTTTTGAAAAGCCAGCATCCTCGGTCATTTTGATCACCTCAGTTTTCCAGCGTTCAACAGTTGCCCTCTAGCTAGCATTTTTGCATTCAGATATTTCCCCTGACTAACAATATATCTTACTTCAGGTCTGGGCATCGCCATGTTTTTGGCTTCGGTAGCTGTCGGGCTGTACTACAACATGATCATCGCGTGGACACTCTACTACACCTACTCCAGCATGACCTCTGACCTGCCCTGGCAGTACTGCAGCAACAGCTTCAACACGCCCAGTGAGTGACCCTCGCTACTGTTGCCGAAAAGTAACGATCGGCAACAGTTGAAACGGTCAACAACACCCTTCTTACGGGTTTATCAGTATCAAAAATGCGCTGTTTCATAACCATAGACTGATACATGTCTGCTAAATTCTGGTATATACCATACAATAATGTTCTATCAATACGGGAATTGCCGATTGTTCTAGCGGTTCCCCTCGTTTTAGGAAACATCACCGACAATAAAAGCCGTTCAGTACGGCATCCACTTCCAGCCCAATGTCGCGACCTTTGCGTGACTTTTGGCTTTAGGCATTCACGTCGAACGATCCAATGACGGTCTCTGGACGTAAAGGCTTTTCATGTAGCCCACAAACGCCACCCGACGAGTTAATTCGGGCTTAGAAGTCTGGCGCGCCCAGGAATAGCAATAGAGTGCATGGTCAGTCTACATTGTACAGCAAGTGAGCCAGTTTTTATGAGACTGGTTCCATCCCTCCAATACAGATAGTACCTATTCTATGATAAACAGAAAAACCTGTCCGGACTTACGTTACTTCGAACAGATATCGCCTTGATCAAACATTCATCGAGTCTTATTGTCAGTCCTCGCACCCAGGTGCAGACCAACACCGGGCTAGGTATTTCGCATGACTCACGTTTCTCAACATTGATACAACCGTCTAGCGCAGCAGTCTGTACTGCGAATCTAGCGAGCACGTACAACCCATTTCATAACTGTTTGTGGTGTTAAAACGTCTGATAAGGACGACAATCGTAGCATTTCCTGTGTTTCAAAACGATCGCCTTATCCGTCTGGTGTGGGCATACACAACGGTGGCGTAATGTGCTATCGTACTTCTTGTGAAATCGTTGGCTGCATTCGATTTTGTTTGGGATAATTGATTGGGCTTAAGCAGTGGTCTGACCAACTGATATCAAATGTCTATTGACGTGATATATCCGACACCCTAAAACACATGTTACTGTTTTCGATGTGTGTACAGCCCAGCCCAATTGGAGACTGTGTTAACCTGTTGCGTCTGTTCTGCAGACTGCTTCAGTTCCAGTGCCTACGAGCAATGTGCTGCCGAGAACAACAACACGTACTGGATCTACAACTACGGCCAGTGCATCACCAACGAGACCCAGGCTGACATACTCGGCGTTAACAGCACATTGCCCAAGGATCAGCGTGTATCACGTAAGTTGCAGGGAGTATAAACTATGCAGCGAAGCTTTGAAATGTCTTTTAATGCTCCGCATAATGTAGCAGCATAAGACAAGGGAATTTAAACTGTTATGCGCTTACTCGGGGATGTGCTGCTTAGGATGAGGGGCCAATAATGCCTAATTAGCTTACAGACTGGTCCTTCGCCCTGTGGTGGCGCAATTACCACCAACAAACTCGATGCGTTAGTCCCTACTTGACGTAATCTCGTCATATGGTAATACTGTTCTAACACTTATTTCTTATTTTTCGGAAAATCAATTTTCCCTACCGATCTCACTGATATAAAGCGTGTACAGGTATCAAAACAAGCTCTTGGTGTAAGCTCTACATGTTCAGGAATGTTACAACCTTCGCTGGCCGTTGATCTGACGATGACGTCATTTTTGGCAGCGGCCGAGGAGTACCTGGAACGTCACGTGCTGAACCTCAGCTCTGGCATCGACCAGCTGGGTGACATGCAGTGGGGCCTGGTGGGTTGTCTCCTGTTCGCCTGGCTGGTCGTTGGTGCCGCTCTCATCAAGGGAGTCAAGTCGTCTGGCAAGGTTAGCGAGAACGGTGTTGACAATTGGTTCCTGTTAATAGCTCCGATCCTGTTAAACATGCGTTTCCTATTTGCCGTGTGACATTACTTTTATGGTGCACCTATATAACAAATCCTCTTATTCTCTCAGCGTTTTACCTGGGAAATTGGAGTTACTTGTGATGGTGGTAATGAACTCTTAAGCTCGTTTCTGTATCAGATTCTGACCCATTTCTCTGTCCCACAGGTCGTGTACTTCACCGCGCTGTTCCCCGTACGTCGTGCTCATCATCTTGTTCTTCCGTGGTGTGACGCTCCCTGGTGCCTCCGAGGGAATCAAGTTCTACATGGTGCCGGACTTCTCCAAACTGTCCGATATCAAGATCTGGGAGGCGGCGGCGGTACAGATCTTCTACTCCTTGAGCATTGCCAGCGGCGGTCTGATCACGCTGGCGTCGTACAACAAGTTCCACAACAACGTCGTCAGGTAAGGCCTTTACTTCGGCGAAGTTATTTTTGTATTTTTCCTTCATGCTTTTCACTTGCTGTAATGAAAATACTAGCATTGGTCCTGTTATGAAAAGTGAAGGAAAAACCAAATTAGTTATGTTATGAGCCGGGGACGGCTAAATACTGAATTTAAAACATTTCAAAAATTATATATAATCATCCCCCTAAAATTTCAGTTCACGTTTTTTTCTTGCGACTGTGTTCACGTTTCCCATTCCTGCTGACCCAGATGACTGGGTCTGAACTGAAGCGCTCCTCCCCAGGGACACATTGATCGTCTGCTTCGGTAACTGTTGCACGTCGGTCTTCGCTGGCTTCGCCATCTTCTCTGTGCTGGGCTTCATGGCGCACGAGCTGGGAGTGCCCGTGTCCGAGGTGGTCACCAGCGGCTCAGGTAAGCACGTGACCCCTGCACTACTTCTAACAATGTCATGAATAATGGAATCAAATGCAGCTGATTGATGGTGCGCTGTGATGTAGTAGCTAGCGTAGCAGTTCTCCTCGCGGCTGACCCGAGTTTAACGGCCGACGGGTTCATTTAGCAAGGATAATTTTGATCCCGGCGAGTACTTCCCAATAGGGAAATGCATCTGAGGTGGAGACGCTAGTCCCCTCCCCAAAAGTTATAGAACTGTTGGTGTGACAGAGGGGCTGTTTGTTGACGTGACCATTTACTGACAACTTGTCAGTAAATGGTCGTCGTAAGAAATGTAATAATGACTAATCCGGATTTACCACCGGCAACATGACGTGTGAATCATCGTGCATGTCTTGAGACACTGGACCAGTTCAAAACCGCCTTCCTCCCGCAGGTCTGGCCTTTGTGGCGTACCCGGACCTGGTCACCCGTCTGCCGGTCTCTACCCTCTGGGCGCTGCTCTTCTTCCTCATGCTGTTCACCCTCGGCCTGGACTCGCAGTTCGCCATCATCGAGAATATCGTCACCTGTGTGCTGGATGAGTTCCCGCAGCTGAGGAAGCGCAAGCCGTGGGTGGTCATCGGCATTTGCCTGGTGCTCTTCCTGTGTGGCCTTCCTCTCTGCACCCAGGTGGGTCTTCAGAGGAGGGTGCCGTTTGGTTTTGAATGAACGCAACGGAGAAGCAGATAGAATATTAAATGTAACCGATTTTTATCGGCAGTATGGTGTGAGAACTCGCTTTTAATACTGCAATTGAGAGGGTGATATTACTCAGCTACTCGATTATATTTCCTTACATTAACCTCTGCATGCTATCCAAAACTTAAAAAACAACTTTGCAAAACTCAAAGCAGGACCCCCTGAAGCCTCCGTCTGACCAGCCTCTCCTCGACAGGGCGGTCGCTACATCATCGACCTGCTGGACAACTACGCTGCAGGCTGGCCTTACCTCTTCATCGGTCTGGTGGAGCTGCTGGCCATGTACTGGATCTACGGCGTCAAGAAGTACTACCGGGACCTGATGACCATCCAGGGCTTCAGCCCCGGCTTCAGGCTGAAGTCCCATCTGACGGCCATTTACGGAACCGTCTCACCCCTGCTCGTTGGTGTAAGTGTCTTTATCAATCGTGTTTAATGTTGTTTGTTTGTCTATCTCATTCTTGAATGTAAGCTGGCGACTTTTGGATCTGTGAAAATAACGCCATTAACTGGGTCATTTTACATTGTCCACCGAGTTTCCTGCATATTGCTTATCTAGAAATGTTCTAGAGTAGAAGACTAATGTAATGTAGTCTAGTTAGCAATTGAGCCCCGTAAGCTCAATTACTAACTAACGAGGACTAAATGAGCCAGAAACTAAAACAGTCTAAAATCATGTGCGCCCCCACAGGTGATCCTGCTGCTGAGCTGGATTGGATACTCGCCGCTGAAGTCAGACGGCTACGAATACCCGCCCTTCGCCAACGGAATCGGCTGGGCCATCGCAATCCTCATCATATCGATGGTACCTCTCGGCTTCATCTACAACATCAGCTTCGAGCAGAAAGGCAGTATCTTCGAGGTGCGTGATTGCGAGTTTGAGCTTCGTTGACTGCAAAACCATTTTTCCGCCAGCGATATTTTAGAAAAACTTCAATGTTTACGAAAATACGTGCCAATCACCCATTCAAGCATATTATTAAATTGTTGTCATTTTTCTTCCTTCTTTTGTGATTTGCAAGAATTTACGCCGTAAGAGCGAGTCATATACATCTCTCTAACAGTTCATCTTCTCGGCAGCGTCTGAGGAACTCCCTGAAGCCCACCGAGACATGGTTCCAGCACTCTCAGAACATCGCGCAGCAGGAGAAGACGAGGGCGGCCGAGAACGGTGTCGATCCCAGTGTCTACCCCAATCTGGACATGTCCAGCTACCTGTGAGGGCTTCTGTATCGTCGTCGATTTCGACAGGGTGCATAAAGGGCGCAACGCTAACCGGCAGGGCTGATCCACGCTTGGTTTACGTGGTAACTGGTTGATGTATCATTCCGAACCCTTCAGGTGTCATACAGGGGAGCTATTGATTCAATCGTCTAATATGCCCGCACCTCAGCACTAGCTGATATTGCAAGCTTTTCCTCGGTTATGTGTCAATATTGTGTATAAGCCATTATGAGTCATAAATTTGGAGCGACAGAGGTAATGACATGTACTGTACGTGATTCGTTCAGAACATATGAATATGATATTATACCAGTGCTGGGGCATCCTTTCCTGGTTGATGAGTCTTCTCTGATTGTTGTACCATGTGTCATTAACTAGTCACGAGTCATACTTTCTGCTGTTTCACTCCGTCACTTTTACGGACAATGATTTTTATTGTAGACTTTTAGGTCGGAAGGCTGTTTTAGGCAACGCTTCGATTTACACCAGTGGTTAGTGAGCTTTTCTAAAGTCCATGCGTCGCACGGTTTTGAGTATGTGGAGAAGTGATAGGGAGTATGTTCTGCATGAGATACGTTTACGTGATGTACCGGGTTCACAAGGGCATTATATTTTCCAATGTGTAACTCACGCTGCTGCTGATTTTGGTTCGTCCATTGTACCAATGCTCATTGCCCAATTGGTTGATCCGTAGATTTGATTTTTACACAACTGTGTTATGAGAACACCGAAGCTTCGACTTGATGTTCTTTTTAGTGTGATTACAAAAAATGCAAGGCAAAGTCAGCCAGCCAGCAGTGATTTGTGGAGAGACCAGCTTCGTGATCTCATCCGTTGCCTGGCAACGTGTGCCATCCATTTTTCCACGACACGTGCCTTCTCTGTTGTTCTTATCATGCAAGGCTATCTCTACATGTTTTCGTGCGAGCTCGTGGTGCCTGTTTTATTGAAGCCAGTACGATGTATGTCATGTTGACAAATAATCCGATAGTGCAGGTAGTGGTCGTAGCGTATTTATAGTGCTTCCAATTACTGGTGACTTACTGCCTTTTCTCCCTCTAAGGAGTTGGCCATTGAATTGTGATCGTTGCTGTGTATATTTTAATTTTGTACAGAATACAATTTTGAATCAACTTTTAAAATATCGTTTCTCCATGGAAATGCTGAAGGGAAGCATCCTCTAAAAGACAGATTGATTTCTACAGCTCTCAGCAGGATAGCGTGAGCATTACAATGCAAGAACGCGCAGGGAATTCCACAGCAAAGTGGAGAGCCAACGAGCACCAGGATGTGCCGCGGCGTGGGGGAACTTCGGCTGAGGTGCGGCCTTTGTGGCCTCCGTGGTTTAATGTGTGGCTGCTGGGGCACGGATGACTCTTCCTCAGCCTCAGGCGTGGGTGACTCTCTGGTGACTCAGTTTCCGGTCAGAAGAAGTAGTCACCGCATGCAATTCCAGACACGGTGGAAGACGCTGGGAACTTGCGTCGTTAGTAAAGTATAGTTAACCCGGCACCGCCTCTACTCTTTTCGTACCCACCACCATCTGGGGGTCCTATTGAACCTACCTACGATCTCGAAACCGGCGGTAATACGGAAAAATCGGAATGGTGCTCAAAGCGCATTATCGTCGTCTACTCTTGAGGCAATTTTGAACCATATCGGTAGACTCATGACATCACGGGTGCTCACATTGATAAAATTTATATCAATTTAGGAAATCCCTTATAACTGGAAACCATTTGACCCAAAACAACGCCAAAGACATGAATGTGTTTGCCTTAACCCAATAATTCTTATGATCTGTATTTTGCATATAATTCGAATCCTTAGGTCATGGTTGTCACTATGATATTAAATTCATTGCTGTATCCTATTTCTTTCAAAAGTTATGGACACAACCAAGTTTTAAAAGTATAGCCTTGGTTCAGAGATGGGTGCCACTACATTTTTTTAATCTCTACCGCTACTTCCGCTACTTTGGCTACTTAAAACCGTTGAAGGTAGTTGATAGAGCGTTGGGCTCCAGCCCGCTGCTCAGAAACATGCAGTGACAGTGCATTTCCAGACTTGGGATCGGTTCCCCTGAGACGCTTCGGCGCTCAATAGGTCCAACCCGACGTAGGTCGGCTGGCAACTGACTGGTGAGAGGGTGACCTGAGCAGGGCGGCCGTCCCTGTCCTTTGTGGGACGTTACATTTTTGGCTTCTAAATCAACCCTTCATTGTGGGAGTTGCTCATCCGGGTGGTGGGGTCGGGGCCTTCGTGACAAGTCCCTTCATGATTTGAGTGAGACTCCGACTCCAACAGCAGCACTGGGAACAGCTTGGACAAAAACTTTTTTTAAATCACAGAACCCTTAGCCGCTACTCTGCTATCGCTACTTTTTAGTTAGAAAGCGCCACTGAAGCGCTGCCCAAACACTTCCTTTCCATTGCCCTTTTAAACATATATCAAGCAAACCTTCTACCTATCTGAGCCTATATCACATAGCAAGTAAACACTTTTATTGTACTATAGGCAAACACAAGCATGTTTTCAGTCTCCTTTTGTTTTAACACGCGCATTGACGGGCGGCGGATACCCGCCCCTCGGGTTTTTCGGATATAGCATAAAAACAGGGCGTGTAGCGCCGCCGTACTTTGCATACCTTTTCTCTCATCATTTTTTCAACTTTTGTTATGATTTTAAGGTTAGGTCATCTCAGGCCATGTCACCAGTGCAGTTCAAGTTACTTCACCGCCAATAAGTTGAAAATGATACAAATAAGAACAGCGTGAATTTATTCAATTGAGGTTAACTCACATCCCATAATGGGCCCACCGAGTACTGCAAAATTTACTACCGGAGTTTTCATATCGATGACCCAGAGGAAGGTGCGGGTCATGGGCGGAAAATGTCTCTATTTCTGTAGATACAGCTTATACTTTCATATTCCACAAATCGTAGTATACTAGGCCTCTTTCTAGGTTCGTGCTGCAGGTTTGGGCCTGCAACCTCTGAGGGGTCATCTGGGACTATTTAAGCAGGTTTTCAGACTTGGGCCAATAACTTCACATGCAATGATGATAATATTTTTATTTTTGTACCATTATGTTTGAATTATTGTTGTGAGCCAATTGATATGTAAACGGATTATGCTAGGTCATATGGTGACCTTGAGGTGACCTTAGGTCATGTTTTCTTTATATTTTGACCTAGCATAGTCATATTATATATCATTTAATTTTCCGCAACGTGAGGAAGCAAATGGTACCTACAAATTGATCCTAACTTGAAACTGTCAGATGCTAGAGCCGAGAAACTCCTCTCTAACCTGTCACCTTCCTTGACCTGTCATGACTTCAATGTTGACCTGAGTCAAAAGGTGATAAAGTAGTTTCTTCATTAATTTGTTATGCATTATCCACCAGCGTTCGCGTTTCTTCGCTATCCACATAGGGCCCGAGATTGAGGGGCTGTTCCAAACTCCCCATCCCCCAACAGGGCGAAGGTGGCTCGCAGGCCCACCGGGGTAGAAATTAACAGGCTGTCGGTACCAGTAGCTGTTTTGAATCAATCCTTTTGAGTCCTCTACCCGCTACTTCGCTTCTTCTTGGCTATATAATTCGCTTCCGCTTCTCCAACTACCATATGGAGAATTCGTATGTAATGGAGCGGCGGAGTAGTGAACTTAACCCTCGCCCCACCGGGGGCCATCGATGGCCCCTAAGGTTTTTCCGGGATAGCAGAAAACGACGGGGCGCAGCACCGCGTTTGAGGGCTCTACCTCTCACTGCATCATTTTCCCATCATCCCTGAAATTTTTACCCCGGGTCACCCAAGGTCAGGTCACCAGACGAGGTCAACCAAGGTCACCTCACTCACCTTTAGAGCTCTGTAAGAGCTACATTTCAAGTCGATCAATTTGAAACTTCCTACACTTCATAACCCCTCCAGGTCTATAAGGTGTATATCTGGGATTTTTCGATTTCTGCCTGAGGTCAGGTCACGAGGCGACCTCTCCCATTGGAAACGCATGGGGAAAAGTTGTTTCATGATATAAAAGCCACAAAAATGATTGCAAATACTCAGAATGCTCAGAACAACGTTTTTGGACACCTTTCACGGATCCAGGGGTCATATTTGCCTTTGACTTTTCCAAGGTCATCCAAGGTCACCAGGGGTCAAAACAGTATTTTGACAATAACTTTTGACCTAATTAAGCTAGAGCGGTGAAACAAACACCATCTGTTTGTCTTGTCCTTTTTGATATACGGTGGTCTTTTGACCTTTCTGACTCAGGTCATATTAGGTCACGAGGTGACCTCTGGAGGTCAAACCACTGGCGGGAGGTCTTTACGTTCTGCATAGCGGAAAAGTACTGGCAATTTGCTATCAAATGTACTTTACCAGGCCTCAATAGCTCTAATGACATAAGAGTTATGCCCAGTTTGCTTAATCAATGCATATTTGAGTGAAAATAGCCGATCTTGACCTAATTTGACCTCTAGTCAACCATTGACCTGAGCACTAAAACATGCGAAGTAATTTCTTACTGAATTCACCGAGCTTTCTATTGCACTTTGAGATTTGCCTAACGCCATATTTTCATTAAGGGGCCATCGATGGCCCCCGGTGGGGCAAGTGGCGCCGACCCTGGGGCGGGTTAAGTAGCGGCCCACTTGGCTCTACCTCTGGCCACCTCGTTGCTGACCGGACTCTAAACTAGATGGCAGCAAGCAGGTTTGTGTTTTGTTTTCTAGGAACCGAGTTACACCTTGGTTTTGCCGGCTCCATTTTATAAGAACAAAATTTGCTTACGTGGATTTGAAAGCAGCGTCATAACTCGTCGACCTGGCCTGAGCCGATACTATTTTTCGGCCATAAGTTGTCAAATTAATCACTCTAAAGCAGTGGCGGATACAAGGGGAGTAGGGGCTCAAGCCCCCTACCCGAAATATCAGAATGTCTATAGCAACTGCATAGCCGGAGGCTGATCCGAGGCTACGGCAGAGGAGGCTTGAACCCTTGCCTCCCTCCTCCTCCTTAATGAAGTCCTGTATCCGCCACTGCCCTAGAATTGTGCAAACGATGCGCCTCTCATTAAAATCGGCTAGGAATAATTCGCTAAAAACCGAGTGAAATCCGATCAGAGTCCCCCTCCCAGGTGATGGAGGGTTAATGATAGAATAAGGACAGGATTTCCCTGCCCTTTCACATAGCCGCGCACAGTTTTATCAATGCTGATCAGGGGCGTAGCTAAGGGGGGCGGCAGGGACAGCCGCCCCCATCCTGAGGGACCCGAAGGGCCCCCTGAGGACACGGGCTGCGCGAAGCGCGGCTCGCACGCACTATGCTCTGTGACCGAACTTGAAATTTCATACCAGACAGGGCTCCCTTAAACCCTCTTCAGCACTCTATTCTGTAACAAGGAGGGCCCTTTTTACCCATCAGGGCCCATTTGGCACTGTCACAGGGGCCCTTTTCGGGGCGCCGTCCCCCCCGCCCCTGAGTGAAATTCTGGCAACGCACCTGATGCTGATATTTGTAGTTAACTAGAGCTCTTGTGTTACATGGAAACCACTGTGATTCATGCAACAATGCTGATCTTCCTGACGATTTTGAAATCGGCGTAGCTATTCAAACCATAACTGGCAGGCAGGCTCTTGTCTCTATGGTAAACTTTTCTCTATAGGCCACTCATCATGGTAAATTCTTTCGTTAGTGTCGTCATGTTCCAGCAGCACTAGGATGGATTTCCGGAATTTGCGCTGCTGTAATCCAACTAACAGACCGCAAAGGCCGCACGGCCGGACGAGTGAGGATCCTCGGGTGACTCTTGCCGATAATGTATGGCGTGGGCCGACTTCTGAATCATACAGTGCAAACCGAATAGGGATAGCGCATGCACTATATCTTACTAGCGTGGCAAGTAGTTGAGATGATTTTACCTTGACCAGGAAACTTTGAGGAAGAGTTCTAAGCAAACGCTTCGGCTGAGTCAGCCTACTCGTACATACATTGTACACTGGTGTCTCCATTTTCGGGGTCCTTGTTTTTTGCAATGTTTTGCCGTTGGATGGGCTGTTATTAAGCACTGTTTCTTTCCTGATAAGATGTTCTGCCCTTGTTTTACCAAGGATAAACACAGGTTACTATACGTTGTGTGGACCTCATCTTACCATGTGTGTTTTTGCTAGTTTTCTACTTTACCCATTTTCTGTGGTCCCACGCAAATAGGCTGGAACACTCCACTGAAACAAATATGTATGTGCAAGGCACGCGTCCGATTTTGATATTTTTAATAAAGTAAATGAGCTAGTATTCTGGATTGAATTCACTTGCCAGAGTCTGTTTCCTTCTCTTTTACTCTCATCAGGCTCCAGTCATTGCGATGCCTAGAGTAAACAACAGGCCGATTACTTTGGTGGGCTCAAGACAGAAAAACACCGAAGCACTATCAACACTCAACGGGTAATCACCGGCCCTGGGCCGCTCAGGTCATCAGAAAAAACCAGATGCAGTGCTGCATCTGGTCCGCGTCTGAAACGTCAGTTTTTGCCTCAGAGTCCACTGTGGGGTACCTCCCTCGAGTGGATTGCTGCACTTGCGCGACTGTTGCAAAACACATCCAAGCATACACCCAATGCAGGAAAACTCCCTTGATATGCACGCATAGTCATAAATAGGGTGTTTAACCACACAATTCCTTCACAGTAAAAAATGGGGATTTTCTAGAAACATTCTTGTAGTAGAATTCTCACTAAAATTATAGCCCTACCCAGTTAGAACATGTTTTGTCTTGTCAAAATTCTGGAGCTGGGCCCCCTACATCTATGAATAATGGGATAAAGTCAGTGAATTGGACGAGTTCTTAAGGAATGCTTGTGCCATAATTACCAGCAGAGGGTGGGTGTCTAGATACCTCTGTTCATAACGATTATATAGATCGATATTGGCGATTTCTTTTTTAGACATTTGTGCTTATTTTTTAGCTTTTATCCCTGTCGGAATCATAGTACCAAAGTCTTGTGTAAGCCAAAAGACGATTGCTTCTGAGCACTTATTCGCCATTTTTCCCTCGTCATAAGACATATAATCCACTTCAGAATGTGGGTTGCGTGGGGATCAGACGAGCTGCACAGGGCTTCTGGTGCAAACATATAGAAAACAGCATCTTCCTTGGCTGCCCTACGGGGATCACGAGAAGGGTGTTAAATTGCGTTGTGCGTTGATTTCACCCTTTTTAACATGGTGAAAGAAGGAGACATTCGGCATGAGTCTCAAAATTGCTTACCTTGCAAGTTTATTTAACATACCTTATTATCCTTGAAAATATGTTGGTGTAATGAAATAGCCATGTGAATTTAACTACATCGCCGAATCAGAACCAAGAGAAACCATTTCATTCTAAATATTTCAGCGTCCTATTATAAGGCCTATAATGAGCAAACCTCCACCGTTAACGTATACCATGTTTAGGCACAAGCTTCGATGATTTGCACGTGATTGTAAATCGATGTTTCCTGGTTGTGACGACTTCAGGCCTTGCAAAAGATTCAGGGCCATGAATTGCTGACGCAATATATTTAGTGGAATACAACCGCTAATATACATGGTAAATGACATTTACTGTATGAAGTCGCAGTTAGCTACGTTGCCTATTTACTTTGCAGAAATTCCAACAGTGTCTTATCTCAGGGAAACTCACTCACGAGGCTAAGTTCCTAAGAATATTTAGGGTTGTTGTTAAGTGTGATAGACGTCACCGCTTCCGTTATCAAATCATGATCACTAAGGTCCTCTCCAGAATAAAAACGTCCCCGGGTTTTTGTTCGTACCTTCTTAGAGGTAGTATTAATAATGGCTTAATGTATGGATGTCATGCATGCTTGCTGCACCGCATATGCGGAACCTTGGCTGTATCTATGCGCACGTGACAGTATAAATCATGCTGGGCCGAGTAGTAACGGAACGACGTATTTGTTTCCTTTTAGAAATGTCCTTATTTCTACTGCACATTCAGAATATATAATTCACCGTCAGAACAATTAATGTAGTTCTCTCCAACCTTGTCTGTTGTAGATACGTCGCATCGTTTTCACGGAACGTAGGTGTATACCTACTTCATACATACCTATAACCAACCAATTAAGTCTGCTAAATATTTTTTGTCGTGGGTTTTCCGTTGGATAACAAATTGGTTTCCTAAGTTCAGAAATTCAGCATCGTTGGCTCATTCTATACAATAACAGCAGATTCAATTATAGTCCATGGCCATCTTTGAATTTTTATAACACGGATAACACGGAACCTGACATACAAAGTTGACAGGTATGTACATATTCTTATTTCAGAGAGGTTACTGAATACCGTAAATTTCTGCGTTTTTATAGACCCGTATTAAGATCACTCGATAAAGTCGTCCCTCCCCCAATAAAACTGTCTTTAAAGACTGTAATGCTTTAGGGGTTTGTAATATGAATCTGTTTCCGGTTAGGAAAAAATTGTTCCAAGATCAACAACTAATTTTTTCTGCTCTGCGATCTTGCAAAAACACTTAAACCGGAACTTGTACCCCCAACACCCCACGAACCAGGTTTTAGTTGGGACTCTATAATAATGTTTTATAATCCACAGCCATGATTATCCTTCGTTTATGGAGTTTTAATGCTCTACAAGCGTCCCGGCCAGCCTCCGAGCCACCTTCGCCATGGTGGGGGGTGTTCAAACACCCCCTTGAACTCGGCTCCTATACAGGATAGCGAAAAACACAAACACTGGTGGAGAGCGCATAAAAATTCATGAGGAAACTACATGACTCACTTTGCGGCTCAGGTCAATATTGAGGTCATGACAGGTCAAGGAAGGTGGCATGACAAAAAGTATCGTCGTCATTTCCTGCGATGTTATTGACCCAAGTCTGAAAATCTGCTTAAGTAGCCTAGATGACCTATCAGAGATCATGGCCCAACAATTGTAACATGAACCTAGAAAGGGGCCCAGGATACTACGATTTGGAGAATATGAAGGTATTCTCAGCTTTGTCTACACACCCATACATTCCCAATGGAAAGGTCATGATCCGTACCTTACCTTAGGTCATCGATGTGAAAAATTCCAGAACAGATATTGTAATACTCGGTGGGCTCATTACGTGGTATAAGTTTCAATTCGATAGACTCACCCTTTTCTTACTTATGCCACCTTAAACATTTTTTCGAGGTGAGGTCACTACCTGCACTGGTGACCTGACCTGAAATGACTTAACCTTAAAAATTTTGGGGAAAGTTTCGTAATTGATCAAGGATAAGGTGTGCCAAGTACGGTGGCACCTCGCTTCTCCGTTTTTTGTGTCGCCGGAAAAAAACTGAGGGGTTGTTCAAGCATCCACACCGGGGTGATGGTTAAGCCACCTATACTCACATCTACGTGAGGGAAGGTATTACAATTTGTGTTTCATTTGTTCAATCGCAATTTGATAGGCAGTGCAGTTGTTTTAATAAGATCTTAACCATGGCTTGTTTTTAATGTATATTTTTTATTCTTGGGGGCTGAGGTGAGCTGCCTTTTTTGTCTTCCAAACAAAATTGCAATATATGTACGTCATTTCCTTTCCCATTTTCTCACGATTGTTTGCATAATACAACGACAAAAAGTTACAAATGACTTGAATAAAAATTAAAAAATCAGATTAAGGTGGCAAGGGGGAGGCAGGTGCACCCGACCGACCTTCGTTGCCCCCTAAAAAATCAGCGCCCACCGATAGAATTTGGCGCTCACCTGATTGGTTTTGCCGGCCAAAAGTGACACCCCTGGTCCGGATAGCGCCCTCCTCCGGATGGTGCACCCCCATTGGCAGTCTCGGATCCGCCTATGTTATGTTTGGTGCTATAGTTGCCGTTAGGCAAGAAACGACGATTTGGCCTTGACCAATGGCCTTAGACCTTGACCTGAGCCCTGACCTTCACATTGAGGCTGTGATGCCTTAGCATAACAAATATTATACTGAGTAATGCTGTGGGATGTGGGAAACGGCTGTGGGATGAAGTCTTTGGCTACCGATTCTGAAATATTGAGCAAGCTCCAACAAGTATCATAATGATGAACAAATCAATAAAAGAGTATTTCCTAGATTTCTACCGCACTATTTAGAACAAGTATTGCTCAAATAGTGATGTTCCCGCACTCTCTGCTGGCGGCTGCGTGCGCGAGGGCGTGGGGTCTCGTCGGCTGCGATTCGTTGGGCCTTCTCCGGGGGGGAGGGGGCAGGGGGAGCCTTGAATCGTTTATGCCACTGATAATATTTGGTGCCACTGATGTCTCATTAGGGACAACTGATGCTCCAACTCTGAATGGTTGGGTTCATCTGGGTCCGCCCGGTTTTGTCTAGGCGGGTTGCGGCCGCGGGACCTTGCGCCCTTGCATCTTTCATAGAACCGTAAACGTTATTGATAACGCATATTATACATGTCGGTGATTCAGCACCCGGTGTCGAGTCACACTGTGGTGCTCCCACGCATGACACACATGTAAAAAAATCATGCTCTCATCTTCAGTCACTCGCACCTCATCATCACCCATTCAAATTCAAAACAGGTGAGTATAGACTTGACGTTTTTATATTTCTGACACGACATCTGGCTCGACAACTAGACGCGAAAATCATTTATTTTCCCCGTTGCCCTTGAAGGCTGGCGAACAACAGGTTTAACCTAGCTTGCTGGCTCGAGGGGGGATAGGTGGTTGTGGATGACCCTTGTTTCTAGCCACCGGTCCGGTTCCCGGCGGGCCTCTGAATAAGTCGATCTGATCCCCAAACCTTCCACAGGGTGAGTGTACGCCGGCGTTGTCTCGTTAAACATTATTGGCTCGAGGGGGCAACGGAGGGAATATACTCATTCATGCTCTCATTTTCAGTCTCTCTCACCTCATCCAAAATTCAAAACACGTCACTATATGCTGTATGACGGGCATTAAACATTTCTGTGCTGTGGTTTCAGCACCCGGTGTCAAACCGTTCACTGTGGTGTTCCCACAAGAGACAAACATAAAAAAGCCACCTGACCGAAACATTCAGGCCAATGAACTTGATGACCTTGACATGTGGCCTTTGACTTTGTATTTGGTCTTTTATCTTGATTTTGACCTTCTTGTGAGGTGACATGGACATACTACGACTATATGGCTTTATTATGTCACCACTCAACCTACAGTGCAAGCGAAGTTGTACAGTCACGCGATTGTGACCAGTTATTGACAGTTATTGACCGATTTTCAAAACTCTCTCACCAATTGACGCGTCCATGAATTCTCTCAAACGTATCCAAGAAGCACCATCCGGCTGCAAATTGTTCTCTGGTCATAGGCGGATCCAGGGGCCAAGGCATTTGCCCCCACCGATCCCTCGACCCTAAAATGATCGCGGCGCCCACTGAAATGGTCGATGGCGTCCCCCTGAAATTTTGTTTCACCTCTCTCCCCCAGGATGCAAGCATCAGTGCCCTCACGATAGGAGGTGGCACCTACCTTATGGGACTTGGCCCCCCTGGTCGGGATGTCACCCCTTCCAACCATATACCCTCCTCCCCTGGAATCAGAAATCCTGAATTCGCCTATATCTCCGGCCGCCTCGAAAAACAGGCTGAGGGTACCTTAGGACGTCCTCCACTTTGAGTGCTTAAATGTGGGCACCCCAAAATATTTTTCGGAATCCACACTCATGATTGTAACCCAATGTGTCAGCGAATCACAAACAGGATGGCATAATAATGCTCCCACTGGTGTCGCCATCTGCATCAACTGAAGCGGACCCCTAGCGAGCTGATCTCGATCTAAGGTGACAGCAAACGGACTCGTCCACCGAGGAACAGGCTTCCATTGCTGTCTATTTTCGGGTGATTTTGTAAGCTTCTGAAGTTTGCTGGCCCCATTGCACTGTGCTTTGCCATTTGGCCCATGTTTTGGAAAGCATCTGACTACCATTACAGTCAGCGGCGTAGGAACGTTTTGAAAAGTGTGGGAGGTAGCCTTAGAGGTGGTCCAATATAAAGGGAGCCCAGCTCAAGGGGGTCATGATTATGAGCAGTCTTACATCTGCTGATTTGGCGTTAATAAGACACGCATGTACACCGGCCTATACTATGCATCACCATGCATGACTTATTACGTTCTTTACCGCCGTTTCTTTTCATTGAATAGATCCGGGGGTATTTTTTGCCACTTCGTAGTGGAAGATGGTCTCGTCACGCCTGTCAATGTTCGAGTGACAGCTGTTGCTCAAAGTTTGTGCCGGATGCGTGCCTGAATTCATGCTCTGTGTTGGGAGCGGTCTGGGCTGGAGTTTGATTGGGTTCAGTTTGCGGAGCCTATCTGGAAGCACTCGGTTAGTAGGTGCCTTGGCCCTTTTCATGAGGTGCTCCTCATCCAGGGATTTGCAGAGAGCGTACTATGGAACTTAAACTTTTGGAAACAAGCTATCGGGCCGGTTTGGGTTTCTTGTTTAATATTAAGCATCCTGATATATGTATATCCGTTGTGGGGGCACATCACAGAAAAGCGGGGGTCAGTGGTCCCCCTGCCCCTCCCCCGTACCCTATATTTTTACCACTCAGGGGTCGCCAAGCATCTAAAAGGTCCCCAGGGCCCAAACCATGGCTCAGGAACCCATATCAGTCAACTCAGGGGCAGCAAGACCGGCTTATTAAGGACCACATATAAACACAGGTCTCCTAGAAGCTCAGCACTTGCCCAAGATTGGCACAGGGGGCCGATTAGCTTGGGCCCCTGCTCACCTCAGGGGCTCACAGATCGGCTTGTATATGGTCTCAGAACAGCTCAAGAGGCCCGCTCAAGCTCACAGATCCTAGCTAAGCCCAGGGACCCCAGAAAAGTTCAGAGGGCCCCGAGTCAGATAGATCCGAAATTCAGACGTTAGAAGCAAAACACATTTTCTAGCCAGTCACTTTCTTTGACCTGCCATGAGCCCAATATTGAGCTGAGTCAAAAAGTGACTAACATGGATCCGAAATAATTTTCCACTAGCTATTTCCCAATGGTCGCACATTTCGCTATCCCATATTGGAGCTGCATTTATGTTTCGATTGGTTTTCGCATTGGTTTATCCCGTATCGGTTAACGAACCCCCAACCCCTCAGCCCCCTTCCCACCGGAACGAAGGTGGATCGTAAGCCCACCGGAGTGGAGGTTGAGTCTTCAGAGCAAGAGTTGAGTTGAGTTGAGCAAGAGCAAGAGTTGAGATTTGCTGTTTGTTTGTTCAGAGTACCTTGCAATCATTTAATTCGCTTGAATTATTACATCGTTGCGCTAAGTATTCGGAACTGCCTTGAGCTGGTTTTGATCCACTCTGCTACTTTTTATGCACCTTCTTCTGATAACAGCACCTTCACTTACAAGTCTTAGATTGGTATTGATAGCTGAAGTGACTGACCAAATGAAGGCTCATCTCGTCTTGTTTGTTCTGCAAACCTGACCATAGCTTGCAGGCACATCCTTAAAGTGTTAACCACCCAACCATTTTTTTGTTGTTGTTTATGGGGATTTGCCTTTTAACCTCGACCCACCGGGGGCCATCGATGGCCCCTAAGGTTTTTCGGGATAGCAGAAAAATGACGAGGCGCAGCACCGCAGTTGAGGGCTCTACCTCTCTGCATCATTTTCCATCATCCTGAAATTTTTACCCCGGGTCACCCAAGGTCAGGTCACCAGACGAGGTTAACCAAGGTCACCTCACTTCAACTTTAGGCTCTGTAAGAGCTACATTTCAAAGTCGATCGATTTGAAACTTCCTACACTTCATAACCCCTCCAGGGTCTACAAGGTGTATATCCGGGATTTTTCGATTTCGTGCCTGAGGTCAGGTCACGAGGCGACCTCTCCCATTGGAAAAGCATAGGGAAAAGTTGTTTCATGATATAAAAGCCACAAAATGATTGCAAATACTCAGACTGCTCAGAACAACGTTTTTGGACACCCTTTCACGGATCCCAGGGGTCATATTTGCCCTTTGACTTTTCCAAGGTCATCCAAGGTCACCAGAGGTCAAAACAGTATTTTGGCAATAACTTTTGGCCTAATTAAGCTAGAGCGGTGAAACAAACACCATCGTGTTTGTCTTGTACTGGCTTTCATTTGATATACGGCAAGGTCTTTTCTGACCTTTCGTGACCTCAGGTCATATTAGGTCACGAGGTGACCTCTGGAGGTCAAACCACTGGCGGGAGGTCTTTACGTTCCACATAACGGAAAAGTACTGGCAATTTGCTATCAAATGTACTTTACCAGGCCTCAATAGCTCTAATGACATAAGAGTTATGCCCAGTCTGCTCAAGCATTGCATATGTGAGTGAAATAGCCGATCTTGACCTAATTTGACCTCTGGAGGTCAAACCATTGACCTGAGCACTAAAACATGCTAAGTATTTCTTACTGAATTCGCAAGCTTTCTATTGCCTTTGCAGATTTGCGCTAACGCCCATATTTTCGGAGTTAGAGGGGGCCATCGATGCCCCGGTGGGGCGAAGGTGGCGCCGGACCCCCGGTGGGGCGCGGGTTAATATCTGCTTCATAACAGGTTCATTTGATACAACTGAATTAAGTGAGACGAATCCGACACTGTTCGGTTATGACCTTATTGAGGCTGTCATTGTCTGAGATTCATACATTTCAGACACTCTATTTACGGTTACCAGCTATAGCTCACTACATTTTGAACAATTAATACGTAAGATTTGGCATCCCTCTTATGTTCTTTACAGAGTATACCGATATCCGAACCGAAACTAGTTATCACTAGCACTGGTGAGGGGGCCTGGTAAGTCAAATAAGAGCGTTAGCGAAACAGCCGTTTGGGTATATATGAGGGCAATAGTGATCTACATTGAAGCCGACCTTTATTGACCAGGGTCTTCAATGTGAAACTAGGTCGAAAATTTCAAATTCAGGCCGTTTTGGAAACCTTTCGGAAAATGTAGTGATTATGCCGGAAAATTCAGGACTATGCAGAAAGCAGACTAAGGCCATTAACCCTCACCCGGTGGGGGTGTTTGAAACCCCCTCGGGTTTTTCCGGCAGCAAGAAAAAACGGCGGCGCGAAGCGCCGCCGTACTTGGCACACCTTATCATTGATCAATTCCTTAACTTTCCCCAAAATTTTAAGGTTAGGTCATCTGAGGTCAGGTCACCAGTGCAGGCCAAGTGACCCCACGTCTAAAAATTTTTAAGATAGCATAAGTAAGAAATGGGTGAATCCATCGGATTGAAACTTATAGCACACAATTGGCCTACCAAGTGCTACAACATATATTCCGGGATTTCTCGTATCGATGGCCTAAGGATATGTACGGACGATGACCTCTCCATTGGAAATACGTGAGAAAAACAGAACTTGGGCTGTATATGTGTAAATACAGCTTAGAATCCTTTCATATTCTTCAAATAGTAGTATACTGGGCCCCTCTCCAGGTTCATGTTGCAATGTTTGAACTGTGGCCTCTGAGAGGTCATCTGGGCTTAAGCAGTTTTTAGACTTAGGTAAAGAAATTTGCATGAAATGATGAGACAGCTTTTATTTTGACATTATTGCCTTCAGATTGCTATTGCGAGTCGATCGACATGTGTATTGACTATGCTAGTTTAAAAAGTGACCGTGACTTGACCTGAAGTCAGGTTTTTTTGTGTTTTGACCTAGTATGGTCATATAATACACCATTCGATTCGCGGTTACGAGAGGAACCAAATGGTGCCTAAAAATGATGGCAACTCGACTCTGTCAGACGCTAAAGCCCAAATATTATACTCAAAATCCCATTTTCTTTGACTTGTCATGACCTCAATTTTGAGCTAAGCCAAAACGTGATCAATATAGTTACTTCATGAATTTGTATGAGCTATTCACCAGGGTTCTCGCTTTTCGCTATCCCGCATAGGGGACGAGTTCGAGGGGGAGGGGTGTTCAAACACCCCCCCACCAGGGCGAAGGTGGCTCAGAGGCCCACCGGAGCGCGGGTTAAATAAAGGTCTCATACAATGTTCTTTAAAGTTTTTGGGTCAAGATTATTTAAGGTTATTGATCTATGATGTCACAATATGATATATCCCGTATAATGTAGGAGAGACCGGGGCAAAACGGACACCCTAAGTGTATTTCTAACATAGCAGGCTCAATAGCGGGCCGAAAATTTCGAGCTATACACCCTGACGTAGCCTAATGAATTGTGTCTCTAATGTAAGAGTATCAACTTGAAAAATTAATGTGAAAAAACATGGCAGTAAAATATATCATCTAATGTTTGTTGTCGGTTTTGCCCCAGCCCTGGGGCATAATGGTTTTCAGGAAGGGGCAAAAGGGACAGCATGACCTGCTGTCATTAGACTTTGCCCGAGAAACCCCAAATTTATATAAATCCGCATCCCTGGCAGACTGGGTGATATGGCAAAAAAACATCATGTTTTCGTTAAAGCGTTAACATCTTATAACTCGGTTAAAATTTTAACCTGCTTTCATTTTGGCACAAGACTGCCCCCCCACCCTGGACCCGCCCCTGCCTTTTTTTCTCGCTGTTTCTTTGACCTTACCACAGAAACAAACTACATTGCAAATTATCCTAAGTGATTGGGGTAAACGGGGCCATCAAAACATTTTACACCATTGGTCTATTTTGCCCCTTCCGTTTTGCCTCACAGCTACTCCGATTCAAGTTTTTACGTATCGGAAAAATAGCAGGCTTTGAGATTTGAAATTACCCTTACCCTAAGCCTTTACTGCCACCTATTCAGATATATCACCATCAGAACTGAAATCAGTTTGTCTCTCGAAAAAAACGAGGATTTAAAACTTGTAAATATCGTAATACTTACAGGAAAATTTTCTCCAGCCAGCCCGCGTCGAAATGATGCCACTAACTGACGATATACTCGCTATATTCTGACGTCATTTGTCTAAAGCAGTAGCTCACCTTCTAAAACCTACATGGAAACACCAGCAGCATACCGAAATAGCTAAAATCCGTTTTGCCCCAAAGTCCGTTTTGCCTCAGTCTCCCCTACACTATAACTAGCACAATAGCAACCGTCGAACAGGTAAATGAGGGCTCATAACCTTTAACATTGACCTGTGGCGTGACCAAGGGCGACGCCACGGAATTTTCACGGGGGTTAGGGTGAACCAGGGCTGATGCTGACGGGGGCGAGGCGAATGTTGAGCATATTCGGTACCTGACAGCATTAATGACGCTGGACCGAATTTTTTGGGGGACATCCCCCTGGTTGTTCAACAGGGTGAGACGTGTCCCCCGTCGCCCGACTTTCTACCATAACATTTAGTAACCTTAACTAAGGTATGGTAGATTCAGAAGTGCAAAAATTGTATTCCAATCAGTGCTGGAGATATCTTAATGACATGAGAGATGGGTGGAGTCCACCTCTCACCCTTCTCTTCCTGACAGTAATAGGGTTAACGCATATTCAAAAGTGATTTACGACCTACCCCGCTGGCCGGCTATATACTCGTGAAAGTCCTTGTAGTCATTAATAAACGGCGGCCCCATGGAATTGAGAGAGCTGGGGTGATGTGACACATACTTTCACGAGGTCGTTAAGGCTGTCACGCCTGTAAATGGTACCATTCAGGAGCCGGTTAGGAGGAATATGTTGGCAGCTTTCCACTGGAACAATTTTAAATCGGCAGCTATCACCAGCTTTGTCTGTTTGAAGCACTTCATGGGCTTATGGCTCCAATTAACATGAGGGGAATGACGTAGCTATGTATGTACAGCTCCCTGAAATGGCGTCTCTACTCAATAGACTCGACAGTCTTCGGCTATTTTTTCCTTCTGTTGCTCCCTCAGTCATGGTTAGAAAGACAGATGCACTGCCTTACTCTCGCCCCACCGGCACCGGGGCCATCGATGGCCTTCTAAGGTTTTTGTTTCGGGATAGCAGAAAAACGACGAGGCGCAGCACCGCGGTTGAGGGCTCTATCTCTCACCCCATCATTTTCCCACCATTCCTGAAATTTGTTTACCCCGGGTCACCTAAGGTCCGGTCACCAGGCAAGGTCAACCAAGGTCATCTCACATCAAATTTTGAGCTCTATAAGAGCTACATTTCTAAGGCGATTGATTTGAGACTTCCTATACTTGACGATGACCTCTGCAGGGTCTACAACATTTATATCCGGGATTTCTTCATTTCAGGACCTGAGGTCAGGTCACAGGGTGACCTCTCCCATTGAAAAAGCATGGGGAGAAGCTATCTTATTATCTAAAAGTCACAAAACGATTGCAAAAGCTCAGCTCGCTCAGAAAAGCGTTTCTGGACACCCTTTCACGGATCTCAGTGGACATAGTTGCATTTGTCCTCACCGAGGTCATTAAAAGTCACCAAGGGTCAAAAACAATACTTTGACAATAACTTTTGACCTAATTAAGCTAGAGCTCTGAATCAAACATCTCTTGTTTGTCCCGTCACTGGCTTTTATTTGATATACAGCAAAGTCCCTTTCTGGCCTTTCGGGATCTCAGGTCATATTAGGTCACGAGGTGACGTCTGGCGGTCAAATCACTGGCGGGAGGTCATTAGGTTTCACATATTGGGAAAAAATCTGGCTTATTTCCTATCAGATGTACTTTATCAGATCTCAATAGCTCTAATTGCATAAGAATTATGCCCAGTTTGCTTACGCACATCATTTTTTAGTGAAAATGGCCTATATTGACCTAACTTGACCTCTGGAGGTCAAACCATTGACCAGAAGCGCCTAAACATGTAAAATATTTTCCTACTGAATTCACGCAAGCTTTCTAATGCATTTACCAGATTTGTACCATCCCCAATATTTTCGGAGTTAGAGGGGGTCATCGATGCCCCGGTGGGGCGAAGGTAGAGCGGACCCCCGGTGAGGCGTTGGTTAAGATTACTGAGCTAATACTGGTGGCTTTTAATCTCAGATTTTGGAAGTAATTTGCATAAAACTGATGCCCTGGCATTTTCGTGACAACTGCGTTTTTTCCTAATACTTTCTAAAATCTGGGCCTGCAAAGTATTTTTCAGAACAAAAGCGATATCTGAGAGCAAAACACGAAAATATTATGTAAGATGCGCCCTTAGCTAAATACTGCTAGCCTGAAACTGGTTGTCAAGTTCATATTTTGAAAGTGATTTGCAGAAAACTGTTGCCATAGCTTACTCGTAACGACTGGGTTTATTGCTAATAACTTCTCAGATGTGAAGCTGCCGAGTATTGTTGGGTACACAATCGATAGCTGGGAGTAAACCACAAAAGTTAAATGTTGAATTACAGCCCTGCGAGCTATAAGTTTACCAGCAATAGGACAAAAACATCCGACCCCAGCACGCACAGATTCAATTGTATATAATTTTACAATATACATGCACAATGTGCATTGCACATGTATCATACATCTATGAATGATACGTAATCATATCGAATAAAACAATCATCATTATGTGTCCAAAATGTTGATACCATGCTAAACGCCAACCGCACCGCTTCGGTCTTAAAATGTGAACATACAACGACATGTCGTTGTACGGCTATGCACTTAGGATTTTTCTTTCATGAGAAACGAGGCCGGCTATGTTTTTTCCGTCTTGTGCCAGAGCCAGTAAACACTGTAACGCATCCTGCCGCCTCTCACAGTGGTTCGGCCTGCGCCGAGGCACAATGCAAAAACAGTTTATCTTCGCACAAAACCACATCCGCCGCCCTCGCGCCAACTGCGCGTGTGGCGCCCTGAGCTCATCCATTTCAGCCACCCCATCCCTGCTCCTCTCCCTCCACCCCCTCCCACCGCCTCCATCCTCACTGCAGCGGAGGGGGTGTCGTATATACTGCAACACGACATCCTCGCCTGGGGACGTGCTCCCCTGAGACTTATGGGGAGGGCCCGGTGACGGTGACTGGGAGATAAGCTTCTGGGAGTGATGGAGGTGGTGAGAGAATCAAAAGAGACTAAGAGAATCAAAGGAGAGACTAGAAGATAAACATGAATTATTTCATTCGAATATGTTGCTGGAGAAAATGGATGTTACTTGCATATCTCACTGTTATTTCAAGTGTCTGAGGTAAGAAGAGAACATATCAGTTAATAGGTTACGAGACAAACTAGATAAAGAAAAAGAGAGCTAGATACCGAGAGACCAAGGGGGAGGAGAGAGAGAAAGAGAGAGCAAAGAACATGGTTCTTGCCGCTATAAGAAGTGGCCACTGATACTGTAACCGTCCCAGCTGGCGCAGCGCCCCTTGTCAGAAGTTCATCTCCGACCACGCGTGCCGAAAAGGAAGGGATGGCGCAATCAATAACAACGGGCAGGGGAGAAGGGTGGCCCTCTGAGTCAACAGCGTTTCCTCCCTGTCTCCAGAATGGAGAACCACCGCCTTATCACGCGCTGAGACATTTCCGGCAGTGCAGGTTTACGTCCTGTAAAAGCAGCGTCGGTCTCAGTCAACCTTCGGCTAAACGCTACCTGTGAATCAAAATGGGGGATAGGACACCATCTGAAGTGGGGCTGGATGTGGTTAAATGTTAAAGGAATTTTTACTCTGTTTTGGAGGCTTTACAGAGCCAGAATGCAAATTTCGTTAACTTTAGAATTAACAGTGAACTCGGCTGATTTTTCTCGGTAGTGATGTCACATATCCACTCATGAGCCATGATCCTGAGCAGGGGCGCCGCCAAGGAATTTTCGTACCTCACGTAAGAGGGACGGACCCGGGCTGGTGCTGACCGAGGAAGGCGAATTTTGAGCATATTCGGCACCTGACAGCATTAATGACGATTGGCCCAAAGAATGTTTTGGGGGACGTCCCCCCTAGTTGGCCAACAGGGGAGACACGTCCCCCCGTCCCCCCCCGCTTTCGGCGCCCTTGATCCTGAGTAACTCTGAATGAAACGAATTGGAGGCATCCAAGCCGTTTTATGCTATAGGGTGTCATGTCTGGATAGATCAACCAGTCGAGTGGGCAGAGCATACTGTCCTTGAAGAGGTGAATTTATTTGATCCTTTGGTTTTTAATAGTGTCATCTTTTGCAGAAATTGTCCTAGGTTTAAAAAATGAGTAAGCAAAATAATGCAGCAGAGTGCACAGGGGTGTGGATTTTTATCTCTTTCGAGGCGTCTGGGAACCCCGAATGAAGCGGTAAAGTACTGTTAGTGTATCCTTTAAATGTGCGTGTTTTTCATTTCAATGACTTATGATCGGTATTGTGCTATTCAGCCAGAGGTGCAGAAACTTACCAACTCGGCTACTGGGGTTTGTGACACACTTATGAAAATTGAGGTGCATAAGTGTGACAAAATAGCGATCTTGACAGTATGGTTCAAAATCAAACCGCATATTTTCGAAATACAGAATGAAGCGTGTAGCGATAAATTTATTTTGGCAACTCTGTTCTTCCATTGCACAGCGTACCATCAGTGATACAATATTGGTACTGTGTTCAGTTTCTACTAAAACGAGGGACCCCGCTGCAGAAAACCCGGAAACCGCTGTCACAGTTGCCAGATTTTAACATGCAGCCCAATGGTGCCGATTGTTAGTAGTTGCCAGAAAGTTGCCGCCTAGATGGCCGAAATGTGACAGTCAATTTTTTCGAGAAATACATGATTGTGGCCATATTTAAGGCATTAAAGATAACTCAAATACGTTATCAAGTATTTCCCTGTCCATTTTGTCAGGTTAAATAATATTTAAAGTTTGAGTCTCTTCGATTTAGCGGTCCCTATTTCTTTGAATTTAGTATTAAGTACGCCTAAAAGCTACTAAGAAAAGTACTAAATGAGTGAAAGAAATAAACATAGCTGGGCAGCAATTCTACCTAAACTACGCAACAGCGGCAAGACAAGTTCGTAATGTTTATTTGATGTAGAGCCTGCCAAAAAATGTACACAGGTGGGAAGCCACTTTTTAGGGCATGTTTTTGGGGTATATCTGAGATAAGTGCAGGCTAAAACTGGCTGGAATAAATAGTGCTGTCCATGGCTAATCTAAGATGAATGTAGGCTACTTTGAGACTGATGCACTTTCACATATCAAACTTGGTTTTTCATTCCTTAGCTTGCTTGTGCCTTGCCTTATTTGTGGCCTAGATCAAGATTGGTTAGGTAGATTTGGAGCTGGAGGAAGTTGGGAGAGTTGGCGCCAGCAACAGACTGGCAACAACAGTAATTCAGGTGAGATTTCATGATCAAATTATCATGTCAATATTGTACAGATAGCAAATGTTGATGTGTGCCAATGCAGTCCTCCACAAAGTGTTAAAACACACACTAACGTGCACTGGAGGGGGCCTAGTAGACCCCTTCTCATCTCAGGAAATCGCAGAAAATCTCAGAAAGAAAGAGACTTTGAAAAACGCTGGTTGGGGGTGTGTTGCTTACTACCAGTGGTGGTAAGCAACACACAGGACCTGAACTGCATGGAGTTAAAGCAGGACTTTGACTACACTGGATCTTTCTTTGGTATGAGACTTCCAATACCTCTGTAGGTACCTATTAGGCCAATAGACATAATTTTACATCTATGCGGGTAGTTGCCTCAGAGTTTTTACTGCAAGAAGGAATGAACAGGCAGGTGATAATCAGGTGCTGGGGAAAATTTTAAGCATTTGATCTGTCTATAAAAATGCTACCTAAGGTCCACTTTACCAACACATTTTAGGTAGATCTAAATCCTATGTTGACATTGACATTTTTGTCCCTTTTGTTGATATGTGAGATAGAAGTTCAGTGGGGGAAGCTGTGATCAGGGTTCCCAATTGTGTGTAGGTGCACGCTCCCATCCATAGATTAGTTCCCAATAATAATTATTTTCATGATAATTGCCACATTTAATTATGGGGAAATGTACCATAATTGGAAACACTCCTTCCAAAATGGAAACTTTTTCAAAAGGGAAATGCATGTCATTAGGGGAAACTGCAGTCAGAGTAGCCAATAAAAGTTATGATCCCAATACTGGAAACAATGATCCATAATTGAAATTTTCCTTCCAAAACATAAACATGATCTAAAAATGAAAACACAGTTTAATACTTTCTGCAGTAATGGCTTGGTGCTTGAACCTTGTCTGTTGCAAAAAGTGAGAGACAGGTAGATGACATTCAGCATATTGGAAATAGTATTTAAGTATACAATTATCATTTCCAGTTTTTGTGACAAAGGATGCATACGTCCATTGAGTTTGTGACAGCCAGCATACTTTCTGCACTCTGTATTCAGCTGACGTGTGAGAAGCGTAAAACACCCTTTATATTATGCTATCACATTTAATCATAGTGGTTACTGACATTTTTCAAATCTGGGCACCCCAATCATGTTTTTAATCCTTGCCCTCCAGTGTGCATAGCCATCTGCTTTTTTCTTTTGCTTGCACCCCAAATTTTAAAACCCATGCATTCGGGTAAAATTACTATTTTTATTTCTTCGCTTATGAATTTAATAGTCAGTCTATAACACATGAGTCAGACTATAGTGCGATCATTAACTGTGTATCGTAATACTAGTCTTGAAATAGATCCTAGGTGTCTGCTTGTAGGAGGCAACAGCCAGGACCACTTTTCAAGGATTGCTTAAATTGAATTGGTAAGCGCACTGTATAGCCCTGGAAGCTGAAGTGCCCTAAGAACCCAACTCACACGATCACTCACTGTACCAACTGAAGCCTTCACACCACTTCACTCACTTCATGCTGCAAACTGGAACTAGAACATAGATTGTCGAAGGCTGGACCCAGTCATTCTTACTTCCAAAAAGTACGATTTCTTATTTTATTGAAAAAGTTAAGCTTTATCTTTCCAAGCAGTCAGACAGTTGGATGTTAAACTAGAAAAACGTAACATCGAACTGGGCCTCACCAGTTACCACGGCTATGTCTCCCACCATGGTTACGAATCAAATATGGCTTTTACAGCGTGCCTCTTTTGGTTCTGTGCTGCAGAAGGCTAAAATGGGTTCTCTCATCCTCGTTGTTATACCAGGGTGGCATGCTGTGCCGCCCAATAAGACTCGCGAAAATCGACTGAGTATACTGCACCGCTGAGCTTAACCACCCTACAGTTATACTAAGCCGCAGGGGGTGCTATACTGTGCCGCAAAACACATCACAGAAACGAGTAGTGTGTGCTCGTGGGACATCAATCTGTAAATGACCACAGGCACAGGCTGCTCCAAACACACCAGACAAGAACTGGAGGGGTCTTAAAGCTGTTAGCCCCCCCCAACCATCAGCCTAGATCCGGCCCCAGCTATATTTCCGAGGTGGTCAGAGATCCATTTGCATTTAGCAGCCGAAAAACACTACTTGGGTGCATTATAGATAGCTAATGGGAGCATTAGAGAACTAATTTGGAGAATCGTGTCGCTTTTAATCGAAGGGCTTCCCAGTTCAGATCCGTATTTTGAGATCGTCACAACGGCTCGGCCGTACCCAGTTTATATTCACAGCCAAGGCTGCAGGTCAAGGTCATGTCCGAATTGGTGGTCTTGGGGATGCCCACTTCACGTGCTAGCGCTCTTTTCAGGAGTGTGGGCTCATATGAACTCTGGGGTGCCCGACACACTCAATGAAATTCCAAAGTAGTGTTTCGATGAGGTTGGAGCGGGGAACAGAGGGAGGGGAGACTGTGGTCGAAAACATGGGCAGGGGCTTAACTATCCTTTAGGTTAGCCTGTCTCTAATTTTAAGGAAATTGCTTAGTGTTATTAAGTTCAATAGGGCTGCCAAATAAATACAATTTGTATTCTAATGACAGCCCCTTTGAACTATATAAAATAAAATTAAAATATTGATGTTATACTATCACCTTTTAATATGACGCTGTATAAGTTGGTTTAGATTTTTAGACTCCCAGTCATTTTTTTAAATCAACACCACTGTCTCCTTCCTGTCAAAATCAGCACTAAAAGACTTGCTGATTCTACGAATTCCCACCAAATTAAATTTCTGGGAAAGCAACACGATGATAATGCTGAAGCAGTGCATTCTTCTTCTTTAAATTTACTCTGGGAGCCAAGGCCGCCAATCCGCAGTACAAGGGCCCGAAAGGGCATTGCTAAAGTTGTGTGGACACCGTTGGTTTCATTACCGGGCATTTTTTATTCATATTTTGCACGTTTAACTTGGTTCAGGGGTAACAACACACTTAATTCAGAAAAAGACGCACAAGTTGTTCAAATAACAAGTACAGCCCCAAAAATTGCACATGTTGCACGCCCCTGACTACAAATGTCAATTTTTATTTGTTCTTCAAAATAGGGTTTATTGTAAGATAAACCGCTTGTATTTTGAATTTCTAAGATCGGCCGGGTAGATTTTGAAGTCTTAGTGGGGCCGAATCCTCCCAGTCAAAAATAGGGGTGCCAGGGGCCTCACAGAAATAGGGTTAAAGGGTACATAGCACCCAAGATACCTTTACTTAAAGGTACGTTCAAGAGGGATTCCTCCACGCCCGAGTGACGTCACATCTGCGTGGAGGAATTCCTTCACCATTGAGCCATGTGTTAAACTGCTGCTAATGGCACTTCCGGTTACGAATTTGTGAGAATACACGGTAATGAAATTTATCCCAAATGCAATGGATAATCATTTTATTTTCGATTCTGAGCCCCCTTTTTGCAAAAAGTTGGGTATTTAATCATTTAATTTTCCCATGTTATATGCTACGAGGTGTGACGTCACATCCAGTGGTCTGCGCTTGCTGCTGGAGGGGGCTGCATAGAACCTCAATGGGATTGGGACTGAGCATCAGTCTGTGAAACCCAGCTCCCCCTATGCGCCTAACGAAGGCCAGCGGTTGCGTCGAGTTCGGGTCGGGGCCACGCCGATGTAGGTAGGTTTGGTATCTTTTCTAGATGCACGATATTTCTAGGAAAACGGCGAGTTCTAGCACAAATTAAGTATCAAACCTGTGAGTTTCCGACATGATCTTATAATTACATGCCTAATCAGCGCACCAACTGCCAGGGTCATATGGCGTCACTAACCCTTTCCCTGTTGGAAGGGTTTCTCGGCAGCCAGCTTGCGCCTTATGCGGGGAAGCCGCCAGGCCTCAAATCTGGGTAGGCTGCGTGAAAACCAGCTGCGCTGACCACCCCGCCACCACACCTCCGTCCAACATGGTCTATCACACGATGATCTTGGTTGAAATCCGTTCATAAAGGTGTCATGTTTTCTTGAACTCTTGACATGACAGCCACCTGCTCTTGTGCCAGTTGTGCCACGCGCACGAGTGTACACCGCGCCCTGCCATGTATGTACGCTGGTGTCAACGGTGTGTTGTTGGCGGCGGAGGCGTGGCATGAGAACACCCCGCTCGACGCGCCGGCTGACGGCCGGTAACTAAGAGACATTTCCGACAATTGTCGCGGTTCTCAAGGAGCTGCGCCGAGCGGCGTCTTCCGGTGGTGTCGGGCTGGTAATAATGCGGTAATGACGTGGTGACGCCGACCAGGCATGGGAAGCAGGCTAACGTCCAGGCTGAACACGATGAGAAACGGGTCTGCCGTTCCTGTAAAACAAACTATCGGTTATATTTAAGTATTTCAGGTGATTTTTTATCAACACTCATCCTGAAAACGCATGGACTGACGGAAGTCATGATAACGATGCAAAGGAGGCCCAGTGTCCGCTTCTTATCACGTTCCATCGAATGACCACTGATGATGATCCTCATTAGACCATGCCCATTACCAACTGACCTGCGGATCCGCACGCGTGCCCCACTACGCCGCCCTCCAGTTCTTCCTCACCAAATGCACTTCGGACACCGACCAATTACTGCCGTTCTAGAACAGATTCATAACTGCCAATTAAGCGGCGAGGCTTGTCTGTTCCGAATTTATGGCAATCAATAAGTCATCCGGCTTTCCTCATTACAAATTGTGCCCGTACTATGTCCGGTTGACCTAAAAGATACTTGTGTGGAGCGAGGTTATTGTACCGGGTGACTTTTTTTAGAATCAGTGAATGCCATCTTACCTTACAGGTGTCCATTTTGTTATATATATATATATATATATATATATATATATATATATATATATATATATATATATATATATACATCCATCAAGTGGCAGGTACAAGGGGGAAGGAGCCTTAACCCCCCCCACACGAAATGTCAGAGCAGGTTAATTAGTAAATTAATAGGCAGAGGCTGATCCGACGAGATGGCCGGGGAAGCTCGAGCTCCCTCCCCCCGGGAAGTACTGGAACCGCCACTGCATCCGACCATCTCTTCCTTTTCATCACAACTCAGTACACTTGTATGGCAGAACGAAATTCGTTATGAATATATTCAAAATTATATAAGAGGAACTGAAAATGGAGGATTTGGAGCCACAAAGCTAAGAAACTCTGTGAGAAATTTGAGAAAATTGGTAAAAACAAAGCACTTGATTCTTATTTTCACGTAAGCGCTTAGTCGGCGTTCTGACTTGGCAAAGTGATGTGTGTTAACTCAGGGAAGTTCCAGTCCACAACCAGTGTAGTCACACCATGACAATCACTTGAATAATACGGCCTTCGCTATTTTAGACTGGCACTGCCAAAAGTAAATCTAAACAGAGCCACTGATCTTTTCACCGGTACACGCTCACACGGACCGCAGTGCGTTTTTGCCCGAACGTTAAATGACCTAACTCGCAGCGTGCACCTCGTGGTGGTTCATTTATCACGCGTCCACGTACAAAAAGGCTTCAACTGGCAGCCAACTAGCGTTGGCGTCTGCCAGTCAGTAAACCATGCGTTGTTTTATTGGTGTTGGCTGGCGCCGGGAAAACACGACGGGAGACCGCTATACCGTTCGAGCGCATCGGAAGATAACACCGGCCGGTGGCCGAGACCGTGAGAGAGGCCGCTGATCCAGATCGGCTATCGCGCGGATCTGTCTTGCGCAGCCGGGGACCTCGAGATGAACGACCGCTGAAGGCCCACCCAAAGAGATCGGACTGAATTACGCCAGGTGAGTTGATGATTTAGTTTCTGGTCTCAGAAGAAGCTTTATTGGATTGGTTGGAGATTACTGCGTATCAAGGCATTATAATGTCGTTCCTCTATGCTTTGTAACGGATTGGTCTCGACTTACAAACCGCGTTCTTAAGTCATAGGTAGGGCGGCACACCAGTCAACGAAGCCGGCATAAAATGTCAAGATCAAGTTCCTCTCTTTACGTTGTTTTCTTACTGAAATAGCCAAGTGCTTATTAGCACCATGCCTTAACCCTCCCACCGGGGGCCATCGATGGCCCCCTAAGGTTTTTCGGGATAGCAGAAAATGACGAGGCGCAGCACCGCGGTTGAGGGCTCTACCTCTCACTGCATCATTTTCCCATCATCCTGAAATTTTACCCGGTCACCCAAGGTGGTCCCGACGAGGTCAACCAACGTCACCTCACTTCACCTTTAGAGCTCTGTAAGAGCTACATTTCAAGTCGATCGATTTGAAACTTCCTACACTTTATAACCCTCCGGGTCTACAAGGTGTATATCCGGGATTTTTCGATTTCGTGCCCTGAGGTCAGGTCACGAGGCGACCTCTCCCATTGGAAAAGGATGGGAAAAGTTGTTTCATGATATAAAAGCCACAAAATGATTACAAATACTAGACTGCTCAGAACAACATTTTGGACACCCTTTCATGGATTCCAGGGGTCATATTTGCCTTTGACTTTTCCAGGTATGGTCAAATAGGTCAAAACAGTATTTTGACAATAACTTTGATCTAATTGAGCTAGAGCGGTGAAATAAACACCATCGTGTTTCTTGTCACTGGCTTTTATTTGATATACAGAAGGTCACTTTGACCTTTCTGACCCCAGGTAATATTAGGTCACGAGGTGACCTCTGGCGGTCAAACCACTGGCGATCTTACGTTCCACATAGCGAAGTACAGGCAATTTCCTATAATTACTTTACCGGCCTAATAGTCTATGACATGAGTTTGGTTTGTTATATTGATATTTGAGTAATAGCCGATCTTGACCTAATTTGACCTCTAGGTCAACCATTGACCTGAGCACTAAAACATGGTAACTGATTCACGCGAGCTTTATTGCACTTTGCAGATTTGCGCTAACGCCCATATTTTGAGTTGGGGCCACATGCCCCGGTGGGTCATGGGTTAAAATTGGTTAATATTTCCCATGCATTAGACTCATGGCCATCATGCGCAACTAAATCCGAATGCATGTCTTATCAGTGTATTTGAGTATGCTGGACGTCGTAATCTATTTTTCCAGCGTTCTCTTTTTCTAATCCCGTTTGGAATTGATGATTTCTTTTGTTATCTCCACCACAAACCTGTGGTGATTCGGCGCTACAAAAAATCGTATTCACTCCTCGCCGTGAAAAGCGAGCAAAGTGAAACAGAACGCTGCCTCTGTGAAAACTGGCGTCAGAGTAAATATTCCTCGATGAAAACTATTGATGCATTTATAAGAGACCATTATCGCAGTAAAACTATAACGCTGAAACAATCTTAAACGTTTATTAAAGGGAATGTGGCACCTTTATAACGTGATTTTAACTCAGATAGCCAAGTTGTAAAGCATGCCGGAAAACCCGTTACACAATATATAATTTGTCTTGAAACTCAATATTTCCCTGGGGAAAAGCTAAAAACCTACCTAAAATGTACCCCACATATACCCCAGCCAGGCGGCCACAGTGTTCAGCTGTTGCTGTGACGTCAGCGCTGTCATCACACTCACAGCTGACAGCTGTGGCCGCCTGGCTGGGGTAGATTTGGGGTACATTTCAGGTAGGTTTTCAGCTTTTCTCCACGAAAATTTTGAGCCTCAAGACAAATTATATGCTAAGTACTGGGTTTTCTGGCATGCTTTACAACTTGGCTGTCTCAGTTAAAATCACGTTATAAAGGTGCCACATTCCCTTTAACCATCGACCCGCCGGGGGCCATCGATGGCCCACTTTAAAGTTTTTTTCAGGATAGCAGAAAAACGAAGAGACGCAGCACCGCAATTGAGGGCTCTATCTCTTACCGCATCATTTTCCCACCATCCCTGAAATTTTTTACCCAGGGTCAACCAAGGTCAGGTCACCAGGTCAGGTCAAACAAGGCCACCTCACTTCAACTTTTGAGCTCTATAAGAGCTACATTTCTTAGTCGATAGATTTGAAACTTCCTACACGTCATGATCTCTCCAGGGTCTATACAATGTACATCCGGGATTTTTCTATTTCGTGACCTGAGGTCAGGTCTCGTGACCTATCCCATTGGAAAAGGATGGGGAAAGGCTGTCTTATTATCTAAAAGTCACAAAAACGATTTAAAATGCTCTGCTTGCTCAGAGAGGCGTTCTTGGACACCCTTTCACGGATCCCAAGGGCTATATTTGCCCTTTGACGTCTACGAGGTCATCCGAGGTCACCAGAGGTCAAATATGGTATTTTGACAATGACTTTGACCTAATTAAGCTAGAGCGCTGAATCAAACATAATCGTGTATGTCTCGTCACTGCCTTTCATTTTATATACAGTAAGGCCAAATTCTGACCTTTTGTGACCTTAGGTCATATCAGGTCACGAGGTTACCTCTGGAGGTCAAACCACTGGCGGGAGGTCATTACGTTTCACAAAGTGGTAAAAGGTCTGGCATTTTCCTATCAAAATTACTTTACCAGACCTCAATAACTCTAATGGTATAAGAGTTATGCCCAGTTTTGCATGGCATATTTGAATAAAAATAGCCTATCGTGACCTAACTTGATCTGTGGAGGCAAAAAAATTGACCTGAGCGCTTAAACATGACGGACAGTTTCTTACTGAATTTACGCGGGCCTTCTAATGCACTTTGCAGATTTGCGCTAACCACCATATTTTCGGAGTTAGAGGGGGCCATCGATGTCCCACCGGTGGGGCGAAGGTGGCGCTGGACCCATGATGGGGCGCGGGTTAAGCGTGATATTGCTAACGTGCTGTCAGCCTAGCAATTTATATAAACTCGTTTGTACTGGAGTGAGTTGAAATCCCGAGAAAGGGATGGGCTCGGGGTCAGGACCCTCCCCCACCCGGACCCCCCCATAGGCTTTGTATAGGGCTTGTATTGCCGAACAGGCGTTAACTCAGCCAGGACCCCCTCCCCCTCCGAATCGAGAAGAGATCTCCAGCCATGTGTGTTGGCATCCATGGGAAAAAGCGATTGACAACTAGAAAAACCTGATAATCCAGCTATCTGGCACACCTCTTCCGCTTGAGTGTTAAATACCTCCATAACGGCAGTGGTACCAGCTCTGACTGCGTGTTTTAATTGCATGGGCGTTGCCGGGCCGGTAAGTTTCTCTTCACTGCCACGAACGCCCGCGGGTTCACCCCACAACACTTCTGTGGGAACCGAAAACGTACGAGCCCATCCATCCGACGCCATCCACACAATGCCCCGAACCAGAGGCAAAAAAGTCCGGTTCTATTCTCCCGTGCAGCTTGTCTCAGTGGCTCAAAAATAATGTGAGCAAATCAAATTATCAAGTGTATTTTTCATAATTACATTTCATTTTTCCGCATCATTCATCCTAGTAGCATCTGTGACGAGGTACTGACAGTTATTGTCGCCTCTATGCCAGGCACTCGTCTCATGAATGATTCAATGTTTCAGCGGCGGTCAGCTGAATTCGTTAGCCTGTTCGGACCACGGACTGTCAGTTGGACTGGGGCAGACCAGCTGGACCACATGCCGACCGCAGTGGCAGATGGTCCCAGAGTGCATGGGAGGACGGTGCAGCACTCTGCCGTCACGGCCTGAAGTGGCATAGGCGATCCTTCAGGTCTTGGAAGATCTATCAGTCCTCAAAGACTGCAGTCTGCGAGGACTGATCAGAGGACTGAGGATCGGAGGATTTGAGGACTGAGTTGGACCGGTCCTCTTTTACCAGGGGAAGTCCTACTCAGCTCCTTTATTGGTCTGAATAAATAATGCAGGAAGTTTACGGATGCCACACTGGAGGAAAATCATATGCCTGAAGTTTCTGTGGGGAATTTAACAAGGAAACCGCCAATGTCTGCAATGCCAGTCAGAGAAAAATGACTGCAAATCCGTGGTCTCTGGTTGGCTCAATTCGGACGGCCATGATAACCGTAAGCGTTGCATTGTTGGATAAACTTTGACTTTTATCATAACCGCACCAAAAAACTTGTAGTCATCACTCCGAGAACTTGGCGGCCTCTCAGATTAGAATTGCCTCGACTTGAAGCTGGCCTCGTGTCTACGCTAAGCATTTAATGGAAGGTATTTAGCTTGATACGGGTAGCGCCGCTGGCAGCCTATATGTTCCACGTGGGACCCGTGCGGACGCCGCAGTGCCCCCAGGCTCCGGATGTTTGTTCCCAGCTGTGTGGATGCTCGCCTAGATTGAACAGCCTGTGGAAAGAGTTGATGGACGACGAAAGGCTGACAGGTGTAAACGCTGCGTCGACAGCCGAGTGGTTCTCGGCCGTCGACCGGACCTCGATTTCGGCTCAGTGCGAATATCGACTGGGTTCAGAATTTCGTTCATCATGCATGTTCTACACCCATCGTGTAACCAATTGGAAAAACGAATTATTTGCCATTTTCGAGTGCGGCAACCGTTCTAGATGAATTGCCAATAGGGCTGCTAATGTCGCTTTTCGTAGGAATTCTTCTAGATTATTTTTCTGATTACAGATGCACTGCGATATCAGCAGTCGGGAGGAACAGCTAAAGACGGGCATGGTGTATGCCTAGACCTACAGACGGCCGCTGAGGGGGGCGGAATATACCACTCCTCACCATTAAACCCAGGCAGACGGCAGACTGTTGGCCAGACTACAGCAGTGCCCCGGAGGCCTGCAGTGCTTCTTAGCGGGCAACTGGGGTGAGGTGAGCCGTCCCTGTAATTGCTGATTCATAGCTACGCAGCGGGTCGAGTCTTCCACCTGTGCTGTTTTCTAATCGAAATTAGTAAGATTCCTGACCTCCATCAAAGCCCAGTGCCGCTGGTGTCCGCCACCTCTGTTGGAGCCTGGCGCTTGGTAACTCTTCTGGCCAGGGTTTGCCTCATCTCCTCCGTCTCCAGGTAAGAGGCGTACTCTGCTGGTCATGAGGCTAGAGAGGTAGCCAATGGAAGAGAGACAAACCCAGGAGATGGCATCATTGAAGGACTCGGGCTGACACAGAAGGGGAAACGTTTACCCCACCCAGCCGGTCATTACCCATTGCTAGTCTTTTGAGAGGAAATTGTAGAGCTTACGTGTGACCAGGAGCTTCGGAACTATGTTCAAAGTTGGGGGGCAGCGGGAATTTTTAAGTCATTTCTTTCCAGTCGACGCCATAGGTTTAATGGTTAAGAATCATGAAAGTTGAGGGGCAGCTGCCCCCTCCCCCCAGCTCCTACGTCCCTGCGTGTGACTGAATAATGTGTTTTGTCATGCCCCAATGCTGATATTTTTCTCTTTATTTTTTTCTAAAAATATTGTCGCATTGACTGCAATGCTGCTTATGCTTCAAATCAGGCAAGCTACAGACATCGCAATACATTGGCGCAATGTAAATTTCAGTCAGAGAAACAATGTTAAGGTATCCACACCTCGGTCACAAAGGAATTTGTTCAACTATATTTCACGTAGGCTGTTTCGCAGAGAGCCTCTGCCTTCTACTGTCAGCAGCCGAACTAGCTGGGGTGCACAGGCCATCACTGAAAGCGCCTTCACACCGCCTGCGCGAGACCACGTTGGCCGACGCGCCCCTCCCCATTGTTGGCTGTTTGACCCGCCCGGCGGGACATTGGGATGAATCCCAGAGACCCGCCTGTTGGCACGCACTCCGTGTGCCGCGGAGCCGACTTTGAAGATTTCGGGATGTTTTTGTCCTCATTAGTCCGGCAGAGGGCCGTGTGTCACAGAGCCCTGGGCTCCAGGAAGTCACAAAATACAGGGCAGCGCATATTTTGTCGTTTCTGAAGATCCAGAATCTTACATCTATTGTATTTTGGATCCAATATGTCTTGCCATCGGGGCAGCATTGATCTAGACAGCACACTTTCCCTCCGGCTGTCAATACAGGCATAACGAGCATCAGTGTGTGTCAGCTTTGAAATGATGATGCGTTAACGTCACGTGGTTCTTCCACTGCTCTTTGATTCTGTCTGGCACCATATGCGTGCAGTCAATCAGTATATCGATACCAACGCACTGCAATTTAAAGGCATTCACAAGCCGATTACGCATTCCGCAACACATCACGCCAAGCGACGCTATAAGCAAATCTGTGGTCTGTTTATTATTCTGGTTTGTTACAGTCCGTTCTTCGCTCGTTTTCTGGGCTGGTTTACCATGATCTGTAGAGATCCAGGACGGCTGGTGGCTTTGGACTACGGGTGTTTTTTTAAGCTGGTCCCGGTCCTAGCTCCATTCCTGGTCAAATTAGCCTGGTCCCGGTCTCATCCCACTTTAGTCCCGTCAGGGCCAGGTGCTGCCCCAGTGCCCGAACTGCAGAGCTGAAAAGTTATACCTCTCCTTCGGATCCGCTTCCAGTCAAATTTACTCCCTCCCCCTGCTACGGGGACCACAACACAGCTGGAACGAAGGTGCACGTGCCTCGAGCCGAATCGCGCACGCACAAAGCGTGTGCCATCAAATCAGCGGAGACTGTTTGACGCCGTCGTATTTCACGTGCCAAGGTCATGCCGTCTGTCATTGTGGACGCCATCGGCCGCTGCTCGACCACGTAATCAAACTGTCCTGTCCCGGTGACAAACTGCAGCTATTGTGGCGTCGGCACTGTGCGACACACACCGTCGCCAGCTTACAGCAGAGCGGCCCGAGCTCAGTCCCTTGGTGAACGCCGCGGGGAGCTCCAAAGGAGAGCCGCCTGCGCCAGTCGCTCACTAGCGCTCTTTGGCGCTCACGTGCGCTCAATTGTTTGAGCGTTGGCCTGCGAGAGATTTAGTGGCTTGCTATGCATTAAGGCCGCGTGTCCTGAGCGTTGGGGTAGCGTTTTTGTTCATGGTGATCTCTAAGGGTAGCGGGCAAGTACAGACCGGCACATGCGTAACAAATGAATAGAGGTGGACGTAATCCAACTTTTTTCTTCCCCTGATAGTGTCTCCAATTTATTTCCACGACCTTCAGGCCCTTGTTTGCTTGATTTTATTGTTTTCATTAGAGTCCAGGCGCGGTCGAAAGTGTGTTTTCTCTTCTCTCTCTCTCTCTCTCTCTCTCTCTCTCTCTCTCTCTCTCTCTCTCTCTCTCTCTCTCTCTCCAAAATTTGGAGTTTCCACGCAACTACTTTCTTGTCAAACTGAAACGATTGTTGAGGCAATAGGTCAGAGCTATCGTAGTCGCGATCAGTGAATTATGACCGCAGATGAACAAACCATTCTGTTTCATGGTGGTGATTAGAACTTCTATCCTTGACGAAGAAAATGTACCTTAAACTTCAAGAGTAAATGTCTCCTCCACATGAAGAGTCATAAGTAACAGAAGATCGATAAAATGTTATCTTTGTCAGAGTGCAAACATTTGAGCGACTATGGAACTTGTTCTGGATGTTCAATTACAGACATGGCTGGAAATTTCTTCTCGATCCAGGGGGTCCTGGGTGGGTTAACGCTGGCACGGCAATACAAGCCCTATACAAAACCTATGGAAGACCCAAAATCCAGGGCTGTCCTGACCCCCCAATCCCCACCCCCCCCGAGATTCTCGACCCATGATTACAGATTATATTATTGCTACCGTGTACCATTTTAGCATATAGGTAGCTTATTATATTTCGCAATAATAAAAACTATAGTAGCCCGTGGATTTGTGACACTATCGCCAAGTTCACAAGTAGCTGAATCTTAAAGTTTAGGACGGTTGGTGTTGATAGAGCTTGATGAGGTTTCTAATGTTGTGGTTCCGCTAACAATCTATTATTAAATGCATCAAGGGAAAGTGATTATTGACAAGCAATCATCGCTTCTCAATAATGTTTGTTTCTCTATGAATAAGGTATGGATTCCCGGTTCGCCCCTGGTTCAACATCAGGCCTCACTAATAACCAGCAGGTCAGTTTCATATATCATCGGAATTCAGTGTGGACTGTCAAAGTGGATAACCAAAGATAATCGGACGTGAACTCTTCATCACTACTAATCAGATCAAGAAGCCCAGCATGGCAGCCGCATAACAACGGACGCCAGCGAGTGTTCGCGTTCCAACACTCCCGCCGGTTAATTACCATCTGAAAGAGAGCCCGAACCTCGGCGGCACCACAGGCCTGGGGCAGTCACGGTCTAGCTGGCCACGTTATCTGACCTAAACAGGGGAGCCTGCACCACTCTGTTTGAAAGAAGATGAAGAGGGTGCAAGGGGCAGGGAGGATGATAAAATAGGTCGGGTACAACGGCACTCTAAACCATTGCACTGTAACCAATGTCATTGCTATTGCCAACCTGTCTTGTCTATCTCACCAATTTAATCTTGTCGGGAGAATTACAAGGTGAGAGAGAGAGAGAGAGAGAGAGAGAGAGGGAGAGAGAATTGAATTTTATGACACAAAGCCAGCTTTACCAAAAAAAAGATCATTAGAAAGCTGCAGCTGTTGCTGATGGTGCTGTGTGCCAGTCCGAAACGTTAGTAAGTCGACTATTTCATGAGTTTTTTTATGAGAATTAATGAAGTGTCCCGTTTGGAACACAGTAATTGAGTCTGACCATGTCAGTTAAATCCATCCACTACGAAGACCTAGGCCTTCTGAGCTGAGCACTACCTTTCCATTTCGACCACCGTTCAATGTTTGAAGCGTATCACTAATCATTAAAAGCAGCATTCCCACACACAGTAGCATGGTGTGCCTCCATGAGGACATTGTGTTTTCCCCAATTTGTATCTGGGAGCGATAGTCAAAGAGAGCTCTCTGTAGACCCAAAGATATAGATTTTACTGCTGTCTTCTTTTTAGAGACGTTTGCTCCAAACTTGCCCACGTATTCAATAAGACTAGTTAAGAGGCCATGACGGAAAAAACACAGCAGCCCACGGATAACTATATCTGCAATTATTTAGAAGAAAGGTACAGGTCCATAGGAGAGGAAAATCCGATGAGTTACGGAACAATAAAATCATCCCCAGTTTGCCCGCAAAAATGGATCCGATCTTCCCGACACAACCACCACATCCCCGGACCTGACGGCTTCCAGCGCATTAACGACTGTCATTCCTAGGGGATGGTCAATGAGACAGTGCGTGTGGTCTCCCGTGTCGCGGGTCCTTCTCCCCCTCCTTCACCCTTCGTCGTCGCTTCCGGACCAGTTAACAGGCGAAGGGGAGAGAACGGTGACGTCACAGCACCCAGTGACTAGACATGACGCAGATGAGCGCCAAAGGATGTCATCTGTCACTGAATGACTAGGTCTGTGTGGCAGGGTTAGCACGCAATTCTACTCTCCTGTCTTCGAACGTGAGAAATAATGATGATGGAACGAAGAGTTTGGTTCGGGTGAACTTTGATATGCAACTGTTGTTTACAGACCTTGGAAAAAGAGGTGAAATATTATAGTGAAGCATTCGTATGACTTCTATTATATCTTTGATTTATTGTCATGTTCTCCATATACCTACAGGCAGACCTATTTTTGACTGCCAGTCCTACCTTTCTCTCCTTCATCGGTGACAGCTGCAGACACCCATGGGTGGGATCAAGGGAGGGTGATCAGAAACACCTTGGATCCAGGTTAAATACTAGTGTTTTACTTCTTAGAGAGTAGCTAGAAATTACAAAAACCGTCAAGAGTGAACGACATACGAGGCTTGCATTGGAAAACAGAGAGGCTACCAAGGCACGTACTTTATCCTAAAGATATTGCGATACTCATCCGGCCCTGCAGAGAATATCGCAAGAAAACCCGGCATCCCACACCATGTTGCATGACTGACGTACTTACATACCTACCTTCATACACCATCCACCATAATTCCTGATCTGCTGCTGCAGCGGACCGTAATCTGATCACGTGATCACTCCCCCTCCCCGCTGCATGTGATCTGAGGCCGAAACTGCAGCGATCGTGACGTCACCGGTGCAGAGATCTGTGCAGGAGTGGTGCTGACAGCAGGCGATCTCTGGCCTGTCAGGGTCAGGGCCGGCTCACAGGTGCCGCCGATGCAGAGCCAGCCTGATCGGTCCGGCAGCTGCCGACTTATCCTCGGTTTAAACGCCAGGGTTGTGCCGACTCCTCCCTACCCTAATAAGTGTAGATATCGAGGCTTTATGAGCCGGAAATCAACCGGAATAGTCCGATAATGAAATATAGAATAAGGTTCCCAAATAGAGCTTGAGACCAACTGTTAGGGGACTGGCGTCAAAGAAGAAGTTTCTTTTCGAATCTCAGTAGTGAAAGGGTGTGGGACGTGCCCTCACAGAGATCACGATCACTGAACACCTAAAACATGGTGTAGAAACGCTCCAGGACTACCCCAAGCAAACATTCAGTCTATAGCCCCGCTCTTGATGGCCACCAAGCGCCGTAAATGAAGACTTGGTAGCGAGACTTGGACCAAATAAGACATGTTCACTTGAGCCATTGAAGAGGCCAAGTTTCGCTGTTAGGTACTTGTAGTATGCCGAAGTCTTGAATTTGACTGTAAGGGTATGTTTCAATGTTTCCGAGACCACTTTAACTAATGCACTCCCTAAAGGCCATACCGCTGGGTTCAAAGTGTCATGGTGTCTACCGAAAAGCAATGGTGCAAGGGAAAATAGCGTGCATGTTTTTCAGTCGACTTGGAAGGAATTGATCGCCAGCCCGCACTGAAAGAAAGGAGCGTGCGCTTTTCTAGCCCCTGCAGTCTCAAAGTCTTAATGTCCTAGCAGGATACAACTTCCACGTGTGAAACATGGAATAAATAATATACTAATTTTGGATCATGATAAGAAAATTTAAGTAGTTGCATAGAAAATAATCAGGATTGAAGTAAATGGATGAATTTAAGAGTAAATTTAACGAGCCTATTTCAACTGTCACCATATGATGATGAGCAAAGGCGAAACTCTGCGTTAAATACATTGATTGCTATCAGCATACTAAGTTTTGTCTGGGAGTATTTGTGGTCACGTACAACGGATAAATATGGAGCGCATATGCGTAACAAAATTTCTTTGTTTGTATGCCATCTATGATACAGGTTAATCGATGTGCCTGCGCGTTTAAAACCATGTTACCTTGAGTTTGATGGACTGAAGACCACCGAGACTGGCTAAGATTCCTCAACAACAAGGTAAAGAAGAACAAAAAACCGGAGCATTTCAAGTGATCGGCTGACCTGCCTTGGATCGAGCGGCATAACGTTAGATTGGTATGGCGATCGAGTTATTGCCTTGGCCAACGCACAAGGCTTTAAATAATTTATCATGGCCTAATCGGCGACAAACACTTTTATATTTTAAGTTTGTTTCGGCTCTTGAGATATTGGTGCGACATAAAGTGCTATAAAGCTTAAAGCAACCAGCCCTTGCAGCCACTCTGTTTTCGCCAGAGGTAAGTGCCGTTACCAAATTTTCAAAACTGCTACTGCCACTTGCACGACCTTGGCGGGCTGAAACTTCTACCGCTGCCAGCGCTACTCTTTCAAAATATCGAAACCACTACCCATTACTCCACTATTTTGATATTTCTACTCTTTATAGCAAAGCATTAATAGATACTAACCGCCACCAAAAATCCGTTTTTCTATCATAATCCAAACTTAATTCAAGGAAAACTGCTGCTTATCTGTACATTACATAAAATCGAGAGCTTAATTGTAAGATATGCAAGCTAAATTATCATACAACTAAAACATTTAAAACACTTCCTTTTGTTCTTCTCACGAGGACCAACATTTTTCCTCAATCTCCACCCCCTTTTTTGGAGTGACGCTCCCCTCAGCAGGCCATCGGAAACGGTAGCGGTTGGAGTTCTATCGAATCCACTACCGGCCACTCCGCTCCTTTTTGGTTATACAAACCACTATCGCGACCCCGCTACCATTTGGAGAGCCTGTAAATAGCGAAGTAGCGGAGTAGTGGACTAAAACAGCAGACCGCCCGGCCCTGGTGTTCACCATTAAATCGCCGTTTCATGTCATCAGCATTGAGCGCTGTTGCCTCGCGCCCGTGAGCTAGAGGCGGGCCGACGCGGGCGTACTGGTCAACTGTCCAGACCGGTTTAGGACGCTGCATTTCACGGTTCCACGAGGTCGCTGGCAACTGTGCCAAGCCCCCGCCGCCCTCCGCCCACTGTAGAGGGCCGAAGGTGCAGTCGCTGCACGTTCTGGACAATTGCACCGGTGAGCCTACCCACCAAGCTGGAACTATCACTGCACTTACCGTGATTAAATCATTATTGTTTGATCGTGAGATATGTTTGAACTTGTCGATTTCCTTTTTATGATATCATAAGATTCTCCAAGTAGCCTTACTGCGAAACAGCGAACACAAAGAGAAAGTTCTTGTCAGATTTCTCTTCCCTTGATGCCGTGACTCAAGCAGTGTGCCTTGATATTGCAAACAGTGTCCGTGCAACACCCCTCTGCCCAGTGCCCATGGCTCAGTGTATGCTGATGCACGTAACATCTGTGCACGCAGGACTGGAATTGTTATTCCGCAGGTGGGTATGTGCCATTAGTTGGAGCACTGAACAAAAAGTTGAGTACACCCCAGTCCGGTCAATTAGTTTTGCGATGTGATATACTGATCCAACTACCGACCCGGCGCGGGGAGCTCTGTCGGTTGAGAGCGAGGCTCCGGTCCGCTGCTCTGAACCCACGCGCTGGAATTGCACGGAGAGGCTTAGAATCGGCTCCCGTGAGACAATCCTGTGCTAAAACATTTACCCGATGTAGGCTAGCAGGAGATAAGGCTGCCCTGAATGGATCCACCGTGCCTGTGCTTTGTGGGATGTTAAAGGCTAGCTTTCTGCACTTCGTCTGCCAGGAAACGTACCTACGTCTGGCTGGTGGGATAGGAGGCTCTGCGAGAAAAAGCTTCATTAATAATTTTAATGAGATGACGATCCCAAACGTTTGGCATGCCATAATCAGAAAAAAAATCAACACACAAGGAAATCAGCAGTTTTCTTTTACATTGCCTGGACAGAAGACAAGCAATCCCTGGTCTCATTTTGCCTCATGATTTTTTTCTCTCACTGAAGGAAAGAGCGTGTCCCCTTCCTTGAATATCTGTAATATTAACGTATTTCATCTGGTTCTAGAATTGTTCCCCAAATGCCCGGGAAATATAATTATTCTTGCTCCTAGCACATTTATCTTGTCGCGACCTTCCGGTGTTTTTAGGTTTACCTTATGAGGTGTTGTGTTAAGGGCGCATTGGATTGTCTATAAGTGCACTTTTAGCTTAAAACCAATGCTTATAGTCTCCTTGCCACTCATCGACATTTGCGTGCTAACGCGTGTTGGATGAGCAGACACTTAACGATCCCATCTTCTTTGAAAGATATGGATCCAAGAGCGGAAATGCCTCCGGGCTGTCTGATTTCCGAATTGCAAAAAAATTATATCCTAGACCAGCTGGAAAAATATTATTTCTTGTCACTCTTCAAGGAAATATTAACAATTCATTTTAGCAAACAAAATTAAAACTCAAGTGGTCTAAAAGTCAAAAAATAGTTCAATGTAGTGAAAGAATATCATTTTTCTTACTCCAATTCAGCGAGGACCCAATGAAGCTGATCTGTCCTTTCGATTGATTTGTTATCGGTATTTTTCTGTCAGGATGTTTCCTGTCCATTTCCGGCTCTGAAAGATCTTCCGAAGCTGGGATCATTAGCTTCCGCGCACTGATCGCACGAAAGGCGGCGTCCATTAACTTGTCACGATGATGCAGGCCGATCGAAGTGGTAATGGGGCTTCTATAATCGCCAAGTTGTCACCCACAAGCTGAGTTATAACTCTTTGATGAACTTCTATAGAAGAATAGCTGCAGATAAGAAACAAAATGATAATATAAGAAATAGATATACATATATATATATATATATATATATATATATATATATGATAGAGAATAATACGAAAAAGACAACGCTGAGGTATTTCGGCAGTATGAGTGTAAAATTGCTGCTTCACTTTGGTCACATATAACAACACACAACCCGTCATCGAAGACCGTAATTACTTAAATGGGCTTATAGAACCTTTGGTCCATAAATTCGAAGCCCAGAGGTAAGCTTCAGCTATATTCTACGCTTTTATCAGCTGTAATGGAACTTGGCTATCAACTCAGTTGACACCGTATGACCTCTGGTAATTCCTCTTTAATTAGGAGCGATCAACATCTAGTTACTGTAAGTGACAAAATACAGATGATTACACCGCCTCCACTGACATGAGTCACCTCTCAGTACCCGCGACCCTCATTACCCGACAGCACTGATACCTATCCAATTTCCCTGCGAGGCAGCGCGAACCTCTGTCTGCGCGAGAGCCTCGGACCCTGCGGCTGTTTCCCAGGCCCACTTTAGCGGGACTGACGTGCCACGCGTGGAAGTCATTGGCCATTTCCTGTAGTGAAAGAAAACCGTCGGGAAACTGAGAAATCCATCATAGCTTGAGGCTCGTTCAGCCAAATACGAGCTAAGGTATATGGATGAATTTTCTTCGAGTAGACTCAACAAAAATCAGCCTTGCCACTGAGTTTTTTCCTAATTCCTGTAATGGTGTTAGGACGCGCCGTTATCAGCTCGGTTTTACAACTCATCGGTCGTGACCGGCTGTCGGCGCAGAGCCTTCCAGTTCCGGCGCGCCTGGAGTCCAGATCAGACAGTAGAGGCCTGGTCCCGAGCTCGCCAATCGCACCTGGTCTATCTGCCCGGCCAGGTACAGCCACCCGCGCAGCCAGCTCGGCACCGGTGCAGCAGCCGCGGTCAGGAGCAGAGAAACGCACCAGCCATGCTGATTAACACTGTTGACACGTGTGTAACACTGAGGCAAAATGGTGTTGGGCGTCGTGAGGCCACCGCAAATTTGCACGCTGGCGCCGCCCCTGCGACGGGCGCGAGTCGTCGGCGGCGCCCGGACGGCTCTGGCGGGGCGGCAGGACCGCGCGACGCCGGCAGTCAGGCCGCGCGAGCGTGCGGCGCGAGGAGGGAGGTGCGGGGCTGTGTTGGGGTGTTTGCGAGCCACATGCGTCATTGGCTGTGAGAGGAAGATACCGATCTGCACGGTGAGTGTGATATTTGGCTTGGACTTAAGTAGGGAAATTTATTTTCCTACTCGTCATGACAAACTTTGGAAACTGGTTTTATTCATATGCGATATGATTGTGCAGGTTAAAAGTTTCGTTTATATTCTCATTTGAAAGGATAGCAGGTGTTTGCACACATCATCACCATTTGACGCTCACTTGTTGGAGGTTGAAAGCACTTGCCTTACTATATAAGGCAATGCTTGACTATGGGGACAATAAACACTGCTAGTCCTTTTACCACGAACTATTAAGGCAACCCATTGGGCATAGCTTCAACAAGTAAAGGGCACACCCGCATGCCATGTAATATAGTCTAAAACAGAAGGTGGCTTTGTAACTGAAACATTATAATTGAAATGTCTATATCCGTCAAAGCAGGGCCGCGGTCGTGCCGGCCCGGGCCCTCAATCATGTATCCTCGACATCTCCACCACCCGCCCATAGCTCTGTTCTCGCGTTGGAGTGCCTGTCGCTGCCCAGTCTGCACCTCTGGCCCAGGTGCCCATCTTTGGCCCGGTTTGCCGCTTCTAACGCCCCGCATCGCGGCGGCGGTGTGGCGTCACCGCCCAGTTCGGATGGGAGATCCCCGCGGCGCCGCGCGGCGTTTTACGGCCGCGTGGACCCTCCCCGCTCATCAAGTGGCCAAATTCTGGAGGTTGTCCGCATTCTTGTGGACCGTTCTCGTTGAGAGGTCATTCAGCTGGCTTTAAGACAGAAAATTGGCCGCAATTTTTGTTGATATGCATCAATAGGGAGGATGAATACCACGCTGTGGCACTCCATCAGCGAAGAGTATTTAGGTAGTATTCAAGGAAAGCATTCAGGTTCTCCGGGCTTCAAGGCGAACTTGCCTTTAGTATCATTCACTGATTGTTCCAAATTACATGCTTCTCTTTGGGACATTTTTCTGCTGAGTAATGAAAGAAACCTGGTGTTAGAAGCCTTTTATTTACAAGCAGCTACACTGGAGTATTAGTAGACATGTTAGACTCTTCCTAAATAGTGGCATGGCATTCATTAATAGATAAATAAAGCATTATTCAATGAGATATTCAGCCTATGAGATGAGAAGTTTGACGCTCCGCGTGTGCATTGCCGGCAGTGCATATTTTCACCCGCCCAACGGAATTAATGAATATTTACATGCATACATTGCGGTAAATGCTGACGAAGTAGGAGTTTTGTAGCTCTGCAGCTCCTGCAGCTAGTGATTTATCAGTCTGGAAATCAGGTTGGGTGCAACCGGCCGGTTTTTCATTGGCTGAAACCATCGCACAGTGTTTTCACCAATTTGATGAACACTGTCTCTCTCCCTTTTATACCTGGGTTGTGATATCGAGCGATGACAACTCACTCAGGGGTTTTTCGAAGTGGATAGTGTTAATGATATTACGAAAGCTGTTTGTTTACCAGTCCGTGTTGCTTTCTCCCACAAATTTTGGTGAAATTGTCATGCATAGGCATCCTATGTGTCTAGATGCAGCAATATGCACTCTCTTGGTGTATACCATTTCCACCATCATCCTTGACACATTCTACGTATAAATATGAGCCCAGAACGAATTCGTGGTGATCCCATAGTCAGAAAAGGCTATCATACATTCACGAAAGAAAGTGAAACCCAGTGTCTGAATAGAATACCGATTCGAGGTTACAAAATCACTTGCTATTCAGTGTGCGTGCGAGGTGCGAGAGGACAACCTCCACCTGCACGCAAAGGGATGTCATCCTTCTGTCAAGATTGCCGTGATCTCGTGTCTATCTACCGCCCAGAAACTGCGTGTACCATCCCTAGAGATGCCGGCGATTTGTGTAGCATCTTGCTGTCGCCGAGTAGGTATTTGTTCCATTCCATGTCGTCCGCTCATTAACGTGAGCATTGTCCTCCGGAAGTGATGACTACCTGGATAACAAATCATTATGAGGTGACTGAAGAAAGGGTCTTCAGCTCGAGTAAGCTTACGTCAACTGCAGAGCTGATTCGACTTTTACAGAAAAGGACTCATAATTTGGTTGGATCACATGACCAGAAGATGCTGCAAATCCGCTATGGTTGAAAATTTTTGGCATTGTTTTAGATATTCATGTTACCTTTGCGGCATCTCTTGGGACATTACCAACCAGAAAATCTGATTTAACAAAGCTACTGGTAGCTGGTTGGTCTCTTGGAAAAACTAGAACTCCACTGGCTCGCAAAGAACTTCTGTTTGAAAATCATTTTGTTTCTTAGGGGGCTGAGCTCATAATTTGCTTCAAAAATATAAACTGTAAAATGATAACACTTCTGGTTACGATGCCTGTTGTGGGTAGGACTGTTTTGTGGGACCTGGTACGAAGCTGTGTGACAGCCATCATCCTCATGCCCAGTCGGGATCTGTCCCTTGCATGGAGCTGGTTTACATCAAGTGGACACGATGGCGTCTAAAGACACCAAGTCGTATCAACAAGCCGTCATCGACAGTATTACACTTGTCGCTGATATTCATGATGCAATTTCTTAACGACGTTGTAATGAGCGCTTTTGGAGGAATATTTGGAATTCAAATGGTCGTAGTCAGCTTTACAAATAATGCATCTATGAAAAGTACAGCACGAGTGAAAAGGAGTATTAATTTTACCGTAAATTCCACTAAATACCCGGCAAGAACCTTGAGGAGCTGAAATTGATACGATAGCTTTCTTTTACCGCCTGAGTTTTCGAAAACCATCATATCGGCCGTGTCGATGTCCGCCGGTTGAAGGGTTTACGTCCTGGTGGGGCTTGATGTGATGAGTGGTATGATACAGCATCACTTCATACCCAGACACTACGAGTGATATCTTGTAACAATGAAACATTGTTAAGTCAACAGAATTCAAGTGGCCATGACTAAAAGTTATGTTCAATCGTTCTGAATCAATTGTTTATACCAATGGAGGTAGCACAGCTTTGACGCCTCACCGCATTCCGCACAGGGCATTTGCGGTAATAATACGTTCGTGATTCAAACGGGATTGTGCCGGCTCACGGTAATGCTTAAAAATGACTATTTTGCCCATACTTACGCTATTGAGAGCTCTGAATATATTTCCCTGATGTCAGCTTGAGAGTTATCTGTGATGATCTTATGTTTCAGTTGGATGTATGCTGTTTTCATAATCATTACTTCTAACTGCCATCGATACGACAGACCGGAGATGGGAAATTTAAAATGTACCGTACCAACTCTTCTAAGGATCTGAAACTCGTGCGGTTTCGTCCCTGCTTAAAGCAAGCATTAGGTAACGATTTGCTATCTTGTATATTTGTCATGTGTAATATAATTAAAAACTCATTCCAAACTTTCAATTCATCTATAGAATCAAAACGTTAGACAACATGGTGCTACTTCTCAGCTTAAATCCGAAGTCAGCAGGAAATATTTCTCTTCTTGCTCAGTTTGAGGGTGGCACGGACCATAAGACCCTGTAGTGCAGAACTAGCACGGCTCTCCTCAGAGCCCCCGGCGGACAGGCGCAACATTCCTGGGACTGACAGTTTGTTTTTGTCTCACAGGTCTGACGGGAGTGTTGCCCGGTGAGGGATATTCTGAGCACGGCTGTGTTCAAATCTCCCAGATGTGGCTGGAGGACCGCCTTTGATCTCGGACGGAGGAAGGTTCTGACACTGCCATGGTTTTCTGCAAGACTGCGCTGCTGCCCCTCCGGGTTATGCTATTTTCCTTCTATGGAGGTGAGACAACTCAAATTTGGGAGCTCCGAGACTTTTAGAAATATTCAGTTTGAATTAATGTAGTGGATTCTTAATTTCTCATTTTAACCTTTTTTGCTAATGGACATTATTGTTTTGGATTTAGGCTATGAACTTCCCGGTGCTTGCAGTAATGTGCCAGGTACGGGGAACGAAAGGATTGTGCGCATTTAAACCTTTAGGAATCAATGTTTTGGGCAGCATTAAACAGATTGTAAGATATGTTTTTTTCTATTGCACTGGTTGCCCTCTTCCTCGCAATAAAAAGAGGGAACGCTAAATCTTGAAACCTTGAATAAGTTCAAAGTAGTGCCAAAGATGTCTGGACTTGAATCTGAGTGTTGTAATGCATCTATCAGGAATAGCTAATTTCTGACATCGGAATCAGATGATTGAATGTCACTATTGTTATTCAGTAGTTTTTATTTGTCGACACCTTTTCCAATGCGTTCCTTAAGTAGTCGTATTCAGAGAAACCGCACTGACGCTGTGTGACTGATCACCCGTTTCTCCGCATCCCCAGGCATCAGCTGCGTGGTGCCGTTCATCTCGCTCCACATGTCCACGCTTGGCCTCACTGCCGACGATGTCAGCTGGCTTCAGTTCATCCTGCCGTTCGTCGGGTGCGCCGGCCCGCTCGTCGGCGCCATCATCTCTGACAGGCTCGGCAACTACAAGCCGGTGCTGGTGGTATCGTTACTAGTCTGCGCCGCCGCCTACCCGTGTATGATGCTGGTTCCCAAGGTGGCGGAGCCTGAACCTCCACCTAGTGATCTGCTGACGTTCCTGTGCAGTGACCAAGGAAGTCTGATCGCGAGTGAGAAGTGCGAGGGTGAGATGTGTGGACGAGGTGACGGCCTGCTGCGGGGCTACTACCTGGAGCAGTGCATATTCGACTGCGATAAGCTGGTTGCCATGCCGTCGGGCCTGCCGCACCTCTGCATGGAGGCCGACAACAGGACGGTGTGTGAGCTGGTGGCCGACGTCGGCGACGGCCTGGTGGTGAACGCGTCGCTGCCGCGCGTCATCGAGCGTGCCGCCGAGCGCCAGTGCTGGTACCCGCTGGTGGACTTCGAGAGTGGAGGCGATCGGTATACTGGTCTAACGTGTCGCTCCCCGCCCGGCTGTCGGGTCCGATGCTCGGCAAGACAGCTGTCGGCCGACCATCAGCTGTTCTCCGGCGAGAAGTGCAACAAACCCAGTGATAATCGTCAGCTGACGTTCTGGCTGTACTTCGGGCTTCGCGCGGCCACGGAGCTGTGTCTGCCGCTGGCGCTGGTGCTCATCAACGCCACGGCGCTGCTGCTGCGGCGCCGGCACGACTCCGACTTCGGCTGGGAGCTGGTCTGGGGCCTGCTTGGCCTGATGACGTTCGCACCCATCTGCGGCTACCTGATCGACGTGCACGGCGCGCTGTTCCACTACCTCGACTTCCGGCCGAGCTTCTACGTGTTCTGCGCGCTGATGTTGATCTGTGTGATCCTGGCCAGTGTGGTCCCCGTGCAGCCCAGCATGGAAGGTGGAGCGCGTCAGTATTGCCGGCACCTCTCCAAAACGCTCTGCAATTTCGAGTTCTTCGGTGTGGTGTGCGTGCTGGTGCTGCTGGGGACGCTGTGGGGTTTCCTGGAGACGTTTCTGTACAGTCACATGCGAGCGCTGGGAGGAACCCAGCTGCAGAACGGGCTGAGCATGGCAGCGGGCGCTGTTCTCCTGCTGCCGTTTCTCATCAAGGCCGAGGCCCTGGTCAACTACTGCGGCCACCACCACATCTTCATCATCGCCTTCATCCTCTACATTGTTCGATACGTCAGTAAGTACCCGTTGCGTTGATGTAGGTATGTACCAACGTGTTGCTTACGCATAAAGTATAGTATTGTGCATGATGGTTTTGATTTTATGCCGAATGCAATCGTTTTGTATTATCACTACATAAAAATTGTTTTGAGCTTGATACTCACTACTGAAATTTTGATTGTGCTTCTTCTTTTATGAAGTCCGGCTATGTTGAAAATATCAAAATGATATGCGTGGCCCACTCTTTGCACCATCTCCGGAAACTCAGTTTTAGAAGCTAAGCTATATTTGGTAGGCCAGTTGCATTCACTGCTCTCTAAATATTCCTGCAAATTTCTATCCATAACTGATTTGCAGCAAAAAACAGCCGTTATGAAACTTTCCGTGGTGTAAGTGCCCTGTTCCGGCTGTGCTGTCCAAGCTTGAACCCTGCCCACGAGTTCCGGCATCATCAGCAATTAGTTGGTGATTATCTCCCCGTTACCTCAGTGTGGCATCCGGCTCTAGCTGCTGTCCCTTCCTGGCCCAGTAGGGCCTGCCCACAGCGCTAGTTTCAATTACCTCATTAAGGTCAGCTCATCCATGGGCGTTGAAAGCCGGAGGATGGGGTGTCACCGAACGTCTGAATCAATGGGACTTCTCCCAAATTGTGGCATCGGATGATTATGGCATCACCGATAATTGTGGTCTTCTCTTCCCGGTGCAACGTTGATTTCCAGAAATAATTTCGTTTTTTTCTGAGGTGAATTGCCTTGATAGCTCTTTCTCGGACAGCTGTTAACATTTGCTTTCACCTCCTCCCCTTCTCATCGGTCGTCGTTAGCTTAGAGTCCGTCTCCTCTCAGTAAACAAAGCCGTGGTGACGCTTCGAATGTACCTGATTGTGATGTCCGACATTCCGATGTCCTGGAACGTGGACACTGTCAAGCCCGATTTGGAAACATAAGCTGTAATCAAGTGTTAAGTCCCTGCTGAGTGAAAATGACGCCTTGGAGATTTTCATATTGAACCGTGATTTTCTAGTTTGGTAGGTGCTTGCATATGGTTTGAGATATCGCAGAGAGATATAAGAAATAAACTAAAAATATCAAACCGGCCAGTTTCCTGCCTGGGAAGAAATTGTAAAGAGATCTTTGAATTCGACTTTCCATTGCTCATCAAAGAGACCGTGCAATAACTCCAGGTTTTTGGCACTTGTGGAATATATTTGGTTGAAAAGTGAACCGGTTTCCGTTGTCACCAAGTATATTTATCTTAAAATAATGAAAAATGACTGGCGAGTGGTAGAAGAAAATACATCCAATATTTTAATTTCTGTGAGAAAATACCAGCTTTAACTCTTAAAGACGGAAAGGGGATATGACGCATTGCCGGGGTCTTCTCCCGAGAGCTCGTAAAGCTAGAGATGGATGAGACATTTCTGCCAAACAGGGATTTGGGTATGGCCCCTTTAACCCGAGTTCCCCCTGCACTCAGTTTGGAAATAGGAGCTGCCTTTCGAAAATCCAATCACGTCTTGTTCAGTGGACCCGATTGGACTTGAACCCGGGTCACTAGCCCTAAAGAACAGTCAAGCAAAATCACTGAGACGCTCCTTTCCTTCCTTATAATAAATGTTCGGTGTTAACGACGCACCTACTGCCAAGGTTATATGCCGTCGCCAGCTCCACCCTGACTTGAATCAGATCAACTTATCCAGAGGCTGTGCCGGGACATGAACCCGGAAACTACGGCTCAGGAAGCAGGTGCCGTACCACGGAGCCACACATTCCCCACCCATTTCCTTCCGAAAACCTAAAACCTCACTTTGATAAGATCGATGTTGGCTCAAGCCTGAGACAAGTCTATGAAACATCCGCAATGGTTCCAAGCATCAGCATCGGTGTTTATATTCTCGCCGCGTCAGCCCAATGGAATTTCCAAAGCGGCTGACTGCTTTCTGCATGGTCGCTAACTTGACGTATTAGGGTCAGTTACGGTGAGTCATCACCCGAAGCCTCAACGTAAACTGCTGATCGGCCCGCCTCGAAGGTAAACCAAACCTCCATCTTCAGGCACGCCCGGGCTGTATGTGGCCACAACACTCGTGGCTGTTCCATTGTTCCTGTTTCTGTCGGGATCAGCAGGGTGGTTGCTTCGGTTAGCATTGTCTAGCGCCCCCAGATGCTAATGCATCTACAATCCGGGGGCTCAATGCGGCTACCACCAGAAGCTGAGGCAGTCTCGGAGTGGGCGTTAGTCTTTTTGTGTTTCAGCGTTGGCGAAATCGAAGAGGACGGTGCACGTGTGTGCCAGCATTCTCTGGATTGGCGGGGCGTCCATAACAAAAACGCCACGTGACTCGGCCCGGATTCTCAGACTTTTTATACCTTATCAAGGCCGACCTGCGCAAATGTTCTCCGAAATAATGTCTTAGGCGAGCTGCGTCGGAAGACGCCTTCAAGGGCAGTTTTCTTATTTTTGAACATCTACATTATGCTTTATACATTATATTTTTGCATATACAACATTTGCTAAAATGCGAAGAGGTTGTGATGACGTCCCTGATGGAATTAGCGAGAAGCAACTGAAAATAGTATACGCTTTCTCCCGAGTGATCCGTGTGGGTTTCACTGTTCCACGCCCACCAGACGCGCCCTCAGCCACTGATAAATTAAAAACACTATCCAACAACCACATTCTCTCGCGGCGCACCATGGAGTTCTATCGTGTCCCATTACTGATCTTCAGTTTTGGGTTGACATTCTAAGTTACATGTTCAGCATTGGCAGAATTGAAAAGTTTTGTTTTACATTATGATTTTAAGCCACGTCGACGAGTCAACGATACAAAAATGGCACTTTTAAGTGAATAATAATGGTTAATCAAAATGGCTTAACACACAATACTTTCGAAAATGAGCACAAGTCCTTGTACGCTCCCCATGATCTTCGCAGCTCTTGAATGAGTGGTATCGAATAAATGACGTTTTACATTAAATCAATCATGCTCGGCATTGGTGATTCATTTGTTCATCAAACCCAGGATAAGCCCAGATATAGCTAATTTCAATGGTTGTTTACCAGTCCAAACTTCTAAAAAGAGCAGCATCACACATATACCTTCAAGACAGGTCAACGAGTCAATGATACCTTTATATCACATATATGTCACGGTTGTAACACCTTTTCCGTATGAAATTGTCTCGATTTTTAGCAAAGGAGGATACAATGGTGCAAAAAGGTCGGAAAAGACAACCATTGGTAATTTCATTGGTCGGTGATATGAGGAAGTCTGCCCCCCGGCATTGTCTAGCTGGGACTAAAATTAGGCAGTAGACTTCTTACGGCACGACGGTCCAGATCTTCTCTTCGAGCAGGTAAATCCTGGAAGATGAAGGGAAAATGGGCAGCGTTTTTCCAAATGCTTCATTTGGTTTAGAGGATTTTGTCTGCCGACCTGAGTTCGTTGTTGCTCTCCTGAAGTTATTCTATTCATCTGCCGAGTTCTAACGAAGGCAAAGGGACCCATGTTTGGAATTTTCTTGAGAAGTAAAATGAAGGCTGCAATGAGCTCAATCGTATTAGGTGTACTGAAATTTCACTATAGAAACTTCAGTGCACTGATTATTGTTTTTCTTTGAGAGAGTTTCAGAAAGAAGGCCCTAGTTGTTCATAAATTTCCAGGAAGAACGTTGAAGGTCGAAATCCTTGACCGAGCCAACCACTTCAGAAAATTTCAATCTTGAATTTCAGTAAAATGAAAGCAAAAATCTGTAAAGCACAGGCATATATTTTCGCCTAGTCGAAACACGCCTTACAAATCTGTGGCCACCTTCATTCGCCTGTAAATTATGTTCAACATTTTTAGTAATAATAATCTACTTATGCCAATCCGCTAGAAGAAATGTTTCCCCGGAAGTTTTCTTATAAACAAATAGAATTTCCGACGTTGAGCTGTGTAGATTTAGACCATCCAAGGATTAATTCCAGAATATTTGGCATCGTTGCTGTTATCTTTTGATACCATCTAGACATTTGGGATTTTGGGGTAGCTAACTGCAGTCAACCACAGCACAACCGGTTTTAGGTAACATCAAAGAAGTGCAATACTCATTCATTCACATTGTTGGGCACAACAATATGAATGGCAACATTAGATGCTGAAGAATCCTCGATCCAGAACACATATATAAAGACACACACCATTTTTAACTTTGTTCATAATATATATATATATATATATATATATATATATAGAACACATCATATAAAACAAAACAAATAATCACTATGAGTTAACAAAATAAAACATAGTGATATATTTTGTGCTTATTTAGAATATTATTTATGATAATTCCCCTGTCAGATTGAGTGTGTATGGCGATTCGATGTGCTTGTGTAAGTCATACATATACTAATAATGTTTTGTCGGATACTATAAGCATGTGTTTTGTATCCACAATACCGTTCCCTTCTTTGACCTTGGACAGCTTTGCGGTCCATCTCACCGTAAAATCGCTGCCATCATGTACAATGCCTTAATTTTGCTGACTGCCTCAACTGTGTCCTCATGAAGTTTTGGAAACCCTTTTGGAGCACGGCCGGTCAATTTGGAGGATTGGATATAAGGTGTGTTTCAGCTGTAGGCTTCTGCGTTCTCTCCTATATTCTGAGAGTCGCAACGTGTTCGCATGCTGCTGTAGAAAATGCAAAAAATAGTGTGCAATGTTGCATTCCTTCGTCATCGATATTTTTGGCGTGTGCGGTATCAGCTTCAGCAGCCCGATGCCCCTCTATCACCATCAGCGGCTGGGCTCACCAGATCGAGGGGTGCCGCAGATACACGGCCTATTCACAGGGATTTCGCGGACACCTGGTTCTCGTTTCAGTGATTCCACGGATCCCCTAGTGAATCTGCGAACACCCGGCTCTTGTTTCAGGGATTCCGCAGACTCCCTGGACAAACGGTAGGAATTCCACGGATTTCCGAGAGTTGTTGCTAGTCCGCGGAATCACTAGGAGATTCGCGGACTCGCTAGGAAATCCACGGATCCCCGGATTTCGTTGATACACTGTAACAGATACACTGTAACACCCCTCGTTTTCATAGATGCGTGCAGAAGGGATGACACGCCAGCTGAAGCTGGCTAGAAGTCGTTCTGGCTGGATCATTCATATTTCTAGCTAGATGGATCTGGTTAAAAATCATTATCAGGTTAATGACTTTTTTAAGGACCACTGAAACTGCCATAGTGTTCGTAGTCTTGATACATTTTTCCAAGGAGCAAAACATTACAAACATCATTCTCGATATTTCGCAATATTTGCTAAAAGCATACGTAGGTATGTGCAATCTAGAAATTGGGATTGACATATCTTATTTTTTACTCGCAGCCACTACAAGACAATCGAGACGCACGAAATTTGAAAATTACCTCAGGTCCACTGTGCCTTTCCAGTGAACATGGCTGGATATATCTTCCCGATCCAGGGGTCCTGGCTGGGTTAACGCTGGCACGGCAATACAAGCCTATACAAAGCCTTTGGGAGACCCAAAATCCAGGAGGGGTCCTGAACCCCCTCCCGGGATTTCCACCCATGCCAGTGAATACCCATATCCATTTCATAACCGACACGGAGAGAGCTCTCCATGGCTCTCAGACAGCTCTGTCTCCGAGAATCTCCGCCCTGCCCTGAATGGTCCGGTACCTTGTCATGCGTGGGTCGCATCCGGCGGTCCGTCATTACCGTGCTCAGGTGGCGTGTATCTCCGCTGGCGCGGCTGGCGCCGATGTTCTGAGCAGCATGGTGGCACGCCAGATTGAAGGGAGCCGGTGAATACCAGACATTGTGCCTACTGCTCTGAAAAGGACAGGAAACTCATGAAGAAAAGAGCATAAATTCAGGCAGGGTTAGGATTGCTTACGCGCCATTTATGTGGGTGTGGAACGTATATGCATACCATGCGGTATTCTCATTTTTGTACATCCATAGACTTACTGCACACTCTGCGGGGAGACAGTGACTGGTTTTTCCCTCTCTGGCTGCGATTGAAGCACTGCTCAGACGGCTGGAACAGACAACATGTGCGACCATTGTCTGTCCTGTTTGTGTGTCGCTGCGCCCTGGTAGAAGCGGCTGGTGTAACACGGCCGTGGGCGGGTTTCCGCACTCACTGAAGCATGTCATCCTACCCGCCCCTCGCGCGACGGATCCGGGCCCGCTGGGGTGGTCCAGCACAGAACGGATGAGCCCGCAGGTTCCGGATCGAATACCCGAGTGTTCTATTCCCAGTGTTGCCCCTTCTTCTAGGACACAATGAAAGATTCGGTCTCGGTCAGTCTTCTTCAGAAATGGAGTCTCGATACATGCTGATGGAACAACCGGTGGATTCCAAATTTATCTAGCATTTTAGTCAACATTGTGAATTCGTCTCTGTAGCTTCAGTGCCTCTGCATCTTGAACTGGGCTGTGAGCGCCCCATTTCTTCTTGTTGACGGTGTGATTCCTCCCATCTGTCGCATGAACGCCACATTTGCCGCACGCGCGCCGCTTTTGCGGCGGCCGGCCGGTCAGCGGTGCTCGGGTTACACGGACGAGGCCGGTTTTTGGAGCGTCACGGCGTGCTGCGCGTGCCGCCGGCTTCGGCACAATCACGCCGCACGCGAGTCTGACACAGAAACCGGGCCTCCTACCCAGTCGGTGGATCAAAACATCGTGATGTGAAAGTTCTGAAGCCAAAGAGTGTCGAGCACTGCACATGTCCTAAGTGGAACCCGGAAAAAAATTTGTCTGTGGTTCAGGATTGCCAGCTGATGTGAGTGTATGTTTGCTGGAGACTTTGAGGCTTTCTCGGAAAGGAAAAAGCTGAGACTCTTTTCTTTTTGTAATATTTGTTGTCTCAAGTTTTTTACTTTACCGTAATCTGTACGAGGACATATCTCAGGCAGATCTGGACTGCGCACTTAAGAAAGGTGGAACAAATGCAGGTATGATTATGATCTATTGATAATGGTCTATGAATATTTATGTTATCTATGTTCTGACTTTTAAAAGGCCCTCCTCCAAACTGTTGACTTTATGGCGGGAGCAATGACTTGGGTGTTGTAAGAAACCTCTCCAATGTAATGGACCAGCTGGGCTCCGGAAGAAGGCCCCCGCCGTGGAGACACTCGACAAAGAAGCCACTTGTCAACTCTTCTTCCCCACCTCCATCCACCGGAAGACTGGCTCATTAACCCTTAAACAACATACATGCTTCGAATGAAGCTAGTCATAATTTGTAAACTACGAAACACTTGCTTTTAATCTTCCGAATAAATCAGTAACGGGTCAGTGGGTTAGATTATGTTCATAGTTTCTGACACGGCCAATTATAAACAACAACTTCGCAATGTTCAGATCGTATCACGCAGCACCATTTACCGACCACCCGCCCCACCGGTTCTTTAGCGCGGTTCATATCGCCGCAGTCACACGCGGTGTCTGTGTCGTCTCACATGCCATCCGTTGTCATTTATTCATGTCATACACTTGTTCTGGAATCATCACCGCGGGATAATTGCGCCTGGCCGGGATGTGTGCCAGAGCGCGCCTCAAGCGCGCCGACGGCCGGAGCCGCTGTTTTTAACGGGCCCGGTAATCCAGACGGCGATCATCAGGTATCGGCGGCACCATCGTAACCACTGGTTGGATGCTAGTCGCTCCGAGCCTCACAACCATCATTACTGTCCAATGACTGCTGTTGGTGCTTTTGGGTGAACGGCCCTAATGTTCTAGTATGTTGTAGATGATTAGGTGTTGTTATTTTATCCCGGAACTCGGTTCCGTAAACATTCGTGGAATATATATTAATAGACTTAAGTAATGTATATTTGTTCTTATTTAGGTAGGATTTTTAGGTAGGATCTTTTAGGTATATTTAGGTAGGATCCAATTCAGTCGTTTATAAATGAAGCAAACCTAACTTGACTAGAATCATCAAGATTGAGTTCAATATAAAATAATGATGTTTCGCTGCCTGGTCTGATGGCTTATTTCTAAGGCCAAGGTCACTATTTTTTGTATTTAAACAATACGTCTTGCCTTCGAAAGCGCCAATTTTGCCATTTTTCAGTCGTTCTCATCTAAATATTTCTTGAATTACTGCAGCACAGCCAACGACAGAAATCAGCCACTGCATCCCCATGCTTTGCTTATATTTCCTTAAAACCCAGCACACAGGCGATGACTTCAGTCTTGCTCTGCTCCCCAGGTTACGCGTACATCGTGAGTCCGTGGTTGGCGCTGGTGGCGGAGTCTCTGGAGATGTTCACCCTGCACTTGGTGTGGTTGTCGGCGGTGCTCTTCACGTCCAGTCAGAGCGCTCCCGCCATCGACGCCACCACCCAGGCGGTGGTCGTCATCTGCCACTACGGCATCGGTTAGTCGCCCATGGAGTCTTTTCAGTGTTGCTGTCGCTGCTGTCAATCTGTTGTCTTGTTTCAGACTAACAGATCGGTAATGTTAGGCATTTTTAGACAGACAGCTAGATTCTGGTAATGAGTCTGAGCTCCAAAACCAGGCGAAAACGCTGCACACTGCAGCTCAGCGTCACAGTGGGACCGTTAGGATCTGATTTTTTTTCTCAGTGGTGACTCGGTAAATTTTAACGGCTTTGACTTCACCCCCAAGTGTGGTTAAGGTACTTAATAATGACGTCGGTTTGGCAATATTGTTTTGCCTTAAGCCAACACAGTATTCTGATTGCAATGATTGGTAATTTTATTACACTAAACCCTTACATCACTGCATTTAATATCACTACTCAACAACCACCCCTAGCCTTCAACATCATTCCATCACCGTGATTAGCCTGTCCACTTTTATCGTGCAACTAAGTGCAAGCACGCGGCTACAATGGCCTGGAGCCCGGTGGCTTCTGGCACGTCATCAGCACCATGACGTCCCCCGTCGGCTTCGTTTGATGTGCTGCACTGAAGCGTGAAAGGCCGTTACTTTCGACTACGCCAGATTGACAGCATTGCCAAGGCGGTGTCCCCGGGTGTTCGGAACGAGGACAAGTGTTTCAGACTAATGGATCGTTGTTGAAATGGTATGGGGTTCCATTAAGGGGAGTTTCGAATATCTTGAACCAAGTGGTCTAAAAATGTCAGATTTGCAGGGGACAAGAGACCTGATCCGATGTTTACTTTTTTTGCTTTATTTCCAGTTACTGTGCCTATAGTATAGCGCCCTAATTACTCATCGTATGACGACATGAAAACAGATACCCGTATATATAAAACCTGTGACAAGGAGGAGACCCGTAATGTTGCTCCGTTGCGTGTTACTTCATCATTAACAACACCAGGACTGCAAAAGGCGACCGTGCTTTCAGCTGCACATCTAGGAAATAACGGGACCACTAGGCTCCTGCAAAGAATACGACATTTCGTGAGCTGACATCGTGTTGTTAAAACCAGATCTCACATGGGCTATGAATCAGTACGCCACAAATGTAACCACACTTAGAACTTGTATGGTTATTGCATCCATTCGAGTTAATCGTTTGTGGCGTGCGCTTGAGGTAGAAATGGTGCTGAACGAGAGCGATTTGTAGGCAATGAATCCGAATATTTAATAGTGTGACATACGAATATTTAAGGACAGATTTCCTGGGATAAAGATAAGAGCGATGTGTTTTCTCAAAATCTCAAAGTTAGTGATCTGTATTTTTGCCTTGGTATTTCTTTTTCTCAGGCTGCTCCAGACACGCGGATCAAGAGTCCTTCCGCACTTCTTTATTTGAAAAAAACTTTTACAACATTCACCTAACTTTTGTCTGACAGCTTCTCATGCAGTAGGCTTGAAGTGGAGTTTCAATTGGAGGGTGGGGGATTCTAATTTATTGTTCAAAGATACAAAATATTTCATTAATGATAAGTTTCGGGCCAAGAGCGCAACGTCATGGTTCATTGTCGCAAGAGACTACCCAAATTTTGAAAACAAAGTAATGTCAAGTCTTATGTTGTGACTTAGCTCATAAGAGTTTCTAAAATCAAGTTATCTTCTTTTAGCTTTGCACGCGTGAAAACGTGTCATGAGGCGTCAAAAATTGAACGACAAAGCTGATTTGATGCGATCCTCAGTCTTATTGACAACGGCCTATTGATGCATTCCACGCACCATTAATTCTGGAGGGGAGTCACAGCGTGGGCGCCGAATCTGAGCTTGTTTTTCTGCCTGTCGCTAAGTACCTCGTGTAACCAGCCGTGGTGCTCCGGTTACGGTGACTCGCGCGCTGTCATGACCCTGTACTGCTGACTGGGTAACGCGCCGAACTGATGATACGAGACGGCGGTGTGTTCTTTGTCTCGTGTGGTAAATATGGCTCTCAAATCTGGTACCGGTGAATATTAGTGTTAGCACTACATTCGGCAGGCTATTTGAGTATCCGTATTAAGACATAGAACCATCAATGTTACTTAGTCACCAGGTTTCAGTAAGTGAACATGTCTTACCAAACATTACATTTTAATGATATGTTATAGCTTTTTCAGCGCTCTGGGCTGAACAAGCATTAAAGAAACTGTGGTTCAAAATTTACCGCCTTATTACTCTCTCAGCTTATTATCTTTCAATCTCAACCGGTGGAGTCCTACGTTACATTACGGAATGATTTGTTCTGCAGCCGTAGCTCTGAAAAATTTAATATAGCGTAGCTGTGTGTAACTATGATATGCTATCCGTAGCTATGGGCAATGTTGAGCGACAAAGTTTTGGCACACCGTTATATAGTACGAACAAACGTAGCGCGATATATTTCCGGTGAGCTGGATTTTAATAAGAAATATTTATCGTATAATCCACTGTGCTCATTGGTTATATAGCGGATATTAAATATTCATGACTGTCTCGCTGCAGATGCTTAACACGCGCATTGACGGGGGCGGGTACCCGCCCCCCTCGAGTTTTTTTCGGAGGTAGCATATAAACGACGGCGCGTAGCGCCGCCGTACTTGGCATACCTTTTCTCTCATCATTTTTACAACTTTTTTTTTAAATTGTAAGGCTAGGTCATCTCAGGTCAGGTCACCAGTACAGGTCAAGTGACCTGACATACATTTTTTTAAGATAGCATAAGTCGGGACAGGGTGAACTTATCCGATTGAAACTCATATTACATAATGGGCCCACCGTGTTCTCTAAAATACCGGTAGGTACGAGCCATGACCTCTCCATTGGAAATACATGGGAAAATGGTTTTAAGTGAATAACTTCGTAACAGATAGCGATAGAGCGTTTATTTTAACTGCATTAGATTGGCCTTGTCTCCAGTATCGTCCTCAATGTCATCAAGGCACGCAGAACTGCGGATTTTTATGAATTTTGTACGCTCTTGGCTTCCAATAGAAATATTTTTGGACATGCTAAGAGTAAAAGGCTCGTTATAAACCGGATGGTCGCAGCATACTAAGTCCCAGTCACGTTAATAAGTGCCTGGAAGCATGGAAGCAAGACAAGTTTTCTACTGCCAAGTTCCTTCATGTTCCTCCTCTGCTGATACCAATTTCGATATTTGTCTATAACCACTTTCATCCTGAAAAGCGTAGGACAAGACGCTTAAACCTGTCAGCTAAGCGCCTTTTGTCTTCTATATTTCGCGGCCAGGGTAGATACAACGACTACCTCTTAGGGACCTTTCAGGATAAATAATGGACTGGAGCATTAAGAACCTCAGAGGAAGAAGTAGTGATGGCCTGGGGAAAGGAATTTTTGTGGTTGTTTTATTGCTTGAGGTATAACTGGCCGTAATTTAGTTTTTCTGGTAGATTAAGTCAACAAAGTAACCGGCCGGCTGTCATAGGACAGTTTAATCCTGGAGATCTCACGTCTGTCAATCTGGCATTGTTTTGACGTTGAATTTTCCTATTTTTGCTGCTAACTGCGAATTAAATCCAAACAAAATAGTGAATCAAAATATGTTCTTCAAAGTTCTAACCATAAATATCTGATCTGTATTCAGTGCTTCATTGATTTGCGCGGTAAGTCCAGTATTTTCCGTTTTGCTGAGCTGTTTTTGCGTGTCTGAGCAGCTTACTCTCGTGCTGTCTACAGTGGCGGGTTTGCAGGGTCAGATGGGCTGACAGAATGATCGATAGTGGCGCCACCACAGCTGCTGGTGGCGATCGCAAGCTCTGACAGACATAAGCGTCGGAGCTGTCACGGGTCTTTGACAGGCGAGTTAGCGCAGAGCCTCCTGTCGGCTGCTCGGGGTATACGGCTGAATTAGGCTGAGGTCACTCTGACGAGCTAAGTCAAGTGCGTAGTGTTGGATCTTCCGACGGTAAACAACATCTAGGCGGAATGGTTAGTGGAGTGTTATTTGTTTGCAGGCGACGGTTGGCTTTTTCGGATCGCACTGACGGACCCAGGGAGAGACATTTCCTCCGCCCTCCGATTTTCGTCAATGGTTTCCCAAACATGTTTCGCGAATTTGATCTTGTTGTCCCCCCTTCCCCATCCCTGGTCTGGACCTGCCGCTGACTGAATGCTGGTACTGAACGTCACTCACGCAGGCACATCGAGTAACAGGTGGGCTTATGTATGTACAGTCAGGTATGCGTGACTGCAGTCGCCTGGTGGTAAGTACTTGGACGGTACGCGGAGATCACTGCTGTCTCTTTCAAGCGAGAGCGTCGCCGCCGGCAAAAAGTGACAAAGAATGAACGCCACCACACTGACGGCCGCGCCGGCGGCCGTCAGTGGAATTCAACTCCTCAATGAGACAAAAATTTTCCTCCCTAATTAAAAACTTGGTCCAATTTTGCTTCTCCAACCATTCCGCTCATGCTTAATATAAAATTAGCTCTTTGGCGGAGCCTAGCTTAGATGTGAAGTTTCTAGAACGAAGTGAGGGGGCCGGGGCCCCGCGGCTCCCAGCAGTGACCCTCATATCATACTACCAAGGATTTATTTTGCACCGATCCAGCTAATCTGAATATACAGGGACATCTTGGTGAGACGTTTCTTAATTGGTGCCACGTGCAATAGCATGATCAATGTACCAGAGATGAGAATTTTCGGAATTATTTCCTTCGGGATTATAATTTTGTGTTATAAAGATAATTATTCCTCCCGGATTTGGAGGATCGTTGAAAGCGTCTATGCAGTGTTGAAGTCAACAATCAGAAAATTACTCACATACACCTACTCAAAAAGTGAATGACGTTTTCATTTTTTAATAAGCTTGTAACAAGCCTTTTGAAAACACCAATGGAACGGAATAACAGCGTTGCAAAGCAGTTACCCCAGCCCTAGCCTCATTCGTTTTCCATTTAGCTTTTAATTGAAGACAGAAGCCGGAATTGTACAATGAGCTAAGCCCTCGAAACAAATAGTCCCAAAATGTCTTCATCGAAGTACGTTTACGACGCATGGATAGAAAATTATTATATACTTGACTTCCTGACCAAGGGCGATTTCGTGGGTCAAGCCAAAAGAAACTGTTCGACATGTGACTACCATCCTAGATCCGAGAGAGAGAGAGAGAGAGAGAGAGAGAGAGAGAGAGAGAGAGAGAGAGAGAGAGAGAGAAGAGAGAGGAGAAAGAGGAGAGAGAATGACCGACAAAGATATTGGTCGTTGATTGGTCGCCATCAGTGGCATCACCACATGTACATACTATTGCACTCGCGGCTAATGATGCGCCGTCACGATTGATGGCGAGATTATTACAGCGCAGCTTGATGAAAGACGCAGTCAAGATGAAAGCTCTGATGTGACGCAACATTGCCCCTTCTTTATAGCCCTTTTATGTGCCTGCATCCAAAGCAAGGAACGGATTTATTCAGGCACAACTGAAAGTGTTAGTGTTCTCATATCTGAAAACATTTTGAATTTGACAATATACGAGGCAGTGTCTGTGTGCCGTATACCCCAAAGGTCAGAAAGCCTGCGATATTTCCAACATATATGGGAACTTTTCGCGGAACCAGAAGCTTGAATGTTTTGAAAAGTGAGACTTTCACCATTTGAGGTACAAATAACACCTTCAATATAGCATGGTATAAAAAATATTTTGCCTGGCTTACTCATACTGAGCGTTAGGGATACTCGTCTCTCTTATAAGACTCTAAGAGCCCTTACCACCCGAAGAAACTCCCTCAAGTCGGGTCTAAAAGCTGATCTCCACTGAAAAACAAATAGTTTCTTCTGACCTCTGGTATAGCCCATGTGCATTGCTCTCAATTTAAGTCATCATCGAAAGACACTTTTCGTGCACACTATCAGCCTCGAGACCCCCCAAGACTCCCCACAGCCCCCTCAAAAAGTCCAAAGCCAGCTATGATACGAAAAACTTATGCTTAAACTACCCTGCCGTCTTCTACATAAATGTTACAAGTCTTAACCAAATGTGATGACCCGTGACGACACAGGGGATCAAAGTACGTAAATAGGAAACAATCAAACAAAAATACAGGGTAAAAGTTTCGACACTTTGGGTTAGAATATCTCCAGCCGCCCTAGTTGCCCCACACAAACCCGTCGGGTACCACCGTGTAAGTTTGCTGACCTGACATCCCGTCCCCTGGTCACGGTCTCGGAGCCGCTGTGTAAGTCTGTTGACGTGGTGCCTAGCCCCACTGGTCACGGTCTCGCAGCCACCGTGTAAGTCTGTTGACCTGGCGCCTAGCCCCCAGGTCGCGGTCTCGGCGCCGCCGTGTAAGTCTGTTGACCTGACGCCTTGTCCCCAGGCCGGGCTCTCGGCACCGCCGTGTAAGTATGTTGACCTGACGTCTTTCCCCCAGGCCGCGGTCTCGGTGCCATAGTGTAACTCTGTAGAACTGACGTCCTGTCCCCAGGTCACGGTCTCGGTGCTGCTGTGTAAGTCTGTTGACCTGACGTCCTGTCCCCAGGCCGCGGTCTCGGCGCCGGAGTGGTGCGGTACCTGCGGCCCCTGTACTCCGGCTTCCTGCTGCTGTGCGCCGGCTCCGTGCTGGCGGCGGCGGTGGCGGTGCTGTACATGATGCTGTACTACTGCTGCCGCGCCATCCAGCCGCGCGCCAGAGGCTACGGCAGACACAAACAGGAGATGTACAGCAGCAACGGTCAGTGGATTGCACACTGATAGCCTACTCGAAATGAGCTGGTCAGTGTTGTGAAACTGGGTTCAGATTTGAAGAAGGCAGGTGACTAAAAATTATAGGACCAGTGAATCTTCTCCCCCGCCGACAAGAACGTGCCCACTCCATGAAAAATGAACTTTAACATATTTAAACTCATTGTTACCTGCGCCTCATGCTGCTGACAAAACTTTTCTATTTGGATCTGAATTAGGACTCCTTTTTGGACAAGAATGGTGTGCGGTAGACCTTTCCAGACGCTCGGCAGCGACACCTTTGGCTAATAGCTGGATGATCACTCGTTCCTCGTTACCGTGACTATTTCGCGCAACGAAAATCTTCCAAGAAGAACAGATTAAACAATTTCTGTTAAAAATACCAAACGTCTAAAAATTATTATTCATTCTGGTATTGCAACGTTTCTACACAAGGGATTCAACCGAGGCGAGGCAACTCAACTTTGGAGAAAGGGAAGCATAAAGGGACAGATGCAGAGAAGGCTTTCACCGCCCACTTGCCGACAACAAAGGGCTGAAAGATGTCTGCTTCTTCCCGATTGTCTTGAATTTCTAATCGTTACTTATATGCACTGCCCTTTTGGTATAAGTTCTTACATGTTCACTTTTTCCACTACAATGTTTCTTGAGTCTTCTTTACCTTTTAGTTTTGGACGGCGATTACATAATCATCGAGCCTTTACGACGTTCTTGTCTGGATTTAGGGAATCGCTAACATCTCAAACTTTGATCAACTTTCATTATGAATTTGTATTCCTAGGGAGTGTCTTCGCAAGATGAAAGCTATCGACGAATGCAGATGACTGAGGTTCTTGTGTGTTTAGGTACTTTTCGAGCATTATTCTATTCAACTAATGTGTACTTTCATACGTTTAAGGATACGTTTGGGATGAATCTGAAAGTTTATGTACTCTTTGTTCTTTCTGAGAGGCCTTTGTTTTAAAATATCTCTGGTTTATTCGTAGGGTTTATCTTTTAGGGCATCTGATTTATCTTTTAAGGCGTGCTATCTCTCCCTTTATCGATAATTTACTCCAGCACGTATGGACCATTGTAATACATAATATTTTTCGGAGAGTATTGGAAGCAACGCAGCTTGCGATTCGGTAACACCCATCAAGTTCAGTAAAATAACATCCCAGTCATTCACTGGATGTGTGTGTACGTGCACGGGCTAGCTTTCCCACGGTGGCCGCTGTCAGTATGGCCGTTTTTCCTGGTCGTCTTTTTTGTTCTGTAACTCCTGCGTCGGCCATTGGCCGCGCTGTGTTGGTTCTCGTGACTTGTTTTGGAAGTGCATAACCGGACTCCACTCGGGTAGATGGGACCTGTTTCGCTCAAGACCCAAGTGTAGTCAATTAGCTTCCCTTGCGTAACAATGCCTCGGCGTGTGCACGTGGAGATGCCCGGTGTAGGTAATGACAGCAGCGTATTCACCCTCAGGTGCGATGCTGAACGGCTCTTACACGCCGCTGAAGCACCGGCACAACGGCTGCTGCTGATGGCCCACTCCGGGGCCGGCATGCAACAGGCACATACAGAAATCTCCCCCGGCGAGAACTGTGATAGGTTCTCTCCCCTCCAGTGAGAGGCTCCTGGAATCGCGGAGCGTCCCAGTTCGCTAATAATCGCACGACGATCTCCACGCCTGTCGCGTTGCTCGAGGACAGAGACGTCCTACTCGTTGGCGGTACCGCTATGAGACGCTGGTGACGTCACACCGTGTTTTTCCGGCGTCGACGGTGAAGGACTGGGCCAACAGCGGGTTCGGCGGGAAGTTGCTGAGCGGTGACAGTCACGATTGCGGCAGAGGTACACACAGGGTGCCGGCGTGACGGCGCGGAATGTGGCCCTGCGCGGTACACCGTCGCGGGGGTCTCGGCTCGCCACGTGACGTCTCCTGCCATCCGGCGACCGTATAAGCCCAGAGTATCACTCCGGCCTCATCGGCAACGGGCTGATAGGACCAGAACTGGGTTTTAACAAAGGCTACCCGGGAAAAACCCACAACAGTACTGAGCTTCGACCAACATGCCCAAACCGGGAAAGTAACGAGCATAAACGAACACTGCCGACTGTCGAGGTTGCGATCGATTGCCTGTCACGGACAGCGTCTTTGTGCGGAACATCCGTGAACGTTGCTGAACGGAGTCGATTGTTTCGTTGTGCATGGTCAATAAACGTTGGCAAGTATGTTCACATGGTGAAATATAGTGACAGGTGGTAAAACCCACACAGGTGTACGTGTGAAAAGACGAACGCCAGTGAGCCCGCTGAAGATGAGTTTGTTCGTACCCTTTAGTCAGTGATTTGTTTTGCGTTAATGATTGTGTTTGTTTTGAGCGTCATGGAGCACGTACAGCTGTTGCAAATGTGTGAGTAGTTAGAGGTTGTATTTGTGGGTTCCACATCGTCAGATCTTGTTACCGGGCGCGTTGTTCCGATCGGATTTTCTGTCCCTAACAAATACTGTTTTAGAAACGGGGCAAAAGAGTTAATTAATTCCTACCAGAGGGTCATTTCTGGAAGATGGGGATATTTTTACTCGCTTGCGGAAAGTGTAAGCAAATTATGTTTCCGGCCATTCGCAACATGGTCACAAACACGAACTGGGACGGAGTCTGTAACGGTAGTGCAAAGTCATAGCCGTACACCACTCACCAGACGCCTCGTCTCCTAACTACCGGCTCTCATCGAAATAAAGCTTATTTTCAGACGCTCGGGATTATGAAATGTTTCTTCGGGCTATGCCACTAGAGATGAGGCAATCCTGTTCCGGACGAAGCATGATGTCATTATTTCCTCACACGTAAATTTTACGCGTGACGTGAGTCACCGAAATGTGTCCAGAAATTTAAGGCTAGTCCGACCGAATGCCGGATCGGTACCCATTACAACACGGATACCAGTCGGGCCAATCACCAATTGGCATCTGACATAGTTGACTTACGCCACCGATACGCCAACTGACATTGACATCCAATGAAACTTTGTCATGTTTCTGCAATTTCGATATTTGCACAGGAAAATAAACCATCGAATCTCATTGTCACCTGCCTATGAAGGAAGACGTGACTGCCCGGTGGTCGTTTTAACACCCAGGAGAAAAGGCTTCTGAACAATGTTTCTCCTCAATAAGTGACCAGAAAAGCGACTCGGAACGATACAACCCCCGCCAGTATTATTGTGACGCCGTGGGGAAACCCTGAAGGCAGCAATAGCGCATCGAAGGCAGCGGCTCACCCACAGCTACGTTCCATCCTTACTCAGCCTGCTGCAGGAGTCGTTCCACGTCCTACACCATCCATGACACCCAGTCGCCTCCCTCAGCTGTATTGGGCAATAACCGGTCGGTATACCATCTGTACAACATATCCAAAACTCTACACACCCATCTTCGGCTATAACACGTTCACAGCAGACACTTTAGACTGAGGCCGAGATCGCCTCCGTGTACTTCTTGATCTTGGTGACGGTGGACATGTCGACGTACTTGTCGCCGATGGTGACCACCATGCCGCCCAGGATGGCGGGATCCACACGTGTCGAGTACTTCAGCACTTGGCCCTTCTTCAGGAAGGCCTTCAGTGTGGTCTCGAGCTCCTTGACGCTGGGGGCGTCCAGAGCCTTGGCGGTAACCACCTCACACACCACCTGCCGCCATGCCGTAATGTGATTCAGGTGGGATTGAAGCGGGAGCGTTGCTACCAAATGACGCCTCGTGGGCCAGTCCGTCACTTTAGAGAAGAGAGGGATGGAGGAGGGAGGTCGGCTGGCCTCTGCCTTTGGCTGACCAATTCATATCCCAGGGTATTACTTGTAGTAAAGCTGGTACAAAAGCGATAAATTTGCAGACCCTACTTGTCCGCCTGAACTTTTAGATAAGTGGACACGTCATTCCATCGATATGTCTGCTCCCCCTCCCCGCATACAGGTATGTGGCGACACCCTGGTATTTACAAACAACGGTACCAGTGCCGCACTCTGGCAAGTCGATAATTTTGACGAAGCCATTGACGCATAAAATTGTATCCAGTTGAAAACCTACTGACGATTTCAGTTTATGTTCAAAATAGTGAGTTCTTAAGTTATGTAAAATTCAGATCAGAGCCTTTTAATTGGGGCTTCTGGGCGCGATCACAGCTTTTTCGGGCAGCTGGTAATCCAGCTCTATACGGTCAGCCCACAACCCAGCAGCGCCATCTATTTCCCATTCTGATTTCCTACCCCGACACTAGGTGTGAGACCCTAGTGTCGAGTGTGATAATTCCAACCCTACACTTGGTTTCATCAAGATGAGTGGACAAGTGATAAGCTTAGCCCTCGGTGATTCCTTGAAACGGAAGAAAAAAGTTTCACTAAGAAATTCAACGCAAATGATTCAAACTAAGGAAATAATAACAAGAACAGCTAAGGTGTCTTCTGACAGCAGCAAATCCATAGGCACAGGAAACGGGGGGCAGGCAGGAGGCGGCTGTCCCCCAACCTTCGAACTAGGGGCAGAGCCCCCCAACTTTGAGCCGATTGCAGACATTTTACGTTAACAATTTAAGTGATAAGCCGAAGCATATTTGAATCCACCACCGGTGACAACTCTGCGATACACCTCCCCCAACTTGAAAAAGTTCCTGTGCCTATGGTCAAATCAGAGTAGCCAACGACAAATCGCTGTTTTTTATTAGGATCCCAGAGCATAGCGCGGGTAATACTAGTCAAAAAAACACGAAGCAGAAAGTTAAAGTCTATCAACTGATTTTAAATACATTATATCTGTCCATTAAATCGTAGAGAGGGTAGTGGGTAGCGTAATGGACAGTATCAAAACATCAAATATTTCAACCCAATCCAAGCTCATCGTCGCTGCACCGCGGGATGTGCCACACACATGGGTGGGGAATGAAAATTATTTTTGCCATGATAAAATAAAAACTAGGACTAAATAAAACTAAGAGCCTCAGGAGCGCCGGGAAAGCCCAGCTCACGCAGTTACGTTTGCTTCTCACCCGTTTGCGGTTCGTCCCGCAGTCGTTCCCTACACTGGCACCTACAGCCCCTCCCGTGCTACCACCCTGCTCCGCTGGCATTGTGGGACCTCTGCCTACTTCACATTAGGCAGCGAACTGCTGAGGTGCGAAAACATAACCCATTGCCAATATTGTTGGAGTTCAGTTTTGGGGAGATAAAAACCGAGGGCATCGTTGAACACCGTTTCAATTATGTAATAGGCGATATTACTAGTACACCCTGCTGCCTCTCCCTCATGTTTTGGCCATTTCCCTCCTTCTTTTTCAGCTCCCCCTTTTGAAGACACTTTTCTCGGTTCTGAGAAAAAATAAATAAATGCTGGTATGCATTGTATGCTAAATAAATTTAGCCTCTGGAGATTGCCTGTGCCTCTAACTCTGCCCTCACCAAACCCCCTCCCCTACGCCATCCTCCGCGAACAGGTGCCCGCCTCCCTGCCCCCCTGGCGCCCATCACAAGAGCTAACCTCACCGCTGTTATACCACCAGTCAGCTGCCTAGTTAGGCTACCTCCTCGTGGCGCACCACCCCTGGGCCCGCAAGAGCTAACCTCACGTATTATACCACCAGTCAGCTGTCTAGTTAAGAGCTACCTCCTCGCTGGCGCGCCACCCTCTGGCGCCCATCACAAGAGCTAAACTCACCGCTGTTATACCACCAGTCAGCTGCCTAGTTAAGAGCTTCTTCCTCGCTGGCGCGCCACTCCCCTGGCGCCCAGCACAAGAGCTAACCTCACCGCTATTATACCACCAGCCAGCTGCCTAGTTAAGAGTTACCTCCTCGCTGGCGCCCCTCCCCTGGCGCCCAGCACAAGAGCTAACCTCACCGCTGTTATACCACCAGTCAGCTGCCTAGTTAAGAGCTACCTCCTCGCTGGCGCACCACCCCTCTGGCGCCCAGCACAAGAGCTAACCTCGCCGCGGTGCGCAGCCATCAGTGTACGGAAGGAGGAGACCACGCCGTCCAGGTGGGCCAGCCGGCCGTTCTCCGCCATGGTCAGCAGCAGGTTGGTGGTCTCGGCCGCAGCCTTCTTCTTCGTGGCGACCGACTGCATAGCCGCCGCCTGCCGGCAATGGGCGCACAGATCACCAGCTGATGCTTCATAAGCAGAGCACCACGTCAGGGAACCGCCAAAACAGCGACAAGGCTGGTAATACAAACCATTACCTGTTGACAGGTGGTTGAGTGTATGTGTAGCCCAGAAAACGTTGCACCATATAATCCAGATTCAAAATAACGATCTTCTCTTCACAGATGCTTCTCCCTCCCCTGTATCATAAAGTGTCCCAAAATGTATCATGCTGGGTGGAAAGCCACGCCCACACACTTTGAATTTCCCAATCAATGGCCAAGTATTTGTACCTAATTTTCCAAGCATTTATAAAGATTCCGTTTTGGTGCTTTTTTGCTCTGGGTGCCTCGGCTTATGAAAGTATACTTTAAGGTAAACTTAGCTATTCAGAGCTGATCAAAAGCAGAAGGGCTACGCCCCCTGTTCGTATCACCATAGGATTAACTATTAAGACCATATTTTAGGTATGTCTAAACTAAAAATGCATCCCTTACCTTACAGAAAGGTTCTGAAACCACGTCTTCTAGCACCCCAAGATGAACATTTTCGGCTTCTATGATGTAAATTCTGAGCGAATTTTACACTCCACATCCTAGCGGTAAACTTACTTTGGGACCTCGGTATTGTGAGGAAAATTAGTGAGATAAACAACCTAAATTTACCGAATTGAACCTCCTCCGCGATGAAAACGCACACATTTTTATACAAGAACCTTGTGCCACTAAAATTGCGACACTTTCACAATTTAATGGGATTAGCCATTCAAATTTATTGATACAAATGATGAAACAGTCAGCGTAAAAAGCAAAACAATGAGATCAAACACACTACAGGGAAAGGGCGGGGCAGTTTAACCCTACATCACCTCAACTCGAATAGCTGATGTGTCAAACTTTGCACCGCCCCACCACTGCCGCCCCTGTAGCTCAATTGGTAGAGCGTTGGGCTCCGATCTGCTGCTCATGAACATGCAGTGGCAGTGCATATGCACGCTTGGGATCGATTCACCTGGGACGCTCCTGCGCTTAATATTTATCCGACGTAGGTCCGCTGGCGACTGACTGGTGAGAGGCTGACCTGAGCGGGGCAGCCGTCCCTGGGCTTTGTGGGACTTTAAGCTCTGGCTTCTAAATCAACCCTTCATTGCGAGAGTTGGTCGACCGCTCAGTGGGTTAGGGGCCTCCGTGACAAGTCGATCGATGACTTTAGTGAGGCTCCGACTCCAAAACCGAACTTGCAACAGCTTGGACAAAATGCGTCTTCAAAAAGTATAAATACTGTTGACATTGACACTGAAACTCATCGGGAGTTCACGACAGCCGTCAGGAAGTGTCACACAAAACCGCGAGAACTTACTCTGTAAGTGTACATACCTTGGCCTCTTTTTGCAGTGTTGGGTCCAGAACGAAGCTGCGGAAGGGAATGTCGGTTTTCAGCAGGCTCTGCATGCCGATCAGGTCCTTCTCCACTGCGTCCAGTGTCTTCTTTTTGCTGGCAGCTGAGTACAGCGCCGAGGCGTAGCGACCCTCCAGACCAAACACCTGCCCAAAACAGGAACAGGCTAATGCTAACAATTACATACAGAATGCAACAATATGGCTACATACACATGTCACCATTACACAATACCTGCTCAGTACTGTCACCAGTTAAACTATTGACCTGCCACAGGAAAACTAAGCTGGCTTGCCGGTGAACCCCACAGGTGCACACACCAGTGGAAATAGCCCAGCCTAGCCGATAATGCACACAAATTGTAAAAAAGTTGTGGATCAAAGAATAAATTGTTGAAGCATGTAGGTAATTTTTCACCCTAAGTAAAAGAGATTCAAATGAGCTTTGTATCAAGGAAATGAGCCAGAGAGTCAGTCTTTAGAATCAATTCACCAAGTGTGCACAGCAGAATGCAAAACAATGCTGGTCTTTGGTAAGGTTGTGGTATTTCATGAGGTTAAGGTCGTTGAAAAGGTTGAGTAAGAGCCTTAAGGCTGGATCACCTTTTATCAGACTTGTATATGGATAAAGAGTTACTCGATATAAATGAGAGTAAACACAAATTTCAGAACTAAATTACTTGACTGAAGTCATTTGAGATTTTTGCTTACCAAATTGGTTTTTTTTAATTCAATGATATCCAGTAATCAATCTTGCAGAGCCAGAGGTAAGTTTGAGCTACATCCATATACATATATTGCTGAATAAAATACAATCAGATTAAAACACCACATAAAAAGTATAGGAAAGTTCCCACAGGAGGAAGAGAGTGGAAGAAAACATATGCAGCAAAACAGTAAAACACACTTGCACACGGTAAAAAACACTTGCACACTGTAAAAGCAGTCCAAGACAATGCACACACATATACAGCCATCGACCCCACCCCCACCCCGACCAGAGGGCACAACTCATAAAAAATGAGTTAGAGATGAACTTGAGTGAGAGGGATACAAACTAGGAATCAGCTTAAACTGAGACATGCTTTTGGCTCCTTAGGATGAAAGATTGCATATGATGTCTCCCAAAATTTGATAGAAGTGGTGCAGCCTGCTGAACGCATATTTATCAGTTTGGTTATAGAGGTATCTCTATAAATAAATGATTGCAAAGAGCTATCAAGACCAATGTGATATTGACATTCAAAAGATTGAGTCAGGAGCTAAAATCTGTATTCATATGGTGTTAAAAATTGAAGCACTGTTAATAGTATGCTGTCCTGCTGGTAAAGCTTTTTTCCTCAATTAAATGCCTATAAACTGGGTCTGAAAAAAATGATGACCATCAATTTAGAGGATTGAAGAATTATCAGCACAAAAGAAGCAACAGGGAGAACACACAGAAATCAGCACCAGACCTTGGCCTGGGTGAATTCAACCATGCAGGTAGGCCCCAGCCTAACCCATAGATGGCGGAACTAAGGGCAATTTGGGCACTGAGCCTTCCTATAACAATACATTTTAGCACTAACCCTATGGAATTGACAAGACAGAAATGGGTTAAAAAGTCCATGGTAATCCTTCACTTATACCCAGACCCTCTGCCGCCACTCGCCTCGGTCCATTTGAATGAACTTACTCTTGCTCTGATCAAATTACCAACAAGCCTGGTTAAAATATTTACAACATAGTCCACACAAAAATTATCACCATATATGCTGTCTTGGCATTTTTTTCAAAAGGTGTTCTTACATAACCAGGAATTTGAACTCCCCATCTAGGCACATTACCCACCAAGGCTTACCTGAATCGGTGTCTTGACCATGGCCTGGGCACTCCTGGAAGTGCTCAGTCTCCGAATCAACATCATGCTCGGAGAAGCCATGATAATCTCAGGGCGAAAAAACAAAGATAAGATAACAATTTAGCCTCAAAACATCAATCAAAGATATGTTTTTAATAAAAATGACACCCCACAGACCCAGCAGTACCAAATCACAAGTGCTACCGCCGAGGAAAGGGAAGAGAGCGCAAGAGATGTCGCGAAAATCACAAATTGGAATAATGAACACTCATCTTTTACTCTACAAGAATAGGCTCTACTATTTGTGAAAATAGTATTGCAATTCTTAAACCACAAATCATAACAAAGATTCTTATAAAGTGATTGGACAAAGTAAAAATAAATGAACACTATTTTAGGGACTCAGAAAAAGAAGAAGTTCGATGCAGATATGGCGCACTAACTACGTTTGTGATTTTTCTGTCGGTGGTGGTGGAAAAAATGAGGGAGATGTATACCCAGGGTTACAGGTGGGATGATACCGACATTACCCTGATACCGACGATTCAAGATAGATAACAGCGCTTTCACCTCTGGACAATTTTATTGTTAAGTTTTTCATTTTCTATGATGGTTCCTGTGTTTTTAGGTGAAAGATGAGTATGTTGTATACTTGTAGTGATTATGAACCTTGCCATTGTGTTCGTGTGCATTGTTCCCCACATGTTGACTCATAAATGCAAAATTGTTCAAGCCAAAACTAGAGTTTTAAAACCTGGGCAATACCATTGGCAGACACAGGGGGCATGGTGCAACCCCGCCCCCAAAGTGCTGGAAGGAGGTTAAAATATACTTTGGCCCATCAAGGCTGTAGAAATTTGTGAAAAAGGTTTACACTAGGTCTATTGAGCAATTCAATCTTCGCTCCCACCCCCCCTCCAGGAGAGTGGTCATGTACTTGGAGAGGTAGCTTCTACTAGGTCTGCTGAGCGTCTAATCGCATGCCCTACCCTCTTCCCTCAGGAGGAGCTGCCTACATAGGTTTGGCCCCCAAAACTCTGGTCTGAGTTTGCCCCTGGGGAATACTGGTGGAAAAATGTGCTACATACATGAAATTAATTCACTATTTGAAATTTCATACAATTTTATACACATTTACGCTTGATAATTAAACATCTTAATGTATGGTTGCAAATGAATTATGTAGTTAAATAACCTGTATGAGAATAATTTTGTGTAGGACCAGAAACTCTCCGGTTTGGAGTGTTGGATGTGTGTGATAGGATGGGTGTTTCTTTGTGTCTGTGAAAACCATTAAAAGTATCTAGCTCTCTCAGATTATATAAAATGGTCCCAAAGTTCATTAAACAAGCCCATTAAACATAGCTGTCATTACATGCCAATCAATAGAAAACATGTATTCAAAAGTTAGGGATTTTATTAATTCTAATGCTAAGACCAACTGTTTTTTTCATGTTTGAGCTACCAAACAGGAGAATGACTGGCTCCCACACTTCCAAGGCAGTGACCACCACCCTATCCCTCTCCCCAGTGATAACACCAATGCACAGTGATTATATGCACACTGGTTGTAGCAGTGCACCAATGCAAATGCCCAGTGTCTTCCAACTTGAGGCAAGTGTTTGTACTTTTTAACTAAGACTGAATGATGAGAAAATCTCAGTTTATGTTTTTCTGGCTCATTTTCAGATCTCTGTTGGTACAATCATAAAGGAAATGAATATCAATCTAATGTTTATCTTACATAGAAATGTAATTCCTTCTTTGTACTTGTTTGCTATATACTTCATGTGATATAAGAACTCATTTTGCAACTAAAAAGTTGTTTCTCTTTCTTGGCATTCTTTCATTCAGTGTGACAATTTCAGCTGCTATTTTTCTTGAATTTCACAAGTTTAAAAATTGTTTCCAAGCCATCATAATTATTATTTTGTGTCTGTGTGTTTTTTCATTTCGTTCTTTGGACCCTGTAACCTTTTCCCTGTGGTTTGAATTGCAATCACTTATTTGTATTTGATCCAGCATAGGTTTCTCCTCAGTTGTCATAATCTATTTTGTGTTCCAGAATTTTGAACTATCATGGGGTCTATGAACTTTCAGAGTAAGTTTCAAGTTTCAGCCCCTGACAAAGGAAGTTTTCCTCTTGATCATGAAGGAGAGTGTAAGAGGTTCATGCTAAAGTACATGATTTGTCTGGGCAAAAACGACAACGACAACAGTAAGTGCCGAGTGGAGGCAAAAGACTACTTGGGATGCCGTATGGATCATGAGCTGATGACCCGTGAGAGTTGGAAGAAGCTAGGATTCTCCGATTTAGAGGCATCTGGTGAGAACCCTTCTGGGCGGACGGCCGAGTCAGCGAAACATCAGCCGGACAAAAACGACTGATCCGCCATCTACTGGGTCAGCCAGTTATTCTCAGTGTATCGTAAATAACAAAATTGTTGGATCTCCCTAAGGCTGCAACACATCCCATTCCTTAAATGGCGTCAGTTAATAGTCAGACTGTCACGGGACATGTCCTGCTCTGTTGCACGGGCAGCGTCGCCTCAATGAAGATACCGGAGCTGACCCGGCTCCTCCAGACCGGTCTGCCTGACCTTCCCATGTCTGTGGAAGTGCGGGTGGTTAGCACGGACCACGCACGACACTTCTTCTCGCCCGGCCATCTCCCAGCTGACGTTGAGCATTACACTGACGCGGACGAGTGGCAGGCGTGGAACAGCCGCGGCGATCCCGTCCAGCACATTGTACTGCGGGAGTGGGCCGACGTGCTGGTGATCGCACCCCTCGATGCCAACTCGCTGGCCAAGCTGACGTACGGCCTGGCGGACAACCTTGTGACCTGCGTGGCCCGCGCCTGGCCGGTGGGGAGATGGCCGGCGGTGGTCGCGCCGGCGATGAATACTGGAATGTGGAATCACCCGGTGACCGCCCCGCAGGTGAGGACGCTCCAGGAGTGGGGGTACACTGTCCTGCCGCCCACCCAGAAGACGCTGATTTGTGGTGAGACCGGGGTGGGCGCCATGGCGGCGCTTGAGGACATTGCGGGAACGGTTTTGAAGCTTTGTCACCGATCTGCTGTGAATGGGTTCGATGTAGAGAAACGCTTCTAACTGAGAGGTGAAGCCATCTTAGTGTCGGTGAAATGAGTGCAGTGGTTTATAGCCAGTGTAAGAAAGAGCCCGTATTAAATATTGGTATCGCTATTAATCGTGTTTTGAATGCATGTATCGTCGTGAAAAACGTGTTCGTTACAATTTCTTTTCTGGGAATCCGGCTCCCGCACGAGGGTACTGCTCCGTTGTCGGGGAGCGCCAGTTGCCGTGCGAGTAAGCAGTTATTTGGAGTGATGTCAAATGTCTGTGACGGTTCCAAATAATCATCAGCTTGCATGGGTGAGGGTGTTCTCTCCACTGCGCAGGGCAATGTAACCGTCAGTTCAAATAATTTTGGATCGGTGTTAAGGTTCCTAATAAGCATGAACCACTTAATTAACTATCAATGGCTTTGGTGCAGTTAATTTTGCCATCACATAAGTAATGCACAGAATCTATTCAGCTGATTTTGTAGAGCGAAATTTGCGGCAACATGTAGCATATAATTTGCGGGGATTATCGACGCACCAATTGCCAGGATCGCATTGCGTCATCTACTCTTTCCCTGTTGAAAGGGGTTCCGGGAATGGCGGCAGTCTGACAGCACCGACTCGTGTATATTAACATCAGAACATCTTTGGTTTCATCTAAACGGAAGTGCAGCCTACCATTGAGGCATTTCTAAAATAACATACATATTTTAACAATATCCACCAAAGCCCTTATCGTCACATCTTGGGTCAATGCCCACGCGGCACATACAATCAGGCCGATACAAAAATATTTGCCAGGCTTGTCACCGCTATTTACAAAAATAAAGCGAAGAACTACGGACAGAAGGGTTCAGGTGTCTATGGGCCCAATTCAACCACATCATCCCACAAGCTACGCACAATTTGAAACAACCCTGAATTATCGATCAATAGCCATAATCAGGTGCCGAAATAACCTGGTATGATACACAATATCGATGTAACCCATTGCGACTGGCTTTCTGTTGAGCATCGCCAGTCTGAGTCCCGATATGGGAACCAAATGGCGTCCGTTACTGGTATCTCGGAATGGGAAAGTGTGAATCTAGAACTACCTACTTCCGACGCCAGCACAAACTCAGTACAGACGGCAGCCCATCTGAAAATGGTATCGCTTCAACCGACATTGATTGCATGTGCCCATTAACAAACGATTCTCTGAAACCACTTTAATATTAACACGTTTATACTTCAGCAAACAAAAAGATACCATGCTCTGACCGAGTCATGCATGGCCTGGTCGGAACTGCCCCTTGCGGCGACGACGGCATCCAAATCTAGGTCACTTCATTATGCATTCTTGCTCGGGAGACAGAGGGGCCTATTAGCTACAAATGGTTCCAGTCGGGACACGCCCCACGCAGAGCTAAGAGTACCATGATCGTCAACAATCCCACTCCGTGGTGTCAACTAGTAAGGCACACACTCTACCATATAAGTAGTCGCGGTCTCTCGTCTTTCACTCGATTCACACACATGGAAGGCCATTAGAACATTGGAATCAACGAACCACACCCATCACCGTTGCGGCTCTGTATGCTCATTTGTATGGCCCTTTCGCAAACACACCGTAATCAATGAAGAAACTTTCCAATCGACCATAAACATAATAATTGCTGGGGTTTAACGACGCACCAACTGCCAGGGTCATACGGCGTCGCCAACTCTCACCCTGTTGGAAGGGATTTTGGGGATCAGATCGACTTATTCAGAGGCTCCGCCGGGACTTGAACCCGGGACCGGTGGCTTAGAAGACAAGGGCGCTATCCACTAAGCCACCTCATCCCTCGACCATAAACAAAACCTTCATCAATGAAGCCCTCACTCAAGGCACAGCGCTGACAGCTTGGACGGCAGGACACTACGTTCGGTCTCCGTCGCCTCTGCTGAACTCCCTTGTCATCCACTGTAAGCATCAACGTTGGGGGAAGACCTTAAAACACGGTCTGCGCGAATCCGCAAACCAGGCACGCTATCTTTCTCCCGTCCAGCCAAAAACACTAGTTTCACACACCACTTCGGACGTAAAGGAGCCCGTGGTGACGTCACTACTCCCGTATGACGTCATCCTGAGGCGGCAGCGAGGAGTGGACCACCCAGCCCACCAGGTTCTGCAGCTGACTGACCAGGCTCTCGTTCTCCTTCAGCGCCAACCAGATGTCCTGCTGGGCGTCCTCCAGGTCCCCCAGCCTGTGGGTAGGCGGCTGTCAGCAATGACCCGTTCTGAAGCGACATAAACCGGTCAAAGCGATGAAACGAGGTGAAATGCCATCACTATTGACAGGTTTGGATATTCCAGTATCGGTAATATCGAAGTGACTACACTATACAGCGCAGTATCAATTACCCGCTGTTGAGCAGATATAGGAGCGTGGGTTGGGGGGGCTCACTAGACGATCAGACATGGAAACCACGGGGGACTTCAAGCCCGCAAAATAACCAGCGCAGGTGGCGCGCCCCAGAACCACATGCATTATGAGACTTCACTCTATTAAATCATCCAATTTAAGATTATTTCCCACAGTTTGACAAAAGTCGTCAGCCATCAATGTATCGCTGCTAGCGCCGACCAGCGGTCACGTGAGTGACCGGGTCTGACCGGTCACTGACCCGGAGGCGAGGTGTTTGCCGGTCTCTTTGTTGACTTTGGCGGCTCTCCTGACGGCGGTGGGCCGGGCCGGGCCCTGGCCGCTGACGGGCCGCACGGCGCCGCAGAAGCGCTGCTGCACCTCGGCCAGCCGCGCCGCCAGCTCCTCCACCCGGCTCTCCAGCTGCACCAGGTCCGACGCCGCGATCTCCTTCTTGATGTACTTGGTCTGAGCAGTTCTGTCGCGATGAATACGGGTACTCACTGTTAACTGGCGGGGCTGACTCCGTGCGGTGCAAATATGAATATCCAGAAAGGCGATGACTATGATGATGATTAGATTTTTACGGCACTGCAGCTGCAGAGGCTATACGTATACGTGACGGCACAACGGTTCGTGCCACCTATCGGTTGGGCTCTATTTCAAAAGGTCCACCCAACGACAGGATTTTATTTAAAAAAAACTACCAAGCTGTAAACGGATCCCACTTGCCGAGCCGGAGCGGCGGATATCCGCTTTACCTTGTTCTCTATATGCTTTTGAAATAGTGACTTCTTCAACTCCACACGCGCCTTGCATTCATAATCTATGACAAGAGCAAACCACATAGCTGAACTACCACAATTTATTAATGATGTCCCACCAAAATGGTCAACTCCGCGCAAACGGCTTGCGGCATTGAAGAGTACCGCTAAAGACCTCTCGTAGAGTGTGGCTATCGGTCCATCGAATAGACGGCAGGGCCGGCGCATGAACTCACTTGTACCAGTCGGAGAGCAGTTCGGCCATCGAGTTGCGCGTGGGCACGACCTCGGCGTCCAGCAGCGCCTGCAGCGACTTGCTGGTGCCGGTCAGCTTGATCTTCTCCAGGTGGTGAAACTGCTCGTCGTTGTACGTCAGTGCTGTAAAAACCAGCGGAGATAGGGTAAATGCAAACTGATTTAAGAATGAATGTCGTCAGCATGATCGAGACTGAGTTTGTGGAACTTAGTCAAAAGAGGTTATACAAGTATGCGCTCTGAGTTTTGCTCTTCCGAGATAGTATCCGGCTGAAGCTTTCTCTCCTGCATGCATCCGTTTTTTTACAACATACCATATACATAGGTATGCTGTGCAACATTACAATCTTTCCAGACATCCAAGATCGTCCAAATCCAAAATAGAAATCATTTCCTATGCTACTGTTCGTTATGACTCACAGTGGAGTGTACGTAATAAAGCCCGGACTCTTACATATTCAAAAGTAAAAATAAAATGCATATCCCTACCATGCTAACCCACGCTTCAGAAACTGTTTTTGAGCGCGTAAATATTAACACGCGCATTGACGGCAGGGGCGGGTACCCGCCCCATCGGGTTTTTCGGAGACAGCAGAAAAACGGCGGCGCTACGCGCCGCCGTACTTGGCAAGACCTTTCCCTCATCATTTTTACAACTTCTGTAAAAATTTTAAGGTTAGGTCATCTCAGGTCAGGTCCCCAATACAGGTTAACCCGGATCTGCCCAAATTTTTATTTCTAAAAAATGCATATTTTCTGTGTCCTTAGGTGCCACTGAGTACGAATATGCGGCGCTTTTTTGGTTATGACGTCGCGTTCACGAGATATGCGGCATCTATATATAGACTATGGGCTGATACGTGCACAAAATCGGAGCATTCTGATGATTCACGCGTGTAACGTGATGTAATTTATTTGAATGTTCATAGTTGTGATTTACACGTAACAGCTGTCTGCAACATGAGAGGGACCATTTCCTCAATTTTTAATGGGCATGCATGTGCAATTTTTTTTATAATGTTTGTCTCTTGTGGAAACACCCAGTGCGCAGCTTGACACTGGGTGCTGAGCCTGAGACATATTTACTGCCCGTACTAAAACGACGTGTTTTGTATATTTGGGGTGATGATGAGGTGAGAGCGACTGAAGATGAGAGCATGAGTGAATATAACTCCCTCCGTTGCCCCCCCGGGCCAGCAAACGAGGTGAAAACCTGTTGTTCACCAGCCCCCGGGAGCAACGAAGGGAACGGGGATTTTCTCGTCTGGTTGTCGATCCAAATGATGTCGAAGTCAGAAAAAAGATAAAGTCAGGTCTATACTCACCCTTTTAGACTCTCCCGGTTTCTATTCTGAAAAGAAGATGATGAGGTGCGAGTGACTGAAGATGAGAGCATGAAGTGAGGCATGAATTGATATGTGTGTCAGGTGTGGGAGCACCACAATGTGACTCGACATTGGGTGCTGCAAGTCAACGGCGGCCGTCATCCCCAGGGTATGGGGACCAGTCGTAAGAAAATGCCGAAGTTTCGATGAACACAAGTTGACTTCCATAACTGTATTAGGAACAAACTTTCAGGGAAAACGGTACAAAACTACAGTACAATAAGTTCTGATAAGTTAAGATCATGTTCAGCTTAGCGCCGCCACTTCCGGTCAGAAAACGGAGCACGCGACCAGTGCTTCTCACACATTCTGTTCCGGCTGGTGGTAACCACGGAAACACTTCATGCATAGTGCCACGCGGCACTTGGAACACTCAGTGGACGGACGCGACTTGCAAGTCTGCAGTGCGCACTTTCGGCCTTGCGCCGCCACTTCCGGCCAGTGCTCCATGCCGTCGAAGCGGGCGTCATCGGCAACTGCGCACAGGCGTGGTCTGCCCACTCCCCGAACTCGAGTGGCCCCCGGCGCCGCAAGCAGAGTTCGGGCCACCTCGCGTCGGAAGTCCAGCAGAGACATCTCGCCGTGCTCATCCAGCCGGTGCAGCACCCATGCGTTGAAGACGGCCGCGTCCAGCATCCAGGTGAAAATCGGCCACCACCACTTCTTCCGACGGATGTTGATGCGGTAGAGCCCGATGCTCTGGTCGGCGCGGTCCGTGCCGCCCATGCTGCGGTTGTACAGCTGGGCAACAAATGGCTGGTCCACTGCCACCTTCTTCTTCTCCTTCGCTGATCAGCGTGACGCCTTCCCCAGAGGATGCTCGGCGGCGAGGGTGGAGGCGATGGTGACCACGGCGTTATCCTTCCACCGAGTGAGCGCGATCTTGTTCGTCGTGTCGTACACGACAGACACGGCACCACGCGGCTTGCTCTTCATAGCCTTATGATCTGTGATCGGGCAGGAGCGCGGGATGCGGTTTTCTCGGATCGTCCCCGTGCAAGCGTAGCCCCGCCTGCGCAGCTCTGCAACTAGCGGGAGGCCGGTGAAGTAGTTGTCGATGTAGACGCGTAGCGGAAGTGCACGCACAGCATCCGGGAGGTCTTCCAGAAGTCGAAGGAGCGTGCCACCGCCCTTCCCGAACTTGCGTTCCACTTCAGAGGCATCTCCACTCGCCTGGTAGATGTCGAAGCGGAGCAGGAAGCCGGTGGTCCCACTGTTCAGGCACCAGGCCTTGAAGCCGAACCGCACCGGCTTGTTTGGGATTGCATGTTTGCATCCGTGTCTTCCAAAATATTCAATCATTGCCTCGTCCAGATCAACATTGCAGTCCATCGGATACGCCTCCCCGAACCGAGCGTTGAGGATGTCCATCATCGGACGCAGTTTTGTCATCCGGTCGCTGAGGTTGAGGTGCGCGTTGTCGGCGCAGTGAAGGTAGCGGATGATCTCCTCGAACCTGTTGCGTGATATGGCCCCAGCGACGAGGGCGCACTGGAGATCTTCATCTGTGCTCCAGTAGTGTCGGCGACTGGGGAGAGAGTGGTAACCCGAGAGCAGCCATATCCCCAGCACGCGCTTCAACTCTCCGATGGTGAGCTGGAAGTTGGAGTCAGTCACCGCCGCATACTTGATTGTCTCTCGGACAAGGTGCGGGTAGACATCGGCAAGGAAGAAGTCCAATTTCTGAATTGCGCTCTTCCCGACGACAATGGTGGCGGCGGCGAGAGGCCTGGCATCCGGGAATTTTGCGAGGCGCTTCCTAGCGTTGGTCCACTTGTAGTCCGCCCCATCTTTCTGCGAGCGTTTCTTCGATGTGGAGGCCTGTTGGGGTTCCTCTTCTTCCTCCGTGTCGCCATCATCATCTCCGATCACACGTCCGTCGGCGAGGACCGCCACGGCGGGAGCACAAAGCTGCCGTCCCGAGAGATTATCGGTAGTTCCTCCGCCGTCTTCCTCGCCGCTGTCTTCGTCAGACTCCACATTGACCGCGGGGGGAGCAATGAAGATTTCATCCACAGCCGCGTCTTCATCGTCGATTGCATCGAGGACATCCAGCGCCGATCTGGCGCCCCTAAAAACCGTCATATTTTGTCAGAGGAGTTTGAACTTTTTGGCTTGGGTATCACCTGAAATGGTGTCGAAACTCGCCTAACCCCCAAATTCATGCTTCTCGAATTTCGGCCACTTTGTATTGGAAAACTAAGGCCACTCATGCAAAAAAAAATGTTTGCGGACGAAGGGGGAGGGGGTCGCTCAAAAAACTGGGGACACATCTGCCTTGCTCAACTGACAGTTTGCGATTGATTTTGGCGTTTGTTTTGCAAGCTCGCCCAGCCAAAAGATTGAGGGGTCTCATCCCTCGCTAGCCTCCCACAGGTTCCAATGTCATTGAATTTTGTATCCATAGACGCCCATAGTCTATATATAGATGTTTTGTAAAAAATAATACATTGAGGAAATACGTCAGGGCGAATCATCACTACAATCACGTCAATCAATCAATAACCATTATATGACAATTGTTCCCTGAAAGTTTTATCCCCCTATCGCGATTCTATCATAATATCCCGTAGCTCACCTTTGATCATGTTCCATCGTGAATCGCAACCGTCCGGATTCACTGACCTAGCACGACTGACTCATACACTGGGCAGACGGCGGCGATTCTTGTTTCGACAGGTCAAAGACTGGTTATAACCGGATACAACCGGCACGAATGGTGCTCGTCACTTGAGGACGACAGAACTTACGGAAATTGGAGCATCTATATATAGACTATGGGCAGATTCGGGTTAAGTGACCTGACCTAAAAAAGTTAAAGATAGCATAAGTCGGAGCAGAGTGAACTTCTCCGATTAAAACTCATATCACACAATGGGCCCACCGAGTTCTCTAAAATATGTTCCGGTATTTTTGATATTGATGACCTAAGGTCAGGTACGAGGCACCTCTCCATTGGCAATACATGGGAAAAATTGTCTTTACTGATTAACTCAGTAACGGATGGTGATAGAGCGTTGATTTTAGCTTCGTTAGACTCGCCTTGGCTTTGCGGTTCTAATGATATGCATTATATATAATTTGACCCTGACCTGACCTCAGGTCAGGTCAAATCCTTGATTTGACCTAACAAGGTCAAATTATAGATCATTCGATTAGGCTTGCTGTGAGGATTCATATGGTTCAAGTCGTTTTGCTCTATCTTTACTTGTTCAGATGTAATGGCCGAAAAACTTAATTTACATGTTATCCCTATGACGGCATGTTTTGACCTCTCGTGACCTTAAATATGACCTGACAAAAAATTGTTCAAATATTTTCGATGGAGAAGTGGATGGGCTACCCAACGCCGTTTACCGTTTTTCGCTACCTACCGTGGTTCTCGAGATCTTAGGGGGGGCGGGTACCCCCTCGTCAAAGCGAAGATGGCTCAGGCCCCGTAAATGCGCGTGTTAAGATCTCGTATTCGTAAGTTAAGTTCTCGTACTTGTAAGACACGGTCAATGCCAGTCCCAAGACACGTAACTGCAGGTTCAGCCCCTGGTCCGCGATTACGACCACTCACTCCTGGCGGTGCGGTCGCGCAGCAGGTGCTGCCAGCTATCGCGCAGCTTGGTGGTATAGGTGGCAGCACGGGCGGCGGCCGTGTCCAGCGGCGCCAGATGAGCCACCCGGCCGCGCCAGTCCACCAGCAGACAGGTCTCGCCCACTATCCGCCGGTGCAGCTCTGGGATGTTGGTCTCCGAGAGGTTCCGCTCCCGCTCCGCCACCTGACAATGACAAACGAACAATAACAGTTGTGTGAGCAGGACGATGGCACGGCTGGAGAAGAACCTGATTGTCATTGTAACCGTTGCGTTTGATCAGAAGTAACAAGGCTGTGCTTCCCGCAAGGGCACCAGCAATTTTTTTTCGAATGTATCTGCTTATTTTTTATATTACGCACATGCATGAACAAAAACATGCAAAGCAAATTATTTTCTCGAAGCAAAACGTTATGAGTAATGTCTTCCGCATCTTTTTGCTGGAAATCATCCTTTAAAGTCAATGCCAGTTCATAAGCAGCACAGGCTGAAGCTAAAGCCAAATAACTACCCAATTCCTTTTCGAACATGAACCCTAAAATTCAAGCAAACGCTACCCGAGCTCTTCGAACAATTAATCTTGCATTTCTATTGCACTACACGGCCCTTCCCGACTTTTGCAGACATCCTGAAGCCAAACAAATAACATTAAACCAAGCCATTTGAACATTCGCGGACCACGCCCGCGCCGTGCACGGTCCCCCGGTCGGCTGGAGCCGGCGGTCCCACCGTTTTGTGCATGTCCTCCAGCTGCCGCACGGCGTCGGTGATCTGGGCCAGCGCCGCCGCCGCCTGTTTGTGGCCGGCCTCGGCCGTCGGCTCCATCTGGCGCAGCAGCGCCGAACTGGTGCGCTGCGACACCGACAGCAGCGCGCACTGGCGGCCCAGCGTGGCGCCCAGCTGCTGGCAGGCGTCCAGGCTCTCCTTCAGCCGCGTCAGCTCCGTCTTCAGCACCAGCCTACCGGGCGGAGACCGTGACATTATATACCAACCGGCATTATATAAAACTGTTCGAGTCATCAAACACAACATGATTGGTAGAATTTACTTGCGCTATTTGTACTATTCTGGCAATTCTGACATTCAGTCAGGAGTCATGCCGCTGGTGACCGGATAAGCACTGCGTCACGGACAGCAGACACAGTCGGTCTCAGCAGGCTAAGCCTTAAGTCAGACACAGTCAGTCTTCCCATGCACACACGGTCGGGTATTACGCCAGAGACTCGGTTCTTATGTCCCACATCAGACAGTCAGTCCTTACGTAAGCTAGTCAGTCCCCACGTCAGTCAGTCCTCCCATGAACCGCCGGACCTTACGTCGGACAGTCAGCTCTCCCGCCAGACACAGTCAGTCCTCCCATCAGACACAGTCAGTCCTCCCGTCAGACACAGTCAGTCCTCCTGTCAGACACAGTTGTTAGTCCTCCCGTCAGACACAGTCAGTCCTCCCGTCAGACACAGTTGTTAGTCCTCCCGTCAGACACAGTCAGTCCTCCTGTCAGACACAGTTGTTAGTCCTCCCATCAGACACAGTCAGTCCTCCTGTCAGACACAGTTGTTAGTCCTCCCGTAAGACACAGTCAGTCCTCCCGTCAGACACAGTTGTTAGTCCTCCCGTCAGATACAGTCAGTCCTCCCGTCAGATTCAGTCAGCCCTTCCGTCAGACACAGTCAGTCCTCCTGTCAGACACAGTTGTTAGTCCTCCCGTCAGACACAGTCAGCCCTCCCTCAGACACAGTTAGCCCTCCCGTCAGACACAGTTGTTAGTCCTCCCGTCAGCATGCCTTTTGTTTTGACAGTTGTCAGCATGTCAGCCGGGCCTCACGTCAGCATGCGGACGGCGTGGTCCATGAGGGTGCAGCTGAGGCTGTAGGAAGAGACGCGCCGCCGGAACTCGTAGCCCACGCTGCAGGCGATCTTGGCCAGAATGGCGTCGTTCTCAACACTCAGCGTCTGCGGGATGGTCGGGAACTTGGCTGCAACACAGCACAGCGACGCGTCAGTGCAGTGGTCGGCGCCCAGGCGACGCGAGGACCAGCCAACCCGCGGTGGGAAGCAACAGCTGCTCCCAGCTCATCTCTAGACGAATACGAAAAACTCCTGAAACGCCACCTAAGTATTTCACCGCCGGGGGACTCCGTACAAACGAAGTGGTACCCGTTTGTGGGGGATGGTAGACCGCACTCCCGCCCCGCGGACGCCGTACTCACGCAGCGGTACCGGCTGGTAGGGGGTGACGTCGTTGTTCTCCTTGTCGAACAGCACCAGCGGCTGCTGGGCGGTGACGGTGGGGTACTGGGAGACGGCCGTGTCCGGCGTCACCAGCTCCGTCAGGAGCTGGCCGTTCAGCAGCAGGATCTGACTCGGCGCCGCGATCCCCGTCTGACTGCTCACCGCCGACTGCAGCGCCGCGTACCTGCGGCGGCCACACCGCCAACCATCAGCACGGCGCCCACTGCTGGCACGTCCCCGCACCGACCCCTCCCGCACAATGGCTTGGCAATGTTAGGGCGACTTCATTTGGGTTAAGTTCTTGAAGTGTTCTGCACAGTTCTGCTAATTCTGGCAGAAATAACGTACATCGATATTCTAACACACATCCCCAATGCATGCCAACCTTAACGCGCCACACATGTAGCAAAAAGGTTTCCTTCGACGCTGACCGACACTCCCTCCGCCGGGCCCGGTGCGCGGCACCGTACACACCTGTCCTCGTGCTGCAGGTACAGCCGCAGATGCTGCAGCTGGTTGACGTGAAAGACGGCCAGGCAGCGGCGCGACGTCATGGCCGTCACCTCGTTAAAGAAGCGGTCAAAGTTCCACATCACCTGCGGGTCCACCTCCAGCAGGCCGGCCAGCAGCGGCGTCACCAGATCCTTGGCGCCGCTGTCGGCAGAGGCAGCAAAGCTTCCTAACACCAGCCGGCGCCGACAGCCAATGGCCGGGCAGCAGTTTACATTGGTGAGCATGACTATTAGCGAAATCGCACGGTTGGATCTCGGGAATTTGCGACGCACCAACTGCTGAGGTCATATAGCGTCGCCAACACTCGTCCTGTTGGTACCGTATGTTAGGGATAGAGGAAAGCCCTTACTTCGTATGTTGGCGCAGGTCAGCAGCATGGAAGTTCAGCGCACTTCCAATGAGTCACTATATCCCATCGCACGGTTAGGATGCAGACTTCTGCAAAGTTTGTTTGCTATTCAAGTACTGTCAGTGCTCGACGATTCTCTAAACATTCGCCCAATTTGGCGAGCATTGCAGCATACCTGATCATCTCATTAGTAACACTTGCAATAGGACACCAGAACATCTGTCATACCAATATACAGTGGTCACCAGAAAGGCCTGGCGTTCCAGGGCCTCACCAAAGCTGGAGAATCAAAAGGACAAGACAGCAGCCACAGCGGACGGGGCAGGCGAGTACTCACAGCGACAGCTGGCAGGTATCGGGAAGCTTTTCACCCCATTCGATCTCCCCGCCGTCTGTGGTCTGGATGCCTGATATAATGCCTGAAATCACACCCAACGCGTCCCATCACCTGCAGAAGGCAAAACACTGTCGCTTCTTTCTCTCGTGTAACAAATATAAAAAGGCGCGTTATCAACCATACCCACTATCGAACTTCAGTCTTCATCAACACTACTTCAACCCACCTCAAATCAAAATCCCAAGCCCAGCGCTATAAAGTTCCGCCACACTCCGGTCCGCCGGCTCCGGGCACCCACCTGGTTTCTTCTTGGTGGTGATCACGTGCATGGTCTCTTTGTTCTTGCGGCCGCCGAACGGTCGGAACGGCAGCTGGCCGGTGGCCACGTGGAAGAGCGTGACGCCGATCGACCACAGGTCCACCGTGGCGCGGAACGTCTTCCCCGCCGACTTGCGCAGCACGGCACGCTCGTACATGTCTGGGTGCTGTGTCCGGCACGGGAGCGGTGTTACATGGGTGGTATCATCACCACCGTCGTTCTGCACCCAGTACAGAGGATAGGGCCGACGCACACGGTGCAAGACGTGACAGAGTTACGTCTTTCCAGGTCATGTGTCGAGTCAGTGGTACCAGGGGTGATTCCTGAACACAAGATTTGCTACCAGAAGACGAAATACGTTGTCGCAAGTGCCACACGATCAAGAATAATTAGGATTCTAATCCGTGCATTTCAACCTATACAACTTGCTAAACAGAAGGCTGATAACTGCTACAGTAGGTACAGTGGACAGGTCGCTTGACATCCTGGAGGAAATATGCATTTTCTTAATTTCCTATGTTTTGCACAAATCGTCCATGTCACAGTTTACCTACATAAATCACATATTTTGGTTTTTGTGTACGATTCTTGAGAGGGTCCAAGAAATGAGTAAATTTCCGATGTGATTCTCAAGGACAAAGGCTACTTCAAGGTAGCATGGTCATGGGTCACCAAAACCATCATATGTTCTGTTAACCAACTAAAAAAATAGCGTAAAGAATAATCACACACGCGTTTTTTATCGCAAAGCTAGGGATATTTCTCCAAATAAAATGTAGTAACATATCTTCGTCAGATAAAACTCCTGTCTCTATTCATCACAACCCCATCTACCCGCTGCTGCTCTCACCAGGTACTCCTCTGTGCCGTAGAGCGACATAAACTGCTGGTCGTCGTCCAACTCGCGGGCCGCTCCGAAGTCGGTCAGCTTGTACACGGTGCTGCCGTCCACGTCTATGTACTTCATGATGTTGCCCGGCTTCAGGTCCCGGTGCACCAGGTTCAGGTCCCGCAGGTGCTTCATCCCGTCGGCTGGGGAGTAGCCGGGCTCGTTACAGGAGGGCTGGTGGGGTGAGACGAAGAGAGGAGCGTTGCCGTTGCCTAATTGCCCTCCCTGGATGGGGGAAAAACGACAGTGGAAAGAATTCTAGCGTCGTACTCCCAACTCCAGTGCATCCTGTATTGAAATGATCGACAATCTAGCTTCCAGATAACATCACATTGCTAGCTATTTGAATTGCCATGAGTAGTTACAACGCCCCTAGTAATCTTGCATTTTCGGTGGTTTATCGCTTTGCCTAAGTTTCGGATTTGGCTAAAGTTCACAACTCTTTCTCCGTCCACCGCAGACAAGTTCTCGCGGCTTTAATAAGCGGGGCGTGTAGCTACAGCCCCACGATATAGTTTCCCCAAAACGGCTGCGGTGTATAGACTGCAAGAAGTATCGTTCCCGTCATCAGGCATTGTGCCGTCCAGTTTTAAGAGGTTCAGGAGCCTCAGGCCTAAACATCATCATCAACATCATCATTGGGGTGTCATCCACCTCAAATGATGATATGAGACGGAAATAAAAATTATATCCTGGGCCATTCAGTGCCATAGGATAGGAAATATATTTACAGCACAGAGGTACCCCCGAGAGCAGGAACACTCACAGAGGTGGCGCAACACGAGGAAGAACTCCTTCTCGTCCAGGCCGTAGGCGTTCTCCGGGTCGTCCAGCATGTTGAAGAGGCTGCCTCCCGTGCACAGCTCCATCACGATCACCTTCCCGCGGCCTTCTTGCTGCACGGGTTCAGTGACCCAAAATAGGTTTTGCGATAGGGTGTCGAGTGGAAAATTCAGCTCGGAATGTATGGCCAGTGAGTGGAAAATTCCCCTCAAAATGTATGGCGGAGTAAAAATTTTCCAATTTGGTTACTCAGGTGGTAAACTCTCAAAGCCCTTGTTTGAACTGAGGGATGGATATTTCCTTTCATTTTCTCAAAGTAAATATTTTTAAATCGTCCCTAAGCAGAATTGTTTGACCATTACCATGTGAAAAATTGGAGTTAAGCAGGTAAATCTTTACCAACTGAAACCCCATGATGCAGTCTCCAATTATTTTTTAAGGAATTGGTGAATTGCCACAAATAAAAAACTTTTTGGGGGCCTCTGAGACCAACCTTTGGGGGAAAGAACTCTGGGAGCCACCAAGACTAACATTTGTGGGATGAAGATCAACTCTTGGGGGCTTCCCTAGACCAACTCTTGTGCCCCTCCTCTCCTCTCCCACACGACCAGCTCTAAAGGGCCCCTGAGACGAATTATCGGGGCCCCTTAGACCAACTCTGCAGAGGGGGCCTCCGAGATGGGCAGGTGGTGAAAAATGAAAAGGGATTTTTTCATGCAATACCTAGTGCCAAAATTAATTATCTAAGCATACACTGTATAGTTTTTCTGTCCGGGACAACGCCCCTCCTATACCTATACCTATAGTTATCGGAATTTTGGAGGCCACTCCTGACCTCAATCTCTGCACCTCGCATACACCTATGCTAGGGACCAGTAGAGCCTTGGTTTACACTTAACTAACCCAGACGAAACTACAAACTTTCTATCATGGCAATAAACTCTTCCAGACTCTTGCTAAAAGTTTCTTTTCTTTACCTGTCAATTCCCCTGCTTCTCTTCACATATATACTCACCTTCATATGAATATGCTGCTTTCTATCAATATCTAATCGAAGCTACAGCATCCTTTCTGTTGTTTCTTCCTTTCATCTACAATCAGCCAAGCGCGGCGGGTTGCAACAGCGTCAGAGCGACTACTAATTTAAATTTCTGATCGCTTTCCGTTTGCCGGTCGCATGAGCAACATAATTTTCATTTCAAAAATTGCTCTAAATTAATTTTCTAAATCCTTATAGACTAGAAAATTATACAACTAGAAGCATGCAGAGAGGAAGACTAACAATGTTTTGTCAATAACGAATATGAAACCTGCCTTTCAAAAAAGCCTAAAGATGCCGCTTTTATTTACTAGATGTAAAAACGGCGTTTGGTAAGTCCACGCCGTAGACCAGCCATACAAAAAAGCGCCGATGCTTGAAGGGTAACTGGATGCATTCTTGTTGCCCAAAAAAATCATTTAATGAAAATGTAGAGTTTCAATGTATTCAAGTACCGGACACTTTCAGTTCAACTTGAATATCAGCGTATTTATGCCTAGGGTGTCGTAGGGTGTCGTGAGTGGATTTGGGTGTCACACGGCGTGGACAGAGCAATGAAGGGCTGATATGGATAAAAATGATTTTCTTCGCAATAAATGGTCAATTTTCTACGATACAATGTAAAAATATGCTACTTAGCATACAAATTTCAAGATAATTACTTTTAACAAGAAGATGACCAAAAATGGTTTTTCACTATTCTCGATACCAGAAATACAAAAACAACTTCTCAAGGACGTAAGCCTAGAAGTCATGTGCACAGATAAACTGCTTTCCAAAAATGTATCTTTCAAAGCGGTCAGCTCATTTCTTGGCAACACAAGGCTACTGTGTCTAATTTTCCACTCACCAATTTTGTGAGTAGTGGAATTTAGTGGCGGTGTTCACCCATTGGAACTTCTCCGTGGGGGCAGGGGGCACTGAGCGTCTTGCCCGCGCCAGAATTTCGATTCTGTTGTTCCACTGAAATCAGTGGAGATCAGGATGCCAGGTATAATTGGCCATAAAAATAGAAATCGCCAGATTTTCTTACAGAAAAGTGAAAGAAGCGCAAAAGTGCCGAGTTAATTTGGCGATCTTCTAGTCGATTCTGCTGCTCTCTTTTCCAGTGGGCGTTGGTAGAGGAGGCAATGGAGCTGGCCTTTGTAGTAAGTAGTTTTGGGTAAAATTCAATAGTAGTAAGTATTTTTGGAAGTGAGTGGAAAATTCAGCAAAACAATATAAAAGTGAGTGGAAAATTCTGCTTGACTGGGTGTCGTTCTGCACCCAGCACCCCAGGTTTTGGGACACTGCACGGGTTAGAGCACGCGACAGTATCAATCAGCGAGTTTCGAAATCGACTAATGACAACTAATATAAAAACAACTCTCGATTACCAAATGATTGCACAATCTCAATGAAAACTATAGTACGCCCGTATTGGGTGGGAAGTTGATTTTACATGAACGACGAGTGATGATAATGTTCTGGGCGTTACATAACCTTAGGAGGTTTGTGCGCCGAAAGCCCAAATAGCTAAAAACTGGTACAAAACTGGCAATTATTGTTTAGGGATTTACAAAAAAAATGTATTGCTTACAATATATCCACATCATATTGGTTCCTGAAACACACAACACCGATAGAAGCATCACTAAACCGAAGAATCCGCTCCCCTCCTACCTCCTCCTCGATGGCGAGTAGTTTGACAATATTTTTGTGGTTGACCTTCTTCAGTACGTCGAACTCTCGCATTTGCACCTCGTGAGGTCGCATGTGGCTCCAGTTGGTTGAACGTTTTCACCGCCACCGGCTCGCCGTTTTGCTGCGGGACAGCGGCTCAAATGTATGAAGGCACGACAGTCTTCTGCAATTCCTAAAGATATTTTAGGAACTACAACTGAACAACTTTAGTGACGTACAATGATGGCACATATCAATACAATTACCTATTTCACATGCCACCTCTCCAATCAAATGCCAGTGATATGTCAAACAAGCAAAAAAAAACTGAAAAATACAGTGCAAATGTATATATGTGTACCTACCGAGAAATATCTTACTATTACCATATGCGCATATAATCATTTTGCAAATCGAAATATTCCATGAGTATTCATTCATACCTTATTAACACCTTGAAAAACAGCTCCAGTGGCTCCCTTCCCCAAAACGCTTGTGGTGCACCACACATAGTTGGTGGATCCCCGAAGAAAAGTCATTGTTACAGTTGGGACCGGCTCAACACAGAAGCTCAAGCCAGTCCTGTGTCAGATACCTGAAAACAAGGAGAACACCATAAATGGAATGATTGTATTCTGTTGAAATTTGACACCAGTTTTGAGTATCATCAAATGGATGCACACACATGTTCAAAGGCAGCCTTCATCTATTCAATCAGTCCTCAGTTTACCCTCCATATCGATTACATGCCAAAATTTCACTCTCTGGTCTTACAATCACAACACTTAATTAAGGGGAGATACGCGAAAAAAGTTATTGGCTAGATCAAAAGGTCACAAAAAATTGTTTCAGAAGTCATATTTTCATTTTTGCGAATTCGGCCTCCAACTGCCTTAAAATCGCTCTCAAGTCAGAATTTCTTGACGACGTATCGAGAATTATCACTAACGGTTAAATGACGTAGCCTCGGCTAATACCATCAATTTCTCTAAGAATTAGGCATGTCTGTCCTAAACAGTGATGTAGGACTTCGGAACTATCACACAAAAAATTTAAAACATTACATTACAAAACTCTTTTAAAACAAAAATATATGACTTTAAAGAAATAAAAATGACCAATTAGAAGTCCAGGAACTCCCAAACCTGGGTAACGTGACCTATCTGACGTGATCCTGGGAATTTTGTAGAAAACGACTGAAGATCCGAGGTACGAAACGATAGAAGACTTGAGAAATCTTTTTTCTCTACATTTTAAGGGCAGACTAATTCATTTTGTAGTTTTTATAGTCTATGTAAAATCAATTCAAACACAAATACAGAAGAACAGGCATTTTTATTACAACAATAATTACTTTTACTTTTTAAATAGCTTTTGATGACTAAGAGATGAAGAGCAGGTTCCAGCCTTTTACCAATATTGGTGTAACATATTTCAATAATATTTAAGTGGCCTCCAAAAGTTTTGCAGAAACATACAAAAATAATTGTTAATTTAGTAATCAAGATTTTTCAAATAGCAAGAAACCACAATAAAATTGTTTTTGAGTATCTCCCTTTAAACATGTCCCACTAGGCAATTCAATCATTTTTGGGGATCCAAAAAGTTTATTGTCCTGAATTTATGCAGGATACAATGGAAAAATGTTCTCCCAACTGTTTTCACTAGGCATTCCTGAGGCTCAAATAAAAATATGGAGACGTTCCAACGCCCTCCACAAAAAATTTAGGTGAGGCTTCTAGATTTCTTGACCACGTGAAGTCAAGCAGTAGACTCCATAAAAGCCATATAATATTTTCTTTGTATCCCACAGCAAAATTTAATTGACCTTCCTCGACTGTTTAAGCCAAATTGGCTATTTCAGGATCATTATAGTGTTTTGTGGTGTTAACACATTTACCATGAGAAAAAAACTGTTTCTATTCCTTAAGTTTATTGGTGGAGGAAAAAAACATACAGGCCATGGTCTTTTTTATTCTCCCATTAACTATTGTACCTCTGGACCCCAGGCAAAAAAAGATGCCCACCTTAGCCGAACAACACTTTAAGACTTTTTACTTTTATTCTTAAGCATCATTAAGCCAGAGGGTCAAGATATTATCGATCAGAGCCAGGAGCGTAAAGGTGAACAAGACCTTGTCTCTAACCCCCCAGCCTGTCGTATTTTTTGCATGTTATTCCCCTCAATAATTATGTGTAACCTATTCATTATCAAGAACACAAAAGGATATGATACTTCTAGCATATTGCAAAAATGTGTCAGGTGATTATTGTTGCAGCGCGAGGAATCTAGCACACTGATGCATTGCGCTCTTACTAAAGCATAGGTTGAGCATTAGTAGTCGGCGCGCCCCTAAACACCAATAATGATGATGAAAGTATAGGTTGAAGAAACTACAAACAAAATTTGCAAAATCCCTAATAGTCCTAGATCAAAATTTGCTTGATAGTGTTTTTGAAGCCTTCTTTTGACGATGGGACCGCATGCAGAAATGGTGTGTGAGGGACTACAATCTCATTACAAGTTTTTGCTATTGTAATGGAGAAGGCAAACGTCCTATAGAGTGTTTCCGCCTGTTGTTGTTGAAAGTGTCGATACTGTCTTGTCAGTCTGTGGCGCTCATGATAGTGGAAGTGCCTTGCATATACGTCGGGTAGCGTTTTGTTTATGAAACTATGTAAGATTAGCAGCTTCTGTTCTTTAATTATGTCTTGTAATTTGAGCAGGTTCAATCTCTTGAAAATCGGGGAACTTGGGGTCATGTAATGCAATCCTTCAATGAGCCTCACAACTCTTTTTGCATTTTGAATAACTTTGTTATGTTTCCGTCAAAGTTGCTCCCATAGATTCTGAGAAAGACTGACAGAAGACTCAGCCTGGAAAGAACTCGTCACAGACCAGAGCCAACAGGCCAATAAGGCCTTGCAAAATCTGGAATTTTTAGGTATAGGTATAGGTATAGATAAAAGCGCAGTAGCTCAAGAAGGGTCGAATCAGAGCGCGGTATAGCATAAGGAGGTGTTGTTTTCCCAGAATATGTTGTGCTCTTGCAATTAATCCAATGTTTCGGCATCGGGTGTTAAACGTTTTTTGTATACACGTTTTAAACTTAAGGCTCTCGTCCAGATGTACGCCAACATATTTAACAGTTTCTGCCCTTGAAATAGCGTTAGAATTTGTTACGATTTCAATGTCTTAAACTTGTTCGGTGATTGAATATATTTGGTAATAATTTTTGGATGTATTTAAAGACAGTTTGTTTGCACAGAGCCATTCTAAGATTCTGGGCATTGTTTCATCAATGGTAGACTTAACTTTACTTAATGATGGACCAGAGAACAGTAGGCCCGTATCATCTGCAAACATGTAAAATTTTGCAGCGTCTGTGCATCTTACAATCTCATTAACGTAAATATTTAATAGGAGGGGGCCAAGCAAAGATCCCTTAGGGACACTGATTGTTACTTTTTCTGGTTTTGAAAATACTTGTTCAAACCCTAGTGATTTGGGATCTATTTTCCAGGTATGATTTAAATAAGTCAAGAGCACCATCCTGAACACCATATTTCATCATCTTTCCTAACAAAATTTTGTGGTCTACCGTATCGAATGCCTTTTTCAAATCTAAGTATAGACCTACAGGTTCCTGGTTCTTTACAAGGTCGGACGTGGTGTTTTCATGCAATAATGATATTGGCATATAAGTTGAGTGTTTTGGTCTGAAACCGAATTGGGTGTCTGTTAAGATATGTTGTTCAAGCATATACTCCATTAGTTGACTATATATACATCACCCGTTCTAGAATTTTAGAAATCACGGGTAGAACAGAAATGGGTCTGTAGTTGTTCAGCTGAACATTGGATCCTGATTTGAATATACGTGTCATCATTGCAGATTTTAGACAGTCAGGAAAAATGTTTTTCGATTGATATATTGATAAGATGTGTTATATCATTAATAATGTAGGGTGCAATCTCTTTCAAAACCTTTGATGATATACCATCTATTCCTGGTCCTGTATTTTTTAGACATTTTACTACAGACAAGACATGTTCTGGGGTGACAGGCAACATCCTCAACCTAGTCCTTTGATCAACCGAATAGCTTAGAGGGTCCGCTGATGTTGATGATGGTTGTTATGCAGTGATTTTCCTATAGTGCTAAAGAAGGTGTTAATCTCGTCCGCAATGTCGTTCGGATCATTGATGGCTCTTCCATTGATTTCAAAAGATTTGGGAAGTTGTGGGCGTGTTTTTCCCCTGTGAAGGATTTCAGACATGGTCAACCAGAGTTTTCTAGCATTTGTTTTGTGAAGATGAAGCTTATTGCGATAGTACCTAATTTTGGCATGTTCTATCACCGAGTTTAGCCGGTTACTATGTTGTTTTAAGGCTCTTTCTTGATAAAGATTCGATTTGTCTCGTATAAATTTTTGTGGAGTTTGTTTTTCTTATTAATACATCGAAGAATGACAGGAGAAATCCAAGGTTGGATGGGGTCATATATTTTGTGTTTGTATGCTTTGGTCAGTTTCAGCATCTCTGTTGTGATTGTCTTTACAATATTTTTTGCCAGATCATGACGGTTTGTTGATCGAGGGATGAGATTAAGCTGTGTTTGTGCTTTTTGGCCAAGAATGTCGACTTTCCTCATGTCAAAGTAGGGTTTAGGAGCTACCATATGTTTGGGTCTTGAAGAAAGATTGGTTGTAAGTTTTGCAAGTATTGGCAAGTGCATGATCCTTCCCACTTTATTTGCTGCAGTACCAGCAAAGAGAGAACAGAGCTGGCATTGGACAGTGACATACTTCCCATTCTCCCCACAACACAGCTCAGACTCTGAAACTCTAACAAAATGCTACAAAGTGGATCTACTGTTTCCTGGTCTATATTCTGGAAAAATGCACAAGAATAAACAAAACCACTTTTAGAATATTTTCAGCTCACATGACTCCAAGAAAGTTAAAATAGAATAAAAATGGGCATGCAAATAGAAAATTTGGGACCATGATTTTTAGAAAGTCCACCAGACTGCCAGAAAAAACATGGCCACCTTCTTCCTGGTCAATTCACACTCTGTGAATTTTTAAGGAAAGGACTACTTTACCTTAACCTTCGCCCGGGTGGGGGGTCTTTTAGACCCCCTCGGGTTTTTCCGAAACGACCAAAAAACGGCGGCGCGCAGCGCCGCCAAACTTGGTCTACCTGTTCCTTCATCATTTTTACATCTTTCCTGAAAATTTCAGCTCAAGGTCATATCAGGTCAGGTCACCAGGCCAGGTGAAGTGACCTTACCTCAAAAATTCTTAGGATCGCATAACTAAAAGAAGGGTTAATCGATCAAGTTCAAACTCATACCACATATTGGGCTTACCAGGAGCTACAACATATGTTCCGGGATTTTTGATATTGGTGACCTAAGGTCATGTGCACAGCATGAACTCCCCATTGTAAATACATGGGGAAAATCACGAAATGAGCTTTTCTCAGTAAGTATGGATGGAAACAACTTCAAACATCTGTTACAACCTGTTCTTAGTCTATTTCTGAAGTTGATGCCAACAATTTTGACTTGTGACCTTTAAAAGGTCACCTGAGGTCAAAAAACATTTTTTGGTGTTTTACTCTATAAATTTTAAATAAACTAAGATAGAACTTTTATTTTGTCACCAAAGTGTTTGTTTAGTGTCAAATTATATACATAATGACTATACCAGGTCAAGTTGGGTCAGACCGTTGACCTGGGTCAGGTCAAATTCTTAAATTTGACCTGGCATAGCAATATCATATATCATTCGATTCGTATTGACGAGAGGATTGCAATGGTGCATAAACTATGGCTATATCTTGTTTGGTTTGGAAGCTATTAGCGAAAAAGTAAATACCGTTATGCATGAGTGGCTGTGGACATTCCCAAGAATATGCCCAATATTCAGTGACCTGTAGCTCCCTAGGCTTTGATCTGACACGAAAATGAATGCCACTATAATGAAAGAGCATCTCAAGAGCTTTCGAATGGTGTTAGAAAAATGTTTCTAGCTATCATAGTTTCTGAGATATATGAGGTTTTCTTAGTACAGCTCATATTAGCGATTTTGACCTATTTTGACCTCTGGTGACCTTGATATTGACCTGACAAGAAAAATCACCGAAGTATTTTCAATATCATTTTTGAAGAGCTTTCTATTGCCATTTTGCGCTTTTTTCTAGCTCTCTTAGTTTTTGAGATTGTGGGGGTCTTTTTTAGCCCCCCCCACCAGGGCGAAGGTGGCTCGTACCCACCACCGGGGCAAGGGTTAAATATATGATAACCTTAAATAATATAATTACCTTAAAAATATAGTTATCTGCTCACAATTTACATAATTGATCCATCTTAAAGAAATTGGTGAAATAAATTGCATTAATACTATCTATCATAACCTCAATTGCATTTTTGGGATTATTTTTTGGAACAAAGCAAAGAAGCAATATGAAAGACAACTTCAATCACAATACATATCATATGACTATAGGATAATAGTTCTACAAAACCAGTGATGTCAGGTACATGGCCAGTGGTGGCTAAGAAATAATCTTGATTCTGAGTTATCAACTGAAATAATGCTCAAAAATGGTAATCAGGCAGTTCGGAGATGATTTACATTGTTAGGCACCACACAAACCTTAATTATTACACTTTTCTTCCCTGCACCAGTATGACTTTTCCAGTGAATTTAGCAAAAACAGTGTTCTACTTTCTGAACTGAGCATTCTATGACCATAATTTCAGCTAAATGAGCATAAATGAGTAATGCCATGGGCTCCATGACTAATATTTGATCCAAATCTGTCTGCTGATTTAGCCCCACAAGTGTTTTTTCCTCAGCACTATAGCATGGTACATGCTTAAATTGATGACATGTTGGAAAATACCACACACCTCCCTAACTCGATGCGCAAAAAAATTGAATTTGTCGAACACAGTGATTCATACGATCAAAATGCTCAATTGAAGAGAAAAAGAATGATGCATGATTTAAAATCATCCATCGGGCCGTTCTAGAGAAATTGTCCACTCACTTTTAGTGAAAATTTCGAGAAGGAAGACCATTCTTTCATTCTGTCCTATAATGCATGCCAAGTTTTTTAGATCAATTTGTCATGCTTCCTGTAGAGAAAATGTATAGTGTAATGCACCAATGGAAAGCCAAGATCCTGCAGATGATTTAAGTAGTCTGCAATTTCACATTTCCCCGATTAACACGCGCCCCGCTGGGGGGGCGAGATTCGCCCCCTCCTGGTTTTCACCAGATAGCTCAAAAACGAAGAAACGCAGAACAACAAAACTTACGGTATCTTATTCCTGATCAATTTTACACATCTGACCAAATTTTTTACTTAAGGTCATGTCAGGTCGAGGAGATATTCAGGGTCAAGTGGCCCGACCTCAAAACCTAAAATTACGAGTTTGAAGCAGAGCCCAGGGAACATTAGCAAACCGATCAGTTTGAAACTTCCACAATATGATAAGGTCATTAGGGTATACAAATCTGCTATCTCGGAATTTTGATATTATTGACCTAAGGTAGGGTCAATTTTTTGGTCACCCCATTATAAGTCTATGGTGAAAAATAGAATGGGTTCGTTTTCAGTAAAGACTTTCGTGGAGAACGAGATACGGAGGGGCGGGGGCGAAAAACGCCCCCCCCAGCGGGGCGCGTCATGCAAGGGACCCCAGCGGGAAGCGTGTTAAAGCACATTTATGCTTTTGCCCCGATCGCCATATTTGAGTGTTCTTTTGTTTTGTTTTTGGGATAATATAATGCTCGTAAGTATCATAAATTAATTTTGGACATGAATATCAACTCCTAGTAAAGACATTATCCTCTATTCCACGGTTATGAGATAGGTATATTTTCACATAAAATTTAGAACTCGGCTACATCATACATATAAGAAAACAAACATCACTTAAACGTGCTTCGCATTGTACCTCAGCACAGACTTGAACAACACTTCTTGGTAGTTCGGATGGTTGGGCTTGACCTTTGTCCTCTCCCACTCAAGCTTGAAGTCGTGGTGGGCGGACTCCATGGCCTGCTCGCTCCAAGCGCCCAGCCCGGCCACCAGACCCTTCATCTCTAAGAACTCAGCAGCGTGTGTGAAGACAAGGTGAACTTTTGGCGTGACCGAGATGCCCAGCATCCTGTAGTGCTCCTCAAACCTCGAGATGATAGCCCTGAAGTCCGAGTCTAACTTCTGCCCAAAGCAGGCCACCACGACCCGGTTGAACTGGACGATGGTCTTGCTGAAGGCAACTGCTGGAATTGCCGATAATATTTCCAGCTTCCTCGCCTTCGCCACCAGCTTATCCGAGAACCTCAGGAACTTACGGGCATGGTTTCCCTCGAAGGTGTTGGGCTGGTACTCGCACCAGCTGATATTCTGCTCCTTCATGTAGGCGTTGATGAACTCCTGTCCCTCAGGGAATGCTTTGATCAGGTGATTGACTAGCGTCCCCACTGTTCCAGTCATGACATGAAGCTCGGGGAACGTAAGTAACTCCAGTGTGGTAAGCTCGGGCTCCCCGTGGAGCAGAGCTGGATTGATGCAGTTGTTGAACTGCTTGGCAGTGGACTTAATACCTCCGGCCGCGATGAATTTTCTGTGGTGGCTGGCCAGGGACCCGAGTGTGTTGGCTGGGCAGGGGCATGTGAAGGGAGCCTGACACTCACAGTAGGGGCAGGGGTGCTTGCTGGTGGCCGACTGCTTCCCGCAAAGCATCAGCTGGACCTTCATATCCAAAGAGAGCGGGCAGGAGCCGAGTGACTCTATGTCGAGCTTGTCGAGGATGGTCTTGATGTTGGCCCAGCTCTCTTCAACATCCGGGGCCGCTGCCACGATCATCAGCCTCTTTACGGAGGTCAGTTTGGCTTCCCGACCACCGACACCGTCAACATGTCGAGCTCGCTTGCTGAGCGGCTCCTGCTCCCCATCTACTGCTTCGCGGACAATGAGACAGACCTTCAGGATAGACTGTCCGCCATCAAGCCTGAGCTGGAGCTGGTGGTGGTCCGGATCGAGGTCTCGACTTTCCAGCAGGTAGGTCACGAGTGCTGGGATGTCCGCTGTGACAACTGGCATCTCCACCTCCTTCTTTATAACCTTTTCTCCCTCAGTGACCTTCTTGGAGAAGGGAAGCTTGTACACAGTGAACAAATCCTTCAGACCGTTGTTACGGGAGGTGAGAGCTGCTGCCAGGTAAGGCTGCAGCTTTTTCTGGCCGAGGAGCACACCCAAACACCTGTTGACAGCTAACAACTTCTTGTCAGAGCAGCCAAGAGTTCTCTGAAGTTCCATCATCTCCTCGTGGCTCACCATCCTCTTGTCTCTCTCATCTCCCCCTCCCTTCCCGATCCTGACTGGCAGCTTGTTTGAGCCACCGGACAGCAGGGAAACTGTACCACCGCGGGTGGACACCCCCTGGTCTGAGGCGATCTTCTTGAGAGTGCTGGCGGCCACCTGAGACAGGGGTTGGCTCCGAGGTCTGCATCACCAGGGCTTCCAGGTTTCCCCTCTTCTCTCGCTTGCTCGAGCAGTTGTGGCTCTTGCCTCTCCCAATCTCAGCGTAGCAGTGAGGGCACAGCGAGATGGGTGTGGTTGGCTTCGACGGAGGGTTGGCAGGAATCCCGGGTTGGTGAGAGTGCTCAGCATGCCAGTCTGGATAGTCCAGTCCCATCCTGGCAATGTCACAGAGGCGACAGGCACAAGGCACACCAGGCTCTGGACAGAACGGCTCTCCAGATGATCGGGAAGATCGAGGAAAGAGAGTCTCGTAGTCCATGAGAGGGGGTAACTTTCTAGTGGTCTGTCCAGGGTCCTTCTCAAATGCTTTGAGAGTCAGCCGGCAGGTGGCACAGACAGAGGTCGGGTAAAAGTTTGAAGAGAGGCAGTAGGTCGGTAGGAACTGGCGGATCAATACTTCCAAGGCTTGGGAGACAGGACTGAGAGACTTCTTTCGTCCGCAGAGACAGCAAATTGCCGCCAGAGAGCGAGAATGGTCCCTCGGACCGAGATCCTTCCTACCAGACTTGGGGGAGGCATCTCGCTCTTAACTTTCCTCAATAGATTGAATGATGTTATGCGTATCTGAGAGAAAACTACCTATATCAGAAGCCATGAGCCTGTCACCAGATACCTGATGTAGGAAGGAAGGTATCTTGGTATGAAAATATACAAGCCGCATGGTTGCTCAGCAACGCACGCACGTTGCTAAGCAACCGTGCGGTCTATGTTCTCACTTCTAGCTGTTGCACTCGACAGCTAAAAAAAACTAGTTCAGGAACAAAACTGAATGGATGTAAAAAATAATATTCGGTGCCTAACAGTTTATCATTTCAGTTTGAATTCCTGCTGTTTCCGTTACTGTTTAAATTTTAGCCGCAAGGGGTTCTGGTGTCAGCTTAACCCTCGCACTGCTCTAAAAATTTTCACTAAATGTGAGTGGGTGATTTCTCTAGAACGGCTCGATGGATGATTTTAAGTCATGCATCATTTTTTTCCACTCCAATTGAACATGTTTGCAGTATCAATCACTTCGCTCGACAAATTCAATTTTTTTGCGCATCGAGTTAGGGAGGCGTGACCACTTGATGAAATAGACAACTACACAACTACTCCACAATGTACCCTAATCAAAGAACCAGACCACATTTTGAACATGGAAACTATGTAAATGATACCTACCTCTTGAATGAGTAAAGAAAGACAAAACCATTGTAAATTGACCAATCTTTTAAGTACATAGCATTCTTTACACATAAGAGCACTAAAAAGTACAGCAATGCCATAGCATCAGAGAATTGTGGTGTTCCCATATTCCAGTGTGCAAAGTCTGGCATTTTCAACGAGATCTCATCGGTGTGAGTGCCCTTGGACCAGTCTGCAAAGTATGGCAGCAAGCCAGACGAGTCACACCAGTCATCTAAAATTCTCACACCACCAGCCTCCAAAAATTTGCACCAATCTGCCAGATACTGAGGAGAAAAATGCACCCATTCCTACCCACATGATGCAATGCTACCTCTACCATTAGTTAATTAGTTAAGGACTTTTTATAAGGCCCCCTCCTGTGTCTTAATAACCATTCAGCCATTATTTGCTTCATTTAAGTGTCACCTTCCTTGCACCAGTTTCACAAATTTGCACCAGGTTGATAAAACTTGCACTACTTGGTCCTGTCTCCAAGGGCACTCACATCGACGACATCTCATAAAAAATGCCATGGTTTGCACACTGGCCCTTGGAGACAGGAGCAAGTGGTGTGAATTTTATCAACCTGGTGCAAATTTTTGAGACTGGATTGATAAAAGTGACACTGAAAACCAAACAAATAATGGCAAAATGGTTATAAAAACACAAGAAGGGGTCTTATAAAGTCCTCAACTACCTAAATAATAAGAGACATAGCATTGCATCATGTGGGTAGGACTGGGTGCGTTTTTCTTCCTGGTATATGGCTGATTGGTGTGAATTTTTGGTGTCTGGCAGTGCAAGAATTTTAGATGGCTGGTGTGACTTGTCTGGCCTGCTGCCATACTTTGCAGACTGGCCCATATTTATATGCCTTCTCATTTCTTAAAGGCCTTTCTATTTTTGTAAGAGAATTCCCGTTATGGGTTATTGTTCCCAATATTGGGTACCTACATAGTTTTTTGTGGGAATTCTGACCACATTTTTCTCCACTGTTTTATTATTGAAGTTAAGTAATTGGATTATCTGTTTCCACATTGCATATTGTCAGATTTTTGGACTATCCATGGCAAGAATACCAAAAATACCAATGGACAAGGCACCTTAAGCCCGTGGCAAGGGCATTATTCTAAAGACACTAATTGTGTGGACGACCCAACTTGGGGAACCCCCCCCCCCCTCTTTGCTTGCTCCGGCCTTTAGAAGAAACCTAAGCACCACAGTGGTAGTCTTCTCCGGTAGACGTAACGTCTACAGAGAGCACAGAAGACGCATGGAGTTATTAAATATATATTACAGATCTAAAGGTGGATGTAGCATCTGCAAAATTTTACCGTTTTGTAAAATAAATATTTTATAACCACAGCACCACCACAACAACACAGTAACAACAAAACAAACACAACAGCAAAAAATAAACTGACCGAATTCAGTGATTTTGCCAGATTAATATTTTTAGAATCCTCCAAATTAGGCACTAAATTCTCAGTACTCCGCTAAGGTGGACGATAAGTTCTCCACCGGTCCCGCTAGATCTCCCTTTAGCACAGGGAAACAAGGGATGGGGATGCAGGGAACCAAAATCCGAGGTTCGGAAATAATGGTCCTGAGAATTTCATGCATTGGGAGGGAGCTGCGATAAACCGATGAAAAAACGCGATGAGCCATAGACGATTCTAGGATTTCCGCTCGGAGAGAAGGGAGCGGCTTCCGGGCGGGGGACGGTGGGGAGCAGTCAAGATACCTTTGGGGGCAGAGGGAAGGGGACCAAAAGGGCATAACAATCGACGGCACAAACTATTTTGGGGTACAAAAACAAGGGCAGTTCCGAGGGCATCACCGGTGACAACGAATGATGCGTTTAATTGAGAAATTTATCCAAATGTACAGGTTTGTACACAGATCAAACATTAAAAATTCATCTTATTTTACGTTTCAAAAGTTTATGAACAAAACATTGATGCCCAGAACTTAACCCGCGCCCCACCGAGGGTCCGGCACCACCTTCGCCCCACGGGGGGCCATCGATGGCCCCCTGTAACTCCGAAAGTATGGGCGTTAGCACAAATCTGAAAATTGCATTAGAAAGCTCACGTAAATTCAGTAAGAAATTAGTTGGCATTTTTTAGCGCTCAGGTCAATGGTTTGACCTCAAAAGGTCAAATTAGGTCAAGATCGGCTATTTTCACTCAAATATGCAATGCTTAACACGCACATTGACGGGGGTCTGAACCACCTTCGCTTTGACGAGGGGGGCGGGTACCCACCCCCTCCCCTAAGATCTCGAGAACCACGGTAGGTAATGGAAAACGGTAAAAGGCGTTGTGTAGCCCATCCACTTTTCCATCGAAAATATTTGAACCATTTTCTTGTCAGGTCACATTTAAGGTCACGAGAGGTTAAAACATGCCGTCTTAGGTATAACATGTAAATTAAGGTTTTCGGCCATTACATCTGAACAAGTAAAGATAGAGCAAAACGACTTAAACTATATGAATCCTCGCAGCAAGCCGAATCGAATGACATATAATTGGACCTTGCTAGGTCAAATCAAGAATTTGACCTGACCTGAGGTCGGGTGAGGGTCAAATTATATAAAATGCATATCATTAGAACCGCAAAGCCCAGGCGAGTCTAATGCAGCTAAAATAAATGTTCTATCACCATCCGTTACTGAGTTATTCCGTAAAAACCATTTTTCCCATGTATATCCAATGGAGAGGTCATGCCTCGTATCTGACCTTAGGTCATTGATATCAAAAATACCGGAACATATTTAGAGAATTCGGTAGGCCCATTACGTGGTATGAGTTTCCATTGGATAAGTTCACCCTGCTCTGACTTATGCTATCTTAAACTTTTTTTAGGTCAGGTCACTTGACCTGAACTGGTGACCTGACCTGAGATGACCTAACCTTAAAATTTTCACAGAAGTTGTAAAAATAATGAGGAAAAGGTATGCCAAGTACGGTGGCGCTATGCACCGCCGTTTTTCTTCCATCTTTGAAAATCCGAGGGGGCGGGTATCCGCCCCCGTCAATGCGCGCGTTAACACCCACGCTGGAAGGGTCTGGCAATAACGCGCACTGGAGGGGGGCCTGGTAGTCCCCCCTAAGATCTCGGAAATTAAGAGGCATAGAAAAACGAAATTTGAGAGGTGGGTATGGGTTATAGTGATCTAAATAATGACCAATTTTTATTGACCTAGGTCAATATCTTCAAGGTCAAACGAGGTCATAAAGGTCAAAACTTGGCCATGCTGGGGACCGACCGGTAAATGCCGTGATTATGCGGGAAAATGGCGGGAATAAGCTAAAGGCGGGCCGGTGTCATATAGAGAAGGTCTTAACCCGCGCCCCACGTGGTGGGCGGGGGTCCAGCGCCACCTTCGCCCCACCGGGGGCTATGGATGGCCCCCTCTAACTCCGAAAATATGGGCGTTAGCGCAAATCTGCAAAGTGCAATAGAAAGCTCACGTGAATTCAGTAAGAAATTACTTCCCATGTTTTAGTGCTCAGGTCAATGGTTTGACCTCCAGAGGTCAAATTAGGTCCAGATCGGCTATTTTCACTCAAATATGCAATGCTTAAGCAAACTGGGCATAACTCTCATGCAACTAGAGCTATTGAAGTCTGGTAAAGTACATTTGATAGGAAATTATCAGTCCTTTTTTGCTATGTGGAACGAAAACACCTTCCGCCATTAGTTTGACCTCCAGAGGTCATCTCGTGACCTAAGATGACCTGAGGTCACGAAAAGTCAGAAAGTGACCTAGCCATATATCAAATAAAAGCCAGTGACAAGACAAACACGATGGTGTTTGTTTCAGCGCTCTAGCTTAATTAGGTCAAAAGTTATTGTCAAAATACTGTTTTTGACCCCTGGTGACCTTGGATGACCTTTGAGAGGTCAAAGGGCAAATATGGCCCCTGGAATCCGTGAAAGGGTGTCGAAGAACGCTTTCCTGATCAAGCTAAGCATTTTTAATCGCTTTTGTGACTTTTAGATCATAAGACAGCTTTTCCCCATGCTTTTTCAATGGGAGAGGTCACCTCGTGACCTGACCTCACGGCACGAAATCGAAAAATCCCAGATATACACCTTGTAGACCCTGGAGGGGCCATAAAGTGTATGAAGTTTCAAATTGATCGAATTCGAAATGTAGCTCTTACAGAGCTCTAAAGTTGAAGTGAGGTGACCTTGGTTAACCTCGTCTGGTGACCTGACCTTGGGTGACCCGGGGTAAAAAATTTAAGGGATGGTGGGAAAATGATGCAGTGAGAGGTAGAGCCCTCAACCGCGGTGCTGCGCCCTTCGTTTTTCTGCTATTCCGGAAAAACCTTAGGGGGCCATCGATGCCCCCGGTGGGGCGAGGGTTAAAGAGCCTTCCCTTCAATTTTGGGGCCAATGTCATTCAAGGTCCTTGACCTGTAAGGTCACAATATAGTATACTACTTATAATGTACACTTTGACTAACACTATAGCCACTGTTTGGCGGGAAATGAGGATTGACCTTTGCAAATGACCTTTGACCTGGCCATTTGACCTTGACCTTGGTATTGGGGTACCTTATCGATGACGTCATAGCATAACGTACGTCAGACCGCTTAACGTCATTTGACCGGAAGCACTGTGGTCAGTGACCTTGAAAGTGCAAATATGACCTTGACCTGTGACCTTTGACCTTGACCTCGACCTTCATGTGAGGTGACCTTGACATATAATCCTGGTTATATGGTGTTATGACTTCACTACTGGGTCTCCAATGCAAGCTAACTGGTCCGACCGCGCGATTACGGTGATTTCAAAATGCAGGTCTGATTTTAAGGCCTATAAGTCAAAAAATTTCGACTGATTTTCAAAAAATCTTCACCAATCGACGCGCTATTAAATTCTGTTTACTGTGGCGAAGTATCGTGTTTCGGCTACGAGCGGTTCTCCGGCCACCTCGGAAAAACAAGTGGGGGCTCCGAGGCCCCCTTCCAGTGCGCGTGTTAAGCAAGTTGGGCATAACTCTTATTCCATTAGAGCTGTTGAGATGTGGTAAAGTACATTGGATAGAAAAGTGCCAAACCTTTTTCCGCTATGTGGAACGTAATGACCTCCCGCCAGTGGTTTGACCTCCAGAGGTCACCTCCTGAACTAAGATGACCTGAGGTCACGAAATGTAAGAAAGTGACCTTGCCGTATATCAAACGCATGCCAGTGATGAGACATACACGGTGGTGTTTGATTCAGTGCTCCAGCTTTATTAGGTCAAAAGTTATTGTCAAAATACTGTTTTTGACCCGTGACCTTGGATGACCTCGGAGAGATCAGAGAGCAAATATGGCCCCTGGAATCCGTGAAAGGGTGTCCAAGAACGCTTTTCTGACCAAGCCGACCATTTTCAATCGTTTTTGTGACTTCTAGATTATAAGACAGCTTTTCCCCATGCTTTTCAACAGGAGAGGTCACCTCGTGACCTGACCTCAGGTCACGAAATCTGAAAATCCCGGATATACACCTTGTAGACCCTGGAGGGGTCATGAAGTGTAGGAAGTTTCAAATCGATCGACTTTGAAATGTAGCTCTTATAGAGCTCTAAAGTTGAAGTGAGGTGACCTTGGTTGACCTCGCCTGGTGACCTGACCTTGGGTGAGCCGGGGTAAAAAATTCAGGGATGGTGGGAAAATGATGCAGTGAGAGGTGAAACCCTCAACGGCAGTGCTGCGCCTCGTCGTTTTTCTGCTATCCTGGAAAAACCTTAAGGGGGCCATCGATGGCCCCCGTTGGGGTGAGGGTTAAAGAGGGGACCTCCTGAGGCCTTCACAAACTCATCTATCTCTGGGCTGATTCAGGATATTCTCATAGAGGCGGATAAATTTCGGAGGGGAAACATTTTTTATTAATTTTGTTCAAGTTATTGCAGGCTTGGCTTTTGAGATTGAAGCTTTGCTAAGGTCCCAGAAACCTCGAACTCACCATCGGAACGAGTGATTACCACCATGAGGCGGTTTATTTAGAAGGCGACGTTTAACGACACGACCCACAAAGCATAGGGACGGTCGCCCTGCTCAGGTGTCCTCTCACCAGTCGGTTGCCAGCCGGGTAAATATTGAGCTCTGGAGCTTCGCAGGGAGCTGATTCCAAGCTTTCACCGGTGCGCTGCAACTGCACGATTTTGTGAGCGGGCAGGAGCTCAAAGCTCTACCAACTGAGCTATTAGGGCGGCATTTCTACTTAGAGGCCCTCCTTTTCATTGTTTCGAGGCCCTCCTTCTCCTTTTGATTGTTTTCGACCATGCGTAGAACAGAGGCCACTACAATCCCGGAGGCATTGCAATCCCGGAGGCATTGCAATCCCGGAGGCATGGCATCAGCAGGAGGAGCTAAGAAGGCAAGTCTGCGGTATTGGTATGACTGACTTTTAGGCATAACTGCGCATTTAATCAGGTAAAATTACTTATGGCCTTTAACGTTTTCGAGTTATGTAAGGTCTCTGATGGTCCATATGATAGAAGTTAGTTGTAAATACAAAACAGTATGCTTTCAATTAAAAATGTTTGGCACCAACGGAGATTATTAACCCGCGCCCCCGGTGGGCCTTTGAAACACCTTAGCCTGGTGGGGGTGTTTGAACATCCCCTCGAACTCGGCCGCTATGCGGAATAGCGAAAAAATCGTGAATGCTGGAGGAGAGCTCACATAAATTCATGAAGAAACTGTATTAGCCTTTTTTGGCTCAGGCCAATATTGAGGTCATGACAAGTCAAAGAAGGTGGCATTTTGAGTAAAGTTTTTGGCTCTAGGATCTGACAGATTTAAGTTAGAATCATTTTGTAGGCACTATTCGCATTCTCTCGTCATGGCGAGTCAATTGGTGTATAATATGACCATACTAGGTCAAAACACAAAAATGACCTGACCTCAGGTCAGGCCAGGTTCACTTTTGACTTCACAAATGTATCGTCATTTCATGCAAAGTTATTAAACTAAGTCTAAAAACTGCTTATGTAGCCCCAGATGACCTCTCCGAGGTCACAGGTCCAAAATGTCAACATGAACCTGAATAGGAGCACAGGATACTTCGGTTTGGACAATATGAAACTATTCTCAGCTTTATCTACAAAAATACAGCCCAATTTTTGTTTTTCCATCTCTTTCCAATATAGAGGTCATGGTGCATACTTTACCTTAGGTCATCGATATGAAAGATCCCAGGATAATTTTGGTATAACTCGGTGGGGCCATTATGCGTTATAAGTCTCAATCCGATAGATTCACTCACTTATTACTTATGCCACCTTAAACATTTGGGAGGTTAGGTCACTTTACCTGCACTGGTGACCTGACCTGAGATGACCTAACCTTAAGATTTTAGGGAAATTTGCGGAATTGATCAAGGACAATGTGTGCTAGTACGGTGGCGCTTCGCGCCGCCTTTTTCGTGCTGCCGGAAAAACCCGAAGGGGTGTCCAAACACCCCCACCGGGACGAGGGTTAAACCGGCATCGCCTGGGCTCTCCTCGTACACACCACCACCTGGGGAGGAGGTCCGATCTCAGGGACCGGAAGTGATACGGAAAAAATTGAATCGGTAATGAAATTTTCTTACCTCCTCTGGAACCGAGTTTGAACCGTTGTTATTGACCTGTGACGCCTCAGTGGGTCAAAATCGGTTAAATGTAGCCCCATGTAGGGAATCCCTAACAACTCGGGAACCATGAGAGCTAGACAAAACAAAAAAATGTTTGTATTAATCCAAGGATTCGAATGATATGCGGCATGAACTTGTAAGGTCAAGGTGCAAGGCCAAATAACGGCTTTTCAAGGTAATTTTGCATATCATTCGAATTCTTAGGTCACGTTCATACTATGATAGCAAAGTTAAGACTTTATCTTGTTTTGTTCAAAAGTTATAGACACAAAGCATTTAAAAAATGTGAACTTTAGTGACCTCTGGTGACCTTTGCATTGACCGGACCTAAAAATGGATGACAGCGTGCAAATGTCCAATTTCAGAGCTTTCGAAACATGTTTATAAACTTCATCTATGTCTTCTAAGCCAGTATCACCATGGTTTTGTCAGGCTCGTTTTAGAGAAACAGAACCACCTTACATGGGTTTACAAATGACGTCATAACTCATTGACCTGACCAAACCTGATGCCAATTGCTGGTCATAAAGTGTAAAACTGATCACCTTAGAGGTTTCAAAAGTCACGCACGTTTAATTTGAATCGGCTCAGAATTATTTTTGAAAAACAGAGGGGCTTCGATCGGACCACCAGGCGGTGACTGGTTAACCTTTGCCCGGGTGGGAGTCTTTTAGACCCCCTCAGGTTTTTCTGACGTGACCAAAAACACGGTGGCGTGCAGCACCGTCAAACTTAGTCTAGCTGTTCCACAATCATTTTTACATATTTCTTGAAAATTTTAGCTCAAGGCCATATCAGGTCAGGTCACCAGGCCAGGTGAAGTGACCTCACCTCAAAAATGCTTAGGACTGCATAACTAAAAGGAGGGTTAATCAATCAAGTTGAAACTCATACCACATATTGGGCCCACCAGTAGTTACAACATATGTTCCGGGATTTTTTATATTGGTAACCTAAGGTCATGTGCAGAGCATGACCTCCCCATTGTAAATACTTGGGGAAATGACGAAATGAGCTTTTCTTATTAAGTATGGATGGAATCAACTTCAAACATCGGCTCCGACTTGCTCTTAGCCCATTTCTGAAGTTGATGCCAAACATTTTGACTTGTGACATTTAAAAGGTCACCTTAGCTCAAATAAGCATTGTTTGGTGTTTTACTCTATAAATTTTGAATAATCAAAGATAGAGCTTTTATTTTGTCACCAAAGTGTTTGTATAGTCACTGCAAGTCAAATGATATACATCATGACTATACCAGGCCAAGTTGGGTCAGACCGTTGACCTGGCTCAGGTCAAATTTTTAAATTTAACCTGGCATAGCAATATCATACATCATTCGATTCGTATTGTCGAGAGAATTGCAATGGTGCATCAACTATGGCTGTATCTTGTTTGGTTTGGAAGTTATTAGCGAAAAAGGAAACGCCCTTATGCATGGGTGGCTATGAACATTCCCAAGAATATGCCCAATATCCAGTGCCTGTAGCTCCCTAGGCTTTGACCTGATCCGAAAACCATTTCTATTGTAACGAAAGAGCAACTCAAGAGCTTTTGAATGGTGTTAAAAAATATTTCTAGCTATCATACATTCTGAGATGTATGAGGTTTTCTTAGTACACCTCATATTAGCGATTTTGACCTATTTTGACCTCTGGTGACCTTGATATTGACCTGACGAGAAAAGTGACCGAAGTATTTTCGATATCATTTTTGAAGAGGTTTCAATTTGCGCTTTTTCTAGCTCTCTTAGTTTTTTGAGATCGTGGGGGGGTCTTTTTTAACCCCCCACCAGGGCGAAGGTGGCTCATACCTGCCACCGGGGCAAAGCAACAAGGGGCGTCGTTACAGGGAGACAGGGCTAGAGGGGCCGTCTCCATCTCGATCTAGAAACTGAAAACGTAAACTGAATAATACTTTTTCTTAGCGTTTTTTCAACAGCAGATCAGCTAAGCTCTTGCACATTTTTACTCATGCTTGACGTCTCCTTCACTATCACTAACGGTACATTATTAGGGCACTCATATCCCATCACGCTCCACCTTTGCGCAAACACGGCTACTTGGCCGCACCCAGAGCCTGAAATGGGATTTCGTGAGGATTAGGTACCTGATTCATCCTCCTCCTCCGTGCACAAATTCTGGACCCGCCCCTGGTGTGTCCGAATAGTGCAGTAAGGCCCTCCTATTACACCATGGTTGGAGATCCCGGTGGAAGGTTCGGGTAGGCCAGGAAATCCCTGGAGTTTGAGTGTCCCACAGGGTTTATATAGGCCATGCATTACCTGCACCCCCCCGTCACTCCCGAATTGAGAACATATATCCAGCCTTGTATACATTACACACACCTAGTTGGAAAAACTGTTTTTTGGCCAAGCAATAATCATGCTTAAAACTATATGGATGGATGGATGCATTAATGGTCTACAAGTATTTACCAAGCTATGGTCCAGAAGCACTTATCTTTGCTCAGTGTTGATGAAATTTACAATTCATTCTGCGCGTTATTTCAGCAGACACGCCTTATAAGGCACCGACTCGGGCTGCAATCATACTTGGAGGAGATTGGTCGGGGAAGGGCGGATATCTATAAAAAAATTTGTACGATTTATCATAGTACCAGCGGCAAACCGGGATAGATACACGGCAGCATGTTTTCCTCATAAGCGCATCATTGCTATCTCTATAGGATATACATCTCGCAAAACGGTCATTTATGTCTCGGTATCATCAATCCAAGCCAAGCTGGGGGTGTCAGGCTGTCGACCGCCGGCCAAGGAGTCTGGTTATCAAAAGAGTCTTGGCTTGCTCTGCAAGTCCCGAACTTCTATAGCGGCTTAGTTTGTCATACTCGGCCTGCCAAATCGGGGCTCAAGGAGGTCTGGCTGGCCTTACCTCATAAGGCTCCATAGGGTTCCAAAGGGGAAGAGCATAGGCCACCTGAGACGATACGTGATTGGAACATGAGCTACAATGCCTAATGAGCCTCAGAGTTAGCAGCTCCATCTCCCTCAAGTGGGAGGCAGCGTGGTTACAGATCGAGGGCTAATGGATTTCAGAATCAGGGACATTGGCTTGTGGAAGGGAGGCGGTAAATCGTAATGGCCGCTGCTGTAACCAGGCGCTTTTGATAGCTACAGTTGTACATAATCACCACAGAAAGCCAGGTATTTCGCCACGAAGGTGCCAATCAGCCTCTGGAGTTCCCATATCCATGTCACGGTAACTGTATACAACAAGAGCCACTTTTACTCTCCGGGGTATTTGGCAAGCCCAGGCAAAGGCGAGGCATCCGGCCGGTGTTTGCTGCTTGATATTTTTCCCCGATATTTTTTGCTGCCGTGACAGCTTGCCAAATTGGAACCAACTGCAATTTAGATAATGGGCCTATGGTTTCCTTTAGAGGGCGCCAGCGTACATCGACCGTGCCCGTCCCGACTAGCTAGAGCTGGCCAGAAGTTCAGGGCATCCGAACACGAAACTTGGCCAACCACAATATATCAGGTCACTTCCGCTAAAGCCTTACCTTCTTACCTCATTAAAAATTTTCGTAGTGAATGAGACCTGAATTTAATAGTCCCTGGGCGTATTTTGAGCTCTGCAGCACATATTGTCAGGAAATGTTCATAGAATGAGGATAAAAAGTGAACTTATGTGTAAGTAATAGCCGAAAGATAGGAAGCATTTATGGAGCCCTGTGCACTCCAGGTACCTTCTCGGGCGATTATTCAGTCTTCCTCATCCCACAGCCATACTAAGTAAACAATTATCGCATCCCATGAAGCGCAAGTATCTGCATGGCTACTTTTCATTAAGTCCCTCCGACTGGTAACGCTGCATGTTATTTTTTATTTCTCTTTACTACAATACAAATCATACAATTTCTTCGCTAGAGCACTTCTTGTCCCTCGACGTATCTAGAGACCCGAACGATGCTCGCTCACCTCACCTCATACTGTCTATAAAAGGATCTGAGCACTCAAAGCTATGAACCAAAAGTTTTTTTACGTGAGTTCTAGTGCGAATTTTCAGAAGCCGTTGACGTTCTTGATGTGCTATTTTATTAACTGTGTGCAATAGGGGCGGTTCACCCTATCGAATTGTTTTAAAATGCAATTAGATGTCTAATCCGACTCTCATTTGCTTTTAGGTATGTTACTTAACCCTACCCGTGAGTTTCTCATGTTTGTGCGGACATGTAGGCATACATTCAAAGTCATAAAAACCTGACCTTTTCCACCCTATTACTTTATTCTCATTCAGTTCTCTTCTCGTGCAGCCGTCTAGCCTCTACAGCAATATTCCCATCAATGTCCTTAAGACTAGTTTCTTTCTCACCCGTTTGCCATAATCTGTGCATTGCTCGTGATCAATGATTGATCCTCATTACGTTTTTTGGGGGTGACGACATACTGTGCCGCAAGACATCACCTGTACCTATACTGTACCGTCGTGCATATTCGGAGGAATGGTATACTGTGCCGCCGAGCAGTTAAGCGCCGGCCCACCGACGATCGCTCCTCACGCCACGCACGCAAACAACACCGCACCTGCCTCATCGGGCCATCGTCTTCTTCAAGGAACAAGTTTCAAGGGCAAGATTTTTCAGTGACGTGTTCTCTACACATGCTACAGACGTTGGGGCGGATGCTAGTGTTAAGGGGAATGTGACACGTTGGTGCAATTCCAGGAGTGGTCTTAGGGGCAATGTCTATTTAAAATAATAGACATGACCTTATTTCTGTTGCAAAATGACTAATTAGCCTAATACTTTATGTTTTTAATTTTGTTCTGTAGGAGGTAGAAAAGAAGTGTCCAAATCGGTGCGATGTCAAATCGGCGTACGATCTGGTAATGTTTCATACCGTGATAAGCCTGTAAGTGTAGGTCATAAATGAGTACGGGTAGATATGAAATGTTTTTGCCTAAAAGAGGCTGTTATTAGGGCGCTTTATGAGACTTATAAATTTATGATAGGTACTGTTCTCGACGTATCGAATATATATTTCATGGTTGAGGCTTGTAGACAACGCAAGGCAACTGAGCGGCAACAAAAGTGTTGCATTTTCCTATCTAGCCGACCAAACAGGGTGTTAGACGGACTTGGGGTATCCATCACTGGGTTCGGCCCTCTTCTGCCGCTAGAAAACCCATGGCGTCACCCTTGTCTGATTTCATACCAGCCGGATCCCCCATCAACTACTAATGATTTCTCTCTCCCAAATGGATACAAACAACTTGCTCAAATCTCAAGCCAGGAAAAAACCATCTCTTTTTGGTTCAATATTTCAGTACAAGTCTACTAATGACAAAGCTAAAGCTCTAAATGCTAAACACGCGCATTGACAGGGGTCTAAGCCACCTTCACTTTGACAGGGGCGGGTACCCGCCCCCCCTAAGATCTTGCGAACCACGCTAGGTAGCGACAAATGGTAAACGGCGTTAGGTAGCCCATCCACTTGTCCATCGAAAAATATTTAAACTGTTTTTGTCAGGTCATATTTAAGGTCACTAGAGGCCAAAACATGCTGCCATAGGGATAACATGTAAATGAAGGTTTTCGCTCATTACATCTGAACAATTAAAGATAGAGCAAAACAATGTATACCATTGGAATCCTCGCGGCTAGCTGAATCAAATTATATACAATATGGCCTTGCTAGGTCAAATCAAGGATTCGACCCTCTGGTCATGATCAAATTAGGTAAAATACATATCATTAGAACTGCAAAGACAAGGCAAGTATAATGCAGTTAAAATAAACGCTCTATCACCATTCGTTACTAAGTTATTAAGTTAAAAACATTTTCCCATGTAGTTCCAATAGAGAGGTCATGGCTCGCACCTGACCTTAGGTCATCGATATCAAAAATACCGGAACATATTTTAGAGAACTCAGTGGCCCAATTATGTGATATGAGGTTCAATCGAATAAGTTCACCCTGTTCCGACTTTTATTTATTTATTTATTTATGTATTCAAAATAATCGCCAACAGATAAAACCCACTCACAGGCGAAGTCAAAGCATTAAAAAAGGCTATCTAAATCACAAGAATCGAGATAGTGTACTTCCTAAAAACGGTAAAAGGTAAAATATATAAATATAAAAAACACAAAAACATAAAAAACAGATAAGAGCTGATAGTGCAGTTCCTACCGAGCATTTACAAATCTCACCACACATGTCTTGAAAGTATTAAAATCATCACAAAAGAAGTCGGCCCCGGAAGCGGCTAGAAATGTGTTCATGCTTCTCGGCACCCTACAGAAAATCCCCCCGTTGACAGTGCTGACCGGCCGCGGCGCTCAGCGAAGAGTCGAAAGGAGCGAGTGAGCCGGGATGGGATATGCAAGGGGAACAATTTAGAAGGTCGATGGAGTGAATCTTACCTGAAAAGATACTTTTTAGGAAAATGAGATCAAACTGAAGCCTGCGTGCAGCAAGTGATGGGAGGCCGAAATGGTTCAAAAGCGAGTCATAAGATATAGAGTCACATTGTTGAGTAGAGTGATTATTTAACCAAATAAGAAATTTATGTTGCACTCTGTCCACGCGCTCAGCGTGGGATTTGGCTACTCCCGCCCAGACAACGCTTCCATACTCAAGTATAGATCTTACATTGGCGAAATAAACAACCAGGAGGGATTTTTTATCGAATTTAGCTCCCCTGGAAGCCGTTTGAAATGAGCGCAGAAGAAGGCCAAGTGCTCTGTTGGCTTGACTGACAGTTTTGGATATATGTGGAGCAAAAGTCAATTTAGTGTCTAGAATAACTCCCAGGTCCCGTATTTCATCTACTGCTTCCAAGGGTACATCGCCAATGTGGTATGTTGTCCGAGCGGGGGTGCGCCTGAGGGTCACTATAAAGGTTTTGCATTTAGAGGGATTTAGTGTGAGGGCCCATCGGGTGGAACACATAGGGCTAATTCATTCTTATGCTATCTTAAACTTTGTTTAGGTCAGTTCACTTGAACAGTACTGGTGACCTGACCTGAGATAATCTAACCTTAAAATTTTGAAAAACAAGTTGTAAACATGATGAGAAAAATGACATGCCAAGCACGGTGGCGCTACGCGGCACCCTTTTTAAGCTATCTTCGAAGGACCCGAAGTGGGGTGGATACCCGCCCCCGTCAATGCGCGTGTTAAGACAGATTAATGAGCATAATGTTTAGATCTTTGTAAAATATACAACTCCTTAAGTGTTGTTCATTGATTGAAAGCTTCTGAAGTCATAACGATGTTCTGTCAAACGTTTTAGAACTGCGTTTTTATCCTATGTTGGATACGCTCATTTTTAGAATGCTACAGCTGAAGAGCGAAAATGAGCAAAATCTAGTGATATAATCTTTTCATTTTCTGATATACCAACTCAGCACTGGAAGCATTTCAAAGATTATTGGATCAAGGGGCACATTGGCAACTGTATTGAATATACTAAGTGGAAATAATCCCTGCTATTTGAACTGCAAAAATTCTATCGACACGTTCGGGCCTCACTTCTCTTCCCCCCTGAAGCTATGTGGTGACCTCCAGATTAGCTCGCCCACCAGTGTGTCGCTCCCGCGTCAAGGTACACTCCACCGCCTCCGGGTATCTTTGCGGATGCCCACTGACCACTCCAACTCGGACAGCGCCGGAGGCAAGGCCGCGCCCCGGGCCGTTCCCACCGTTAGACATCATCAGCGATTGTAGAGGTAGCGGGCCAATTACCGCACCCTGCCCACCTATATAACGCTGTGCAGGAGTGGAGGCGTCACAGTTCACTGCCGGACCATCACAGCTCCTAGCACAACCAACATGGCCGCCTGCAAGCTTGCCGTCTGCGTGGTGTTCTTTGGTGTGGCGCTGGCTGCCCCGCCTCCGCCCGCCTACCAGCCTCAGCCCGCCTACAAGCCTCAGCCCGCCTACAAGCCGGCAGAGACCTACCCCGAGGAGCCGCCCAAGTACACCTACGACTACTCCGTCGCCGACGACTACTCGAAGGTGGACTTTGGCGCTGAGGAGAGCCGCGACGGCTACATCACCACCGGCTCCTACCGCGTGGCGCTTCCCGACGGTCGGGTGCAGGTCGTCACCTACAAGGTGGATGGCGATTCCGGCTTCGTGGCCGAGGTCACCTACGAGGGCGAGGCCCAGTACCCCGAGGCCAAGCCCGCCGCTTACAAGCCAGCCCCAGCATCCTACTAAGCCACCCACGCCCAAAAACAAGCTGGTGGGAAACATCGAACCAAACGGAACACCAAACTGAATCGAGACACCCAATAATAAGTGTGGCAAAAATGCGCGGTCTGCGCTAACCAAACAAGATTCAAATTTTAAGCTTAGCAGAAAATAGTGTCAGATAATTTTCGGTCAGTGCTGGGTTGGTTACAGATGGTTGAGATGTTTTTCTATTTATTTGAATGTGTGTGCTGAATGTGTAAGCCGTCTTGTCGGGAAAATACAATGATAACTATATTCTTGGCTGTAAAATCATGAAAAAAGTTAAAGCACTTTCCGAACTGGCTGGCTGTAGTTTCACAGATCAGGGATTGGAATTACACAACTGGGCCTATAAAACCGCTAATGATTGCAGATACCAACGGGTCTACGAATACGTTTTACTGGAAGCGTGGCCACAGCTTGGTTAGTGGAGCACACACACATATCTGACTATGATCAGAGAGGAGGAGGTGAGAGGCTGAGTCCGAATTGAACAGCTCTGTCTTTAAGAGCGTTTTAAGGCAGTTCAAGACAACTGAAAATGGAAACATTTACGTTGGTCCTTTTCCCTTGGTGAGAGGGAGGAAAGGCGAAAAATATCGGTCAAGTCCCACAACTTGGGGGTGGGGGATTTCCAACAAACATCGGCTCTCGGCCCTTCTTAACTCACTGATAGTAATCCATCGGATCTAGAAATTCACTATATTGTAAAAAGTAGTCACAAAGCAGGTAAATATTCGAGAACATGAGGAAAAGCAGGCAGTGAATTTATGAAGGTGGTTAATGCCAAAACTAGAGACTCAGTTAGCACATCAGCAATCCATGAACTGCCAAAAGCTTAATGAGAAAGGTATTCCATAAGCAGAAGTACAACACCAGAATACATAACAAGGCGTGACTATCGAGCAGTGTCTTTGGATGGCCAGAATGCAAGTTCTAGGCAATAAGTAGAGAACAGCTAGTCGCTCACCAGAAGTTTTTCCTAGATAACGACGGAGTTAAATTCCCATTCCAGATGGCAGGACAGACCTCATATCGACACTAGACTGCCGGCGTCATTGAAATTTATCCTGCTGACCTATCCATCACTAACACATAATTAATTCAAGTATTACCTCCAAAATAACAAAGGTAATATTAGCGCTGTCAGCCCAACATTTGAAACGCACAAAAACACGTTGACGGAGAGTCACGCCCCCCCCGTATACACAGCTATGCAATCCAGACAGGTCTAAGCCTCGCATCGAGTACAGGTGAACACTGGAGGGAAGGTCACACATAATGCCTTTTGAAATTTTGGGTTTGAGAGCATTCAAGATCCTTGACCTATGACGTCACAAAACGCATCTTTCCAATAAGGTACTCTATAACTGGCACTAAGTAACTGTTGGGCAGGAAATGTAATTTGACCCTAACCAGTGACTTTTGACCTTGACCTGTTCCCTTAACCTTAACATAGAGTAACAAAAATTATCATTATTACTTTATTTGGGTTTAACAGCGCACCAACTGCTAAGGTTATACGGCATTGTCAGCTCTCACCCTGTTGCGAGAGATTTGGAGGATCAGATCAACTTATTCAGGGGCTCCGTGGGGACTTGAACCCGAGGAATGTGGCGCAGGAGACTTGGATGTCGTCCACTGAACCACTTATCCCCCCTTAACATTTAAAAACTTTAATCATGACATCATATCATAACATACGTTATACAGAGCAACGCCATCTGGCCGAAATCACAGGGGTCAATGGCCATGAAGAGGCCGATATGGCCTTGACCTGTGGCCTTGACTTTCATGTGAGGTGACCTAGACATGTCATGGAGATAATATCACCGTGTTAGGTTACCTCTCCGTCTGCAGTGCAAGTGAACTGGTGTGGCCGCGCGATTCCGACAATCTCAAAATATAGGTCTGACTTCGAAAGACTACAAGCTAAAAAAACGTTTGACCGATTATCAAAACTACTTGTCCAGTCGACGCACCCCTTAATTTCTACCGGGGCGGCTCTACCAACTGAGCCGCCCCGGTAGCTCAGTTGGTAGAGCGTTGGGCTCCGGCCCGCTTCTCAGAAACATGCGGTGGCAGTGCATGTCCAGGCTTGGGATCGGATCCACTGAGACGCTCCGGCGCTCAAAAGTTTACCCGACGTACAGGTCTGCTGGCAACTGACTGGTGAGAGGGTGACCTGAGCGAGGCGGCCGTCCCTGTGCTTTGTGAGACGTTAAACTTTGGCTTCTAAATCCACCCTTCATTCGTGGGAGTTGCTCGTTCGGGTGGTGGGGTCGGGTTTCCGTGACAAGTCCCTTGATGATTTTAGTGAGACTCCGACTCCAACAGTCGAACTGAGAACAACTTGGACAAAATTTATAAAAAAGATTAAATCTCAAATGTAGCTAGCAGTGTGTTCCGGCTAAGAACAGCTCTCCGACCACCTCGGAAAATATAATACTCTCTAAAAATAATACTCTCTCCGGTAGAAGGAAAATAGGTAAACATATTTTAAGACATTTTTGTTCACGTAAAAATTAACATCTCAAATAAGCCTGCCTTACATTTCTGCAGCACCACTTTTAACTTGTCATAACTCCGCTCATAATTCCGACATTACTAAACATATAATTCCGGGGAGAATTGGGCCAGCGAATTCAGCCCGCAATATATCTTAAACGGCATGTAAACAGTACTATGTATGTGCTATTTCGTCGGGCTCATGATAGCATTTTAAACAGATTCTACATTGATTTACCCTTCTCAGAAAAATTGAAAGTAGCAGGTGGTATGGAGAAATGTGACATTGTTTTAGTAAGGAAGTTCCGCCCGTCATTCTCGAAGTGTATTGCAGTGTTGATTCGAATATCACTGTTACTGAGCTAAACCTAAATCAAAGCTTATTAAAAACTCAAATTGAACGAAAACAGCGCAAACAATTGCTGATAGTCTAATATTTTATGTGATACAAAGCATGGCTTTGATGGTCCAGTGGTCCAATGTATGTACCGTATTTTCTAAACCTGTGTCGGTGCATTATGAAAAAAATGGTTAAGGAAGTGCACTAATTCTGAAAATCACGTTGCTTTTCCGATTGTATGTTAAATTTTTCAAATTTACCGGAACAAAGGGATGGTATTAGCTGAACGAGCTGAACCAATGTCGTTAAAGAACAGATAACTGCTTGGGAGTATACGAGATTTTGACGCTCTATTAGCCTTGCATGATTCACCACGACATTGTTTTGAATGGCTGAAGGTGAACTGCGCTACCACTCATGGGCTGATTGTCTATTTTACACGCAAGAGATGTTTTCCTCACTTTTAATTCTTGCATTGTTTTCAATTAGCACGTTCCATTGCCGTAAAGTTGACATATTTAGCGACGAAGAGAAAGAGAAGTGTGAAGAATCGAGAAAAGAGTTTCTTACGCCTACTGACAGGATAATGAGAAATTGGCAAATTGAAGATGTCAGGAATATTGTTACCGAGGGGGACATGGTGCTCTCAGCAGATCAGAAGTCGCGATGGAGCAAATTTGGGTATTTGAAAGAGAATGTAAACCCACTCATACGAGAGAAATGGCCCAAGAATACAGTTGTCTATAAGTTCTCCTCGCCATATCCCGACAAATCTATAGTGCTTTCAGCCATGAACGAGTGGTCATCAAAAACATGCATCAAATTCGGAAAAGCCAACGACCACGCTCTCAATATTTTCGAAGGCAATGGCTGCTATGCTAGCGTGGGCTACCACTCAAAACAAATGCATATGTCAGTGGCTCCCTTTTGTAATAAGGGGACGGTGGTACACCTGTTGGGTCACGTGATTGGGCTGGTGCATCAACATTCACGTCCAGATCGCGATGACTACCTCAACATACAGTACCACAACACGGCATTGGAGGATGTGTTGTATCTTAACCATAAAGAATATAACATCTGTCCATACGACTATACATCAGTTATGCACTACGACATGTACGGACTTAGCTATAACGGTGAAAGCACTTTTCTTGGAAAATCTAAGGATTCCAAAACGTTAGACGGCATTCTTCTCTCCTCAGCTATTGGTACAGACTGGGATAAACCCACCGACAGTGATGCTGCTCTTGTAAACAATGAGTACGACTGCCCTCCGAAAGAGTGCAACAAAAACACGCTGCCGGATCAGCCCGCTTGCAACGAAGACGTGAAAGCAGCTCAGGTGCACTTTGAGCGCACTGTCACATTTAAAAGTATGATGAAAGACAGAGATAAAGCCATATCGTGCATCTGGAAGACAGAGGTGCCGAGCACTTTGCCATGTTCTCGTGCAGCCATCGCTGTCACTCTGACTGAAAGGCCTGACAGTGACCTCAAGCGAGTCTGGTTCGCAAGCGGCTGCAAACTTTTCCACGTGGAGATCTTCGACCCCGATGCTGAGATGAGCTACTTCTACTGCGCTGCACAGTTCGCTCGCAAATACAACAAAGTGTTTGTGTCGACGGCCAGAAAGATTTACGGTATTGTGAGACTCTACCCTGCCGACTGGGAGGGCTTCGAGACAGCAGCGCTTGCAACCGGTAAAGTTAAGTTCTTCAACATCAAGGATTTTGTGTGTGCGGGAGAGATAAACGGAAGGTGCTATTAGGGTAACTGAGGCTAAAATGGCCAAACGTGAACTATGTCTGTGATCCCAAAGTGGCACCGACGTCTCTGCTATGGCTCTGTGTGCCTCAAATGTCGTCCGGTGTGGGCTGTTCTGTGATCTGCATTTTCGCTACACGTATGTACACCATCTTCTAGAAGCCGTGCCATTTGCTCACACCTGCCATGATTCCTTTTTGCATGAATCAATGTATTTGACTATGCTCCAGCGATGAAACCATTCCTTGATTTCAGTGAAAGCTGTAAGACATTGGGTGGTGGTATGATTGTCAGCGTGCTTGCTTTCGGTGCAGCTGATTTGGTTTCAAGGTGCGGTGGATTACCCGAGCAAGGCTTAATTTGACTCGCCGGAAACCCCTACAACAGGGAAAGAGTACCCAAATGCCATATAACCCTGGCAGCTGTTACGTCGACACGTTTTAGCTCTCCCAAAAACTTATGCAAATAGTGTTTATATCACCATCACTTGTGTTTTCACCCTCCTTTGCCATCGCAAGAAGACAATGTAACTAGGGGCATTAGTTACGCAGGGATCCGGTGCTTAACACCATATACTGATATTAACTTCAACTTATACAATTGTGTGAATACGCTGGGCAAACACATCGAATAAACGAATACCTGTGCCTTTTATTCGTAGCAGCTGTAAAATATCCTGTTCGATTCAAAGAAAAGTTCAAAGCTAGGCTTGCGTATTGTTTATTTTGCCATCTCAGTTTTTTCAGGTCCATCCTACCCTCAACCTAAATAATTATCTCACATTTTTTTGGGCACCTATAAACGTATACTCTGAAGATGTATGCGATAATATGCCTGGGAATATGCCTGTATGTTCTTCATGGACAATATATTGTATTTCTGCTGACCTCAAACTCATTGTAAAATGCTAAAATAGTGATTAATGCATTGTCGAAGCCATTATAAGTCAACTTTAGCTTAGGCGAAAGTTTTCACTGGTCTAAAATATAGAAGGCTTCTATAATTTCATCGAAGCACTTCAATTAAGTGCTTTGCTTATTAAGCTGATATGGAAAAGCTAACACTCTTCAAATACTTTTGGAAATCTGATGGGTACGCGTTACTTGGGTGTGGCCAAGAGAATAGCTCTAAGTGCATGCCGTTGCATTTGCGTGAGGCGCTGCGGAAACTCGACTTCGAAGCGAATTATGAGGTCACCGTGCAGATGTCGTCGTCCTGGTGGTGGAGGCATTCCTTCCGTCGGCAGCGGTGGATCTCCTGGCACCGGCATTCCTTCACCGCGCACTATTTTCTCGTAGCCCGGGAAAACGACGTCGTGCACACTGATGTGTAGCAGTCTTCCATCCAGAGTCTGCACGTCAACGCTGCAACCTGTCAAGGCATGCACAAGCGGAACACGCACGCGGTATATGAGGTCATGGTAGTCACGCTCAAAATGCGCGTGTGGGGCATCCTCGAGCACAAATACCAGATCGCCGGGAATTATATTAGGGCCTTGATCTCCCTCCTCTCGAAAGGTGATTGTTTTTCCTGGTGGCCAGCCACGCTCGATGTGAAGCGTAAGTATCTTCTCGCAGATACTGGTACTGGTTCCAGTGTCATCGAGGACTCGTCTGCTGACACGTACCTTCTTAAGGCATCCAGTGTAGAGTTCTTGCAAACTTAGCACCAGTGGCGTCACGAGCGGAGGCGCCTTCTTGCGCTCACTTGTACCGCCCTCACCCTGGTACTGAGATAAAGGTTTCTTGATGCAGTCAATAATATCTGCGTATGGACTGTTTGTGCCGAAGAACTCTTGAAACGTCTGCTCTGGCTTCCCACAATAAACGTAAGGTTCATAGTATCCGCCTTGTGGCTTCGGAACACCTCGCTTCAAGCCATGCTCACCATACTGGTCGTAAATGGTTCGATACAACGGGTTGCTGAGAATATCGTACCCCTCGCATAATTGTGCGAAACGTTGTGGTTCTTTTTCAAAATGTTCTCGATTTCGAACCGGATGGAACTTGAGAGCAAGTCGTCTGTATGCATCCTTTATCTCTTTGTCTGACGCATGTTTCTCCAACTCCAGCACACCGTAGAAGTCGATTCCAGTTCGTTCGAAATCGTGCATTTTCAATATAAATATATAAGTGATTTTATGACCTTATTCGTGGTGTGTTGAACTTCAAATCAAAATCACAAGGAGCCTGCACCTTAATACCACGCCTGCACCGTTGCCATGTCCTGTCAAATGTTCTTAGACCATGTGCCAGGCAGCATTGCGGCGAAAAGTGTGACATTCTCTCGCAGATAATTTGGAGTAAAAATTTCTTGATATTGTCACTCATTCATCTGCATCAGTGTTTCCCGTAGCCTCTGTTTTAAGGAATTGTTCGAATAAAGTTCGCTAAGACTTTCTCCACAAGGTGTTTTTTTCGAGTCAGCGCTTTCGATCTGTATTACAAAACTTCGATTCAACCCCTCTGTCGAAGGTCTGTAATACAGATGGAAAGTTTCAACCCAAATGCACATTGTTGAGAAAACTGGGACGAATTCTATTCGAATATCCTGGACTCACAAAATACCGTTTCAAGAATAAAACATTACATTTTGCCTATAATATCAACCCAATCATAGAGTACAACTATGTAAATTGATAAGATGTTACTTAACCATAACCAGGGGTGTGGATTTCCAAAAATCATTTGGGTGCCCATATTTTCACAAAAGAAAATGACCACCATATGAAAGGAGAAAGCATATTTTTTTGTTTTAGCCATCACACAGTTCTTTTGAATTCTGAAAATGATTAAAAACAAACGTTTAAAGCGTGTCTTAACCCCATTTCCAACAGGGTGCAGATTCTGCCCACCCTTAGGCTTTTCCGTGGTATCTCCTAAACAGTTTGCGATAGGCTCTTGAAATTTTGTGACTTTTCCTAAAACTAAATCGTGCGTGTTCCCTAAAAATTTTGAAAATACACATTGACCAGAGGCGGAGCTATGGTTCGCTAATTTTGGGGTTTTATCCAGAAGCCGAGCATTGTCGCCGGCGTTGCGTTTGTCCTGCAATAAAGCTGTCCGTTACGAATTGGCGGCAGTTGTGTAATGTTTGAATACTATTACTGAAATTTAGCATGACACTTGATGTGTATTTTGATATAGTTTTGGCCATAGGCGGTTCCAGTAGCTCAAAATAGGGGTTTAAAATGTTATCCATCCGAACTCTACCACAACAAATAGATTGCGTACAGAACGTTCGGGAAGGGTTAAACATAACCATGAATTGATCCCATATGTGTATTATATGATGATAGGAGATCATAGGCGTGCTCAGGTACCGTAATTAGGGGGTTCACTCGCACTCAAGTTCATTTTAGTGTTGTGTGTGCATTGAATGGGACAAAGCATTGTAACTATGCATTTAGTTCTAACACTAAATGATGTTTGGGGTGACAGTTGATGAGTATTTCAATATATGTTTGGCCATAGGCGGTTTCAGGAGCTCAAAATGGGGGATATAGTGTTATCCATTCGAATTCTTCCAAAGTGAATAAACTGCCCACAGAATAGTCGGGAGGGGTAAAAATAAGGATGTATTGATCCCATCCGTGTATTATATGATAAAAGGATATCATAGGCGGGCTCAGGTACCGTGATTAGGGGACTCACTAGCTTTCGAGCGTATTTTAGTGTTGTGTCTGCATTAAATGGGACAAAGCATCAAAGATATGCATTTAGTCCTAACGGCAAATTAACACAATTCATCCATAGGCGGATCCAGGAGTGTTCCCCAGGTCGGGCAGGGGTGGATAAAGGCGGGTCAATTTGAAAAGTAGCCATACCTGAAAGGCGGGGTGATTGAGTAATTGGTGACTGAGTGATGAACGTCTTAATTCTAATAACGGTGTAACACATGACATTAACAAACAACAACTTACTAGGGACGCGACGTCATCTGAGAGATAAACAGCGGAATGTTGTAGCATACAAACTAATTTGTGTGCCTCAAAATAGAAAGTCGAACAATCATGGTTAGACGGCATTGCAGAATTATTTCTGACTGCCTGTAGACCGGGTGGCGGCGGCATTGAAAGAATGTGATAGGGGAGTAGCCCATGCTAAAGAAATACAATGATGTTAATGTCATTAAAAGATACATACCTACTCAGTCAATTGCCTCGTGCACCCTGTGATTTGCCTTGGACCCTCCTTGTGTTTATCAACACCTCACATGTATGTACGTTTTATAATCTGCCACGCGACTCCTCCCCACCGAGGCTTGAACTCGCCGCCAGCGGCGCTCAGCGTGCGTGACCTTTCTAACCTCTGTGCCCCGCGGGCAATCGGCATCCAGCGGATAGCGGCTGCTGATTGGTGGGGGTGCTTTCACTTGTATAGCGAGAAATTCAACGAAAATGTATCCATCAGAATGATAGAGTTTAAGCCATAAACCAGGAGACATATCAACATGATCTTTTCCAAGCATTTCTAGTCCTATTTTGCCCTACATTGGCTTGATTATCTGCGCCACCTTCCGATGCCCTTTGATGACAGCGGCAGAGTCATTACTGGCTAGCCGGCTGTCAGTCCGCTGAAGTCAGGAGTGTCACGAGACGGGTTTCTGCTGAAGTAGAGAGGAGTGGGGCCCGGCCCCATGTAGGTAGCCCAGGCCCGGCCCCTAAGAGGTAACCGAAGGAAGGAGGAGAGAGACGTGCATAAAACTAAAACTTAACCGTTGGATGAGTTATAGAGAGTGTGAACTAATGCGAGTGCTGCTAAAGTACAAACAGATAATATACCAGAAGAGGGAAGCATGTGGTGTTTTGTTCCATGTTGGATGGTGAAAAGGCACTTAACCTAAATTTGGACTCAAAACACTGCCGATGTTTTAGCACATTTCACCTTTCAGACGACAACACCTAAAATGCTATGGTGAAACCTAAAAGTTACAGGCAACGGAATGTTTTTGTCAAATGAGGGTACTATTAATCAATCCACCATACTAAGTGGATTTTCGAAAATCATTGGGGGCACCCAAGTCCAAAAACTGTCCACTACGACAGCGTTAAGAGAACCATTGTACTATAAACAATGTACAATACACTCCCCTTATATACATGAAACTATGCTACACTGCCTGATATTAAAAATAAGAAGTGACTGGGCACTCCACGTTCAAAGATATAAACTCATATCCCAGCCTTGTAGGTAATTTCAAAGTTTCATTTGGCTAGGCACTGAGTATATACTTACTTAGGAAACATATTCCTAAAGCATGATATTTTTTAAATATAGGACATAGGCGGATCGGGGGGGGGCCGTGCCTCCCCCGATCGCCCTCGGCGCCCCCTGAAGGTCGTGGGCCCCTAATGTGCTCCCCGGGTGGGTCGGCGCCCACCGATGGTTTGGCCCCTGTGCTTTTGCCGGTGTGGGCCCCTGGTCGGTGGGCCCCCGGTCGGTGGCGCCCCGTCCCCGTGGACGATATAGGATAAGTGGCAGTGGAGGAATGATATATCCACCAGTCAGTTGTAGCTTCCGCCCAGTGAGAAGACTCATCTAGTGGCATGGGTGCCAATAGCCAAAGTTGCATCTAAGAACTATCATTATTGTGATAATAGTTTTGTGGCCTCTGTAAGGTCAGCGCCAGAGAGCTTACCTAATCGTACGAGACAAACTGCATATGTCCTACCTTCCAGCTGCTTCACAAATGTCATTTCTCCACATATGCTCCGAAATTTTTTTCCAATAATTTGGATTGATATTTTCTATGAGCCGTCATGATCTAAGCGAGGGTAGGTGGTAGAAGCAAACGCATTATTATTTGAAACAGAGACCCTCATACCACACACAGAAATGCGTTCAGTTTTATTCGCATCTGAGGGTCTGCATTCTTCGTTATTAAGTGTCTCATGAATGCAATCATTTAACCCTGTGAATCAATAATTAAAAAATAATAACTTAATATTTATAATTGAATAATATAATTGTACAATAATTTAAAAGTATAAAAACATGCTCACCAAGCAAATTTATATGTGATCCACACAATTCTTAGGGCAAAGCGCGAAACAATCTCAAATATATATGTCTTGAAATGTTTTAGTGTCATTTTTGTGGCCGTGCTTGATTTTCCTCCCCCTTTTCAATTTTTGTCTTATGTTTGGTGGGGAAAGCAATCGGCAAAGCGACAGGGCAAAACGCTGCTGGAACATCAGGTGAACAGATGATATGAATTTTGAGAATGTGTAACAGATTCTCGGTGATGTCTGATTTATCTTGCCCCCAAAGGCTTCAAAGGCAGTTTGTTGGTTGATTCATGGGATTGTTTGTCAGGTGCAGGTGGGATCAGTACAGGAGTAATAAGGAACCAGCGTTTTGTATTGGGAGCGATGCCATCCTGGATTTTTGTTTGTACTTGATGATGCGTACATTGGGTAGTCGTGCAACCAGCTTCTCATTTTACATTTCTGATTACATCTTTATAAAGGTATAGTAGGCCCTCTGACTGCCACGTATGATATCGTATCTATCTGATGTCATGGCATGATATCAGCCAGCAGAAACACAGCAGAAGAGGCGCTGCTTATTAACATTGGACAGTGGGAGTAATATGTCGATGCATACCAAAATTCACAAATTTGTACAAATGTTTGAAAGAGCCTGGAGCCATGGACCAAAGGTCCCCATGGTGCTGCGCCTTTTGCTTATTTCAAATACTTTTTTCAATGTGCAAAACCAATTGTGTAGAGCAAAATATACACGTAATTCAGCTATTGTGAATAACTTCTACTTCGCTGTTCCCATTGACTCCATCACTACGTAAGTATGGAGAATGCAATAAGTTATCTTGTAGGTATGTACATATATTGATAACTTTCCATTATCAATGGCGGATCCAGAAGGGGCAAAAAGGCATTTTGCCCCACCCCGAACGGAAAATCCCCGGGGCAAAACTATGTTTTGCCCCCCCCCAGCTGTCGACCTTCTTTTTGCCCCGACTCTTTTCAGTTTATAAGTAAGGCTTTGATGCTTCAATTCTCGACTTCAAACAGAACTAGTCGGCTTCAGTGTAAACATTGGGCATTTGTTAGCAAAACAAGGAACTTGTGGCCACATGTTTGACTCTGCGACGTTTTTTTCTCATCGACTCTTGGTTTTTGCCCCAAAACCTACCGTCTAGTTAAATTGTAGCATACTCCCACCGAGTGACGTTTTATCGACTTTGGATTGCCCTCCCCAAACCTGCCGGCTAGATCCGCCACTGTCCATTATTCCTGAGGATTTCCGTTGCTTGGTAAAATATTAGGCTGTAGGTCAGGTGCAAAATGCCATTATAACACTGTAACACGTATTTATTGAACATTTTCTCTTCTTTAAGCACCTCATTAGGACTTTGCGGCACATTTTGGTTGGGGGTGCTCAAATCACCAGTGGGGGTGCCCAGATTTTCATTGGGGTGCCGGGGCACCCCCAAAGAAATAGAAATCCACACCCCTGACCATAACCATAGCCATGTATTTTCCGTTTTTACACATACAATCAAACATGACACATTTACGATTGGTAAAAATACCACAAAAGGGTAGCATGAATCTAGGTACATACCTCTCGTGTGTGTACAGTATAATGTTAACATGATCGTAGCCGCACCGAGCCCGCCCCGCCCCACCCGCCGCTCCCGAGCCATCAATAAAGGCATGCCACAGTCATCCCCATGCCCTCAAATATTGGATTGTAGAATAAATCACTCTGAATCGAATATTGATTGTTGATATGCATTTGCAACTAGGAAATTGGCTTCAGAATTTGATACGCATCGTTTCAGAAATAAGTGCATTTTACTATGTGGGGAGAGGGCCAACACATCAATATTTGAATGAGAAAGAATTCAAAACAGCTTAAGTCTGGCCTCAGTGTGAAGACTGCAGTGAAGGGTGAAGAGCTTTACTGTTTCTTCTACTTCGCCACATTGGCACATGGGGGTTTCGGTCTTTAGCAGTGTAAAAAGAAAGGCGTTTAAATCTGCTACACCTATTCGTAGCTTAGTGTGAAGAACGTTGCCTGGTTTGGTTCCATACGAAAACAATTTAAGAGGAGGTGTCGCGTTAAATTGTTTGCCTAATTCTATTTTGAAATCTTTGCACGAAAGTGAATTTTGTACATAATCTGGTAGCATATTCCATCATCTGATGGAAGCCGGAACAAAACATGTTTTGTACAATGAGGTGTGACTTGGCCTTTCTCCTCAGCCACGGGGTGGAACCTTGAGTAAAATGCAGTGATCATGTGTTTGGGTTCAGGTCTCCGTCAGAATATGCAAAGGACGCTTCAAATGATAAGCATTAGTTTTCGTATTTAGCCATTCGCATTCCGTATTCGGCCACCTCACAATGCACATTCAGATTCTTAGGAAAAATACAGCAAAATAAAATAACATCAGGCAGTGGCTGGATACAAGAGGGTTAGGGAGCTCAAGCTTCCCCCCTCGAAATTTCCGAGTGTCTATAGTGACTAAATAGCCGGAAACTGTTCCGAGCCAATGGCGGAGAGGTTCTAGCGATCCGAGCCTTCAGCATAACTACCATCAGAACACTCATCGCTCGCACAAGACGCTGAAAGAAACGACAATGCTCATAGTTGTGGAAACACCATAGAATATGGTGGGGTCCTTATTGAGGAAAACATCACTGCCCCTCCAACCTAACATCGCCCCTCCGATGACTAAGCAAAGTTATCTATGCGAAAGATCTAGCTGATTTAAAAGTATGCACCTGCCAGAGAGTTAGCGTAACCAGGGTTGACCGACCACCTCTGCTGTTTTCCCACGCAGGCAATACAAAACTTATGCATACAAAATTGTATTATATTTATCTTTATGCGAAGCAATTGAAATTTTAAGACATGTCATCAACTTCAAAAAGACTATCAGCTTATATGCGAAAGGCATTCTTACTTATTCAGTTAGATTAGTCATTTACGCTAGGTGTGGATGGTACCATGTCTCTTGTCAAGTGTGTGTGGGTGGCACGAAGTGCACGCGTAAGAAAGGGCATTACCTCTCTGGACAATTTCAAACTTTCAGGTTCACTAAGGGCAAACGGACCAGACGCAGATTACACATGTGACGCGATGGTGTAGTAAAAATTATGCTAACTTCCCAAGGAGGCATCAATATACGTTTTCCGATTGTCTGTGTGATTCCCAGTCATTTTTGGAAGCCCATTTCAATCCAGCATTATATCGATCGCCAGCTTGGTCTTGCCGGGGTCGTCGCCTTCTTGCGATGGAGGACTTCGTACTATCACGGCACTCTCCTGGACTCGAGCTGGCACCCGTGCAACTGAACGCACGGCCCACTAATACCCTGACCACACACCCTGGCTGAAAGGCTGCTGCGAGGCTACGCTGGTGAATCGCGTGTACGGCGGGCTGGCTTTGAGGGGCTCTGGCGGCTTGCGAGCAGAGCGCATGCGCGGCGCGCAGTAGTCAGTTTGGGGTGTCGGGCGGAGGCTGCCGGCAGTTGGTGTTCGCTCGGAGAGTGCGCTGGTCGCCTCTCGGGCTGTGTGTGTGCATTGAGCTGGCTGAGCCATGCTGCGGGGGTGTTACGAGCCGCGTCGCGCGGCAGACCACGAGACGGATCGGCTGGTTCCGAGTCTGTCGCCGCCACTGGACGTCATGATGGACAATTCCTCCATGTACCAGCCTGATCGCACCTGTCCGCAGGTCAGTTCTCATTGTGTGCTCATTTGAGTGTGACTCTCCTTAAAGGTTTATTGACATGTATGTCTTGCAATAAAGTTTTCACGCGTATTGTAACATCTGCCCTGTTTTTATCCCCGGTACTTTGCCCGTCCTCTCCCCTCTACTCCGTCCGGTCGAGCCGGATTGATCTGATCTTGATTTGATCTTGATATGGCCTGTGTGGTGCCGTCTGTTGACACTACCTGAAACGTGTTTTTTCCTCAGTCCCAGTGTTCGTTTATTGCCAATGAACGCATTATTTTGACATTAATCACCACGGACGTCATCATGTATGCTGAGAATGACCCTGCATCCGTACTGGCATATCAGTATACGAATATGCGTAGAATTGGACGCTAATCAAGTGAAAAGAAAGACGAATCTACCCAACTACCGAACATCTAGACAACTTTGATTAGACAGTCGGAACTCACTTGTCACGAACCTCGTGTTTATCCCACCACCGTCGATGACTTAGTTATGTACCTATATATTTCGGACATGTTCGCTCAATTTCCTACAAAAGTACAGTTCATGCCTAGAGGCCACGGTGGAAAATTATTCCATATTGTCTTTGGTCGTCACTACCCAGGACTGTGTGTATTATGTGCGGAACTCAGAAACGCTTTCCAATGAATCTAGTGTGAATGAGCATTGGTTGCAGATGACTACGTTTTTGCTCTAGTATTGTGTTCTGTATCAAGGTTACAGCTGATTCCGGACAGTATCGTAAGCAAATGCCAATACTTCAAATGTATTTTCGCTGTTTGAAGTCAGCATAGGAGTACATTCTGGTTTGGATGAAGGGCTGTCGTGGAATAGCCATTTCGAGTTGTTCTGACATTCAGTTGCTGCCAGTGCTGTTCTAAAATAACGCCCTTCTGCTGGTATTCATTATTTGTTTGGTGCCTGTGGTTGAGGTTAATTGTGTTATTCTGCCATCTCACATGCAAACCAATGGAAGGTCTGGCCCAGTGGTCCCCCAGGTATGTACAACACAGCTTCTGTTCTGGATCCAATGACGTTTTTATTATAGTTAAGTGGCTTTACAGCGATTGTGATCGGTTCTGTAAGTTTGGCAACTATGTAAAGCTGAATGACGGGATTGGGTTTTTCCTAATCATGCATTTTCCGTGCCTACCTGTCTGCTGCATTTCTTGGTTATCTGTCTTTAAGCTGAAAGGCTCAAGGTTTGCTACGTATCACATATCCCCTTTGTTTTTGGTTCCTTAAAAATGCGATATCGACTTAACCTGAGTAACGAAACGGGAATAGAAGGCTAATCAAAACATTTAGAATTTGCGTTCCTTTCTAATTCGTTCTTCCTCGGTGCTGCCACGATGCTCCAAAAGCCAATCTCTGCTATAGTAAAATTTCGATCGCACCCAGGGCCATCAACCCTTTTGCCTATAGCAATTCGTTGTTTTCTACTATATGTGCCATATATGCCGCTCCCGTTTTCTCCTTTGTTCCAAAATCACTGCCAGCCACCTCTGCAGCGTACTGGACAGTGGTTTGTTAGAGCATGCATCTTGGTAAGCGTGTCGGGATTACCACTACGCATGTGGCAAAGCTGTGCTTTCTTGCGCAACCAGGAGGCTATACGAGTACATGCGGGTGTCGGATCCACTCCACTCAAAGTGAAGTCGGGTCGTGCAGCCTATCTCGTGGGCCGCAACCCTGGAAGTGAAGTGGACCTGTTCTCTAAAGCCGGAGCATATGGACGATGCGGACACACGTGTCATTTTTGTGAATATAACACACGGGAATGCGTCCAAACGAAATAATTGAAGTATACACCATGTAAGCCGAACAAGTAGTCTCCCGATTATTGCCGGATTGCCAGAGCAGATTTTACTTGACCAATGTACAGCTTACGTCATAGGCACTTGGCCTGCTCCGTTCTGTAAACAGATTTCTAGTCAGATAAACATTGAGCGATCTCGACGACTTGTTCGCCCACTGGAAGTACATCAAGCAGATCTGACAACCCGATTTTGCTAAGGAGCACACTGCAGCATTCCGTGGTTTCTGAAAACTTAACCGACGTGTTTTTTAACTTTAGATATAGTTATTATCCTGTCCTACTAGAGCATATCATATTGCACAGCTTTCTGAAGAAGTAGAAGCTATTTAAATGGTATGGACTGCGCACCGGAGTTTCATTGAAAGGCATTGTAAGGTAACGTTATTGTATATATGTTTGCAGAGTTGAATTAACCTGCAAACGACCATGTCTTAGTGATAGAAATCACATGAAAATTCACCCGAGTACGGATGTGTACCTAGTATAATCATGATGGTCTTATAGTATGGATTCGTAATGTAGTGTAACTGAAGCAGATAGGTGTTATGATGAACCGGTTTGATTAGCTAGTAGCTCAAACATTGGCTGATCATCGCTTCTATAGCGATTATGTGGAAAGCTCTCTTTGTAAAATATTGTCTTATCGTCGTTTCTTTAGAAAATACAAATAAAGTTCACTTTGTTGCATGCGTTTTTGTCATTCCTATAGAAACAAGGCTAGGTCCATACTCTACTTACTAGTACTGACAAAGAATATGTTCCCTGCAGCAGCAATCCACAACATTTCTGTTTTGTATAAAAATTTGAATATGTCCCTACTTCGAAAGATGATGCAACTAGTTCTCTCCTGGTTAGTACGAGTATTTCCAATTTATCGTATTTCCTTTGCCTAATAGTCAGAAAGGGAAGAGAGAAAGAAAACAAGAAGAAGTGGAATGAAGGCATAATGAATGGTCACGTTAGTTACCAATAGTTCATAATAGGATAAACATGCACATTTCAACAAAATACAGCTCATCATTACAAAATTACGTTGTTAGATGTGCCCGTGCTCGTGCCCGTCTGGGCGTAATTTAGAGATGTAAAACAATACTGGGTTTTACGTAAGCATACTAATAAAGCAGAGGAGTAGAGTTATATTTTCACTAATTAAGTTAATAAAATATTGTACTATATAGCATATGCATAAAACAAGGAAAACAAGGTCAGAAAAATCCATATGACTTGCTTTTCAGAGCCAGCTCTCAGCACTTCATCTGGCGGGTTGAAGAAGTACTGACTGCTCAACTTACCAACAAGTGCGGCAGACTGATAATGATTTATGATCAGTCTGGTTGGGATATCTAAAGGCAGCTCAAATTGTTCCTCCGGATAACCGAAACTGGCTCGCAAAACTGCCTCCAAAATCGGCATTATCATGATTCCTGTGCGATAATTTGATTTTGTGCTGATTCAGCCAGACAATCAACCTTGATTACACTTTTGCAAACAATGGCGAGTCCCTATCCGGATGTCCCACTCGTCTCATGCACTACCGATATCTCCCCTTTCAGTCTATTTCACACAATGGCCTTAACTAGTCTGTCACGCGGCAGGGGTGTCTGCATGCTTATTTCGCATGGATCAATCTGAGAACACGTACCACCTGTAAAAAGTATTATTGAAATTATCTTACCAGACCATTATTCTGTTCCAAACCGGCAAAAAGCTTGCGATATATTTGGACATATCATGATCCGCCTGTAAATTTTTTTGGCAAACTCCCATGATGCACGCTAATGTCAATTGGGTGGCTATTTTTAATCGGTTTACTAGGAAGCCAAGGCTTGCGTGATGTTCCACCACAAAACGACTGACCGATGAAGAAAGGAGTGGGGGGGGGTGGGAGTTGCACGTTAAATGTGGCGGTATCAATAAGTTCGTAAAGGTGCGACGAATATGCCTCACCTGAAGCGAATGAACCGTCAGAATATAGTGTGAGCAATGCTTACGACAAATAGGTGGCTCCGTAGTACGGATGTTTCAAGTATTGTACACATAGGATAAATTGTCTAAAACAAACGAAAATTGGCGTTATTTTCTTAAAACGACATTCGAGCATCGATTCGCTTCCTTACACATAGTTGAGATTAACTGTTTAATTGGATAAAAACCAACGCTCGGTAATAATTCGTGAACATTTGATAAAAAACAGAATTTAAATGACCTATCTGAATACATCGGTCTATGATGACTCTGATCTATTCCACATCTTCGAAACACCTAGCAGACTCATTCTAAGGATGTAAAAGGTATACCTTAGTGCTGTGTTCAACATTAAAAGTCAGAAATATGCGTTGCAAGGAATCCAAATATGACAACTTTATGACACAATGTGCGCATGAACAGTGGGATATAAGCCCTCAGCAGCTACTACTGTCCGACAGTATTAACCCTCGGTTGTGTCGGCAGGTGGGTGATGAGATGGCGGCATACTTGGACAAGCCGGACTGGCCCGCACCGTTGTCTCCGGCCGCCTCCAGCGACCTGGACTCGCTCTGCGGCGACCTGGACTCGGAGCTGGACATGTCGGAACAGCCGCGCCGCGAGTCCGCCTCTCAGATCGACGAGTTCTTCACGGCGGCGGTGCGTCGCCGTTCGTCCTTTATGGCCATCCTGAGCGCCCTCAGTGGGGGCCGCACAGAGGAGGAGGACGTCTTCCAGAAGCCGGAGGTCAGATCAGAGCAGACTTCCGTCACTGAGGCGGCCGCCACACCGGAGAGTGTCATGATGATGATGCCACACGACAGAGCGGCGCTTCCCTGTCCCGGGAAGGCCGACTCTGTCGGGCACGAGGCGCGACGTCATGCTGTAAGCGACAGCAGCTTCATGCACCCGGCGATGTCTTCCATGGCTATGTATGCTGCTGGTCCGCCTCCATCAGTTGTGCCGCCCTCGGGCATGTCTCCATCAGCCATGACTCCTCCGGGTCTGTCTCGGCAAGACCAGATGCACGCTCAAATGATGTCTCAACGGCATCAGCACATGCTGCAGCATCAGCAGCACCCGACCTACCCGTCTGCACCCATGTTCAGCAACACCGGCTACTTCGGCGCCAGTGCCGGTGGCTTCTGCCTGCCGCCGTCTCCGCCTCACTCTGACCCGGGCTGCTCCCCGGAGCGTTGCACTCCGCCGCCGCCCTACGGCCCCGTGGGCTGGGGGCGCCCCCTGCCATGCTGCCGTCGGCTCTCTGCCCCCGGCCTGGCTCCCCGCCGGTAGAGAGGCGCCGTTACAACAGACGCAACAACCCGGAGCTGGAGAAACGGCGCATCCACCGCTGCCACTTTCCTGGTGAGCTCCCAGGAAGGTCGAGAGACCAGCAGGGTGGCGTGGCTAGTTTTCAATTGTCCTCCGCGGCTGTCTGTGTGCAGTAAGTCAGGCAAAATTGACGTTAAACGGCCTAATTCTCAGCTTTGGTTCAAACGACAGAAATAACCAGCCGCTAGTTCGAGCGGAGGAAAATTAATAATGTCGACCCAGCAAGAAGTTTCGCGTTGCCCGTTCAGTCCATAAAATTCAGCAAATACTTTTTTGTATTTCGAGATTGGAAAGATGAAAATTTATGCCACATTTGGATCTCTCAGAACCATCCTACATTCTATAAACTGTATGTTCTCTAGGCTTTCTATGAAAGCGATAAACTCAGTGGCCAAGTGAGATATAATCTTGATGAATTCGCAGGCACCGTTAGCTGTCGTACGTGACTAGGGTGAAGCTTATAAGACACTCATACCTTTTTTGCTAACTTGGTCCTCCTTGATCTTCATGGCTGGACGACATAATCTCTGCAATCACTAACCAATTTACTTTCCCCAGGATGCACTAAAGTCTACACCAAAAGCTCTCATCTGAAAGCCCATCAGAGGACACACACTGGTAAGTTCACTGGTTTGAGTGTTCGGCTAAGTGTTAACGCCTATTTCCTTGTGAATATCCGCTTGTGCTCATCTAAGCTTCTGACCTTCCAGAGTACAGCTGGAGCACATTACATAAGCTATCATGTCAACTAGGAACTTTTGAATTTGCCTAAATAGATTTGCGCTACCATGCCGACGTCAGAAATTAAGATTTCAAGTTTGATTCGATTTCTGGCATTTATCTTTTGTAAGTCACTTAATGAGAAATTTACATCATGTGAGTCATTAATCGAATATTTTACATGAAAATCGAGCCCAGAAAGTGATACATTATATATTACGCTTGTGACCAGCACCGGCTGGTTGGTGGTCGGTCACGGAGCTTCTCGAGTTTCCACTCCGTGCGTGGGGTGGTGTGGCGACCACCGGCGCCACGGGTGGCGGAGGGCGCACCTTGAACTGTCGCTGTCACGGCCCACGTGCTGCGGTCAGGCGGAAACTACGCCTCGCCATGTAGACCCCGGTAGTGGCGTAGACTTTGCCAAGCGCAACGGCGCGCAACCATGGCCCACCTGTCCTTGAGAATATTGAGGTTTCTCGTTCTAGCTAATCGAAGTGTTGCTCCCGGTACTCCGTCATCAATATTGGCTGGACACCTTCTGACCCTCTGATGCCACGCTCGTAGTTACGCCTGTGACTCGGCGCCACGGCGTGCGCCACCGTGGCGTTTTCTGTGGACACAGACCATCAGGTAAATAACCTCAGTCAATACTATTCACGAGCACGTACAGTCCCGCGTCTATGCCAATTGATCTCACCTACTCCACTCACTGATAATCCGATATTAGCCTGCCCTCTTATCTGCACAGTTTGTTTTCAGATGATGCACCTACAGAACTCTATTGGATTGTACCTCGTTTGGAAGCAGCCTGAGCTATCGATTGCTCGGAATGTTTTTATTCATTGGTCTGATCGCTCTACACCTGTCAACGTGTTGTGAATACGCTGAATTATCAAAGGAAGCTCAGACTGTGGGAAGACATCGAAAGCTGTCACAATTACGAACGCAAATATGAAACTGATGTCACTTTGTTGAAGTGCATCGTGATTCCAATCATCTGTGGGTTATGAATTTGCTCCTTCATTATTTGCAGCTTAACCTACGCAGTCATGAGGGATCTGGCGTCAACGCGAAGAGAATGGGTCTTAAAGAGCCCTTCCAGAGATCTAAAAAAACAAAGCGGACTAGCAAAAATTCCACTTAGGGGTCGTTCGAGCTATATGGATATACACCATAGCCTGTTGTTGTTGAATTTGGTTAATGTTTGTAAGATCAAACGAGGTCATTAATATCAGTTCTGGGCCGTGCTGGGGACCTATCGAGAAATGCCGTCATCATTTGGGGAAAAGTATAGAATACACCGAGAACGGACTAAGGTCATTGAAGAAAGGTCACATACATTGTTCTCTCAACATTTGGGGTCAAGTGTATGCAATGTCATTGATCTACGCCTTGCGATGTAATTCACGTGTAAACACGTCACAGAATGATATATTCTCCATAATGCACATTGTATACTCACACTTTAGTACCCGTTGGGTGGTAAAGAAGGGGTTTGCCTTTGCTCATGACCTATGACCTTGGTCTGCACCCTTGGGCTTAATATTGAGCAGCCTTAACCATGAGTTTATAACATAATAGGCTTCATACTGAGTGACGCCATCTGGCCTGGAAGCACTGGACTCAATGAAGTTAAAAATGTGGGTATGACCTGATGAATGTATGGGAAGTAATTTAGGACCACTACCACTCTCCACTGCGCTGGTTAATATTATCTGTATCCAGTGCTTTTCTAGTCCGTATTATCTCACAGCAACATCTTAACCCTATTTCGTCAGGCTCCCGGCTACCCCTATTTCCGGCGGGGGGCAATATCGGCCCCTAAGATCTCGTAATCTAACCGGCCGATTTTGAAAATTCAAGTGCTATAGATTCCCCTGACGCTAAACTTTATTTTGAAAAAGAAAATTTCAAAATTTTGTTTTTAAGGAGAAAGCCGTGCAAAATATACAATTTTTGTGTATTTTTTAGATTTTCCATAACCCTTGTCTCTGTTGTACCATTTTCACAAAACTAGTTCAGATTTACAAATAATTGACCCAAAATTGTCATATACTCGAGTTACGCAAAATTCGAAATTCAATGGCAGTTCCAGGACCAGGACTATGAGGGAAATATATACAACCTAAAAGTTTTTGTTACGCGGATTGAAGCCGTGATATACTGCTTGGCATCTTTGACACATAAATAAATGAAAAAGTGAAAACTCATCAGGGGCGGATGCAGTAAGGTAAAACAGTGGGGTAAAATACATCCCAACAATATGCGAGTGGTATGCATGAGTATATTAGTCCTCGACTAGTTGAAATTTATTTCTGATAATTTTTACCTCCATGGCAGCTCTGGGAAAGGGGGTGCATAGGCGGATCAGGACTCTCGTCGTGGGGGGGCGGGTGGGGGTGATTGGAACACATTTTTAATATACAACGATATTGAGTCGCGGCGGTGATACTGGCTGGGAATATGCATTTGAAAATGTGTAGTGACTGGACACGCCTCTGGTAATCTGAATTTGGTTATAACTATTTTGAATTTTCATATACCCAATTGTATTCGCCCTGGCACGGCTGTAAGCAGTCTTCTCCTTACTAACGTTTAGTCCTTCTTGATAACATTCCCCCATTTTGAACTGCTGTAACCGCCCCTGATGAATACAAATAGTGACAATTGTGAATGCACTATCTTCTCACATAAAAATGATATAATAAAACCATATAACTGGTATCAGGATCGCAGAGACGGCTTCCTTTACAAAGAACCCATCGCATACGATAATACTTGGTTTGTGGATAGAACCTCCCCAAAACCCAGCCATAGCTCCGCCCCTGGTAAATATATAATATTGACAATTTCGAAAACCTGCCTGTACTAGTTTTAGGAAAGTCGGAAGTTTCAAGTTCTATCGAAGCCGTTTCGAGATATTCTTGAAACCTTAGGGGGGCAAATGCCCCGCCAAATAGGGTTAAGGATGCAGTCTCACAAGGCTAAAGCCTGGCCAACTATGCAAATGATGACGTGACGCGCCTCGTGAGTTTCCCGTGACACATCCTGCGGTGATGTCACCCATTTAGAAATGCCACTTCCGTCCAAATAAGGCGAATTTTCACAAAAGTCATTCGGGTTCGCAGCCAAACTTGTAAACATATATTCAATTGGCAAGGTGAGCAGGAGCACGCCAATGTACGGGTAATCAAATATCGAGGCAACAAATGCCTATGGTAAGATCATCGGCTGGCTTATACCGCCACGGGACGTTATAAAGTTTCCTCAGGCAGCCATATTGAATCTGGCACTCTCCAAACAGGGACCCTGGAAGACTTCTTGTATGATGCGGCTGCAATCGCTCCTTTTAAGTGCAACTGATAGAACCGCTTTAGTGCACACTAGTATACCCCATGCGTCACCGGTGCCGGTCTCGTGAAGTAATCCCGCGAGTACCAAAGTTGGCCACAGTACTCGCCCGCAGCGCAGGCTGCATTTTAGAGCTTCCCGCACGCGCTGGTCGCCAAACAGGGGGTGTGCGGCATTAGACCGCCGCACCTGTCACCACTGGCTCTCATGACCACGCTGATGCAACGCCAGGAGGGGCGACCGGTCCGCCATGGGCGCCACGAAACTGAGCGCGACCGGTCCTGGCGGTCACCTAGAGATGTACTGAGCGGCCTGGCGTCCTGAAAAGAGGGCTGGTGTAGCACGCTGCTGTGTCCCTGCCGGCAGTCCCACAGGGACTTACGGTGATGGTTGAAATATCCAGTAAATGCCAAATTTTCTTCATATATGATTGTGTAGCTCAATTATCAGAAAATGGGTGCAAAAACTGAAATGTTGTGCATGCCACGATATAAGATGCCTAATATCTGAAGTTAGTGTTAATGTGTGTTATTTAACTTCCAGGTATTGCATTGCTGTAACTAAGCCAGGTACATTTCTCCACTAGGTTTTAACCACATGGCAAGATACTGCTTTTAGTGGCGATGAGCATAGTTAATATTGAAAGTGGTAGCATGAACCATTATGTAAAACAAATCGCCTGCTCATTCTGTTCGCATTACGGAACAAGAAGCCATGGTCATATACTGATCGTTAGCAGGTCCTAAAATTGTGAAGAAAGCAATTTTCGTAATGTTTTATTAGTTGAGTAACTAAAATAAATTTCATTTAGATAAATTCTGGATACTGGGAACACAAGTTTAACCGCACTGGCAATTCCGTCACATCTTATATCTAATGGAAATGATGCGAGACGGAAATTTTCAAGCACGAGTTAAAGGGAATGGACCACTTTGTCGAAACTCCAAAAAGAACATTTTCAGAACAAGAGGGGTCTGAAAATCAGGAAACAACATTTTGCCTCACTTTCACACGCTAAAAGCAGAAATATCTCCTCTTTTCTAACCATAAGTGACGTCATCAAAATGACAGCTTCAATAACCAGTGAAGTCCCAAGTCTTGATCATAGACTCGCTGTAAAAGCACATTCGCAGCATTTCCGCATGACACAATTTGTGTACAGTACAAGAAGCAATGGTGCAAAAACTGAGCGTCAGATGTCGTTGCGGCTGCTGTGTTTATGAAGTGTTGGAACAATAATGCACATGCCTGATGTAAATCAACCATTTCAGAGTTGGATTTTGACAAAAACAATTGATACGGGTTTGAACAGCTACAGAGGAGGAACGATGTGATGTGAGTAGAAGCTATTAAGCGCAATATAGGCCCAACTGCGCATTGTACTGGACGTTAACTTGCCTGAGGTTTTTGGCCCACATGCAGTTACATGCTAGTTCACTCGCTAGCATGGTATTTTCAGCGAGTGGTGAGGCTCAGGGCTCACGACCAATCAGGTTATTGCTACCATATGGAAGGTATTCCTTCAGGGTTTGAAATAAGCCAATAGGCCCCTTTACTTTGAACTTTAAAGCTGGCGGAAACTTTATATCGAGAGCTTTGGGTGAATTCAAATATGCCAACAGTGGTTTCTCAACACGCTCTACAAAACTGCTATCTCATTTCAAAACCCATTATAAAGTGGACCCTTTAAAATCTCCCGTTTTCTATGGAAGTTTCGACACTTTGACTCCATCTGCTTTGGCATCAAATATTTTATTTTGTTTAGGAAAACGTTCTAAATAATCAATTGATAACCATATATATATATATATATATATATATATATATATATATATATAATTCGTTAACGTAGATCCAATCTCATTTTGATTTAGAAATGTTTCGGCCACCTTCTTAATCTATTGACGCTAAAAGTTACCGTACTTGTTTTCGCTTAGAGGGAGTGTCCCACTTGTATAATGGGTTTTGAACTGGAATAACAGTTATTTAGAGTGTGTTAGGAAACCACTATGGACATGTTTGATTTCACCCAAAGCTCTCGGTATAAAAATTTCGCCAGCTTTTAAGTTCAAAGTAAAGGAGCAATTCATAACGGCCATGTCAACAGCTGCTCCCGCTTCTTCAGAAATGCAAGGTAAACTATCACCGTGCGGGTTCAATACAGTCACCGCTTCTGATCCGATACCAATTTACCGGGTGATGACACAACATTACTGGGTGATGACACAGCACTATGACTGCAATCCAGCACGGAGTCAAATGATTCAAGGCCAGGAAGCTTTATCCACACTAAGCTCATCATGTCGCTAAGGAATGATATGGTGGTTGGTATAGCCGGCGCTTCAACTGTCGGTTTTCCAACTCGTCCCACTGATGATTCTTGCAGACAATTTTGAAGTGGCTTGTCAGGGGTCCTTAACATGGAAAATTCATCCTTTCTTTTTATTTTTTCTGACACACGTTTTGATCTGTTATCTATATGTGTTCAAGGCCAGTTAGGTGAATAAGTTGAAATGCTAAAAAACAGGACATGTTTATCCTACTAAGATCTACCACGTATATGTATTTTTACGTGCCAGTTTCTGGGGGAAAATTCATCGATTCCCTTTAGCTTCTTGTCACCTGTCACACAGTTTCTTGTAGAAAAAACGACGCCTACTGATTATTCGTAAGTTGTTTTTTATATTGCGCAATATTTATATTTTCGCGCCTTAGATAACCTTAAATTTCTGTCAGTCAAAGCTGTTGGATACAATTTGCGGCCCAAACCCAGCATTTTAAGAGATAAAAAGTATGCCAGCTCCTTTAAGCTCCATATCATTATGGAGTTTTGCACCGAATTTATTTTGCACTGTCTTCAAAACGTTTGTTAGTTTATTACACATTACTGCTCCCATGGTAGGCATTTCGATCTTAAGCGTCATACAAATAAGTCACCTTTAGACATGAATATTTGGTCTTAAGCCAACAAAGTTTGCTTAGGCTTAGGTCTTGCTTGCAGACTCGACTGAGAGGATCAAGGTGACCCCGGGCGCTCAAAATGGATAAATAACACTTTAAAGCTTAATGTGGTGCTCAAAACAACCATCTTATGCCAAAATAATTTATTCGGGAGGGGTTTGAGTCCGGAAAGCTATGTAGCAAAGCTTTGTCGTGGAGTCAATGTCGGCATCAAGAGTTTGCCGACTCCTACTATAGTCCTAATTCTCAGCATTTATATCATCAACATATCGAAGATATGTTATGTTTATATCACATGACATATCGAAGTCCTTATTTTTGGGTGTCAAGTCACTTGAAAACAAGTTGAACCCAACTTAGCATAAGAATAAAACAGCACCAAAATGAATATTTCAGTGAGAAATACCATTGGGAGTTGGTTTCGAAGTCAACATCCGAATCAGCAGCAATGTTTTAAAAACCTGCATCTAGGGCGCCTGCTTTGTTTCCGGGCGACGCGTATGACGGGGGCCATGCGCTGGCGGCGACTGCATAGCGACAGGCGACACTAGCACCAGGCGACCGCATACACAGCCGGTCTCGGTGTCCCTTCCGCCCCGCTGGTGGCGCCCCTGGCGGGCGAGCAGCGCTGGAGCGTGCGAGGCGACTCTGACGCTGAACTCGGGTGCAGCTGAACGGCCATGAGATGAGAGCGGTAGTATGTGGGCTTTAGGTATTTATAAAACGTTTCCTGGAGTCCTCGTGTATGTTGCCAACTCGGTTATTAGCGTTTTGACAGAAACACTGATGTAACGTAGAGCGCTGGTGTCTGGGATGATGCAATCTTTTTGAAAGAAAATTGGTTTGCACAAATTTGTACTGCTTTCTACACTTATATGCATCAGCAGAATGGCTGAGACATAATATGAAAGTTTTTTATGTATTTGTTTTGTATAAAAAAGTTGTCGTTCTTTCAATCATTTTGCACTCTCTCAAAAGTCAAATGACCAATGGCCCACACGTCACTGAAAAAGGTTTTTCGTAGAAACGTCGAAACATTGGCAGACACAATTTATGCATCTATCATCTCCTTGTAAGATGTTCATATAGCTTTCCGCCTACTATAGAAATCCTGGCATCTGCCTGAACATATGTCCCTATTGCATCTCATCATTATCTAGTAGCAGGCGGTGCTTCTGAATCTGACGTCAGCTGGCTGATGGGCCTGGAGGCAGTCCTCTGCACCTGTGCATTCCGCACACAGGTGTCTGGCCTCCAGGCACCAGGGATAACACCAGCAGAGATGCTCTCCTGTCGGCCTTCGCCCGTGTCGGTTTAGAGATATGAACCGGGTATGAACAAGCACTTCATAACAAAACCATACAGTGAGAGACATAGGTGAATATTGCTTTATTTTTGGTGGTCTTGCACACAAGCATTGAAGGCATTTGCGCACAGCTGTTACCAACCGTTGAAAGCAAGTCACTGTTTTTTTAAAGACTTAAATTAATTGATTATATAGTAACTTGTTTCAGTTGATTTGTTGTAGTGTCTCAACGTCCCCGTGTGCAGAGGGCGCCTGGCAATACCTGCAGGACTTTGCGTGCCTCACAGTAGGCATCCGCTGGTGCAATGAACAGGTATTTATGTCATGTATGTAAAAGTCTTCATCATCGGCAGCACTTGTAAGCCCTTGGCTTGCATCAGTCTTGAACTAATCCTGCTTGGTTTGCTCTAATGTCTACGAAAAAGTTAAGCTCAGACTCAGGACATTTTACGCCTCATCAATACCTTCTGGTCCTCGTCTGGGTTCTTATCTCTACCCTCTGCCGTAGCCGCATTCAGCAGAGCAGCGGTGGCTGCGGCAGCGCTGTAGTGGAGAGCGGACCTGAGAGCTCCTGTGGTCACCTTCCCGAACCGGACCCCGCGCCAGCCGGGCCGGTCAGCTGCATTCTGCTGGTGTGGGCTAACCTGGACAGCCAACAGGCTGGCCCCCTGCGAGCCGTGACGTCACCGCTGTTGCGCAGAAGCCAAATGTGGCTGGGATCCCGCTGCAGCGGGGTGCAGTTTTCCCGGATAATACAGTGATGCGCCAGGCTCGGCGGTGGCCAATCGTGAGGCTACGATCTGATGAGTGTATGAGACAGTGGCAGCTACAAGGGGGGCTAGGGGGAACCTGCCGCTGAAATGTCAGAGTGCCTATAGTTAATGAATAGCCGGGGGGCTGTTAAGAGGCAATGGCGGGGGAGGCTCGACCCCCTAGCCCTCCCGAAATGTTTTCCTGGATCCGCCACTTGTATGGACCATTGTGATTCATAGCCTGAGTGCGGTATGGCTGGGGCCACAGCGGATTACTGGGTGGGCCAATGGAAAGAGCAAGGAGTTTCAGCTGAGGGGTTGGTTTGTGATCTCACATTAACCGCCCGTCAATTGCCTTCCTACTGGGTGAGAGTTGTTGACGTCAAATGATCCTAGCGGGTGACGTAAAATCCCAGCTCGCGCCAAAGCTGAAGCTACAGCTGTGGTGCTCATGGAAATGGAATGTTGAACGCTGTGTTTAGCGATCTCGCTCCGGAGAAATGGGTGGTGTTATGGCATTATCGCACCACTTCTCTGGTTATGCGGCTGGACTATATTTAGTGTACTTTACCAATGTACTCCTTACATGGGAGGCCAGTCGCGATGGTCTCGAGCTGTTTAAGTAATTGGTGACAGCTCTTTTTACACGTTTTGAGTTGAAATAGTAGAATACAGCTAAGGCTAATAAAACATAATATTTGTTTGATTTTAGCAAAAGGCATTAACGCTATCGCAACACAAATTTGTGGCGTTTCTACATTGTTGGCTATGTTTGATCTGGCTGAAACATAAACTTTGTTATCACGGAACAATTACGACTCTTGGCCACATTGGCTTAGAAACAAGGGTGTAGGGAGGCAAGCCCCCCCCCCACCCCCTGCCCCTACCAATGTTAAAGATTCTTTACCATTGTTAGCCCAGTGCATTGATTGGAAAGAACCTAGTTACAAATACATGGCGGGACATCTGAGCGGACCAATCCAATCTACATATGGCGGGCCAATCTGAGCGATAACACATCGCTTCAAACTTGAGCGTCACTTGCACTCTAACTGGCTAAGTTAACGTGCAACTGGGCCAATCCCAACCACACTATCTCGAGAGTACTTGGAAATATCGCCGGCTCGGAAGTGACGTTTCTCGGATTAGCTTGCGTATAGGCCTATCTAAGCTCATCGTCAAGTGTATAATACCTAAGATTATACACTCGCAAGTCGTGAGAAGGTTTCCGGTGGTGCCACTCTGGTGCCGGCCTTCGTGTGCCATCGTTGCTGGTACGGCCTCTGATATCAGGTGACGGCGCAGCCCAGTGGAGAGTGTGCCACCGGCACCTCCATATTTGCTGACCAGAGACACTCAGCGGCGGAGTCTATCCCGGCCGATTGTTTTTCAGCTCACTAAGGGGTGAACGGCGGGCTGATAGCCAATACAGCTGCTTTTGAATGCAGCCCATCTCCACCAGCCCTCGTCCCGCGTCAGGTGTGGTGGATGGATGAAATGAAAAGGTGTGATGGATGAAACTGGGCCGCAAGGTGTTCTTGTGGAAGCTAATTATAATACTTAAAATGGTTATAAGAGTTTTATATGTTATTTCTCCTATTGCCTCCAATCTGGGGTGAAATGTTAAGCACAACTTTGATATGTTTTCTCAATTTCCCGTCTTAGATTTGAGAAGATAAGCTAAGCAGCATTTTAATACCTAATAATCCTGCCCCTCGCTGCAGCATGGCAAAATCCATCAGCTGTCCATGATAATTACTGAACTTTCCAATTCATCATCTGCCATAGTCGTCGGCTTGGTCGACGCCTTTTGCCGTTAACATTATCATTTTGCTCGCTACATACACCTCGTGAAAGAGCGCACCAGCTAATGAATTTAATAACCACAATCTGCCCGCGTTGAAACCCTTTCAAAGGTGATGGAAATAGCCTCGTGATTCCAGACCATTTCTGGAGTGGAAAATACTCTGACAAAACCTGCACATGCATAAACCATTAGAGGAAACACTGCCAGAGATAGCATAGTGTGTCATAACTATCCGGGTCGGTCCTTTCAAGAAACAGATTTATTATTCTAAGCGTTAAAAGAGGCCTCATCCGTTGTTTGGGCCTTCGTTTTTGGTAGTCAGAGAATAGACCGTTACAACGTTGTCATGGCTGCATTTGTCACCTGCGCCAACCAGTGCATCGAACCGATCGCTGAAGATGGTTCCTATCCTCGGGAATATTTTCCGGATTAGGAATATTTACGGGTATTCTGCAGACCTCAGAACTTTGGTATGACTGCTTGGTAAACAAATGGGGTAGAAAATTCAGTCATGGAAACGGTTATTTTATTCATTCTCTCACTTTGGTATGGTTGATGCCTTTTTAGTCGTCATCGCTATTGACATTTATGGCGCAGGCTCTGTTGTGTCATTTATCAGAGTTTTACATTGACAGCGAGTGAGTCATGCACACTGCAATACTACCTTTTTGAGTGGTCTTCGAACGAATGGAGCTTTGTTCTGAAAGATACAGTCTGACAGAATAGAATCAAAGCTCAAAACCAATCGAAAGATTGAACTATAAAATGAATTCACTTCTGGTTGCGTTATTCGACTTGGCTGATGATGTAGTTCAATGGATCATTAGCTACCTGTAAGAACGTACAGTACGAGGAGATGACCGTACCAATTTTTATCAAATGTGTGCTTGTTCAAACACAAGGAACTACTTCCACTGAACCCGTCGTTGAGTGAAAATTCGTGATAAGTTTGAGGAAGATACAATGTTTTACGATGTTGAGGAAGATACCAATTTTCGAATTAAGTACATATTCGTGACAGAAATAATGAGCAAACAAAATGTGACTTGTGTGTACTGCCGTTAGCACTATAACTCAAAGCTGTCGTGGTTGTGTGCCGCAGGCGAGAAGCCGTACCTCTGCTCCTGGGAGAGCTGCAACTGGAGTTTCGCGCGCTCCGACGAACTGACGCGCCACATTCGTAAACACACTGGCGCCAAGCCATTCGTGTGCAAGACGTGCCACCGGGCGTTCGGCCGCTCCGACCATTTGGCGCTGCATCGCAAACGGCACGAGCCCAGGGCGAAGAAGTGAGCGGGCGCAGCTCGCACGACGGGTCCGCAGGATGGCGAGCTTCCACCTGCTGGTCAGTGTGGAGAGCTGTCGCAGCTGCTGCCGCCGAGCTCGGACGACGAGAGAAGGAGTGGCCCAGACGTAGGGCCTGTGGACGATGGGTGTGGATATCTGTGGGTTCCGTGAATCGATCAGAGAACTGATGATCTGTTTTTGTTTTATTTGGCAATGCCAAACTGCGGGTGCGGCAAATGAATTAGCGAGGCGTGAGCATCTCTCCGCACCCTTTCACGTGCAGAAGAGACAGTGAGCGGACATTCACTACGTGCCAATGATCTGAGGCTGTAACTACAGTGCCTTAGTGCAGCGCGAGACTGAACAGCCAGGACTGGTTTCTGCGCTGGAGAACGGGACGACGCAGCGCGGGCCGCGGCGAGTTCCGGCTCCTCGGTCCTTGGACTGAGGACGGTCTCCCGCAGACAGAACTGTACTGCTGCTCTCTCAGTGCCATATGTGTGCCAACGGCATCCCCTTCTACCGCTTCAAAATGTGCTCTCGATTGCTGTATCACAAAGCAGCTGTAACGTGGCAGAAACGAACTAAGATTTTATATTAGAATTAGCATGCTCATTGGACGAAAGATCTGACTAGCCACACCTGGTGTTTTTCACATCTCCGGTTTCTTGTGGACACGAGTGTTGTATCCTGTTTGCTTCTACTTGTTCCATCCGGCGCCGATGGTAATGCCAAAAGCTACCGCGTAATCCGCCGCTGAGAATAGCCATTCGTCACAAGCCGGATACGGGGCGCCCAGAAGTCTCATCTATTCGCGCTATTCGGTGGAGGATGCTTGCTGTTGTTTTTGCGACAATATGACTGCGAACTGTCTCGGAATCGCGCTCGAGGAATACCTTTGGTGTGACACCGGATCAACACCAGACTGTGGGGATTATAATCAAAATGTGAAACTGTTGATATTTGTGTCTACTGCGAACTGCAAAATATTTTAAACAACAAATCCGCACGACGGAAGCGTGGAACGACTTCCCATTTTCCAGATTGTATGCAGTTGTAGTTATTATATCACCTAATGTGTTTGCTAAATCTTTTAAAACCAGCAATACCATTCCGAGCCCGTCCATCGCAAATTCGAAATCAGCGTGTCCCTGAGCACGCCACTGCAGCCTGGCTCGCTCCGCGCGGGGCCTATTGCGTAGTTACGTTGTTGATTGTACGTACATGCCGTCATTTGCGGGCCAAAGACGAGCTGTCCGCCGAATAAGTACAACAGTGGCCTTCCAAAATTCTCACACTATCGGGTGGAAAAACAATCAGAAAACGTTTCATCACTGTCAAAATTGGGAGTACCCTTGGACGCCAGGCGGTGCTACAGCCAGTTTCGCGTGACACGGATTTCCACCCTGCCTGTTAGAGCCGTGCAAGAGCTTGAGGCCCGGTTGATTTGCGGCCGACGTGTGGCGCTGTCGACGCCAACGATCAGGTCTGTGCCGCCTGGCGCGGCGACGCCTGCTGAGGGCACCATACGTGACGTCACTGGCTCAGCGTAGCTCCCACTGCGGCGCGTCGTAAAGTCCTTGTAGATAACAACTCTATGTTTGACGTCTGGAATTTCCGAGCATATAAGCTTGCATCTTGGTTTAGAGAGGCCCTTTTTATGCACATGCCTTGCCTCTCTCAGTCTGAAAGCTTATGCCTATGACATTCGTCACGTCTTACTGGAATAGGTATCTAAATATAAAGGTATCTAAAAATATAGATACGTATAAGGATCGATTTGGATTCAGTTTTGATTCATAATTAAAACCCAGCAGCCATCCGTAACGTCACTGGCTCAGTCACCGTCAAAGCTTTTACACTTTTCTGTTCCAGCCAGTGACCCCAGAAACCTTACTAAATTACCAACCGTTGCGCAATGCACGTGCCATTTTGGTGTGCCGACTCTGTGGCCTTGTACTTCACGATGTATCCGGGCAGCGTTGTCGCCGCTCGGTCCGACAGACGGCCCTGTTTTCCGTCCTGGTCTGCTCGTGGCTCAGCTGACACCGGTGATGACGTCACAGGCAGGGCCTGTGAAACATCACGTGCCTTTCAATGTCAACACAGGGAGCGGAGGCGCCACGAAGCGCCTCGGGTCAATGTTGGACGCTTGGACCGCATACCGGCGGCCAGCACTGTCGCTAGTCTCCCTCAAGCCAGCTGAGCTGGTTAGGCCCGAGGTAGGGCATTCTGGCATCCTGGTGAATTGATTCTTTTGATATGCGGCTATAAAATTGTGTGCCTGAATTTGCTTGCCGCTATTTTTCTCTTATCAGTTTTTTTATTTCCTCACCCTTTCGATTTGTTCTACGTTTTCTGCATTGTATTCTTTGTTTTCGTATTTACCCTTTTTATCTCTCTCCTAATCTCTTTTCTCTCCCACACTCTCTCTCCCCTTCTCCCTCTCTCCCTCTCTTGCCCTCATCTTTCTCTCCTTTACTAACACATCGTCATATCTTTTTCCTTTGGGTGCTGGTCTTGTAAAGGTATTTAATCAGTCACCAGTGATGCGTCGATCGGCTAGAAACAGCCTCATGTTTTCCTCAACACACATAGCCTGGAACCGCAGGCGTTTTTGTACGTTTAAAGCACTTGCGAAGAGCTCGCAGAGTTCAATCTTTACTCGCAGACATTCACCAACGCCTTAATATACTGAGCAGAGACACAACAGCGGGTTCTTTAATAATTTGAAGCAGCAAAGAACCTTCTGATGATATCGAATTGCGGAGTCCGAATTTGTCTGTCTGGAGATCGTATGGTACAAGCCTATTTATCAAGAATTTCTTGTTCATTGCTTGGTGCTGTTAATGCCCCTCTAGTTCCCTGTGCAGCAAAACATGAGCTAGCGTAAGAAGAGTCCCTGTATAACTGCAAGCCCGTGGACAGATCAGGGAGACCCTGCGCATTCTCATAGTGAAGCCCCAGTATAATGAACTGCAGCCCCGTTTCAAACAGTTCTCTCCCACACATGCGGTCAAGGCTCACGATCCCACAAGCGCTAGCTGATAAGACTAGTTTTAAGTTTGTAGCTTAGCTGTGCTCTGGCTGGACCGGGCGACATGTGTAGTAATAAGAGGAACTATCATATCGTCAGTTGAAGCTGTTGGCGATTCCACTGATGGTGTCATTTGTACTTATTCAGTACTTTTTAAGTGGTTCTTAGTTGTTGTGACTTTGAAGTTTTAGTGTGCGTGAATTGCGGAGTGCAACAATGTGCGAGGCTTTTGCCGGGTGACCAATATCTCTTTATGCTTGTAGTTGACGTGAAGCGAGCATTTTGTGCGACTTTTAAATGGGTTTTGAACTTTCGTAGAAGCCAACTGGATTGTAATGCCGAATATTTTGCTTCATGGCAAGGTTGCGTGTGCTCTCTGATACCTACTGCACTTTCTCGCTCATTTTCGGCTATTGATTATTTTCTCCACAACTGAATAACCAAGTGCTTTAGTTGGAATTGTCACATCAGTGGCGTGATATCTTACTGTGGTGTGACTGCAGTTAAAAATAATGCAGCCCTGGAACATTCTCCCATGGAGGAGATGGACAAATTCGGCATAGTTGTACGATGACTCCGTCCAGGAACGTCCAATGCAGTTTGTTGAACCTCCGCAAATCACGGCCTGCTCAATGTCTTTTCTACGTCAAACGATGCTTTCTAGATTGAAAAAGGAAGCCCGGCTTCAGTTTTCGGCCTTGCTTGGGAGGTCTATTATGGTGTGCGGCAGAATCAATAAAAGTACAGATAACTACATGTGATGCTTACTTGTCTCCTAAGACGTGATCATGGGCGTCGAAAGTGAGGGGATGGGGAAAGCCTTGCCCAAATTATTACACCATGGGGACGTCTCTTCAAGGTTTAGTGGCTGCTCTCTGGACTTTTGTTTTTGTTATTTTTTTAGTTTCAGACGACGGCCGAAGCCCTCAATTTGCGTTTAAACATTCATCCTGACACGCGTAGTATCAACAAGACTTCTTAATCTAAGAAATGACACCTATCAATGAAAACCATTCACCCCTCCCTCCCCACTCAACTTTCAAAAACACCTCACAACGCAAGCGAAACGGAAGGAGACACTTCGCCGAGGAGAGACAGTCACAGACACGTAGTGAGATGCACAGGTGAGTTAAAGTTTGAGATGCACACTTTCTTTCGACTACAGAAATGGATCAGAAAAGTGTCCCTGACTTTTCTGGAGGTTAACTACGGTGGAAGCGCTTTCCAAGGGAGCTGACAAGTTTGAGCTTCACCTCTCAGCCCAGTCCCCTTCTCCCTCGTGGTCATTGTCGTGGCTGGCCCCGCCCCCTTCCCTAGTAAGAAAATCCTTGGCAACGCCACTGGACGGGAACACAATTTTCAAAACCGGTCCCCAAATCTGAATTTTGTTACTCTTAGTGAATATATGGCTGAAATGTGTAATGTATCAAATCATGGGCCGCTCATTTTACTACTCAACTCCTCTACTGACACATGGGTGGTTCCAGGATTTTTGACGACGACGGAGCTTAGACAGGGCGTGCATTAACACCAGAGGAACTGTTTTTTTGGCAGCGCAGCCTATTTGGAGAGCGCCGAATCGCGTCGCAAGTGCGCTGCTACTGACGCAGGACGAGCCGGTAAACTACGTTCCAGAGGAGGCACCTGAGACGCCGTTTCAGAGACAAAAACAGTGTCCTACAACACCTATACACCTGGAACAATGTATTTCGGACACCTTCGTAACTTTTCAGGAAGTTCTCAGATCTGGGTCGTCCCAGCACAAGTCTCTGGATCAATTCAGGTCACCTCACCCCAGATGCGCTCAAAATGCCAGCAATCAGATTAGATTTTAGCTTGGGTGTCTACGATTTTATATACTGCACTTCAATGCTTAGTATGCCTACAATGATTTGTGGCAGCGATGTTTGAATCGATGAGTTTTGATCCTCACCTCTCTTGGAAGTGCATGTAACATGTAGGTACCTATATTTGTATAGGCCTTGTCAGACTTTACATTTAAAAATTACACATTGGGGCATTTATGAGAGTTTCGATACGTATGATTCATTCTGAAAACCGGTTTTTAATGCTAATTTTCTCATGGGCTTTCAAAATCAAACATATGCTTTTTTATAATCACCACAATGCCGCAGGCATACCTTTAACACCCGCAGTGGAGAGAGGTCTGGCGTTAACGTGCAGTGGAGGGGTCATACAATACCCCCATGATATCTCAAAATCCAAGAAGGTTAGAGAAACGCCCAATTGGGGGTGTAGGGGCGATGTGATCTACATTATACTCAAGTTTCATTGACCTTGGTCACTATCTTCAGGGTCAAACTAGGTCGCCAAGGTCAAATCTGGGCAATGCAGGAGACCTATAGGGAAATACCGTGATTATGCAAAAAGCCGGGATTACACCAAAAGTAGACTAACGTCACAGAAGGTAGGTCCCACACAACGTTCTCTGAAAGTGTGAGGTGAAGGTCATTCAAGGTCACTGACCTTTGATGTCACAAAACCTTTGACGAAGTCAGAGAAATCTCCAGAATGAGGAGGCGAAGAAGCCTAAACGAGGGATGGGTGAAAGCCGCCGGACGTTATGGCCAGGATCGCGGCCTTGCCTGCCAGCTGACCTGCGATATTCGGACCAGCAAGGGCCTCACTGAGGTATGGAAGAGAGGGGGAGGTGAAAGGACTTCTTCACATCCCGCTCGCTGATTACGCATTCGACGGCAACAAGTAACCAGTAAGTAACACGCCATGCTGAATGTCATCTAAACGGAATATTGGGGTCAATGAAATTTACCTGTGATTGATTGATTATTTTGGCCTTAGTGCATGCCAATTGACCCGTGATCTTTCACATTGGACTTGACCTTCACGTGGTGTGACCTTGACATATAACCCGGTTATATGATGTTATTACATCACCATTCGGTCTACAGTTCAGGCGAACTGGTGCAACCGAGCGACGGCAATGGTCTCAAAATATAAGTCTGACTTTGAAAGCCAATAAGTCAAAATATTGACCGACTTCTTTATTCTTTCACCAATCACCGCGCTCATAAATTCTGAAAATGTGACCAAGTGACATTTTCCGGCAGCGAACAGCTCTCCGGCCATCTCGGAAAATAGGCGAACATCCAAATTGAGTGACACAAAATCGGAGCGTGATTCGGTAACGCTTTTTGCCAAATTGACCCTTTTTCATTTGCATCAGACACGAATGCGAGTAAAAATGAAACGTGCTTAGCTAAGAGAGGGTACTGTTAGCAACCAAAAATACACTTATATAGTTGGGCTATTCTTGTTGATATAGTAACACACAAAGTGGACTGAAATTCTAAGTTTTACCCACCTATTTTTCCAAGGTGGTCGGAGAAACGTTCGCAGCTGGAAAACGTTCCGATGTCAATTTTGAAGAAAAACACTATAAGCGCGCTATATTTTAAATTTTGAAAATCGGTTAAAGCTTTTAACTTATAGACTATAAAATGATATGTATATTTTGAGACCTTCGCAATCGCGCGGTCGCACGAGTTCACCTGCACTGTAGAACCGAGTGGTGACATAATCAAATTATATAATCTGAATTGTATGTCAAATCACCTCACATGAAGGCCAAGGCCTAGGTCAAAGCTTAAATGTCAAGAGGTCAAGGTCATTGCCCCAGTATTCCGGTCAAATGAAATTATTCAGAATGGCATATGTTATGCTATTAATTCATAGTTAAGGTTAGCCAATGTCAAGCTTAAGGTCACAGGTCAACGTCAAAGGTCTTTTAAGGTAAGCCCTCAGTTCCCGCCTAAAGGCTCCTATAGTACCAGTTATATTGTATGTTAATGGAAACATGCCACATTATTGCGTCATAGGTCGGTCAGCTTGAACGACGTTGACTTCAAACTTTCAGAGAAGTTTTGTGGGACGTTCCGTATATGACCTTCATCTGCCTTCAGCGCATTCCCGACAGTTTGCTTTTGTATAATCGAGGCATTTTCAAGTAGGTATCCAGCATAGATTTGACCTTCACGATCTGGTTTGACCTTGAATATTTTGACCTTGATTTGCCTAGATCAATACATCTTGGTCAAGAAAACTTGATTGTGATGTAGATCACATGACCTTTACACACCTCCAAAGGGAAGACTTATACCTCTCTTGGTTTTTTAGATCTAAGGAGGGTCTTTAGGATCCCCCTCCACTGCGCGTTGAAGCCAGACTCCTCTCCACTTCGCGTGTTAAAATATTTTTCGCGTTTCAAACTGTGCATTGAATAAATTCATAAGGATTTTTATTCACCAGTTACAAAGGCACGTCTAGCAGGCAGTTTATATGAGTTCAAGAGAGAAATATTTGTCGGCGCAGCGGGCCTGGGCATTACGTCCCGCTCCCAGCTTCAGTTCATACCACGTCACTTCCAGTGAAGGGTGGATCTGTAGGCGGCGACTTGTCTCTGCGTGCGTCAAGTTCTGGGGCAAAATAAATGTCAATCAAGAGGTTTATCGGCATGTTCTATCATGTGGCTGTCTCACTTCAAATACCATCATGTAGGTACCATATTTTCGCTAATTTTGATGTTCACCACTATTTTTCTGTCGAAAGACCAGCATATGTCCCCGGAAACATATTCAGTAGCGTTTGAGCTCGGGCTTCAGAGCCCTCCTGAAGCAGACTTACAGCTCTGATCAATGCACGGGGAGGTTTAAGCGGAAAAAATGTACATGAAGACCGCTATGCGGAGCCATCTGCTCATGAGCCGCCGTCTCTAAGTCTTCCAGGCCCGGCGGAGGCGCCTGACTGCACTGGGCAACACCGGACAGACCGGTTATTAGCCAGCCGGCCCAGCCACAATAGGCAACGCTATTCGTTTGTTTTTGTCAAGACGGGTTTGCCGCCGAAACATTGTGGAAATGGTGATGGTAAGGCACCAACTTCTGCCACACCGATGCATAAATGTCAAGATTGACATTCTGCTTTAGCAATCACCGCAAAATATCGAGCAACACAAAATACTGTTGTCCAAAACTGAGCCACTCCAATTAAGTTTGTTGGTTCATAGGAATTGCGAAGAATACACCAGAGCATTCAGAGTGAGGATGGGGGGGATAGCCAGTCCATCGAAGCGGCCCGGTGTTTACCAATCGCAGTCATCGCCGTGCGGCTGGGCTTCGATGCATAAACAGGACAAGCGCAGTTGAGAGATAGCTCTGCAGCTGCATTGGCATGCAGGGACGCTGTCCTGTCCTGCAGCCAGTGCTGACCCCGCGCGGCCCGGTCGGGGATCAGTGCTGGTGACTGGCATTTGTGCCGGGTGCAAAGTAAGCTGTCAATGGCGGATCCAGGGGGAAGGCTTTGTCCAACTGTAAAACCCCAGACAAGAATATATTCCCCAAGCTAAGAGTAAAGACAGCTGGTTTCAATTTTATATTCACCGATCAAAGTAGAATACCTGTTGATTGATCGACAGCTGACACCTTCAAACATTGGATATTGCCACAATTCCCATCGTAAATCCCCAATTTGAATAACATCCACACTGGAGAAAATGTCCCAGAGTGGTTTAGCCTATTTTCCCTTGGATGGCGAACAGTTTGGAGCTAAGAACTCTTTCTACTGACTTTTGAGGAAAGTCATAGATTGGAAAAATAATTTAGAAGCCAGTCAGTCATATAGACTTATAGGTTCTCAGGCCATGTTTAGAGGTCTCACAAGTCTTCAGACTCATCGGTTCATATGTATTCTATACAGTACCGTTCATCACGGAATTTTGAGCCGCCATTCCGTGATACTGCAATCGCGGGCAACTCAAAATTGATTTGGGAATTTACATTTAAATCAATGAAATTTCGCGATCGCGACCGTGATCACAAACTATTTTTGCGTTAAATTCCGTAACTTTTAGTCCGAGATTTAACAATTTGACTGAACGAATAAAATAAGAATTCAAGTGACAAGTAACAGCCCACTTTTTAAATCCTCTGAATCCACAGAGGCATTTTTCATAGCTAGCCAATTCCGTCCATTGTTTTAGAGACGTTTGTTTCTTGACCCGATGAAAACTATGATGTGTTGTGTTGTGAAGGCTAGCGTGCACTGTGCATTCACTGAAAATATTGTTGCTCTGAATAATAATAATAATTTTTGGAGCTCATCGACGCACCAACCGCCAAGATCATATGGTGTCGCCAACTGTTTCCCTGTTGGAAGGGTTTCTCGTTCGTTCGTTCGTTCGTATATTTTGTCTAAGATCCACTGTGTGTGGTTTTTCACATGACACGTCATTTCTATAAAAGTAAACACTCGGGATATTGGCTCGCCCCGTAGCTCAGTTGGTAGTGTTGCCGCCCGTGCTAAGATGCAGTGGCGGCATGTCCAGCTTGGATCGGTCCCTGAACGCTCCGGCGCTCATGTTTACCCGACGAACAGGTCGGCTGGCAACTGACTGGTGAGAGGGTGACCTAGCGGGTGACCGTCCCTGTGCTTTGTGGGACGTTAAACTTTGGCTTCTAAATTAACCTCCATTAGAGTTGCTCTTGGGTGTGTTCTCCGGACAAGTCCCTTGATGACTTTGTGAACCGACGCCGCAGTTACCAACAACTTGACAAATTTATAAAAAATAATAAAAATACACACAGAGCATAAAAGACATAAAATCGTGGCACTGAAAATAAAAAGACGGGAAACCATCAAGACCCACGATAAAATTATCACTATAAAAACAGACATTAAGCATGCTTACTCGCGGCGTGACAGCAGTATGTTTCTCAGCCATTGTCTAAAAAGTACACGGTCGTCCACTGCCAGCTGGTTGTACATTTGTACTCCTCGGTATACAATCCATCTCCTCCCCGCCTCTGAACGTATCCGTGGCAGCGTAAGGTTTTGCGACTGTCGCGTGAAATGATCGTGCGTAGCACCAGCCACCATTCCTATCGTATTGGCCAAATATTGGGGAGCACCACGCACAAGAGCTGAATGCGCAGCACACACTGTGTGGTACTCCACTAGTTGTTCAGCTCTCATCCATCGCAACTGGGTCAAAACATCCGATACATGGTCAAAACGACGACGCCCACTTACTACTCGCGCACTGAAATTTATAATCTTTTGAATACGGCGTGTCTGGGTAATATTACATGAGCCATAAACTGATAAACAATAACGAATTACTGACATCACCAGCGCCTGCACAATACTTCTCATGACGCTTCTGGGAATGGAGTGTTGTGCGTGGCTCAGTGCTATCAATATTCCAGTGCATCTTTCACACGCCGAGTCCACATGTCGATCAAAGCTCAGGTGTCTATCAATCATTACGCCTAGATTTTTGACAACTCTAGAATCCTGGATTACAGTTCCGCAGAAATTGCTAGTGATGTTCGGCAATGTCCTGAGCATTGATGGCGTACCAAGAACAACCATCTGTATTTTGCCGGTGTTCAGCTTCATCCCATTTTTGCGGAACCACTGGAAGAGGGACTCAAGCACTCGCTCCGTTTGAGTAACAATCCTCTGTAGATCACGTTTTGGGCCGTCACAGTACTTTACTGTCATCAGCGAACTGAACAATGGTAACGTCATCTTCCACACACAAGCCTAGGTCATTTGCGAAGAGCATGTACAGAACACAAGATAAACTGCCACCCTGGAATGTTCCTAGCTGATTTTTTTTATTTTGACTTGCAAATTGAACTATTTGGGGAGCGAATTTGTACCTGTTGCGTGTGACCTGGAATATAGTTTTCGAACCATTCGCTGTCGCTGTCGACGCCATACAGGGTAAGCTTTTCGAGGAATTTAGAATGTGGGATGACGTCAAAGCATTTGGACAAATCTAGAAGGACCAATATCGAAATTTCACCCCTGTCCATCCCAGAAAGCACCTTATCTGTTATGACGCCAAGCGCAGTTTCTGTTGAATGATGTTTTCGGTAGCCGTGTTGGGTTGATGCTAAGAGGTGATTTGTTTCTAGATACTCTGTCAGTTGTATCTGAGCGATTCTTTCAGCAATTTTCATAATAGCCGGAAGTATTGATATTGGTCTGGTCTGAGCTGGATCGTTGGACGCGCGACCTTTCTGTATCGGCGTCACCAGCGCATGCTTCCACGCCGCCGGAACTTGACCTGTGGTGAGACTAGTATTTACAATATCGAGCAAAAAGAAGCCTAGACTAGGGGAAAACGTTTGCAACATCACAATGCTGATACCGTCGTTTCCTGTAGATGTGAACTTTTTCATCCCGAGAACTGTAAGGTGGAGTGTTTCTAAATCGACCGGATGTACTCTGAAAGCACTGGTGGCTACTCTGGGTAGCCGCACCGGGACGCTAGCTGTGGCAGCTGGCACGCTAGCCGCCGTCAAAGGCCCTATGGAGATATAATAATTGTTCAGTGCATCGGGCGTGATGTTTAGTGCTTCAGAGGGTGCAAGTTTTCTTCCAATTACAGGCCGGAGTATACGCCAAAGGCTGCTTCTGCTACCCTGGGTGATTTCCCTATGGTAAAAATCGCGGGTGTCGGAACGTAAAGCAGCACAGTACTCCCTGTTAATCTGTTTATACTGTTCCCTGTCATTAAAGTATAAGCATTAGCCGACGCTGTTGTAGCAGTTCCTGTGTTCGAACAGATAGTGTTGGATGGAGCCCCTCCCTAGCACGTGCTTTCATCCTACGTAGCGGGGCAACTAAATCAAGTTGTTGCAGGAATATATCACAGAACATGTTCCATTTGTCATCAAGCCGTTCGCAAGCAAGCATATGCGTCCAATCGACCATACCGAGTTGCATGCTAAAGTCTCCGACATCTACCCTGTTAAGACAGCGCCTCTGCATCGCCACAATTGCTCCGGTCTGACCACATCCACGGCTGTTCATAACCACACGGGTCAAATCGTGTGGTGTGCCATAATGGCAGCGGGAAACACCGGATCGGCGGACTAAGCCCGGACGGTTGGTCAGTACGACATCCAGCAGGCTGTTGGCTGGGCGGTAAGTGGGATGGACACTATTAGTGATACTCAAGTTGTAAGAACGCTTATCTCGATTAATTTACGCTTATGTGAACATTTCTCCTTTCGCAGACAACAGTTGAAATCACCTGAGATCAGCAATCTTGCTTCTGGATATTTAGCAAGCATGCACTGGATTTGACCCTCAAGGTCATCAAAGTCTGCACCAATTTGTGCCACAGTGTTTTTGGGGATACGATACGCTGATGCGACCAGATAACACTGTTTCTTGCGGCATTTTACACGAACCCAAACTATTTCTAAATTTGAACCTTGGACGTCAGTGACTGGTGTGACTAAATGCTCACAGCTCAGATTATCACGCACTAACACCGCCACTCCACCTCAGCCCTTGTGTAAGTTCATGGTTCTTGGTCGGTCACGACGAAACATTTTGTATCCACTGACGTTGATCAAGCGGTCAGGTACGTTAGGCGTAAGCCAGGTCTCGCATAAGCTGAGTATGTCAAAGCCGTACACGTTGTTGAAGTCGTGGCGGAGGTCGATCAATTTGGGCTTAAGAGACTGAATATTGATATGTCCGAATATGATGTCCCCTTCTCCGATGTCATGGTGACGCCTCCAGTTTGCCCCACCGCGGCGACCCCGTCGCCTGGATCCGCCCCTGCGACCTCGGTGGGTGCCACTATCGGCTGATCTCACAGGTCCGGCGCCCGCCTGAGTCCGCTGGCCGCCCCGCGGGACCAGTGGTGGCGGGCCGGGCGGGAGCGTTCTGGGACGAGTGGGTGGACGTGGCCAGGGCCGTTCAGCAGGGTGAGCAGTGTGGAGAACTGTGTTCACAGTGTGTAGCAACACTAGTGTCCACACGAGGAGAGAAGCCGGTCTTAAAATCTCCGTTGTGCTTGGAGTCATGGCCAGGCCAGTTGTTTACGTATCCTTGATTTACAGAGCCAATGGTAGAATGGTAATAGCCTCTGGTAGATCTCTCGGGAGCCTGAAGACACATATATTATGATACACTTGAGACGATACGGCCAAAGTGTTAACATTGGCACAGACGGGTCGGCACTGGCCGGGCGCGGGCTGACATTGCCCTGAGGCAGCGCCGGTCAGCTGAGGGCTGGCTGGGGGTTACGGCAGAGGCGTGCGAAAACAACATTATGCACCTGACCAGCACCGTGCCATTCTTGGTGTTAACCCGCGCCCCACCGGGGGTCCGGCGCCACCTTCGCCCCACCGGGGGGCCATCGATGTCCCCTTCTAACTCCGAAAATATGAGAGTTAGCACAAATCTGCAAAGTGCATTAGAAAGCTCGCGTAAATTCAGTGAGAAATTACTTGGCATGTTCAAGCGGACAGGTCAATGGTTTGACCTCCAGAGGTCGTCAAGTTAGGTCAAGATAGACTATTTGCACTCAAATATGCAATGCTTAAGAAAACTGGGCATAACTCTTATGCCATTAACACGCACCCCGCTTGGGGGTTGGCGAAACTTGCCCCCTTCCTGGTTTTCCTCCGATAGCTCAAAAACAAAGAAACGCAGAACAACGAAACTTACAGTACCTTATTTCTGATTAATTTTACACATCTGACCAGATTTTTCAGTTAAGGTCATGTCAGGTCAAGGAGCTATTCAGGGTCAAGTGACCCGACCTCAAAACCTATAATTACGAGTTTGAAGCAGCGCCCAGGGAACATCAGCAAACCGATCAGTTTGAAACTTCCACAATATGATAAGGTCATTAGGGTCTACAAATCTGCTATCTCGGAATTTTATATTGTTGACCTAGGGTGGGGTCAACTTTTTGATCACCACATTATAAGTCTATGGTGAAAAATATAATGGGCTCGTTTTCAATAAACACTGGATAGATAAAGCTGAAAATCCTGAAAGCGTCTATTCTTACCACTATTAGAGATTAGAGTTTTAGGGCACTGCAGCTGCAAAGGCTATACGTGTTCTTACCACTATTTTGACCATAAAGTTGAGTTTTTGAGCACCTGACCTCTCAAAGGTCATATCAGGTCATGGGAGCAGAGAGTGATTGTTTTGCTAATAAATTCTCACTGAATTGAGATAAAGCTCCCATTTTGCTTGCATTGTGCTTATATTGTCACGGGGAGTCGATTGATATGCAACATGACCATACCAGGTCACTCTGTGACCCTGACCTAGCTCGAGGTCAGGTCATTTGAATGTTCGACATAGCAAGGTCATATTATACATCATTCGATTTGCCGTGATGAGAGAAATCCAACGATGCATACCGATTTGCTCTAGCTCCCCTGAGGGCAGATCTAGAGAGGGAAACGTATACTGCTCTGTTGTAAGCCTATGGATCCTTCTTTGACGAATGCTGACCTCAATATTGACCTGACATAAAAAAATTTTTCGTATAAAATCTCTTCGTCTTGTCAAGAGCTTTCAAACGCCGCCCTTAATTTTCCTTTAGCTTTCGTGGGGAACAAGATACGAAGGGGGGCGAAAAACGCCGCCAGCGGGGCGCGTCGCGCAAGAGACGCCAGCGGGGCGCGTGTTAAAGCTATTGAGATCTGATAACGTATGTATAATAGAAAAATTCCGGTTTTTACACTAAGTAGAACGTAATGACATTCCACTAGTGGTTTGACCTCCAGAGGTCAACTCATGATCTAATATGGGAGTGCTGGGTCAATGTCGATGTGGATTCCTGATCATGTGCGGGAGTCTCAACACTTTGCGATCGTGTGTGGCCTACTCTGGACCCGACTGCAAACATGTCGTGCTCGGTGCCTGCCGTGCTCAACCCAGGGACTTAACGCGCGCATTGGCGGGGGTCTGGGCCACCTTCGCTTTGACGGGGGAGGGGGCGGATACCCGCCCCTACCCTAAGATCTCGGGAACCACGCTAGGTAGCGAAAAACAGTAAGCGGTGTTGGGTAGCCCATCCACTTCTCCATCGACAATATTTGAACCATTTTGCCAGGTCACATTTAAGGCCACTAGAGGTAAAAAATGACGTCATAGGGATAACATGTAAGTGCAGGTTTTCAGTCAGTACATCTGAGCAAGTAAAGATAGAGCAAACAAATTTAGACCATTAGAATCCTCGCAGCAAGTCGAATCGAATGATATATAATATGACATTGCTAGTTCAAATGAAGGATTTGACCTGGTTTGATCTAGTAAGGTCAAATTATACATCATTCGATTCGGCTTGCTGTGAGAGTTACAATGATCTAAAATGATTTGCTGTATCTTTACTTGTTCAGATGTAATTACCAAAAACCTTCGTTTAAGTGTTATCCCTATGACGGGATGTTTTAACCTCTAGTGACCTTAAATGTAACCTGACAAAAAATAGGTCAAATATTTTCGACGGAGAAAAGGATGGGCTACCCAACGCCGTTAAACGTTTTTCGCTACCTAGCGTAGTTCTCGAGATCTTAGAGGGGGTACCCCCGTCAAAGCGAAGGTTGCTCAGACTCCCGTCAATGCACGTGTTAACTTCCACGGGGGTAGAGGTAGCCTCAAACCCCATGGCCTCAAATCCATGGGGGTCATGAATTAGCAGCCATCCTTGCTGTCGGGAGACAAGGCCGATGATTCGAACGTCAACTGGCTGGTTGTGCCCACCTAGCTCCCACTGAAGTAATTTTGACCTCTGACTTTAAGGCTATTCTGGCTACTAGCCCCAGTCGACTCAAACCAATTTAGATTCCAGCCAATCCACTACGCCGCTTCTCCGCTAGCTCTCTCCAAATGGTAAAGATGTAGCGATAGAGGTTTATATAACCCAAAAATATTGAAGCAGAGTTTAGTGGTCTCAAGAAGATGAAAAACGGCTTCAGCTACTGACAGCCTGCTGATGGGATCACCCCTAAAAGCAAAATAAAATGGAAATTGAGAGATATTTTTAATCCGCTAGCAAAAAACGAGACCTCGTGCATTATGAGAGCTTTGCTATGTGCTTTTATTTTCATATATTACAACAACACTGCTAGTTTGTATGTGATATGTGACCAAGTAGCATTTCTTATTGACAGTTATGAAAAATTAATATCAAAACTTATTCGGAAAGCACTTTAGTAGCCCTTATAATACAAGTACCGATAAGAGATAAAAGAAGTATTGGGTAACAGTTTCGCGATTTCAAAATGCAGTACTAGTAGCGCTAGCGGTTTCAGCCCAAAAACGGAGGTACAGGGCTTAGCAGGAACAGGGAGGAAAATGGAGTACAGGGACAAAAATGTCAAAACTGTCGCCAACCAGAATTCATATGAGCGAAACTGTCGCACCAAGGATAAGTTGCATGCTGGTACAACACAACATACAAAGCTTGGAAAGTCGGTTGTAGATCTGCCTAAAACTCTAGCTAAGCAAGTTCCTTAGCATGTTATAGTCACTAAGACTAATATTTTGTTATATTTGTTACATATATGGTTCACCGACATTTGGAAATATGGTTTAAACATATGTTTAAGATCAACTTGGTGAATTTCAAACAAATATTTAGAAGAAAATGTAACCACTGGTTTTATTACTCAAGTCAAGCTGCTCAAAATTTTAAAGAGTACAGCTAAACCAGGACAGGGGTAGCCCATTTTATTTCCTGATGGTCTGTTGAGCTTCTTTTTTCGAAGGGAAGATCACACTGTGGAATAATTGAAAATTGTTGTGCTTTTAGGGACAATCCATGGTGAAAATAATGAATTTGACTCATTTCTGCAAAAAATTTATGACTGATATTTTAATAAAAATAATTGGTAGGGTTCAACCATGCATCAACTGTCAGTATTATATAGCGCTGCTATGATTAATATTTTGTTATATTTTGTTGGATTTAGTTTTCCTCTTTTAGTAATGAAAATCATCCCAATTATTGTGATATAAAATTGGCCCATGGGCTGGCAATGCTATTTACCTGTTTGATTGGAGCCAATAATGAATATGAATGCAAACAATTTCTTAGCTAAAAGAAGTTACCATTAAGAACCAAAGCAACATGTATAATTTCTTCTCTTTTTCCTGAAATATTGGAACATATTTTGAGCTTAACACGCGCATTGACGGGGGTCTGAGCCACCTTCGCATTGACGGGGGGCGGGTACCCGCCCCTAAGATCTCGAGAACCACGGTAGGTAGCGAAAAACGGTAAACGGCGTTGGGCTGCCCATCCACTTCTCCATCGAAAACATTTGAACCGTTTTTTTGTCAGGTCACATTTAAGGTCACGAGAGGTCAAAACATGCCCGTCATAGGGATAACATGTAAAATTCAGTTTTTCGGGCATTACATCTGAACAAGTAAAGATAGAGCAAAACGACTTGAACTGTATGAATCCTCTCAGAAAGCCGAATCGAATGATATATAATTTGACCTTGCTAGGTCAAATCAAGGATTTGACCTGACCTGAGGTCAGGTCAGGGTCAAATTATATAAAATGCATATCATTAGAACCGCAAAGCCCAGGCGAGTCTAATGCAGCTAAAATAAATGCTCTATCGCCATCCGTTACTGAGTTATTCCGTAAAAACCATTTTTCCCATGTATTTCCAATGGAGAGGTCATGCCTCGTACCTGACCTTAGGTCATCGATATCAAAAATACCGGAACATATGTTAGAGAACTCGGTGGGGCCATTATGTGATATGAGTTTCAATCGGATAAGTTCACCCTGCTCCGACTTATGCTATCTTAAACTTTTTTGAGGTCGGGTCACTTGACCTGTACTGGTGACCTGACCTGAGATGACCTAACCTTAAAATTTTCACAGAAGTTGTAAAAGGATGAAGGAAAAGGTATACCAAGTACGGCGGCGCTACGCGCGCTGTTTTTCTGTTATCTCCGAAAAACCCGAGGGGGGGCGGGTACCCGCCCCCCGTCAATGCGCGTGTTAAGGGAATGTGGCATCTTTATAACGTGATTTTATCTGAGATAGCCAAGTTGTAAAGCAAGTCGGAAAACCCGGTACTCTATTTATCATTTGTTTTAGAACTCGATATTTCCGTAGAAAAAAGCTAAAACCTACCCGAAATGTACCTCTCATGTACCCCTCACCAGGGGGCCATTGTTGTGAGCTGCTGGTGTGACGACATATGCTGACGTCACGATGGGCATCAGCCAATCGAAGCCCTTGAAGCGTTTCGAGTATGGTAGTGGTTGCCAGATCATGACATCATCCACGGGGAGATAATTTGTTCCAAGAGGAGTATTTTAAAAATCAAAATATTGAGCTTATTGTACATTTTTCAGATAAATCATGAGTGGTTTCATTATTTTCGGTTAGAAGTACGCCTAATTACACTAAATTCTAGGATTCGACCAAGGTGCCACATTCCCTTCAAAGGGAATGTGCCACATTAGTGTGGGCTATCCACAGGCATTCGCGTTAATTCGCTGTCCAGCATAGGAGCCGAGTTCGAGGGGGATCAACAGGGGCGCATTCAGTGACAAAGCGGGAGGAAATATTCTGATCTTCCCCACTGGGAGCGTTATTGCTTGCCGGCACCAAATCAGTTTGTTATATGTAGCCTCTGAGCCACAGTCTAAGGCTGATAAGGATATTCAGGGTATGGAACACAATTCTCACGGCAAACATTCTTTGAGTGCAGTCTCCCCTGTATTAATGCTGCTTTTGGCAGCTAGAACTGAAAAACGTAACATTTGCTAACAATACAGACATTTTATAAAGCATTTCCTTATAATATATCAAGCCAGTGTTTTCAATCAGTGGCCTTAATAAAACTGTTCTAAGGGAAACCCTACCATCACATAATTCACACAAAAAATAACGTTACAAAGAGCCGACAAATTTTGCCCTGTTCTCGATATATGTATGGTCATCCATCGCCGTGATTGGTTCATGGTGTCATCCTACAGTGTCGATCACATTCCGATGTGAGCCCCCTACGAGAGGGAGATGCCGGTGTTCTCCTCGATGTAGGAGAGGTACTCAGTGACGCGTGTAAAGACGGCCGGGTGGCCGACCTCACAGCCTGCGCGGGAGCCGTAGCTGACGACGCCAACCTGTAGGAACGAGTTGTCGGACTGGCGGACCTGCAGCGGCCCGCCCGAGTCGCCGTTGCACGCGCTCTTGCCGCCCGTGGTGTCCACACACATCTGAGTGGTGGGCGGTCGCCAGAACGTACACTGGGCGTTGCTCATGATGGGCACAGTGACGTCGCGCAGGAAGGAGCTGATGGAGTTGGAGCTGTCGGAGAAGCGGCCCCAGCCGGAGACCTGGCCGCTCTGGCCGGAGAAGTCGCCGTCAGAGGGGGACGGCAGGCAGACCGGCCGGATTTTGTCAGAGAAGGTGAGAGCAGATGGAAGCTCGATCAGACCAATGTCATTCAAAAGCCGACTGCTGTCGTACTGGGGGTGGGTGAGGATGCTGGTAGAGGTGATGGTCTGTTCAGGACCGTTGATTTCTGTACCGCCCAGTCGAGCCTGCGAACACGGAAGACATCAACACGACTCATAGACAAATCCGGAATGTCCAATGGGAGAGGTCACACAGGTCAGGCAGGATCATCCGGGCTCTCAGGGGGCGCCACTTGAGCCTGGAGTGGGCGTCATTGGGACCAGAGGAGCCAATTCTTAACTCCGCCCCGAGGGGAGGGGTGTTTGAACACCCCCTTGGGTTTTTCCGGCAGCACGAAAAAACGGCGGAGCAAAACTCCACCGTGTTTGGCACACCTTGCCCGTGATCAATTGCACAACTTTTCTAAAAATTTTAAGGTTGGGTCATTTCAGGTCAGGTCACCAGTGCAAGTCAAGTGACCTCATCTCCAAAAATATTTAAGATGGCATAAGTAAGAAATGGGTGTATACATATGAGTTGAAACGTATACCACATAATGGGCTCACCGAGTGCTACAAAATATTTTCCGCGGGGTTCTTCAAATCGATGACCTAAGGTCAAGTACGGATCATGACCTCTACATTGAAAATACATGAGAAAAACAGAAATTTAGTTGTGTTTGTGTAGATACAGCTGATAACACGTTGATATTCTCCAAATCGTAGCATCCTGGGCCCCTTTCCAGGTATTGATCATGTATTCATATCATACATCATTCGATTCACTGTGACAAGAGGACGTAACTGTGCCCAAAAATTATTCTCACTCAATCTTTCAGATGCTAGAGCCCAAAAACTTTTACTTAAAATGCGTTTTTCTTTGTTCAGTAATGACCTCAATATTGACCTGAGCTCAAAAATGACTGAAATACTTTCTTCATGAATTTGTATGTGCTATTCACCAGTGTTTGCGTTTTCCGCTATCCCGCATAGAGGCCGAGTTCGAGGGGTGTCCAAACACCCCGACCAGGGCGAAGGTGGCTCAGGAGGCCCAGCAGGGCGCGGGTTAAGGGGTGAACTGCCAGAGGGGAACCGAATTGCACCACGCGGGCACCAATCCGGTTGTGAGGAGCGCCGTTTTTAGGGGGCGCCTGGGTGGTTTTAACGGGCACCAGGGCGCGGTATGGAGGTACTGGGAGGGTAGTAGGGTCCTACTCTCTCCCTAAAGTCACTCATGCAGCAGGTTTTGAGTGCCAGGTTATTGGACTCTGACCTTGGTGTACTATGAAGGAAAACTGCACCATGTAAAAAAACATGCAGTACAAGATCCTTAAAGTTCAATTTAGTAAGCCAGGGAGTGATATCCTGCTTTTTCAACTTCCTCCGGATATTAGGCTTGATTATGCTGAGGAATACCTCTTCTCCATTGCAAGTCACCTCTCCTCTGCTAACTTCAAATCCCATTTGACTACTCATTCGCCCCAGTGGCGAATACAAGGAGGGGCTAGGGGTGGGGGCTCAAGTCCCACCGCCCTTCGAAATTTAAGTGTGCCTATTGTAAATGCATAGCCAGTGGCTGATGCACAGCAATGGCAGGGGAGGCTAAAGCCCTCTCACCTCTCTCCCCCGAATTGAAGTGCTGGACCCGCCACTGATTCACTCCTATCCAAATAAGGCGAATGCCACTAAATGCTAGACAGTCCGAAATACTCAATCTGGACCAATCAAAAACCGGAACGGAGAGTGCACCTCTTGAAATTTTCCAAAAGCAGGTGGAATATTTGCACTTCCTAAAAAAATCATAAGTCCGTCGCGGAATAGGAAAACATTAAAACTTAACACGCGCCCTGCTGGGGGGGGTGAAATTCGCTCCCCTCCTGGTTTTCCCCCAATAACGCAAAAACGAAGAGACGCAGAACGACGAAACTCATAGTATCTTATCCCTGATCAATTTTACACACTTGTCCAAATTTTTAGGTAAGGTCATGTCAGGTCACGGAGCTATTCAAGGTCAAGTGACCCGACCTCAAAACCTAAAATCACGAGTTTGAAGCGGCGCCTAGGAAACATCAGCGAACCGATCAGTCTGAAACTTTCTCAATATGATTCGATCATAAGGGTCTACAAATTTGCTATCTCGGAATTTCGATATTGTTGACCTAAGGTGGGGCCAATTTTTAGGCCACCCCATTATAAGTCTATGGCGAAAAATAGAATGAGCTTGTTTTCAGTCAATACTGGATAGATAAAAATGAAAATCCTCAAACCGTTTATCCCTACCACGATCTTGACCATAAGGATGAGTTTTTCAGCATCTGACCTCTCAAAGGTCGTTTCAGGTCACAAAAGCATAGAGTGATTGTTTTGCCAATAACTTCTCACTGAACTGAGATACAGCTCCCATTTTGCTTGCATTGTGCTTATATTGTCACGGGGAGTCGATTAATATGTATAATGACCATACCAGGTCACTCTGTGACCCTGACCTAGCTCGAGGTCGGTCATTCTCACCATTTGACCTAACAAGGTGATATTATACATCATTAGATTTGCTGCGATGAGAGGAATCCAATGATGCATAAATATGTTCTCTATCTCTCCTGTGTACGATCTGAAACGTACACTGCTCCTTTGTAAGCCTATGGAGCCTTCTTTGACCTATGCTGACCTCAATATTGACCTGACATACATTATTTTCTTATAAAATCTCTTGGTCTTGTCAAGAGCTTTCGAACGCCACCCGTACTTTTTCTTTACCTTTCGTGGGAAATGAGATACGGAGGAGGGGGCGAAAAACGCCCCCCAGCGGGGCGCGTCATGCAAGGGACCCCAGCGGGGCGCGTGTTAAATACAGCCCAATGTCGTAATTCCCAGCTGTTTTCTTGTAAACTACTGCTCCATTAAAACAAAAAAAGACAAAACCGACTGATTTTCAGCAAAGTCTCCGTGCCCATGTACTTACAGTGACGGACGTAGCGCCGTCCGTGCAGTGAGCAGCCGTCAATATCCATCGGTCGCTGATGATGGAGCCGCCGCAGAACCAGCAGGAGTCGCCCTGACAAAACTGCAGCGCCGCCATCCATGGGTACTCCTCAATCTCAGCCCTCTCGCCGCCCACGATCCTGGTGGACGTACTGGAAATACCGCAAGTACCGTCTGAGCCGCCAGAGTCAGAGTCAGAGCTGGAGTCAGAGCTGGAGTCAGAGCCATCGCTGTCGGAGCTGTCGCTGCTTTCATCGGTGCAGCCGCCACCCTGGATGAGGTAGTCGCAGGAGAAGCCGGGGGCTGGCGGCGTCGGTTGGAGACGAACTCGAGGGTCAGCCTGTCACCGCTGGTGAAGACCATCGTCGGCAGCTGACTGCGCCGGTAGCGACCGCACATGACGTACTCGCTATCTTCCAGCTCCAGCTCATTGTCACCCTCGGAAACCTGCAGCTCGTCGTTGCCGGTGATCCTGAGGTAGTCCCTGAGGCGGCGACGGCAGCCTTGAGTCCAGAAGGCAGTGCAGGTGAGGGTGATGTTGCCGCCTGGAGGCGCCGCCAGCGTCAGTGAACAGTCGCTGTTGGCCGGGTAGCTTTCCGGGTAGTTTGGAGAGGTAATTGTGCCCTCTCTGTCCATGACAATTTCAGCTGCACAGATGTCTACCTCAGCACGGCTGGAAAAATGTGGATCTAGGCTGGTCCAGTCGTCGTCATCCTTCAAGGCGATCTGGGGGTCCCTACCTTGGTCGCGGCCGTTCTTGAAGACGTTGCGTGGTTGCAGTCTGGTCCAGTCACCCTCCAGTGCAACGGCAGCCGAGGCTGTCAGAACCAGCAGAAACAGTTTCATGGCTCTTGTCTGTGGATGAACACTGGCAGCATGCTGACTGTTTTATACTCCTCAAAAAGGGTGGAATCATGACATGGATGAAGTGGGTCCAACACCTGCACTGAGTTGCTACCGGCCCAATGAGGTAGTCACTTCTAGTTCGGTGACCTGACCACACTTGTGGAAGAGCTGAATGCTGTGCAATATTTTTCATCGCTGTCCTCCCACGTAGAGTCGGCACAGTCAACAAAGTCGGTGTCGTTTGCGGGGAGTTTAAGCAATTACTTCCCTGTCGCATGGCTTCCACTTGTGTGGGTAGCTCAGCATTGACGTCAGCGATGACAGGCGCACTTGTTCCTAGTCACTTACAGATTAACGGAGCAGGCAGATTGATACAAATTATAAGGTTAGGTATACCAGCTTAGTTATAAGTATCCTAGGGCAAAATCTTCCCGTCGAGACGATATCGAACAACATGACTGCTGAACAACCAGTTGTTGGCGACACTGATTGAAAACCAATTGAACTGTTTATCGTCTCCCATCAGCTGGCTGTGCTGACAACCATCCCTCAAAAAGGTAACCAGCAGCGACTAAAAGATAAGGCACCGATCGCTCTTCCAAATCAACGCTAAAATATTGGTGATCAGAGTGAACCGGGTGATCGACAAGCTCATTCACAGGAACAAAAAATGGGGCATCAGTGTTCGCACATCGGATAAAATATAAGATCGATATATAATGTTATGGCATATTGCAAAGACTGCAGGATTGTGGCTTGGCTCTTGGTCAATTATATGAATACATATTTTCGTTGGAATACAATTTTATTTTTCATTCGTTTCAGGCTTCTGCCTAGGCTGGGGACAATCCGAGGATGTCATATTTCGGGGGTCTGTCCCAAAACTTCGGTATAGTTGTTGGCCAAGAAACTCAAGAAACCTATAAGTTCAAAACGCTTGACAATTAGTGTCTATAGTTTAAGACTAGCTAGCACCACAACTGCATGATCTTTCTGGCACAGAATTCGTTTCAGAACCAAGTCAACCAAGTCAAGGTGATGACCGAATTTCAAAACACGCCAGGCTGGGATATAAATTTATCTTAGTTGATTATTACCGGGTTAGTCTCCAGCAGTATAAAGCTGACTCCATGTGTGATATTGTCCCGATTTCCGAGAAATTATGTTTTTCATTCAGTTCAGTGACGTGAGTCTCTATCAGTGCCGACATGTCAACCCTGTTTTAGAAAAAATCAGAAGCATTACAATGTTTTGACTCCAACACCCGCCCCGGTGGGCCTGCGATCCACCCTCGCCCCGATGAGTGGGGAAGAAGTTTAAAAAACCTGGATCTTGACTCCAATGTTTGATATAAAAAATGCGAAGTCTGGTGGATAGTCCATAAGAAATAATGAACAAACTATATCAGCTACTTTTTTTACTCAGTTACTTCATGACGCGCCCGCTGGGGGAGGGCGTATTTAGCTTCCTCTCGTTTCTCACTTTCCAAGAAAGATAAACAAAAATTACGGACGGTGTTTGAAAGCTCTTAACGAGCCAAACGGAAATTATATGAACTGTTTTTGTGCCAGGTCAATATTTAGGTCAGCAGACGTCAAGGAAGGTTCCATAGGCTTACAACAGGGCAGTGCAAATTTTCCTCTAGGTTTTTAATGAGCGGAGCTAGAGTCAATCTTTAGGCATCATTGAACTCCTCTCTTCGTGGAAAATCGAATGATGTATGTACATATAATATGACCTAGCGTGGTCGACTGGTGAAATGGCCTGACATCAAGCTAGGTCACAGAGATGCAGAAACTTTCCAACTCGGCTACTGGAGTTTGTGACACATTCACGAAAATCGAGGTGCATAACTGTGACAAAATAGCGATCGTGACTGTATGGTTCAAAATCAAACCACATATTTTCGAAATACAGAATGAAGCATATAGCGATTATTTTAATTTAGCAACTCTGTTCTTCAATTGCCCAGCGTACCATCAGTGATACAATATTGGTACTGTGTTCAGTTTCTACTAAAACGAGGGACACCCCGCTGCAGAAAACCCGGAAACCGCTGTCACAGTTGCCAGATTTTAACATGCAGCCCATTGGTGCCGATTGTTAGTACGCTGAAAAAAGTTTTGACACCCCTGTCGGGGGTAAGGTGGAATGGCAAAAAGTGATACCTTTCGAGGGTGTTTTTGGACACCAAAATTCGGTGCCACGCACCCCCCCTACGGGATGTAGCCAAAACACCCCTGTCAGGAGGGGTCACCCTCCTGCGAAATGGGGTGCAACAGGACACCCCTTGCGAGTGTTCACCGATTCAAACGACACCCGTTTCTGGTGTCTCATTCCATTTTAACCCTCGCCCCACCGGGGGCCATCGATGGCCCCCTAAGGTTTTTCCGGGATAACAGAAAAACGACGAGGTGCAGCACCGCGGTTGAGGGCTCTACCTCTCACTGCATCATTTTCCCATCATCCCTGAAATTTTTTACCCCGGGTCACCCAAGGTCAGGTCACCAGACGAGGTCAACCAAGGTCACCTCACTTCAAATTTAGAGCTCTGTAAGAGCTACATTTCAAAATCGATCAATTTGAAACTTCCTACACTTCATGATCCCTCCAGGGTCTACAGGGTGTATATCTGAGATTTTTCGATTTCGTGCCCTGAGGTCAGGTCACGAGGCGACCTCTCCCATTGGAAAAGCATGGGGAAAAGCTGTTTCATGATATAAAAGCCACAAAAATTATTGCAAATACTCAGACTGCTCAGAACAGCGTTTTTGGACATCTTTTCACGGATCCCAGGGGTCATATTTGCCCTTTGACTTTTCCAAGGTCATCCAAGGTCACCAGAGGTCAAAAACAGTATTTTGACAATAACTTTTGACCTAGTTAAGCCAGAGCGGTGAAACAAACACCATCGTGTTTGTCTTGTCACTGGCTTTCATTTGATATACAGCAAGGTCACTTTTTGACCTTTCGTGACCTCAGGTCATATTAGGTCACGAGGTGACCTCTGGAGGTCAAACCACAGCCGGGAGGTCTTTACATTCCACATAGCGGAAAAGGTACTGGCAATTCGCTATCAATTGTACTTTACCAAGCCTCAATAGCTCTAATGACATAAGAGTTATGCCCAGTTTGCTTAATCATTGCATATTTGAGTGAAAATAGCCGATCTTGACCTAATTTTACCTCTGGAGGTCAAACCATTGCCCTGAGCACTAAAACATGTGAAGTAATTTCTTACTGAATTCACGCGAGCTTTCTATTGCACTTTGCAGATTTGCGCTAACGCCCATATTTTTGGAGTTAGAGGGGGCCATCGATGGCCCCCGGTGGGGCGAAGGTGGCGCCGGATCCCCGGTGGGGCGGGGGTTAACCCTTCGTCATGGTGTTGCAACACCCCGTGTTCGAATTTTTGGTGTCGGAAACCCCGTGCATCCTACACCTCGATGGGGTGTAGCGGGACTTGAATTAGGTGTATGGTGTATCATTTTTCCTTGCGTCCTCCGTTCGTAAAGAAAACTGAAATTCTACTTTATCAAATAACAATGTCCACCGAACGCCAAACAACGCTATAAAGAATACAAATGTATTTGAAAGTACCTTGGGTGTAGAGCGAACATATACCACAATAAATCAACGGCAGGATTGAGCATATGAGCGCAAACAGTGAGGAGAGCCGCGACCAAGCTAACCACTTGCTCAGGTTTTGCTTCTGTCATTCTGAGGATCCCAAATCTCATAAAAAAACAAATTTTAAACACTAAACAGCCGGCAACGTTCATCCTTCATCTTATTATTGCCAGCAGGCTTTTCAACCGTGATCCTCCTCGGCCGATATTAAAACCATACAACTGGTAGGGGAGGGCCCCGGTGAAGCGGTGGCCTCCCGTGAAGTTGAGTCCGTAGACGGCGTGGGCAGCGGCCTACTGCAGCGCCGCTCCAACTTCACCGGGGGCTGCCGCGGCGAACTCGACGTCGCCGATGGCCAGGCCCTGCTTGGTTCGGTGTAAGATGCATCCACAGTCGCTGCACTCTTCTTCGTGCCAGCACTCCTCACCGAGCACGGTGGCCGCCAGCTCCAGCGCCTGCACTGGACACCGAGCACAAACATGAAGTAAACATCACGGTCAGGGAGTGATAGAGTGAGTGAGCCAGGGAAAGGTAGAGGAAATCTGTATTGAAATGTATCTACGCCCATTGCGCACCAAAAAATACAGATTGAAACATGTCGATCAGGCACCATTACCGAAGAAAAGGCAAAAATAATACAGTTTTGTCATCGATAATAGCGAACAGAACAGGGAATTTGGCACTTCAGGTGATTTTTAATCTCTTAGCTTAATCCCAATAAATGCCTTCCTAAATATTCAGAAATAAACGACTTTGAAATATTTTCTTAGGAAACTAGACAAACAAGGGCAATGCCAGAGATTGATAGCATAATCCCAAAAACAAAAATAGGTATGCAATGATGAAAATAACAATAACAGAGTGCAGGGGCACCGCCACGGAATTTTCGCAGGGGGGACGGACCCGGGCTGGTGCTGACCGGGGGAGGCGAATTTTTAGCATATTCGGTACCTGACGGCATTAAGGACCATTGACACAAAAATTTTGGGAGGACGTCCCCCCTGGTTAGCCAACAGGGGGGACGCGTCCCCCCTTCCCCCACTTTCGGCGCCCATGACAGATTGAGCCAAGGCGATATATGTCTCGGGCGCCTATTGTCTTGGTAATTTGCTCATTTACAACATAGCAAGGGTAAGAAAATAGGTAACTGGTAAATTCATCAGGACCTGTCCGCGGAATATACGTGATATGACGTCCGAGACACACTACCATATCCCTTGTGCTTTGATTCATTTTTCCATTTCTTTGGAAATTTCGCGATTAAAGAGTTCATGAATTCGGCACCCGGAAAGAATTGGTAACCATTTCCCGTAGAACATCATTTTTTTCGTACTCAAAACGACTGACCTTCAATAATTTCATGTCTGATTAACAAAGTGAATTGAGGTAGAGTCAGTTTTAACATCATGCACGCAGCGACATTTAATTTCCTGAAATGTGCCACAAAATTTTTATTATAGCCACGCTGCCATATAGATACGGGCCAGTCTTAATATTTTATGACCTAAATTTACCAACACTTGGTGGCATCGAGAAAAATGAAACTATAAACAAAATAAAAACATACATTCAAAAAGGCACATCAAATTTCGGTCGTGTAAATGTTATAATGTTAAAGAACTATACAAAAAATATAGGAGATGGGTCCTGGTTACTAAATGGGGCCCCGGCTTGGGGGAGCGACGGTAGTTGGATCCCCTTGGCCGAATCCTGACTACGCCACTGCCTATAAACACTTGAAGTGGTTGCATGTACAAGTGACTTAAACACCAGCAAGGCAAACTCGCTCTAGTCAACACTTACCAATGCAGGAATGTTTAGGTTTGAATGCCTGTTTCTGCCAAAAATCAAAGAAAACCACCACCTTTCACCTACACTTTCACACTGACTGTCGTTTTTCAGTGTGCGACAGGCGCTTTTCGTACGTCCCGCAGGGCAAGCCTTCTAGTAGACGCCAACGAACCTCCGCTAGACCTGAGAAGGAAGCGGTTGGTATTATCATACGCCAGCAAAATCAGGCAGGATCCGTCCCATCCAACACACAGGTGGATTTTCGACGAAAATTTGACTATGCCCCTCAGAATGGTGCGACAGACATCTTCACGAGCTCTCTGTTTGCGTGTATCTCTGTGGTTAGAAGGCAGCGGAGTTGACCTGGAAGTAATTGCTGAAACGCGACCAGAACGTACGGAACCATGGCGACTCATCCCTGCACAATGCGATCTCGATCTGATGCGCCATAAAAACAGCAACACTACCCTCAGAATTTCTGGCCTTAGCGCTGCGCAAAATCGGCTCCTATGCAGGTCATGCCCGGTTCTACACCGACGGCTCGAAGTCTACCGGTGGTGCTGGAAGCGCCTTTTTAGGGGAGGGACTGAGTCAGGGTTTTAGCCTACCAGGGTCTGTTTCGGTTTTTACCACAGAACTATATGCCATTCTCCGGGTTTTAAGACACATCAAGCGTTCTCAAGAGGATCGATGTCTTGTCATAACGGACTCTGCTAGCTCACTGACAGCACTCCAATCTCATCACCCACAGCAAAACTGGCTTATACCATCTATAAGAAGGCTTCTGTCAGCGATCTCCGCCAGAGGGACTGATGTGCGCTTTCTTTGGGTACCGAGCCATATTGGAATTTCAGGGAACGAAAAAGTCGATAAGGTTGCGAAAGAGGCGTCCGTACTACCCCCTTCGCGTCAGTTTAGGATTCCGGCTTCAGACCTCAAAGCATCGTTCAGAACACTACAGGAGACCGAATGGCAGTCAAGGTGGGCTGCAGAGCCAGAGTGCTTTATGAAACGTCTGCGCACCTCCATTGAGAGATGGGAGTCGAGCAACAGAAAAAGCAGAAGAGAGGAGGTGGCCCTCTCTAGACTCCGCATCGGGCACTGTTATGCCACTCATGCCTACCACCTGAATAGCTCATACTCCTAACCTGTGTGTACATTGTGGCAACCGCCTTACTGTCCAGCATGTTTTATCCGAGGTAGACTGCTGTGACAATCTGAAAAGGCAAATGCGTCGATTCTTCCCACCGGTCTCTTTAGAGCAGTGTCTTGGAAACGATCCCGTCGTAGACATCAAACACGTTTTATCTTACCTGAAAGAAATAAAGTTTGACATCGTTTATAGCCCTCACAGCGCTTTTTAGCGGTGACACCTCCGGCATAGAAAATTCTTAGCTAACCAAGATCATTTTGAACTGACCTAACCTGACAATGCTGGGCACATATAGCCAAAGAAGCTGAAGTGCCCTTAAACACCAATAAGCATCATCATCGTTTTTCAGTGTGACCTTGAAGATTGTCTGTTCGCGCCAGCGCACAAGAAACGACGCCCGAATGCACGTGCCAACACCATAACGGGGTGTTCGATACCCCACGGTAACACCCCGCTGGGGTGTTTTTTACCTTTTAGGGTGTTTAACACCCCAGGAAGGTGCGAGCTGAACGGGTGTTATCTACATTCCTTTGAGATGTAGCAGTATCAACACGCGCTCGGGGTGTTGCTGGTCCTTAGCACCGCTCCCAGGGGTCCACATACACCCTGAAGTCCGTCTACGGTGATATTAACACCTTGTACAGGTGTATAGGGTGTTAAACCAAAGGTGTGAGGGTGTTAAAACTTTTTTCGTGAGTTGCCAGAAAGTTGCCGCCTAGATGCCCGAAATGTGACAGTCAATTTTTTTCGAGAAATACACGATTATGGGCATATTTAAGGCATTAAAGATACTGCCGATACGTTACCAAGCACTTCTCTGTCCATTTTTTTCAGGTTAGATAATATTTAAATTTCGAGTCTCTTCGATTTAGTGGTTCCTATCTGTTTGAATTTAGTATTAAGTACGCCTAAAAGCTGCTAAGAAAAGTAATAAGTGAGTGAAAGAAATAAACGTAGCTGGGCAGCAGTACTACCTAAACTACGCAACAGCGACAAGACAAGTTCGAAATGTTTTTGTGATGTAGAGCCTGCCAAAAAAAATTTAAACAGGAGGGAAGCTACTTCTTTTGAGGGCATATTTATTAGGTATATCTGAGATTAGTGCAGGCTAAAACTAGCTGGAATAAATAGTGCTGCCCATGGCTAATCTAAGATGAATGTAGGCTACTTTGAGACTGATGCACTTTCACATATCAAACTTAGTTTTTCATTCCTTAGCTCGCTTGTGCCTTACCTTATTTGTGCCCTAGATCAAGATTGGTTAGGTAGATTTGGAGCTGGAGGAAGTTGGGAGAGTTGGCGCCAGCAACAGACTGGCAACAACAGTAATTCAGGTGAGATTTCATGATCAAATTATCATGTCAATATTGTACAGATAGCAAATGTGTGCCAATGCAGTCCTCCACAAAGTGTTAAAACACACACTGGAAAGGGGTCTGGCACTAACGTGCACTGCAGGGGGCCTAGTAGACCCCCTTCTCATCTCAGAAAATCACAAAAATCTCAGAAAGAAAGAGACTTCGAAAAACGCTGGTCGGGGCTGTGTTGCTTACTACCAGTGGTATAGGTATGCAACACACAGGACCTGAACTGCATGGAGTTAAAGCAGGATTTTGACTACACTGGATCTTTCTTTGGTATGATACTTCCAATACCTCTGTACATATTAGGCCAATATACATAATTCTACATCTATGCAGGGTAGTTGCCTCAGAGTTTTTACTGCAAGAAGGAACGACCAGGCAGGTGATAATCGGGTGTTGGGGGCAAATTTTAAGCATTTGACCTGTCTATAAAAATGTTGCCTAAGGTCCACTTTACCAACACATTTTAGGTAGATCCAAATCCTATGTTGACATTGACATTTTTGTCCCTTTTGTTGATATGTGAGATAGAAGTTCAGTGGGGGGGGAGCTGTGATCAGGGTTCCCAATTGTGTGTAGGTGTGTGCTCCCATTCATAGATTAGTTACCAATAATAATTATTTTCATGATAATTCCCACATTTAATCATGGGGAAATGTACCATAATTGGAAACACTCCTTCCAAAAATGGAAACTTCTTCAAAAAGGGAAACTCATGTCATTGGGAAAACTGCAGTCAGAGTTGCCAATATTAGTTATGATCCCAATACTGGAAACAATGATCCATAATTGGAAATTTTCCTTCCAAAAACATAAACATGATCTAAAAATGAAAACACAGTTTACTACTTTCATGCGGTAATGGCTTGGTGCTTGAACCTTGTCTGTTGCAAAAAGTAAGAGATAGGTAGATGACATTCAGCATATTGGAAATAGTATTCAAGTATACGATTATGATTTCCAGCTTCGTGTGACAGAGGAGGCATACGTCACATTGAGTTTGTGACAGCCAGCATACTTTCTGCACCTCTGCTAGGTCAAGGCCACAATGACCCGGTATGGCCATGCTGCTTATCAATCGAATCCCCATGAAAATATAAGCACAATGTAAGTAAAACGGAAGCTTTATCTCAATTCAGTGCAAAGTTATTGGTAAAATAATCACTGTATGTTCATTTGACCTCGCATGACCTTTGAGAGATCAGATGGTCAAAAACTCAACTTTATGGTCAACATTGTGGTAAGAATATATGGGTTGAGGCCTTTCAAGTTGATCTATCCAGTGTTTACTGAAACATAACAATTTCTATTTTCACCATGGACTTATAATCGGCTGACCAAAAAAATTAAACCCATCTTTGGTCAACAGTATGACAATTTCTAGATAGCAGATTTGTAGACCCTAATGACCTTATTTTAATGTGGAAGTTTGAAACTGGCCGGTTGGTAGGTGTTCTTTAGGCGCCGCTTCAAACTCGTGATTTTGGGTTTTGAGGTCCAGTCGCTTTTTTAAATTTTGTTCAAGTTGTTCCTAGTACGACTGGTGAGTCGAGTCTCACTAAAGTCATCAGGGACTTGTCACGGAGACCCCGACCCCACCACCCGAACGAGCAACTCCTCAATGGAGGGTTAATTTGAAGCCAAAGTTTAACGTCCACAAGCACGAGACAGCCGCCCCGCTCGGTCCCTCTCACCAGTCAGTTGCCGCCGACCTGTACGTCGGGTAAACTATTGAGCGCCGGAGCGTCTCGGGAACCGATCCCAAGCCTGGGCTTGCCCTGCCACTGCATGCTTCTGAGCAGCGGGCCGGAGCCCAACGCTCTCCAACTGAGCTACCGACGTAGAATAGCTCCTTGACCAGGCATGACCTGACCTAAAAAATTGGTTAGATGCGTGAAATTAATCAGGGATAGGGTTCGGTAAGTTGCGTTGTTCTGCATCTCTTCGTTTCTTCCTTATCTGGGGAAAACCAGGAATTGGGCGAATTTCGCTCTTTTCCCCTCCCCTCCCCTAGCGGGGCGTGTGCTAATGCAAGAGCTCAACATTGAGGCTCTAGGTACCTTAAAATATGCATCTGAATATAACGTCCCAGAATAGTTTCACGGATCCCACCACCACTATTTCGGCCCGACTAGCCTCTCATCGTAGTTTCAGTCATTGCTTCACCCCTCCCCGTCCCCACGATACCGACCGGCTGGGTCCGCCACTGCAAGCACACTCCTGGTGTCACTTTCTTAAGCTGCCGAAGGGAGGTTCTGATCTGGTAACGATAGGATACATGCAGGGTGTTCTCCTCTTCTCCACATCTTCAAAGCATGCAGCTTTTGCAGAGTGATCTTTGTTGTGTTCAGCAGTTGCCTTCGTGATCAGGGAAACTGTTTTAAAAGCGAATAGCTGCCTCTTAGCGCTAGCAACATGCACTGCGTACAAACAGTTTTCAAGACATCAAAGCTGCCGACAGTTTGTCACAAGTATCTTCTTACACGAGCATCATCGATTAACACGTTGTTTACTGGATCATGGACACAGCGTCGCCTGTCAAATAACACTACTGCGCTGCCGTATGTACAAACCGCTGCAGCAATCACAGCAGCCATTACTGCAGCCGGCGTTGCAGTCTCCGACTGTCGAGATGGCGCCGGCGCGCTCGCGCCCTAATGCCGCCGCTCATGACTGCAGGGCCAGCTGACCTTGGAGCCGCTGACGTCACAGCAGCTCACCCGCGTCACTCCACCGGGGTCCGTTATGGTGAGCCATGAGCCAACCTGGACATCTTCAACCCTTGACGGTGTTTCTTGCAAACGGAACGGTTGGCAACAGGAAAGGTTTTGATTTGAGACACGTTTAATTGTAATATATGTCGTGGCAAACGACGTGATCGATGCTCAGATTGTCTCCCAGTTGATTGCTGACCTGCATCAGTGGTTCCTTAGCGGTGGACCAAGGACCTATTGGATTCACATAGACATTGTATGGAGCCACGGAAACCCGTAAATCTGAACTGTATCCGTTACTCTAAGACAGCATATATGTAGCCTACATTCAGAAGGTTAACTGATTCATGAGATCCTACTTTTAGCCTAGGTGCTTTGTAAAACCTGATGCCATCTGGAGCGATGACAATGCGGTCTCTAAGGCCGAGTCTTATAGTTTGCGGTGCTTGAAAAAGAACGCTCAACACAGACTTTCCAAGTAAGACTTGTCAAAATGTTATGGAAAAATTCCTATGTCCAACCCCTTCGAGTGGTGTCCTAAACAAACCGCCGATTCTCTTGATGACATTCAGGTGTGGAACTGGTTTTCCGGTCATGGTAGTAATAAATGCAAAGTCGGAAACTATCTGAACCTATGATCATGAAAAACATTTGCATTGCTTTTGTCCCCAACAAACTCCGTAACATATGTTTTTTGGATAATTAGATTAGTTCAAGCACGCTCATAGTCTGACTTTCGCAGACATGAATGCTTTACGGAACTCACTGTTGTTGACACATGGCAACGAATCTCAAAAAGTGGTTCCTCAGTTTCCACCTGAGATGCATTGCAAGAAATTTCTCATTTTCTCTGTTGCTCACTTACTTGTGTCCTTGTATGCCGAAAGAAATAAAAGAATGTAAATGATGACAAAACAAGAGCTTTGAGAAAACACAGGCGTGACATTGCCAATAGGGCTAAGGTTATCTTTGAATCACAAGTTCAGTTGCCTTGGGCTGCTATCGTCAGGTTCCGATGAAAAAATGGCCCATGATGTGATCTCTATCATTTTCTGCGATACCCTGCATTAGGGATTCCATCAGTGCGGTAATCTTATTTGTTACTACTGTTAGTAAAAAGGAGAATGCGGCTAAAAAGCTATCGCTCAGAAACAGGGAATAACCTAAGGGTAAAAGGAGCGGCTGTAGCCCTTAGGTCCGCGGAGGTAGTACATGCCTCCCCTTTTATGAATGTCGAATGCACGGGTGAAATTTTTCACAACTAATGGGGCGCCTAACCGGTGTTGGCGGCACCCCCATAGCGGCAGGTACTTTGCAGCATATTATTTTCATTTGCCGTCAATTTTATTTATCATTGTTTTCGTTCGAAAATTATTCGCTCAGGAGGCTGCATCTCTATTCATTGAAGGAGCAGAAGTAACAGCTACCTTATGGGTTTTCTGCAAAATGGAATTTCAAATTTCCATAATAAATATACATGATGTCTGTATCAAAATTTGTGGACTATGTACTGTCTTACGAGTGTTTATGCTATCTCGCTTAGGAGTCAAGATTGAGAGGGTATCGGCTAGAGGTGGGACTTTCTAGGCCCGGGGGCCCGGGGCAAAAGCCCGGCCCAGGCCCGCGGGCTTGGACCGGGCCTGAAGGCCTGATTTAGGCCAATGCCGGGCTGATAGCGGGCTTCACCCAGGCTCATTCCGGGCTTCAACTGAACTGGGACTTCAAAATCAGTTTTCTGTAAGTTAAATAAAGCCTTTTTTCAGTACAGACCTAATTTTTCCACTGAAACATAATCTTATTCATGCACCAGCAGCTTTTGAAAATGCATGACAATTAATTAATCAATTAAATTTACAATTAATTTTGAGACATGGACTTTTAGACATACATCAGGAATGTAAAAGCATGAAGCTCTAGCTTTCTATCTGTTACTCATGCCAGGGTCAAAAGCAAGTCACTTAAACCAGTATCAATATTTAAAATCAAATATTGAATAATGCCTAGAGTTGCACACATCCATGCCGCACTGTCATCTTATGAATATCCTGATGACTTTAAAATCTTCAAGTCATATATGGGTGAACAAAATATAAATTGTGATAGCCTATTTGTTACTTCCATATTGTCAGTATACCATTTCAAAGGAAGTCATTTAACCAATTTGCTGCTAACATATTGATATTAACACCTAGCTCTAGCTAAAAAAATTTCCAGAAGCTTTCTGCTCCAGGTAAAAAGAAAATTTTATCTAAGGAGTCATTCTCATGTCCTCTACGAAAAATGGTGAAGTGAATATGTCAGGTGCAAACTATCTAGTGGGAGCCCATAATTGTCAAATTGGCCTGCTAACTCTAGCTGCAAGAACAAATGTTGATAAGTTTGACCCTTCCACAGCTTCATCTTGCTCTTTCATTGCCCAAAAGATGCAGAATCCACTCAGAAAGGGCTAGTATAAGCAAGGAAATAGGCACAAAGAAAACATGTTTTTGATCGAAGTACTTCAAAACATAAATTAGTTATTTGTGGGGAGATATTGGGGAGAGCAGTCAGCCTTAGAAGGAACCTTTGAAATTGCACCAAAAGATGAATATACTTGACATTATGGGTTGTATTTTTCTTTTGGAGATACTTCCCTGGCCTCTATGAAATACAACTTCTATTATAAGCTTTGAACGTAACAGCACTTCCCTCCCAAGATACCTTTACTTTACACTTTCCTCCCACCACACTAAAAATGTACAGAAACGTAGAAATACAGAACACAAAAACAGAATCAAAGCCAGAAAAGCGTCATATATGAAACAATTGTGCAAAAAGTGGCCTACTCTCAGGAACTAAACAACTGCACCACACACTTTGTGCTTATTTTTAAATCTGTGAAATTTTTTTCAAATATATTTGGAAAAATCCTGAAATAGTTTTGCTGAAATAAACTTACTATTCTGCTAAACTTTGGTGAAAAATGTTTTCATAATTGATTGCTCTATTGTAGACAAGCACGGCGCTTCAGATACCTACTAAGCGCAAGCCCGTAAAATACAACAAAATGAACAGAAATAGTGTTCAAACCCGAATGGCGGTGGTGATATGGATGGGATTGAGTTGTTTTTGTGTCAGGTTTACTTTTTGGTGGAGATTGGTGCAATATTTTTATTCCGTTTTTGGTGCGAACCTGTGGAAAATTAGTGGTTATTTATCAAGATAGTTCTTTATGGCTGGTGGTTTGATAATTGTATAAGGCTGATGGGCCCTGTTCATGTTGGCCTGATAGCTTACCTACTTTGCAGACCGGGCTGACCCAAGCAGAACGATCTTTTGACTATCTTCCTAAGCTGTTTAGTGACTAAACTAAAAGAAAATGCTCACATTTATCAATTTAGGGACAATGTGAAGGTTTTTGGTTCATTCACAGTCATTCTGCCATGATATTCTGAAAAAGTTTTAGCTGAAAACTTGTCACTGCTCTCACCTCTATTCATAAACATTATTGGAACTCAATTGTGATGCTCGTGCCAGCATATAATGATTTATAAAAGTGCAATGATGGAGGAAATGTCTGATATGAGTGGGCTTATTTCAACCCGATTCTTATAGCTGCCATGTGTTCTTATACCTCTATCTAGAATGCCCATTGTTTTTATAAGGTGATGCTGGTCATTACCTGAAGTAAGCTTGCATCATAAGCAAGCCATGTTTCATACTGTGTGTTTTTCAGTATCATTTTGTGCTGAATTATTAAGATGGCTGGGGCTACTGATGCTGCATGCGCCTTTTTAGTATGATAGTGGGTAAAACGAAAACGTTTTACAGGATAAATTGGCTTAAAACATGTATTTGAAACAGCTTTAAAGTAAATAAATGTTGTATATAGTCGTTTATGGTTTTTCCATGATACCGGGCCTTCCCGGGCTTGATAATCCATTTTTTCCACAAACCGGGCTTGTGACGGGCTTCTAAAATCAGCAGCAGACCGGGCCCGGGCCCGGGCCTGTAAAATTGGCCGAAACTCCCACCTCTAGTGTCGGCTGATTGGGGGCGTGTTCAAGGGGTCTCGGGAGCGAGGGGGTTACTCCATCTGACAGTGGGATTACGGTGTATTGATTGAGTGGTGTGTGCAGAATGGTTGATTGTGCGCTCTTGTGTGTTCTATACTCTTGTAGAAATGTACATGTATATACGTACCCTTACTTTATTCACATTTTGTGGACAGTGTGTTAGTGTACCCATTTGCCTCGTTACACTTAAATGCAGTGTCTCACTTTAATAATCGGTTGTGAACTGCCAGTTTTGTAGCACGTGTCTACAAGCCACGATTGGCCTATTCCAGTCCACCCAAAGCTTTCTGCATTAACACGCGCCCCGCTGGGGGAGGGGGCGAAATTCGCCCACCCCCTCCTGGTTTTTCCCAGATAGCTCAAAAACAAAGAAACGCAGAGCAACGAAACTTACAGCATATTATTCCTGATGACTTTTACACATCTGGCCAAACTTTTTAGTTAAGGTCATGTCAGGTCAAGGACCTATTTAGGGTCAAGTGACCCGACCTCAAAACCTAAAATTACGAGTTTGAAGCGGCGCCCAGGGAACGTCAACGAAGCGATCAGTTTGAAACTTCCACAATATGATAAAGTCATTAGGGTCGACAAATCTGCTATCTCGGAATTTTGATATTGTTGACCTAAGGTGGGGTCAATTGTTTGGTCACCCCATTATAAGTCTATGGTGAAAAATAGAATGGGCTCGTTTTCAGTAAATACTGGATAGATAGAGCTGAAAATCCTCAAACCGTCTATTCTTACCACGATATTGGCCATAAACTTGATTTTTTAGCATCTGACTTCTCAAAGGTCATACCAGGCCACGGGAGCAGAGGGTGATTGTTTTGCCAATAACGTCTCACTGAATTAAGATAAAGATCCCATTTTGCTTTCATTGTGCTTATATTGTCACGAGGAGTCGATTGATATGAAACATGACTATACCAGGTCACCCTATGACCCTGACATAGGTCGCGGTCAGATCATTTCGACTATTTGACCTAGCAAGGTCATATTATACATCATTCGATTTGCCGCAATGAGAGAAAGCTAGTGATGCATAAATATTTGCTCTAGCTCGCCTGAGGGAAGATCTAGAGAGGGAAACGTACACTGGTCTGTTGTAAGCCTATGGAGCCTTCTTTGACCTATGCTGACCTCAATATTGACCTGACATAAAAATTATCCTCATAAAATCTATTCGTCTTGTTCAAGGGCTTTCGAACGCCGCCCGTAATTTTTATTTAGCGTTCGTGAGAAACGAGATACGGAGGGGGCGAAAAACGCCTCCAGCGGGGCGCGGCATGCAAGGGACCCCAGCGGAGCGCGTGTTAAATTCCCGCACACTTTAGGGTTCAAGATAAAGGGAGCGAGGTCCTGAATTCAAACGATGAAGGAATCCCTAACAATCTGCCAACGAATGCCACATGGTAAATGTTCACAAATAGACAAAAACAAAACAACCTTTGCAAGCAGCGTTACATGCTGCAAGCAGTCAGCTCAACTGGTCTTCGTAATTACACGCGATGGTTAGGTCAACCCCCGGTAGTAAAATAAGAGGTGATTCTTTAGCGAATGAACGAAGAAACCAAATATGCCTTTTTCTGACCTATTTCGTTTATAAAGTGTATTTTTCAGACTTTCTGTAATACTGTGCGTGACTCTGAATACGTATTCTGTCTGAAACTTCGTTTTAAGAGTGAATCAGTTGTTGGCTTCCCATATTGACTGAATCCATGGTCTTGCTGTCAAAAGCACATAGTTAGGAATTTTGGAACATAATTGCACAATCAAAAACAAAATGTAGTCTTAGGTCAGTCACCCTGATTTACGGACCGTCACTGAGAATGGCGCAGGCACCGTTCTCCATGCACTCCTAACGGGCACATCATGTATCATATTACTGCACAATGGTGCAGCCCTGATCTTTCCAGGAAATTAGTTCAGTCATCAGGTGGGATATTTGGGTTGATCTGGGGTCAAGCTGAAGTGATTTGGGAGCCGACACACGCTTGGGAGGTTATGGTCAACGTCCTAGCTTTTAGACCATGTTCACGAAGACTGACTTCAGTGTACCGCTTTGGAAAAGTAATATTGGAGCAGCAATCGCATGGACTTAAAATGGAGGACTCACGTGAGGTAAAGAAACAAAAAAATTATCTAACTACGAACTACGATTGTATTACCTTTCTGAAACATCTTGCTTTGTCTATCCCGAATTATTTTCACAGGTCTGACTTCGAAGCTGATTCCCTAAGAAAACAGCCTCGCATTAATTATTTCATATAACGGTCCCATGTTCTAATGTGAAAGGAGGTGAGAGGCCAAATACCAGTACTTCTTTCGCTATGATGTGATAATTATCTTCGGCATTAGCGGTCAGCCAGCTTCAGTCAGCGACCGCAAGCTTCAGCGAAAAATGGCTGCTCAGGGCCGGATGACTGCCCATGAACTGCAGCTATCTTGATAACAAGATATTCCCAGCAAGGCACATGATGTGAGGACGTGGTAGAAGGTCCAGCGTCGAGTCACGTATCACCGCTCTTTCTGTGAAATGATGCTGGTAATGAGTACTTTTCATTATTTATGGGAATATAAATCAACAGGTGCACCCCTTGAGACAGAATAAGTCACTTAGCAATGAGCTTGGAGTAGATGGCAATTTAAAGGTAAAACGGATATAAAGGTAGCAAAACATACTTTCATATATACTTTTTCACCACCGGGGAGGGCAGCAGAATAAATAAGCTTAAAAACAAGCATCAAATTTGGTAGACAGGCAGGTAGGCTGGCAGTCCTCGACGACAGTACAAACATACCCAACTGGCCTTGGAGCAAAGGTTCTGCAAACGGATCAAAATGTGTTATTTCACCACAGTTGTGCGACTCACGAGTCAGAGTCGGAGTTTAACTCAAATTCCGACTCATTCGACTCTGATTTGAGTTGAGTTAAGTCGAAAAAATTAAAAATGAGTTGAGTTGACTTGAGTCGGTTCACAACACGTCAATGAGTTGAGTTGTGAAGACAGCGAGTCAAATGAGTTGACGAAAAAGTTGGCTCAACAGGTAAACATGATGCCAAGTATTAAGTGTTTGAATTTGCCTTCCTTTTGCAAACCTCCTTTAACCTCCTTTAAATACCTTTTCCCTCCAGAATTTCAATTGCTTAAATCAAAGTTTCAATTTGTTTCGATATATCAATAAATATATGGTTCAATTACTTATGTTAAAGGCCCATCCGGACTGAAGAAATCCCTGGGCACAAATAATACATATACCTAAAACATTTAACAGGTTCCTATCGCTGGCCTTGTCTTAAACATTTAAAGTGGTGGAATACACCACAAAATACATTTCAAATCTTTAAAAACTTCTCATCTTCAATATTTAACACTACTTCTTTACTTCAACCACTCCAACAACAGGCATCGTCGTCGCTGATTGCGCTGATTTTTGTCGTTAGTGGTTTTAGAATAATGTGTGCGCCATTGCTGTCTTTGAAGAACAAATTCAACTGAGCATAGGTTCAAGCTTAACTAGCCTCAAGGCAAAAAGTGTACACATATCACGTGATAATTTATCAAAGCAATGCAAATATTTGTCTGCCTACAAGTTGTTGTTTTTTGTCCTAAATGTGCCGTCTGCCGCCGCTTTTTCATTTTCCCTATTAACCTTCGCCTGGGTGAAAAGGGGGTCTTTTAGACCCCCTCGGCTTTTTCCAAAGTAATCAAAAAACGGCGGCGCGCAGCGCCGCCAAACTTGGTTTGGCTGTTTCTTTATCATTTTTACATCTTTCCTGAAAATTTTAGCTCAAGGTCATATCAGGTCAGGTCATCAGGCCAGGTGAAGTGACCTCACCTCAAAAAAATGTTTAGGACTGCATAACTAAAAGGCGGGTTAATTGATCAAGTTGAAACTCATACCACATATTGGGCCCACTGGGAGCTGCAACATATGTTCCGGGATTTTTCATATTGGTGACTTAAAATCATGTGCAGAGCATGACCTCCCCATTGTAAATACATGGGGAAAATCACGAAATGAGCTTTTCTCAGTAAGTATGGATGGAACTAACTTCAAACATCGGCTACGACTAACTCTTACCTCATTTCTGAAGTTGATGCCAAAATATTGGGCTTGTAACCTTTGAAAGGTCACCTTAGGTCAAATAAGCATTTTTTGTGTTTTACTCTATAAATTTTGAACAAACAAAGATAGAACTTTTATTTTATCACCAAAGGTGTTTGTATAGTCACTGCAAGTCAAATGATATACATCATGACTATACTAGGTCAAGTTGGGTCAGACCATTGACCTGGGTCAGGTCAAATTTTCAAATTTGACCTGGCATAGTAATATTATATATCATTTAATTTTTATTGACGAGACGATTGCAATGGTGCATCAACTATGGCTCTATCTTGTTTGGTTTGGACTTTATTAGCGAAAAAGGAAACGCCCTTATGCATGGGTGGCTATGGACATTCCCAAGAACATTCCCAACATTCAGTGACCTGTAGCTCCCTAGGCTTTGACCTGAAACGAAAATGAATGTCACTATAATGAAAGAGCAGCTCAAGAGCTTTTGAATGGTGTTAAAAATGTTTCTAGCTATCATAGTGTCTGAGATATATGAGGTTTTCTTAGTACACCTCATATTAGTGATTTTGACCTATTTTGACCTCTGGTGACCTTGATATTGACCTGACGAGAAAAATGACCGAATTATTTTCGATATCATTTTCAAAGAGCTTTCGATTGCCCCTTTGCACTTTTTTCTAGCTCTCTTACTTTTAGAGATCGTGTGGGTCTTTTTTTGCCCCCACCAGGGCGAAGGTGGCTCGTACCCGCCACCGGGGCAAGGGTTAAAAGCAAACACTGCTATTAGCATAAGAAATTGAACCCCTGATTGGACAGAAATGTTGATATGCCTTTGTCGCAAGAATCAGAGGAATTATTTCATGCTGCTGGTTTTGTCTGATCACAGACCCTCGCCTGGCGTCCGTGTTTTATTTAGAAAGCTATACATTGTAGATTTTCTATGAAATCGTGCTCCAATTTTGAAGAGCGTTAGGTATGTACTGTAGTGGAGGTTCTCAAGCTAAAAAATTGAATTGGATTTAAAAACTGAATATATTAAAATCCAACACGTTGATAGAATTTCCATTTCTATTGTTCTTTGTCATATATGGTATACTTTTTTAGGCTTTGCTGTAGTTCTTAGAATTAGCAATTGCAGCTAGATACTGTAGCAATTATTGCTTAACTTTTGATTAAACTCATGGTATAATAAGGTTTGATTTATATAAATAACCTTGCATCGTTCTTTAACATAAAAACAATGCCTATACCATCCCTACAAACACTGTTTATATCATGTTTTTTAGCTTGGACCTTGTTGACAGTATGGAGGCTCAATTTTTGCCTGTGTTGGTGTAACCTTAGCCCATTTTAGGTTCCATTCCATTTCATTTACCTAATTTAATATGCAATGCTCCTTTTAGAAATAATTGCAGCATGTGGTAGCCTTTTTGGGTAGTTACAGTTTGGAAGAATTAAAAAGTTATTCATGGTTGCTGGCTAATTTTTAACCAATGTTTAAATGCCAATTGATTAATTTTGCTTCTATTAATAATCCACTTCATGTCAAACTTTTGAACGGCTTGGTTTTTGCTGGTTTATTGATTTATTTCTTCTTCTTTGTTAGAAATATTATTTATATATATATATATATTTTTGGTAAACGAGTCGAAGTTTGAGTTGAGTTGAGTCGTTAGCTGAGTCAGAGTTGAGTCGGATGAATTTAGCCTTGAGTCAGAGTTGAGTCGACACACTGAACTCTTTATCATGAGTTGAGTCGGAGTTGAGTCAACTGCTCTCAGCACTTGAGTTGAGTTGAGTCGACTCAAGAAAATTCTGAAACTCACAACTCTGTATTTCACAGGATATTGAAATACTGGTGAAGCGGTCGTGGCTGACCAACTCTCTGTGCGCGTAAGTGGTTACTGTCAACGCTAGAGGGTAAACAAGTTTTAAGATGTTAAATCATAAGTGTGCTGTCCACAACACTTTTTTCTTCACCTATGGTACCCTCTGCCGGTTTTTCCTTGCATAGAAAACTGCAAAAATGTGCAAGGATTTCGGAAACTGAACCCGTCCCAGGAGCATTCTCATGTGTGGAATCCCCAAGAGTGAGAAGGGATTTCTCGTTAATAATTGTAAACTAAAATATGGATGATCTTTGCACACAACACTGACCGATGAAAGCAAGATATTCTACATGTTTTTTAGGTTTTTTTGTAATTGACGTATAATGCCTATTGACTTCCTTTAATTTGGAACATATTATCACAGCCTCATGACTAATTCTTTCTAGTTCTATTCACAAAGGAGTATCCAGTATCCATATGCTCTGAAATATTTAGTATGTAGTGTTTTTTAACACAGTGTTCACCAAAACACCACTATTATTATCATAAGCTAAAAATGACTACAGGATGTGTAATCAAGCTTATCGATGGGTAATTGGGCAGGTGTAGGGCGATGAAGGAGGAAGGGAGTGGGTGGCACATGTTCCCTAATAGTGCGCAGCGTCAACTTGCAATATTGCATCCCAGTTTCCAGAACATGAGCAGGGACACATTGTGGATCTGTACCCCTAAAATGCCCGGAAACTCCAAAAATGTTTGCCGGGTCCTAATTTAAACTAGCCAACCAGCTCCTACCCACGAGAACAGAAAATGGACCAAATATTCATACGCAGCACACACATTGTGATTAGTTCTGCTTAATGGGCTATAAAACGGAAACAAGAGTCTTCCTGTTTAAAATTTCCTGTTTAAGCCTACCAGTTCAGAATGTAGTTACCTTAGCACTGAGAGCTTGCCGGAAGTGACTATTTTTACCTGCGTTTTTCTTTTGCCTGGGGGGGTTTACTGACGCACCACCTTCAAGGTTTTGGTTAGGAAGTGGAACGAACAAGACGGGGTCTAGGGCAGGGCACTTAAACTTGCCTTTGGGTGGGCTCGATCCTGCAACTCTTTGCTCACTGCAAATGTGACGTCATCAAACCGCAAGAGCGTGCTTGCCGACTGTGTCGGCTAGACCCACGAGCATTGCTTACACTGCACCTACTTGTTTTACCTAGCATAACGTATATTTTTGCATATAATTAGAACCCCCATTTTTATGCACTTTGTCATCCTTTTGTTAAATTTGCTACTAGACTAAGTAAACAAAAGTATTTAGAATGAGAATATCTGCACCGCAATAAGTGCAGTGCGCCTCGGACCGGTTATGCGGGTTGTCGGTAATCCACCACAGATCGGTTATGTCGGTTATCGGTTATCTGCCACGGGTGGCTTAGTGGCTTCAGTGCCCGTCTCCAAGTTGGGATGACCTGGATTGCCGTGGGTTCAATCTCCAGGGTGGTAAACCACCTTCCGTGTACCATCTGGTCCGGTGGAGAGGATCTTTAAACACCCAGGACGATGTTCCCTAAAATTGCACGAGTGTGCCTGTTAGAAAGGCCCTAATAAAAACAACAAATCCCAACTGTTTCCCGGAAAGCTGGTGGTTCGACTGGAGCGGACTGGCCGGAGAGTTCCGTTAGAGTTCCTTCTGGAGAGTTCCGGATCCGTACCCGGACGACGGTGCGGATCCCAGTTTTTTTGCCATCTGGTTTTGCTTTCTCCTAAACAGTGCGCTGCAGCTATCGCAGAATTTATCTAAGTGATTCCCAAATAATATATACTTATTTAACGCCTGAAAGAAGTAAGCAGATACATGGAAGGTGGTAACCACAGCACACCGAAAGTAAATCCTCGGATACAGACGGACCTCGCCTTCACTGTTCTGGTTTCAAAATTGTTTGGACTTGATCTGACTTTTACCCGTATTGGACTTGCTCGTATTGGACACAAAGCTTCACTCTTTTTATTTTTTTCCTTGGAGGATCTAAACATATGTTCCGCTATGTAAAAAGAACAGGGCACGTTGTAATTGTCATCAAACTCGCTGTAAGAATTTGCAAGAACAGTATGCTTCATATCATGCCCATGTGTAAACATTTTTCCAAACAGTCCCTAGCACTCCGGATGAAGCCCTCTCCGTCAGGTAGGTTGAACGGCATCGTTCCCGAGCCGCCTGTGTCCGGCCAGTCGTCACCCGAGTGGCGACGCTGGATCCAGGGTTTCCAGCCTTGTCTCAGAGACGCCGTGGCCAAGCAGCGGCCCGCTGGGCTGAGCCCGGTCCGGGCCTCCTCATGAATACAGCCGAGACGAGCCCCGGCGAGCTGCAGCCTCAGACCCCGGCCGCCAAGGCTAGCGTGTAGACTGTAGATGCAGGCACTGCTGCCCCATCCCACTGATGAAAACAGGCTCGGACACACGGATCTATAGATAGAATCTGCGGTGCGGATACTCTCGTGATGTCGGACCGGTGGTCTCTCACTTAAAGCCGATCTCCGTCTGGTGATGGGGTCTAATACAGCTCAGTTTTGACGTGGCTTTGTCATGAGTGTGGAATTTCTCTGGGGCTGCGCTGCGCCGCCAGGTGCCAAGGTCAGTCCTGGCGGCGCAGTGGCGGTGAGCTGTACCGATAAAAATACGGCAGCGGCGTCCAGGTCTGACTGAGAGAGCGGCACTGCGGTTACGTTTGATCGTGTTTGCCTGGACGCCGGAACCGCGTGATGGCCCGTCAGATAGCCGTTTGGTTTGGCGCCGACGGCGAATTGGTTCAGCGTGTTACTCAGCGTGATGTCTGGAATGAGGGAGTCGATTGGCGTTCTCTTTACGCAGGGTAATGGGTAAATAGTTGGTTCGAAGTGCCGGCCCGAGGGCTTACTACATTTTTAATCGGTGACTCGACCCCCGATTCCCAGAAGCACAGGCTTTAATGAGGTCCGGAAAGGAGTGCCATGGCTTCCCCGTATTGCTACACAAATTCTCACAACAGAAATTTAAAAAAGAAATGTATCCTTATGCGGTGTACATTTCTATACAGAATTATTATTTCCGCTTAAGACTAAGCTTTAGCAACACATTCTCTGCATCGATTTACTGTGCTATTCAAATGTATTGCTATACCAGGTGTCCTGGGTCGGGTGATACAGTCGGTTAGCGCGAACGCTCGGCTCGGCATGTGACATTCTGTATATGAAGGGTGTCCTGGGTTCGGGCTCATCCAAAGGCAGAATTTGGCGCACTGCCCCAGCTCAAGCCTAGCTCGTTTCCCTTTAACCCGCCCCCCGGGGTGCGCCACCTTCCGGCACGGCCCCTCCGAAATATGGGGTTGGCAATCGGTGTGCCGTGCGGATTGCTGTTTTGGTGGATGGTTTGTGGGTAATTGGTGTGTTTTAAAATGTTTGGCAACTGGGCTACTCTTGTTGGCTGGCTGGAGTTATGAAGGTACTTGCTTGTACGTAAGACCTGCCGGGTTTGCCTCCGGCCTTGCCTAATGACCTGGGGGCAGTTTTGGTATCATGCGTGCAGACAGTGTGTTTGTTTCGGGCACTGGGTTTGAAACTTTTTGCCCTGTGCTTGTCCGTGGGAATATCCCTGATCCGTAATGGTGAACGTTGTCGGGTTGGTATTTGATTTTTGTGGCTTTATATGAAATTCCTGTTTCGGGGGCCTGCCTGACTGAATTCCTGGGGGTGTGGATTGAATGTGGGGCCGCCCGGGGATGGGGGCCCGGCTCCTTATCTCCGACGCCATGTGACCTCAGCAGCTGGTGCGTAGTTAAAGCGCCCAACCCCCCAAAAAAAACATACCGGGTTTCCCTGTAGGGTCAAGGACTGGGTGAGAATCCAGGTGCTGGATGAATTTTGTCCTCGCACTGTTGTACACACTGGAATCCAGGAGAGAAATCTGGCTGTTGCGCGGCGGGTCTATTGAGTGGAGACTGAATGCTGTCAGAGACACCAACTGTCCTACAAATACCTGATCAATGCTGGACATTTAAACATTTGAGAGCAAAATAAATTACCACTTTCTCATCACAGGTGTGAGCGAACATTCCTACGCCATTTCATATGCACTTCGGGCCCCAAAAGCAGATTTAAACATCGGTGTAATCTTTGGCAGTTATGGCAGATAAGTATTGTAAATGTGCACCATACGGTAGGATCACACAAAGCCGGGGCGAAGTCATCACGTGCTTCGTAGAAACGCCAGAAGACATCAACGTCATGGGGGCCCATTTAACACGTCATCCCCGCCATTACCGACCGATGCGTAGATTCAAAACTACTTTTAGACAGTTCCGACAGCCATTCGATTCTGAATAGGGGAAGGGCCGTGAGCCCTGCCTCTCCCTCCACTGTTCATAAAGGTTGTCCCTTTTCAGCCCAAATGGAAAAGAATCGGAAATAAATGCCACCAGTTTGTACAGAAGGTGGCAACGAGCCAAGATTCGATTAGTTTTTTTGGCTCTAGATTCGAAATGTTCTTGTTTAAGCAGGTCGAAAATGGACTAGCCCCCTTACTTTTCCCGGTGGCGACGTTTAAGCTAGTAATCATGAACTTGTTTGGCAGTCGTCTCTTCGGCGCAGCTGAGGCTGTCCCTCAACCCGCTCTTATGCACTCTCCTCCGGTCCTCGCGAGCAGCGCCGTCCCCGCCGGCCTATAATCCGCCCGGGAGCTGTCTGAGCTTTGTCCAGCCAGGCGCGAGCGGTCTCGTGAGCGCCTCTGCAATGTATGTACTGGTGAAGGTGAACGGCCGACTGGTGTCGGCAGCCGGAGGAAAGCCCCTCGGATCAAGTCACAGAGATACACAAGCGGGCAGGTGTGTGGACTTACATATATTTCGGGTACCCGAGATCCCCAACTAAGCGTTGAAGTTGTGTAAAAATATCTTTAGAATGTTCTAATCTTTTCTGCCAAGAAGGGGTGTTTAGCTTTATTTAGCAAAATAGGCTTAATCTAAACAAAGGTTAAGTCCCTCTACATTATATTAGCATTGTTAACGCAGTGTTTATTCATATTGTTCAAAGTTGCGTAACCAAACACTTTCAAAAATATCAACCCCGCAAACCAAGCAAGACCTGTCTCAGACTAGTTAGAAATGTGTAGAGAATCTAAGGTTAGTGCGTTTTGACGAATACAAATGTTCTTATATGTTATGTCCCTGTATTACCTTTTCTTGAATTAGGCTCAAATATATTTCCTGATTTTGAGAAATCGGGTGCATGGCTTGTCGTTTCGACTATCTGGGGTAAGATTACAAGCATTATTGATGTGTTGGCGAAACATGTTTCGAAACAATTATTTTTCTCAGCTTCCATATATTAATATTTACCTCCACTTGCTCTATGCTCTATTGTCTATGATCTATGGTCTATGATCTATACTCTATGCTCTATACTCTATGTTCTATACTCTATGCTCTATCCTTTCTCTCTCTCTCTCTCTCTCTCTCTCTCTCTCTCTCTCTCTCTCTCTCTCCCCTTCTACTCTTGACCACCTACCGGAAGCCTATTTTCCCGTTTCTGGATGACCTGCCCCTCTGGTCCATGTTCCCTGGCGTCGGGGCCGGGCGCCGTGCGGTCTGCAGCGGCTGTAGCTGGCGGGACGGCGCGCCAGACACGCCTCACGAGCCACCTGCACGGTAATTACCGGCGCTCTTTCCCCGCCCCAGGCCCGCGCGCAGGCCTCCACTGTCACGTCCAGAGGCAAACAGCCACCCGTGAGGCGGCCGATCCACGGTCGTGGTCGTATCTGCAGAATGATAGGGAACACATTTTGGCGAGCTTTATAAACTATCCCTAAAGTTGTTTCTTTCGTAACTAAGGCGATTGGAGTTAAACAGAACCACGAAACGACATCAAGTGGTACTGTGTTCAAACGGCCTCACGCAACTTTATTATAATTGTATGGAAGAAAGCTATTGGGCACCTGTGGGGAGAAAAGGTTCCAACGCCAAATTTCCGGCATTGGTATTAAACTATTGTTTTTCTGTTTTTGTTTTATTTTTGACATCTCTTGGTGTCTTCTGGGCTTCCTCTCATGGTGTCCTCAACTGTGTTTACCACGCGCAGATTGAAAGTTAAATTTTATTTTGCTGTTTTATGCATATCTGGATTTTACATTATTGGTAAACAAACCCAGGTGGTGGTACATTTATGTATCTTTCTCTTAGAAATATCATTACAGTCAATTTCTTCATAATTCCTAGCGACAGACATCTGATGAACCAAATTTGATCAGAAAGGAATTTGAAATCAACCTTCTGGGCTGCTGTGCACATTAACTATACCTAAGATTAATAACACAGTTCCTGTTAATGCGGTGAATTTTAAACTAAGATTCCTGATATGACCCTGCCTGAGTACTGGATTTTTCGCTGGTGAGAGTTGTCATGAGGTGTGTTGGAAAATACGCACACCTAACTTAATGGTGAAACGAGCAAGTCACCCTTCAAAAACCGGCCAAGATAACGGGATGAGCAGTCGGTCTGCCTGTATGGACATTTCAGCCACCCATAGTGCGATGGCGCAGGAAGTCAAGAAATACCATCAGGCGGAGTAAAAAGCTGGTTTGGGGTACAATAACCTGAAATATAAGTCTAGAGAGGAAATACAAAACATAGAATGTTTTGAGTCGAGCATGCACCTCATGCACCTTTCGAAACTTATCCTTCTTATGATTGGATTAATGTACTGGTTCTAGGAGGGATTAACATTGTGTCTGCGCAAAATGATTTTACATGCCTCAGACGGTTAAGTACTAGATTTCATCTCATTGATTGAAGGATAACACAATTTTACCGCCCACCATTTGTAAGGCCGGTGCCATACATTCTTGCAATTGCTGTTTTATTGAAACCATTCAAGATTTGTTGATAATAGTGATCAGCTATTTCATAGGTGTGGTTTAACCAGATAAACCAGCAAATAATCTTCAGCCAATAATGATGCTGTATTTGATACATATAGGCAACTATCGCTTTTTATATATATATATATATATATATATATATATATATATATATATATATATATATATATATATATATATATTCATTAATATTGTGTAAGAACTAACCCCCAAAAGATGCAATTTGGCGACCCCTGTCTGAAGCACCCCCTCAGATCCTCCCATGCTGAGATGGGTTGAGCTCCAGTACCTATGTTTCTGGTGTCGTCCAGTCGAACGATTGGATGTCAGCAAAATCGACGCCGTTACAATTAAATCTCATTGCAGGTAACATGCACCCGATGCTCGTTCTGTGCCGCTTGACATGCTGCACATACCCTTTGTATCTATTTGGAAGCACCAACAGTTGATTGTTGGGTTTTCGGTCGCTAAAGTCACGCCGGACCATGCCTGAAAACACAAGATGTTTGTTGGTAAATGAGTGGTGGTGGGACTCGTCTTTTTTGTCTGCATATTTTTATGTAAGCTCATTTAATGTATTTGTTGTATCTCTGCCATAAAAAGGAAACACGGTTACCTTTACCCAATACATTAGAAATGAGAGATACTGTTTTTCTTTTGTACGGCAGACCTCTCATTTTCCATTTTCCGAATATGAAAGCTAGTTAGCAAAAATAATATCCAGGCATTTAAAAAACTTTTGAGTTTGAGAAACCATTGGAACTACATAAATGGGAGCACTAAGCCCACATCTTCTCTGTGAACAACGTAAAACTACATCTAGAATGAAATACATCGCTGCGTCAATAAATACACCAAAGCCCTCAAATTATATGAAAATACGTCAAGAATATACTGGTACAGCGATACCAAGATAAAGGGCTAAAGCATTCACAGTAACCGATAGAACGCATGAGGGAAATCCAGGTAATCACACGCCTGCTGGAACAGTCGTATGCTTCCTTGAATCACTCTAGTGATACCGCAGCTTTATTACTTGCAAAGCCATAAAGTGCGGTCATAAGAAGACATAAAACAGCACCTAGCCACGGCACGCCTCATCTGATCAAGGGCTATAAAGCAGCGGTTCCTGGATCCTTCCGAAACGATCACCTCTTTTCAGCACTCAGCAGGCCCCTCAGCTTACCCCCTTTATTACTCCGAAGCCGTATGGCCTCCACAGATTGGGCGCCGTTAGCCATTCCCCTGAAAAGGAACACACTCAGATGACACCATTACCCCAGGACTTAAAGTTAATCCAAACGTATAGAAAATAATGTTGATTGTCTCACATAGCGAGATCGTGAGTGAGCCCCTCACATAGTGAGGGGCAGCTGAGTGAGCTCACATAGTGAGCTGCCCCTGTTGGTGCATTTAACTTGGAAACAGGCGCTGGGCATAACAAGCGAAGCATGTAGCGTATCTGTCGTCCCACCAATGAAAATTTTCAGCCACTTTGTCTGAGGTTTTTATATCATTGGATGCATAAAACCTAAACGATACCAAACAAAATGAAACATGCTTGATCTCACCCTAAATAGTGTCCATTCTCCTCCATGGCTCTGTTGTTGATGGCGTGCCCCTCCCCATGATCCTTCCTAATAATTTTCGTCTTACACACACTTAGTTTGACTAAGCACTGGTAACCTTAAGTCTGTAAATTTAAGCATCCATTTACTTGCTCTACAATGTTATGAATTCATAAAAATTAAAAGTGGGGCATTTCTATCCTACAAATATATGCATTGATCCTAGTTTCATTTCATGGAACGTAACTCTTCTCTCTTTCAAGTAAAGGAGGCAATTTCTAAATGTTGATATTGGTTTTGCAATTGGATTTTCACGCCGTAGTGCGTGAAAGCATTCCTTGAAGGTAATCGCATGAATGATTTCCAGTGCATGTTTCTTGCAAGCCTCACTTCTCTGAGAGGCAGTTTTGTAATTCCTAAAACTACTTCTGCAGATCAATGGCTACATATCTCCTCTCTCTGCAACGGTCCTTTGATGTTTTACAGCTGGGATATGAATTTCAAAAAATGACTGAGAGTGTCCAAATTTAGAACCACCTCAATGATTGCCCTTTTGGGAAGAATATCATGATATAAAGCATGTTTTGGCCTTGTCCTAGGCCTGTTGAATTGTGTAAAACCGATTCAAAGTCCTTAAGACGAAAAACGTGAAAATCTAAATGAAACTTGAACGCTACTGCGACATCTTATTGCGCAATACCGGGCTCCCAAGGCAGATATAGATCAACACCACTGTTTTGCAGTCCTGGTGAACGACTGCCGCTGGGTAGAGCGTCCCTGGTGTGGCGCTCCTCTCACACTCGTCATACTTACTGATGCAGCATTCACGTCACAAAGACTGCAGTTACACTCCGATATTCATACTCTTGGAGCAAGCAATACATTAAATTGATGTGAAAGTTCATCAGACGTACTTAAACGATTTCCCGAGTTGCATTGCTATGGTTCTCTGGTCCTCAAGAGCTGACACATTCACTGCCTATCTATAAACGTATCCCGTGTTCCATTACATTCGGCTAAATGCATACGTACTTGGAATGTTTGAGTCGGTAAGCACGGCTCGTACCGCACGGCAGAGCTTCCACAGCAGAGACATCTGGTGGGGGAAGTTGGAACCACGGTTCGGAGCCTACCCGGGCGGCACGGGGTGCCGGTTTCCAGGGTTCAGGGGTCAGGGATGAGGCGCCAATGTCAGATACTCAAGGTGACGCAAACGCAGAGATCACCAGTCCCGGGCAGAGGGCAAGCACGACGAGAGGAGTCGACCCGGCCCCCGGAAGAGCGCACATGCATTGTTGTAAGATTTATGCATTATTGGTGTCGACTTTTCTTGCCACTGCTCACCTCCAGATCTATATACCTGAGCGATAGAAATATCCACGCGATGGACTGAATAGCTTTTGTTTAGCCAAGGATACATGAATTGGCCAGACGGAGTGAGCGTGAAACTAAACACAATGATTATGAACTTAGGTTTCAATCAGAAACTGTTGACGAACGGCAAGTTCTGTAGTGTGCACTATATTTCAAAACGGTTTGGGGATACTATTTTCGAAATTGAGACTTAACACGTGCATTGACGGGGGCGGGTACCCGGCCCCCCTCGGGTTTTTCGGAGATAGAAAAACGGCGGCGCGTAGCGCCGCCGTACTTGGTATACCTTTTCCCTAAATCATTTTTACAACTTCTGTGAAAATTTTAAGGTTAGGTTATCTCAGGTCAGGTCACCAGTACAGGTCAAGTGACCCGACCTAAAAAAAAGTTTAAGATAGCATAAGTCGGAGCAGGGTGAACTTATCCGATTGAAACTCATATCACATAATGGCCCCACCGAGTTCTCTAAAATATGTTCCGGTATTTTTGATATCGATGACGTAAGGTCAGGTACGAGGCATGACCTCTCCATTGGAAATACATGGGAAAATAGTTTTTACGGAATAACTCAGTAACGGATGGCGATAGAGCATTTATTTTAGCTGCATTAGACTCGCCTGGGCTTTGCAGTTCTAATGGTATGCATTTTATATAATTTGACCCTGACCTGACCTCAGGTCAGGTCAAATCCTTGATTTGACCTAGCAAGGTCAAATTATATATCATTCGATTCGGCTTGCTAAGAGGATTCATATAGTTTAAGTCGTTCTGCTCTATCAAAATCCACAAACTTCACTTCTTACGAAAACTACTAAATGACGATATTCCCCAATACATCAAAACCACTCTTCCTAATATACGCAACGCGACGGCTAACAGAGAATTACGTAACCGAAACCAAAGAACGGAACTATTGACTAGAACGTGTAACTTCAGTAACTCGTTCTTGCCAAGCGCAATAAAACAATATAATGAGCTTCCAGAACCAATAAGAACCATTCAATCGCACAAATCATTTAAAAACCATGTAGTCAAATATTTCTCTGTTCAACAACCTCTAAAATACTACTCGTACGGCAACACAATTTTGAACTCCCTTTTGACGCAACTCAGAGTTGACATGTCCAAATTAAATGGCCACACTTATCAAATCCTCGGAGCCGAAACCCCATTCTGCAGCTGTGGTCATCAAAACGAAAAATACGAAACATTTTCTTATTCATTGCGTAAATTATACAGTGCAGAGAAATGTCCTCCACCGAAATATATCGACCATAATCACCACAGAATTTTCAAATTTATCAACTGAACAAAAATTTAAGATGCTGCTGCATGGAGGAAATGGAAACGATGACACAAATCGAGCGATAGCGAAAGAAACCCTGAAATTCATATCAAACACCAAAAGATTCTCACATTGAACTCTTGAACAATTTATGCAAAGGACGCCGACGCCGTTGTGGGTATCCTGTGTGTGACTGTCGGGTGAGCGGCCATGGGCCAAGGGTGGTGCGACCGTGGCACTTGAATTCGCCAATGTTGTCGAGAGGCGCCAAGAGTCAAGCGCTAGACGCTTTTGCGCCAATCGATAGATATCAGAACTGTCATTGTACTTGTTGATAACCGAAATAAATGTATGTATGTATGTATGTATGTATGTATCTTTACTTGTTCAGATGTAATGGCCGAAAAACTGAATTTACATGTTATCCCTATGACGGGCATGTTTTGACCTCTCGTGACCTTAAATGTGACCTGACAAAAAATGGTTCAAATGTTTTCGATGGAGAAAGGGATGGGCAGCCCAACGCCGTTTACTGTTTTTCGCTACCTACCGTGGTTCTCGAGATCTTAGGGGCGGGTACCCGCCCCCGTCAATGCGAAGGTGGCTCAGACCCCCGTCAATGCGCGTGTTAAACCATATGATACTGAATGGAAGCCATCTCTCTCAACCTGATTATAATATAGATATCTGGCACCGCAATATTGCAATTACGAAATGTCCGTACCCATCCAGGCCTCACCTTAAACCGGTCCATCTTCCAGGACTAGGTGCAGCCTTTGAACTTTTACAACGACGTTCGAATTTTACTGATGGCCAAGGCTGGAGATTCCTCCCTGGGGTCCTGAATGGGTTAACACTGGTACGCTAATACAAGCATTATACAAAGCCTATAACCCAAAATAACCCAAAATAGCCCAGGGAGACCCAAAATCCGGAGGGTCCTGCCCCCTCGGATCTCCACCCATGCTGATGGCACGTGCACTGCCAGTTTGTTTCCTGACCGACTGTGGGTTCATGACATCACATTTTCAAATGCAGGTCCCTCCCCCGGACCCAAGCTGATACAATTTTGTGCCAATGCAACAATGCCCAAAATGAGGAGTCTGCTGACATGCGTTTTTTCGCAGCTGGCTCGATACGTCCGATAAATAATTGTGACATTTCGAAAGTTTCTGAAGGCATTGTATTCTTATTTCGAGAGGCACGTACATTCAAGCATATACGCAAACAAATAAACGATGATAACTCTAAATTTGTAGCTTGTGTGATGCGTGTATGTATGTATATACTTGCTCGCTATCGCTCACAGTCTCACCCCGTCTGAATTAAAGAAATCAGTCACGGGGCGCAGCGCATATAGCTATCTGATAAATATAAAAGGGAATGAGCGCTGAATTAACGAAATGGAGAATAGGTGAGTTTGCATCATGACCAGGTTTCAGATTGCTGTACTGAAACATTGCAACCACCGTATTTTCCATTCCTCGCTCCCTGAATTTATCAAAAAGTATGAACACTGAAGAGGTGTGCTTTTATCTGAGGTTCAAAACCATTTAAAAGAGACCAAGAAGGCTAATAGTGCGTCTTTATGGACTTTTTTATGGACACGTCCATTTTTTAAGCCACGTGGTCGTCTCGTGGCTGAGTCTGCTTGGATGACTGTTGCTTGGGCGACGCTCGTCATATTAATGTCGTTCTCCTCGGCTTAGGAAAGCAAGGTCAACCAGCTTGTGACTGTGACAGCTTATAAGAATGGACTCGCCAGATTTAGACCGGAAATATCCGGTCTGATACTCTATTCGGAAAAATAATTCTGAATCCTTTGCTGGATAGTGTTGACCCTAACTTTGTGGCAGTGAAGAATCATAAAGAAGAAGAGGTTACCATGAAATAATGGTCTGTGCTGAGGCCTTCACGCTCACAGCTGACAATGGCAAAAACTCAAACAAACAAACTCAAACAATTAAATGATTCTGATTTTAGCTCTCTTACATCTACAGTTACCTTTTTAACGACAGTTATATTCATGATTATTACGTCAATTTGGGCTTCTCTTTTAAAAATTCGCAACAGCCAGGCTGTAGCATATCTACCCGCCGTGTCTGTGAATGACGGCCATTCTGATTCGACATGATTACACATGAATGAACGGACACAGCGTCAACTGTTTCTGCAATGAGAATATCCCAATCCGGTATTGTTTTTGGAGTGAATGAGTTTAATCGGTATTCTGTTCCGCTGCGAGGTGTTAAAAACTGTTGGTTTACTCTCTTGTTGGCAGTTTTGTGAGTGACGTCAGTTTACTTGTGATGCCTTCTATACAACTACCACCTCACATACCTACTATTTTGTAGAACATTACTGACTGTGCCACTTTTCATCTTGCAATAGGTACCGTGCTTGCTATTAAACTAACAGTCATGGAGGGAAGCAAGAGGCCATGACAGCAATGAAAAGATCCAGGGGGGCAAAAGTGCACACGCCCATAGAGCACATATCGCCGCCAGACTACGCGCATGTGATCCCTGAATCCGGTAGCCCCCTAAAGCGTCGCTCCCCACCCCTCCACCCCGAAATGGAGCATCTTGACCAGAATGTCCCACTCCATCGTAAATACTGGACCAGTCCTATCGACAGCAACCACTTTCTCTATTGCTCCAATTCGAGCTGGCCGAAGTTTGGCACGCAGAGAGGATGATAAGTTTCGTGAGTCATCGGTTAATGGTTAGTACCTGGACATAAGATTTATCTTTCCAAGAATAGGTGTGGTTTTATGAAGTCATCCCAAGTTGTATAATTTGGATCATAATTCTGAGAAACCAGTATCTTGACACATTGGCGTAACAGCTATCTTGGCCCTCGCCCGTGTAGGAGTCTTTCCGGCCCATCCCCCAAGCTTTTTTAATGTGACCAGAAACGACCTCAATCTGTTTCTGCTTTGGACCTAAGTGTAGCCAATCTGTTTTTTTTTCAGCCCTTTGCATCTTTCTTCTGAAGCTCAAATCAAGGCTATTTCAGGTCAGGTTACCGGCACGGATTGAGTGACCTAACGTCTAAAAAATGAACGCTCGCACTGCTTTTATAAATTTTCCTCGAGTGATCTGAAGCCGAAAAAGAAGAATACATTTTTTGGTTGTAAGGGTGACTGAGGCCACAATTCTGGTGTTAAGAATTTGTCGTAAATTTTGCCAAAGGTCCAGTTAGAGATCCAGGAACTCCCCTGTAAGAGTCTCGGAAATGTTCCAATGATTAAATCCAATGCATACATCTCAGATACACCTGAAGACTTGGGCGTCGTGAGTTTGGGGCCCACCCCCGAGGTCCAAATTAGAAAACTATCGTGTCAGGTTCTCTGGCAAGCCATCTAAGGACAATACAAGTGACTTGGCTAGGTCTGCTGCTTGCTTTAGTTCAATTTAATAGTTAGTAGTTAATATTTGATAATTTAACAATTGGTTTAATGATTTAGTCTGCCTTAGCCAATGCCTTTCAACTTATTGAAGAAAGAGCTTTCGTTTCACTGGCATTGTGATCGTGTAGGTAATTGTTCCGATAGATGTATGTATGTACCCATACTAAGTCACTTTGATGACCTGACACCAGGGCCCAGTCCGGTCAGCCACACCAGAGCTCTGAGATCACCTATGGCCACTTACGTAGCAGTGCTAAACCAATCGAGCTACGCGCTCAAGCCCCCCCTCCCCCGAAATTTCCTAGCGCCTATAGTTAATACATAGGCGGAGAATGATCCAAGGCAATGCCAAGGGAGCCTCGAAACCCCTAGCTCCCTCCTCGAAAATAAGTCCTAGATCTGCTACTGGAGCTATGTAACTGTCACTAGGCTACTTCTGCGTCGGCTGACCGAACGGGGCGTGGGTCAACCTTTGCATTTAACCCAATATGGTGAAAATTTCATATCACTCGATTTGTACTGACGGAAATATTACAGTGGCGACATGATTGTCTGATGTTATGGTTCAAAATTAACTGAGAAGAGGTAAACAACTCAAATCACCGGTAGTGTATCGGCTTCAATCTCGGTTGACCTCAATGTAGACCAATACTAAACATGGTAGTCACTAAGAAGAGCTATGTCAGTTTGTATTTCTAAAACTTTTAAGTATTGCACCATTCCTGTCTTTTTGGACCATTGCGGCATCCTGGAGGTGACGTAGTGAGAATCGGAGCCAACTCGTGGTTAGAGTGCGCTTGGTTTGGTTTGGTCACCTGTTGTGAAGTGTGATCGCGCAAATGAAACATGAAATGAAAATCCTATCTTTTTGAAGATGTGCTGAAATATACATTGCATCGCACAATAAAAGCTTGTCTTTTTATACTGACCACAGGTAGACAGTTTGTCACTTTTCATTACCTTTGTGCCAGTCCACATTGTTGCCACCACGGAGAGGTTTTAATTACAAATGTGCTGACTTTGATGGCTTTCGCCACAGGGCAGCTCTAGTTGATTGGAGACTGCTGGATGATCTGGAAGAAGTTACGTGTTTATGCAATTTTAGGATCTGTGATTGCACATCCCATTGTCCCAACTACAACCGTTAAGCGTAAATGCTCTCCCTGGTCCTATGGGGGCAGCGCGGGCGGCGCTCTGCTTCCAAAGAGCAGTTTTCCAGCGCATTCGTCGTAATATACGCGAAGAAAGCATGACCGAAGTTTCCGACATACGGACTGCGCTCAAATGACCAAAAACACCAATTATTCTCAGCACCTTTGAAAATTACCAGATTATTTGAAGGCAAATTGTAAACGAGTGGAACATTGCGGAAAAGTATCGGCAAGATGTCAGGCTTTCAGGGGTGCTGTAACAAGGCAAGCAGCACCCTTTCCTCTAACGAGAGAGAAATACCATCACTTTTCAACCCTGGCTTTGCGCATAAATTTGCTGAATCAAGCTAAAATGTCACTCTTCTCCAGATTTTCCTGTAAATAGCTTAAATCGTTAATTATAGGCGACCGAGGAAGGAGTACAAAGTGCTCTGAAATAATTGAGTCCCACCAACGCTTGTGGCACTTATAGCATCAGCGCAAAAATTATTTAGGAATGAGCAGGTGAACTTGTGATGTCGCTACCAAACATTAGCAGCAAGCCTGGAAATGCTGGTAAAGCTCCACCTAGGTGGAAACCGGTAAAAGTCACCCCTTTATAAAAAGCAACAAAAACATCATCATAGTAACAATGATGGATCCAAAAACAGCCATCATATTAACAGTGTAACATATGCGCATGCACTTTTATCACTTTTTGCAATGTTTTCGAGCACCTAACCTTTAACTAGCTCTTTTGTGTTCGCCCGTGCTGTGTCCTGAGCAGTAGGGGTTCGTCCATCATCGGTTATGCTCCAGTAACCTCGCAACGTAGTTCAGCTCAGCGTGGGAGGTCCTGTCGGGAGGATACCGGGCACACGCTATATATACAGACTATGCGGCAGCATTACAAGGCGTTAATCATAATCTCATCATACACAAACTAGAAAATATACATCTCTTGCAGGATTCGGCTCCAAATTAGCTAGTCTTGTACGTCTCTTCGATAGGTGTCAACGGGTCATTGTGAACGATAGGACGTGTGCCGGGTTACCTGCAATTTCCGGTGTGCCGGAAGAATCTTTGGTGTCCCCTCTATCCTTCTGTCTTCATAAATATTCATTTATGTATTGCTCACACTTCCACGCTATTGAGGTGGCACTTAACCCGCACCTCACCAGGGTCCGGCGCCACCTTCGCCCCACTGAGGGCCATCGATTAACCCTCTAACTCCGAAAATATCGGGTTTAGCGCAAATCTGCAAAGTGCATTAGAAAGCTCGTGTGAATTCAGTAAGAAATTACATGAAATTTTTAAGCGCCCAGGGCAATGGTTCGACCTCCAGAGGTCAAGTTAGGTCACGATAGGCTATTTCCACTAAAATTTGCAATGCTTAAGCAAACTGAGCATAGCTCCCATGCCGTTAGAACTATTGCAATCTGGTAAAGTACATTTTATATAAAAATTCAAGACCTTTTCCGTTATGGGAAACATAATGACATCCCGCCAATGGTTTGACCTCCAGAGGTCACCTCGTGACCTAATATGACATGAGGTCACGAAAGGTCAGTAAGTAACCTTGCTGTATATCAACTGAAAGCCAGTGACGAGCCATACACGAAGACATGTATTTTAGCACTCTAGCTTGATTAGGTCAAAAGCTATCGTCAAAATACTATTTTTGACCCCTGGTGACCTGATATGACCTCAGATAGTTCAAAGGGCAAATATCGCCCCTGGGATCCGTGAAAGAGTGTCCAAGAACGCTTTCTGAGCAATCTGAGCATTTTCATTTTGTGACATTTATATCATAAGGCAGGTTTTCCCCCTGCTTTTCAATGGGAGAGGTCACCTCGTGACCTGACCTCAAGTCACGAAATCGAAAAATCCCGGATATGCATGTTGTAGACCCTGGAGGGGTCATAAAGTGTAGGAAGTTTCAAATCGATCGGGTTAGAAATGTAGCTCTTATAGAGCTCGGAAGTTGAAGTGAGGTGACTGGTTTACTTTGCCTGGTTACCTGAACTTGTGTGATCCGGGGTAAAAAATTTCAGGGATGGTGAGAAATTATGGGGTAAAAGTTAAAGCCCTCAACCGTGGTGCTGCGTCTCGTCGTTATTCTGATATCCTGAAAAAAACCTTAGGGGGCTATCGATGGCCCCGGTGGGGCGAGGGTTAAAGTGTTCACGCGATGAGTATGGAGTGATAGATGACTAAGAAAGAAGAAGGAAAGGTGAGGGTAAAGGGGATGGGATTCTACCCGGGGGAGGGGTCGCTGCAGCCACAGGCGCATGCGCTCACAGTACCCAGGTAGAGTAAGGATGAGGACGAGGATTACCGGTGAAAAAAAACACTTACAATTGCACACATACATAAAAATTAGATTAAAATAATATGACGAAGAAGACAGTTGACTTAACGCTATTATGGTGGCGGAAATGTTTTTCCATGAGAAATCGAAGTGAAATATTTACTGCACCCAGACGTCAAAATGTATGACAAGATTACTGTCCTAGAAGACGGACTGCGCTGCACCGTGAACTTCATCGGTTGTAATTCTGGTCCGTTAAATGGATCGTCATTCGGAATCTATAGAAATATCACTCATGGACAATGACCCACAAGCGGCACATCTCCGGACACACTATTCTATTGGGAACACTTTACGAAATTTCGCAGATGAAATGTGTGCGTTGGGCATAGTTCTAGACAGTAGGTTGTCGTCCTTGACCGATATGTAAAATATGTGAGTCAACTGTTGGGGTGGAAATTGGGCTTAAACTTGAACAACGAGCTTTGATCTTGAGCTGTGACCTTGATATTGACATTGAATAGCCTCAGCTATGACGTCACAGCATAACGTACGTTATACTAGAAGAGAAAAGTCGCTCTCTCTGGATAGTGTAGGCGCCCTTGGATAGCATATGCGCCCCCTGGATAGCAAAGGATTCCCCTCCTCACAGAGTAAAGGCATAGGCTGGATAGCATAGGCATCCCTCCCCACTCTGGATAGCATAGGCACCCTGGATAGCAAAGGCGTACCCTGGACAGCAGAGGCGCCCCCTAGTCAGTAAAAGGCGCCCCCTGGTCAGCGAAAGGTGCCCCCAGAAATCAATGGCGTCCCTGGATTGCAGAGGCGCCACCAGGACAGCAAAAGACGCCCACCCCAAGAAGACCAACAGTGCCCATGGACAGCATTGGCAAAGGCGTTCCCTTGGGTCGCCCCCTCCCCCTCCCTGAGTATGCGCCCTTGGAAACTGAAGGCGCCCCCTGGGGATGGAGACACCTTCTGGGGAGGAAGGCACCCCCCTCCCGAAAATCTTGCACACCTACTCAAAAATGGAATGCGCCGTCCCTGGCCACCCAACACATTCTAAACCCATGTTTTCAAGTGATGTTTCGTCGCCCCATGAGCCCACTGATAACCTTTAACACTCTCATGATGATTTTAACCTCTGATTTTTCATGATTGCTTTCCTGACCTCTGGATTCCCGAACCAAGTCCCGGCCTCGACCAGTAACCATTGGTTTCCTACCCATTAACCCGCGCCCCACCGGGGGTCCGGCGCCACCTTCGCCCCCACCGGGGGGCCATCGATGGCCCCACCTCTAACTCCGAAAATATGGGCGTTAGCGCAAATCTGCAAAGTGCAATAGAAAGCTTGCGTGAATTCAGTAAGAAATTACTTCGCATGTTTTAGTGCTCAGGTCAATGGTTTGACCTCCAGAGGTCAAATTAGGTCAAGATCGGCTATTTTCACTCAAATATGCAATGATTGAGCAAACTGGGCATAACTCTTATGCCCTTAGAGCTATTGAGGCCTGGTAAGTAAATTTGATAGCAAATTGCCAGTACTTTTTCCGCTATGTGGAACGTAAAGACCTCCCGCCAGTGGTTTGACCTCCAGAGGTCACCTCGTGACCTAAGATGACCTGAGGTCACGAAAGGTCAGAAAGTGACCTTGCCGTACATCAAATGAAAGCCAGTGACAAGACAAACACGATGGTGTTTGTTTCACTGCTCTAGCTTAATTAGGTCAAAAGTTATTGCCAAAATACTGTTTTTGACCTCTGGTGACCTTGGATGACCTTGGAAAAGTCAAAGGGCAAATATGACCCCTGGGATCCGTGAAAGGGTGTCCAAAAACGTTGTTCTGAGCAGTCTGAGTATTTGCAATCATTTTTGTGGCTTTTATATCATGAAACAGCTTTTCCCTATGCTTTTCCAATGGGAGAGGTCGCCTAGTGACCTGACCTCAGGGCACGAAATCGAAAAATCCCGGATATACACCTTGTAGACCCTGGAGGGGTTATGAAGTGTAGGAAGTTTCAAATCGATCGACTTTGAAATGTAGCTCTTACAGAGCTCTAAAGTGAAGTGAGGTGACCTTGGTTGACCTCGTCTGGTGACCTGACCTTGGGTGACCCGGGGTAAAAATTTCAGGTATGATGGGAAAATGATGCAGTGAGAGGTAGAGCCCTCAACTGCGGTGCTGCGCCTCGTCGTTTTTCTGCTATCCCGGAAAAACCTTAGGGGGCCATCGATGGCCCCGGTGGGGCGAGGGTTAAGACCAGCCCTAACTTTGTGATTACCGCATCCACTCCCTCTCCCACACTACCGCCCAAATCTATGGCGACGCACTTGCCCCTCGTGTTTGAGCTCCCAGATTGTCCTTACTTACCACCTGATACCCGATTTACCAGATGTTGGTATATTGCTGCTAAGTGCTAGGTGTGGTCATATGTCTCGGTGAGCGTCTTTGCGTTCTATTATTACACATATACCAGAACAGAGTCAATGGTAAAGGCTATCCGGGGCCCGATAATGCCTCGGCCCCAAATAGTGTGTGGTTGAAATGTGGGCACCTCATGTTCACGACGATAAAACTTATTTTTAAGAGTTTTTTTGGAGCTTATAATCAAATATGCACATCAGAATGGACATGCTTTGGGAAGAGAGCAAAAACGAGTTACAAATGTGCCTTCTTTTAGGCGAGTTAAATTGCCTACTGCTGTGATGGTGTTGAATTTAACGTGAAAACGTCACTACATCAATTGGGTCGTTTGAGATCACTAAAGAGCAGCACTGCTGGGTCCACTTTTTATTTACAACACTGGTTAACCGCTGTATCAGGCCGAGAGCTTTACTTTGCCTACAAGAGTTAGCCGGTTGATGATCGAAACTGTCACGAATTATTCGAGTGATGCGGTTTCATAAGGGGGACCCATTTCCATGGTTTTCCGATCATAGGCCTGCACTTTCAGTTGGCACGATAGGGCACAGTACTTTGGCTGAAGCCCACCGACACTTTGATTTGTTTTGAACGGGGTTTGGGCGGGGGTGGGTGCTATACTGCGTGAGATAAATAATTTCGTTTCGAATACATCAAGATTGGTGGTAAATGAAACGTATTTTCTATACTGCGCTTTCCGTGGCTTCATAATTAAAGGAAAATTCCCAGAGGTCAAACACAATGACTAGCACTCAATGTCTAAACATATTCCCGCCTTTTGAAAACATATCAGCCTTTCTGACAAAAAAACAATTGTTTTACAGCGTGTGTGACCAAAAGAGGAGGAAGAACAGGTATTCAGAATAATATCATTTAAATAGCCCGGACGAACACAGAGACACTTGAGTTCAACAGGTCAGACTCATAAATGAGACGAAAGGCTAAATTTATGTATATTGACGAAATATTGGTGCATGTTACCTGCTTCCCATTCCACACAAAACAGAAGCCTCTCTCTCTCTCTCTCTCTTTCTTTCTCTGTCTCAAACTGTTTTACATCTCCAAAGTGATGCAGCGCTCCTGCGTTCGACAAATCGATCTCGGAAGCCTTAAACAACAGTGCCCGTCATCTTTACAGCTCGAAACAGCCAGGTCGCAGATCCCCATTGTTCCGATCGATGTTTTAGTGCGCCGGTCGTGGCGGGTGTCGCCGTACTGCGGCGCGACCCGAGCGCCACCTGCGGCGCCGGCGCCCGACGAGTCGCTCGAACTCCGAGCCGCTCCGCCAGATCCCGCGGAGCCGCTTCCGGAGGCACGCCGCGACGCCGAATACAAACGACAGGTTAACGATACGGCTGTTTGGCCATCCGTTGCGTGTTCAGATGCACAGGGGTAAACATGTTGTAAAACGGTACAAATGCGCAGGCTCATCTGGCAGATAGGAAAACAGATGAATTGGGACGGTTTGATGGCTGATTTATTCCGGCTGGTGGGTAATGTCTGAACACAGCCGGGGTCGGCTCTAGCGTGTGACCCGGATGCCCATTTTCTCTCCAGACACACGGTCCTGCAGTTCTCGGATAGCGAGAGCGTCAATGATATGTGTCGGGTCTCCCGTATACCATTAACAGACCTGTGATAGTCCGTAGGCCATACCAATTAGCTGATTGGTTATGTGAACTGACTGCACGCTTGAATACACAATGCGGATGTGCACATGCAAATTGTGCATACATATCCGTAGAGTTGATGACAACATAGGTGAAGGAGACATTTAGCAAGATGAGACAGGCCAGGAATAAGTTGGGCCATACCCGGTGGGGCCCCAACGCTAAAGAGAACTTTGTGTGTTAGTGGGGAAATGCAGCATAACGACCATCACCGACAAAAAGCATGGGGGAACAACTCAATCTTCAGCCTTCTGCTAAGAAGGCACTTTTATATATAAAACAACAAAATGATCGGGTGTGGGTATCGTGTTGCCTTTCCACATGCTGGTAAAACGAATGTCTGGTTATTTTCCAATTTGACTGAAATTTTTAAATGAAAAGGGAAAGTCTCTCTCACCCCCTTTCTGACCCGTATGAATTGAAGTACTTGAAGTTGCACAATTACTTTACCAATCATGTCATCGTCTTATACCGTGATCTTACGAATAGACATGTTCGTCGAAAGCGGGAAAGCGGGGGGAGGGGCAGTTTGGAGGGTGGACGCGTCCCCCTCTACTTACGAATAAGGGGGACGTCCCCCAAAGGTTGAACCTCAATTAAATCTATTTTTCGAATTCTTCGTCCTGTTACCTGTGCAAATGTACTGAAATGTATTGGTAAAGTGGATCGTGGTTAGTGTTCCACATGCAGCAAAAATTTTCAGTACTTATATCCCATCCCCCCTGGTCATCGCCAGTCTAAAGTCCGTCCCCCCCCGATAAAATGTGTTGTGGTGATGCCCTTGCGAATAGGCATGCACGAAGTTGAGTATATATATATATATATATATATATATATATATATATATATATATATATATATATCAGTAATATTCATCACAAAAAATCGTATCAGGAAGAGTTCTTTGTGCTCTTCCTCGATTTGCATCCCGTTCCAAATCCATTTAATTCATCAATTAGCGTTAGCAGTCCACTTGAGGAACAAGTCAGCAGTCGTATAACCGAATGTTTATTCCGAAAGAGACCCATGTACACCAAATAGCTTGCCCAGTGTAATAATCCCCCTCAGCTGCTTTATGTCCCACCATATAAAACAGCCTTTTACCGGCTATCTTCAAATGCAATTTCAGCTCAACTGCCGTTTGCGCAAGACCCTTGCCCTGTGGTGCAATTGGGTGCCTGCAGCGAGCAGGATTAACCCCGAGACCCCGAGGATATTGTGCCAGCGATCCCCGAGCGGGTTGGAGGCTTTTCAAGTATCCACCGTACAAAGAAACAAGTCGAGAGGCCTATGCTGTTGATCCGCTTTCCGGAGCTCCGTGGGTATCAATTACAAGCATGGACAGTGCAATCTCTGACTGTGCTGATGGTCTGATCTTTTTCTTTTCAATTTTTTTATAGCTTTATATCCGTGCTCAGACCTTTCCCTCTTTGTCAGAAATCGTTAGAAAATGGCTGACCCCTCACCCTTCGTTAGAAATCGCCATAAATCGCCAGACCCCTTCTTCTCAGCAAAACTGTTTTCTTCCTCAAAAACACTTGTGAAAAGTGCAGGTTTGTGGACTGGTCTTTTTTAGGGGAATGCCCGGGCATACAAAATGAAACGTTGAAGTGGTATTTAAATATGCTTTACATTTCCGTGTTTTTTAATTTATCTATTTTTGATTTAGTGTATTCAGTGAATCAGGTATGTGAGAAGGCTGCGTTACGCTATTCCTTTTAATATGGTTGCTATTGATATTGATTCAAATTTTGGAAGAAAAAAAAACAAAATACATGCCACTGGAAAGACACCAAACAGGCAAGAAGTAAAAGTAAAAAAAACATCCAGGTTTTCAGACCTCTATTTCAAGTGTACTGTATCGCCGCTGCCAGCTCCAGGCAGCACGGGAAAAGCCCACGCCAAAATCTAAGTCGGTGCCCACTAAAAACACCGACGTTAATCAGGTGCGGCACACTCAAGGCGACACACGCCTCTGCCACGTATTTTGACACGAAAGGGACCAAACTGGGTAGTTGAAAAGCCAGTCTACAAAGTGATGTATACAATTCGCCACCCGCCCGACCTTCACCCCTGTGCGCTGAAGTGCGGCGAAGGGAGGGAGGGGGGGGTGAAAATCCCCTGTTTGATCTCGAATATCATGCGGAATGACATAAAACACGAATGGTGATAGGACTCCCACAACGAATTTTTCAGAAAAAAAATCAGCATCTTTTTGGCTCAGCTCAATATTGGGGTCATGACAGATCAAAGAAGGTGACAGTTGGAGTGTTTTCTTGACTGAAGCGAATTGTGTGTGACATGACCATACTACATCAAAATGTAAAATACGAAAACTGTAAAAAAGACATGAACAAACATAGTAAATATGCATATCAATCGACTCGCAATGATAATCAATCCGAACATGCTAATGTATTGAACTCAAATTTTGCAGCTGGCTAGCTTTCTATATTCAGGCAGAGCTTTCCCTTTTAATCGAATAAGTTAAAAAAAGCCACAGCAAAATTACCTTCATTTTTGATAATAGCTTTTTAATTAGCTTCATTTCAAATTTCAACTTTGCCTTTTGTTTCAACGTCCGTCCCCATTTCCAGCTCCCTTACTCTTAATGTTGAATGAGCGTTTCCAAGCTGGAACATTTGCCGAAAGCTTTCTCCAGCAAGCTATCGTAGATATGTCATATTTCAACTTTGCAGACTGGCGAACTGGCGCGGTTGCACCAGTTCGCCTACACTGTAGACCGAGTGGTGCCGTAATAACGTCATATAATCAGGTTATATGTCAAGGTCAATCCACATGAATGTAAAAATCAAAGTACACTGATCAAGGTCAAAGCTGTGAGAAATTTAGTGGAGAGAAAATTAACACGCGCCTCGCTGAGGGGGGCGAAATTCGCCCCCGCCTGGTTTTCCCCAGATAGCTCAAAAACGAAGAGACGCAGAACAACGAAACTTACAGTACCTTATTCCTGATCAATTTTACACATCTGACCAAATTTTTTAGCTAAGGTCATGTCAGGTCAAGGAGCTATTCAGGGTCAAGTGACCCAACCTCAAAACCTAAAATCACGAGTTTGAATCAGCGCCCAGGGAACATCAGCAAACCGATCAGTTTGAACCTTTTACAATATTATAAGGTCATTAGGGTTTACAAATCTGCTATCTCGGAATTTTGATATTGTTGACCTAAGGTGCGGTCAATTTTTTGGTCACCCCATTATAAGTCTACGATGAAAAATAGAATGAGCTCGTTTTCAGTAAATACTGGATATATAAAACCGAAAATACTCAAACCGTCTATTCTTACCACGATCTTGACCATAAACTTGAGTTTTTGAGCATCGGACCTCTCAAAGGTCATATCAGGTCAAGGGAGCAGAGAGTGATTGTTTTGCCAATAACTTCTCACTGAATTGAGATAAAGCTCCCATTTTGCTTGCATTGTGCTTATATTGTCACGGGGAGTCGATTGATATGCAGCATGACCATACCAGGTCCCTCTGTGACGCTGGCCTAGCTCGAAGTCAGGTCGTTTTTGACTATTTGACCTAGCAAGGTCATGCTATACATCATTCGATTTGCCGCGATGAGAGGAATCCAATGATGCATAAATATTTGCTCTAGCTCCCCTGAGGGAAAATCTAGAGAGGGAAACGTACACTGCTCTGTTGTAAGCCTATGGAGCCTTCTTTGACCTATGCTGACCTCAATGTTGACCTGACAAAAAAATTGTGTCTAAAATCTCTTCGTCTTGTCAAGGGCTTTTAAACGCCACCCGTAATTTTCCTTTAGCTTTCGTGGGGAACGAGATACGGAGGGGGCGAAAAACGCCCCCCAGAGGGGCGCGTCATGCAAGGGACCCCAGCGGGGCGCGTGTTAAGTTCCTCTGCATCCTCTTTATTCGTGTGACATTCAGGCCAAGCTATGCCATGGCTGTGCAACTCACGACCACTCGTGGCAAATTTTAACTCTGATTCAGGCCCGGAGTCAGATTCTGCTAAGATTTCATCTACTCCGACTCTGGCCAAAACTGTCGACTACGACCGAGTCCGAGCCTGACTCCGACTCCGATTCCACAGCCGTGGGGCCATAGCATAAATACTGCCGTGAAAAAAAAACGTGAAGAAACCACACCGATAGCTATGCACAGTGGCGGATCCAGGGGGGGCAAAAAGGCAATTGCCCCCCCAAACGGAAAAGCTCGGGGCAAAACTATGTTTTTGCCCCCAAAGCGATCGATCTCCTTTTTCCCCGACTCATTTTAAGTTTATAGGCAACATTTTGGTGCTTTAACTCTCAACTTCTAACGGAACCAGTTAAGTTCAGTGAAAATATCGGGCCTTGGATAGGAAAAAAGGATCTTGAGCTCATATTTTTCAGCCCGTGACGTTTTTTTTGCTTCTTGCCTCAAACACCCGTACCGGGAAGTCATATTTTGGCGCAATTTTGGGTTGCGCGACGTTTTTTTTTCCTTTTCGACTTTGGTTTGCCCCTCCCAAACCGACCGGCTAGATCCGCCACTGGCTATGCAACGAGTTCTTGTTATTTTATTTGAAGAAAAACACAACCACCAGCTGCAGCCGTTTGTAGGTTAACATTGTATGAAGGAACGTGGCAAGCATAAATCCTAGAATATTCTTAACATAGTAAATTAATAATACGTTGTTACGAAACTTTGAAGTACCCGCTCCTCAACTGCCCTGGGCTAACACAGTTCTTGCTCAATTAAAAACCCACGACAGACCATGATTTCGCCTTCGTCACAAAACGTCAGAAAAACCTCCTTTCCTTTCGTCAGAAAATGTCAGAAAACGCCAGATCCCTCTCCCTTCGGTCGCAAACGCAATATATGACTAGCCCCTTAGACGTATCGATCTACTTTTTGCATGTGAGTTCACGGGACTATACCAAAACCGCCTATTTAACCATTTTCTTTTTAAGACAAGTCTGCAAAGACAGATTTCCCAATATGCGCAACAAAAAATACCCGCGTTCAGTGTAGAAATGTCCACGCAGTTCATACTGTTGTTGCTTTGTGCATATTCATTATTGTTTATACCACGCTATATAACCGAGTTCATGGACTCAACCAAGGATGGGACTTTATCGCTTCTGTTGAGGACTTCCCATTTTCTTCCTCAGTTTTGCGGAATTTTAGATTTAGGGTCAAATGGGCAGTTTTTCCAATGGCAGGCAGGCTGCCGGGAGCAGTCGTGCCGGCGTCGGATGTCGGGGAACGGGACGTCCGAACTGTGGGAGTTTAATGGTGCATTGACTGCTTACGCTGTATGGCATCGCCTGGACAGTTAGTAGGAATAATTCGGCCATGTAGTAGGCATTTGCGACTATTTTTTGCCCTCCAATTCTAAGGGCATCCGAGGCTGGTGCAGCCCTGCAATCACTATCTCAGCCAGCCACCTGCACTGATCAGGTACTACCTGGCATGATGGCTGTATAGATGGCGCTTTGACCGCCAACGCCGTTCGGGACCGCAGCCAATGACCCCGGTGGCGTCCCATCGCTTATAATAAGAGCTTTTCAACTAGCAGATATATTCTTCGCAGTGGAGAGGGTCCTTAAGTGCCCCCAACTATTTTTTCGAGGTGGCCGGAGAACCGTTCACCGCCGGGAAACGCAATTTTGTCACATTTGCGAGAATTTATAAGCGCGTTGATTGGCGAATACATTTTGAACATCGGTTGTTAACGTTTTAACTTACAAACTTTCAAATTCAGACGTATCTTTTGAGACCGTCAATCGCGCGGTCGCGCCAGTTCGCCTGCACTGTAGACCGAGTGGTGACGTCTAACGTCATATAATCAGGTTATATGTCAAGGTCAACCCACATGAAGATAAAGGTCAAAATACACAGGTCAAGGTCATTGATCCGAGTATTGCAGTCAGATGGCATTATTCAGTATGAAGTATGTTATGCTATGACTTTATAACGAAGGCTGCTCAAGGTCAAGTTAAGAATTAAAGGCCAAGGTCAAATGTCTTTTTTATGTTCTAACCCTCAATTACCGCCCAAAGGCTGTTATAGTCCCAGTTAAATGGTTAATTATTGGGAATATTCCATATTGTTACGCTATAGGTCATTGACCATGAATGACCTTGATCTCAAAATTTCCGAGGACATCGTGTGGTACCTTCTCTCTATGGCCGTAGTCCCTTTTTGGTGTATTCCCGGCTTTTCCGTATAATCACGGCATTTCCCAATAGGTCTTCAGCACGCCCCAGATTTAAGCTTTACGATCTCGGTTAACCTTGAAGATATTGACCTAGGTCAATGAAACTTGCCATAATTTAGATCACTATTACCCCTACGCACCCCCAACGGGCGTTTTTCTAGCCCTCTTGGTTTCCGAGATATTGGAAGGGGGAGGCACTTTCGGACCCCTTACACTGTGCGTTGGCGCCAGATCCCTCTCCACTGCGCGTGATTCGGTGCGATATTAGGGTGACACGTATGTGAAGTAATAAAGTTCAATGACCTCTACACTTCAACACCGCACCGTTCACAAAAACAGCTTTTCCAGATACGACAATAACATGTTTTACATTTTACGACACTCCAACTACTAGGCAACATGTCCTTGCCAACATTCATCAGGTGATTTAGCGACCAATGATTTTAACGACCACATCACAGAGAAGCCGTCAGGACTTGAAGCTGAAACTGGAAATTCAGAAAGTGGATGTCTACCACCAATCGATGTGTGCAGCCATCGGTCACGCTTTTTGTGTGAAAAAGAGCCACTATTTCATTTCTCGTTTACTTTCACAAATTTAAACCACAGGTATGTACCCATACAACGTTGCGATTTTGGGATTTACGGACCAAAGTTCGTATGGCTAAAGTACGTATAGATAAACTTCGTACGCAAAAGTTCGTAAGCAAATGTACGTAGGGTATAAAACTCGAATGCCAAAAGTACGTAGGCAAAAGTACGTACGCAAAACTTCGTAAGCAAATTTACGTAGTGTATAAGACTCGTATGCAAAAAGCACGTACGAAAAAGTACGCATGAAAAAATACGTAAGCAAATGTACATAATAAATGCATAGGCTGGGGTATGTTCGAGGCAGATAATTGTGGGGGAGACTGAAGCCCCCTAGGCCACCTGAAACGTGATCATAGACAGGGGCGTCGTCACAGATTTTTGGGTAGGAGGGCCGGCGCCAGAGGGGGAGAGCTGGGGCTCTTGATGAAGCCCTATGTCCGCTCAAACGTGACATTTTCAATAGTATTTCCAGCCAAAAGCGGGGGGGGCTGGTTCCTCCCCGCCACTTTCCTAGAGCGGGAGGGCCCGGTCCCCGAGGCCCCCCGGTGGCGACACCCCTGCTCAGTGGTCAGAGATATCCGCCAATGCGCTCAAGCTATTTGAAAACCTGGCGAGATGTGGGCAGGTGCTTGATTACCTATGTACTTGGTGCCGTGTAATTTTCCACACAATTTTTTTCATGGCGAATATTTTACCTCTAGGAGCTTTACTCATACGAATTTATGTCACTACGAAACATGTTATCCCTACGAACATTTTTCTCCTACGCACTTCATCCCGTACGAACTTTTTCCCTACGAATTTTTAAGTACGAATATTTTACCCCTACGTACTTTTAACCGTACGGAATTCTTCCGTACAATTTTTTTACATTACGAAAATTTTACCCCTACGTACCTTAACACGTACGAACTTTTTCCATACGAACTTTTTCCATTACGAATATTATCCACGTACGTACTTTATCTATACGTACTTTAGCCATACGTACTTTTGCGTACGTTCTTGAGGCATACGAGCTTCTTCCTTACGTACTTTGGTCCACCACCCGGGTTTTGGGGCCTGGAATATAATAATCTTTTGTTTTGATTTTTTCTGAAAGTCTCTCGGAAATCGACATTTTTCAGTAAGTAAAAAGGGTTGAAGAAAAAGTTAAATGAAAATGAAGATGTAAAAAGTAAAAAATGCCCCTACTCAGGACTGATTTTAGCAGGAATTAAAGAAGATAGAAAACTTTAATTCCCATAGGTTTTAGTGGGAAATAGGTTGTTTATAATATTTTACCATACTATGCCAAACAGCATTTGAAAATACTTGTTAAATACAATGAAAAATCTGAGTCGGAGAAAATAAATGGAAGAGAATATATAGGCCTTATTCCTCCCGCTTCAGGGCCTATGCTAATTTATTTCGTTTATTTATTTTATTTTTAGAATCAAACTACATCCATATAAAAAACCCCATATGTTTCAAACAGATGATTAAATCTGAATAATATGCCCACATCGGAAGAAACCCACTCGCTTTTGCTGTAGGTTGTTGTTAAGCGTTACAAAAAAACATGTCAAACACTGGATGCTGGGTGATTCCAGATAGTAATAAATATTTCCGGGAATGCTAAGTGCTGTCCAGCACTCCTAACACATCCCTTCAAACAGGGATGGGCGGGCAGGACTTTTTAAGTCACCGGGCTGGGCCGGGCCGGGCTGGCCGTATTTGAGAGCAAACCGGGCTGGGTTGGGCAGGGCTGGGCAGGACTGGACCGAGCTAGGACGGGCTCAGTGGCGGATCCAGGGAGGAGGGGGGTCAAAAAGGGCATTTGCCCCCCCAACGGAAAAGCTCGGGGCAAAACTATGTTTTGGCCCCCAAAGCAATCGACCCCTTCTTTCCCCGACTCCTTTTTTAATTTATAAGCAAGATTTTTGTGCTCCAACTCTCACTTCAAACAGAACCAGTTAATGGATAAGATGTTCACTGGCCTGTCCCCTCGAATCCGGAAGTGTAAAAACCCTAATGTGGAAATGTAAAAAAGCGATTTTTACATTTACGGATTCGAGGGGACAGGCCAGTGAACATCTTATCCATTTATCATCATGCTCCTCGCCGCAGCACTTCAAAACTTATCAACTTCAGAACCAGTAAGTTCAGTATAAATATTGGGGCTTGGGTAGGAAAAAAGTATCTTGAGCCAATATTTTTCATCCCATGACTTTTTTTGTTTTTCGCCTCAAAAACCCAAAATTTTACCGGCGTCATATTCTAACGCAATTTTTCACTGCCTGACGTTTTTTTGCTTTTCACTTCAAATACCCCAAATTTTACCGGCGTCAAATTTTAACGCAATTTTTCACTGCGTGACGTTTTTTTCGACTTTGGTTTGCCCCTCCCAAACCGACCGGCTAGATCTGCCACTGGACCGGCTCTACAGGGCTGAAAGAGAGACCATTTTTCTAGGCTGAGAGTTGTGTTCTTAAAGGGAATGTGGCACTTTGGTCGAATCCTGGAATTTAGTGAAATTAGGCGTACTTTTAGCCAAGAATAATGAAACCACTCATGATTTCTCTGAAAAATGTACAATAGGATCAATATTTTGTTTTTAAAAATACTCCTTTAGAAAAATAAATAAATATCAGCCTGTGGATGATGTCACGATCTGGCAACCACCACCATATTTGAAACGCTTCAAGGGTTTCGATTGGCTGATGCTCATCGTGACGTCAGTATATTCGTCACACCGGCAGCTCACAACAATGGCCGCCCGGCGACGGGCTGATGGGGGCTGGTGTCAGGTAGGTCTTAGCTTTTTTCTACAGAAATATCGAGTTTGAAGACAAATGAAATATGGAGTACCGGGTTTTCCGACTTGCTTTACAACTTGGCTATCTCAGTTAAAATCACGTTGTGAAGGTGCCACATTCCCTTTAAAAGGTACCGCATACCTCACAAATACTCTTTACGCATACAGTTTTGCCTTTTATACTCAACCCTCACATGCCAATTTGCTTGTGACAACTGTGGGTTTGACATAAAGAGCAGCATGAAGATATTAACGTCTCTAGCCGAAACGCTGTTGGTTCCAGCCCAGGACAAATCGCGAAACATGAAGAAAATCGGCTAAGATAAAAATTTTCGATCTGCTAGCGAAGGAACAGGGCACCTACCTTTCCAGAGAATCTGATACCTTCGTGAACTTTGAAGGGAGCAACCAGTTACATTAACCATACTGAAAAAATCGGTATTCTTGTTTTATGTTTCTAATGGAATTCGCTTTTTGAGGACAAACAGCGTGTTTTTTAACCGACCAATCTCACAATCCCCTTCTCCCCATGAACCGTCCAGCCACGCGGCGCGTCGTCGGTGGTGGCTGGGGCTGGCGCGGGGAGTAGGGCGTCAGTATCCACTTTTTCCAAATCCGATATCTGCAAATGATGAGGTCTAGGATAAACACAGAATATTCCATTGGGTTAATGGAATGCTGTACATTCTGACAGCCAGGTATTAGTGCATCATACCTTACATACACTCTTTTAACCCACTGTGAAATGTCATGCAGTTTGTATTATTCCTCAGGTATGAATGGACAAGACCAATCTCATAGAATGCAACAGTCTGTGGAGTCCCCGCCCGGCGCCGGACCGGTTTTTCGGTGCCGCTCCGGTGCGCGTCGCGGCGCGGCAATCCCTGGGACCGCGCGCGACTCTTCCCCGCGGAGGACCCTGATCGAATGATGGTCGGATGAATCAGTCGCACGTGCGGGCTGAATTTTTGAATGACAGGAAACGTTTACTACCGTGAGGAAACGAAGGGCAGTGTCGCCAGTGCCGCGGTAAGTGGTGGAATGATGAGTGAATTGCGTGGCACCAGTGCTTGTGTCGCCTTGAGTGGAGCGAAGTGTGGTGTCGGTGGGGGGGGGCTATCGACCCGATATCCGCTTGCTGTTTGTGTTGTGGAAATTTGATTTGAATTGACGGGAAACGCAAATTCCGAAGGAGGTGGAAAGCCAGTTTAATATGCTATCTCTATTTTGGCATTGTGATTGTCGACTCTTGTGCATTTCATTTCCCTGGTGAAGCATCTGGCCAATGCAATGGACATCATCTCGACCGGCCACCTGCATGCTTCTGTGGATTTTGCCATAGGAACGAACCGGGGATGTTTATCAGTGCTCACGAACATGCCAGCATCCAGACAGAGGCGGAACATGCAGAACTGCCGATGACGTCAGAGTGTAGAGGGCTCCGCAACCTGCTGACAGGTAAGCTATTTCTGGGCTTCGAAAGTGGTGGGAGGGGAGACCTCGTTGATGGCCCTTTTAGTTTTGCCTTTCGGCCAGTGTGCAAAGTTTGGCATTTTCGACGAGATCTCGTCGGTGCGAGTGCCCTTGGAGACAGAAGCGAGTGGTGCGAATGTTATCAACCTGGTGCGAATTTGTGAGACCGGTGCCAGGAAGATGACACTGAAAACCAAACAAATAATGGCTAAATGTTTATAAAGACACAGGAGCTGGCCTTATAAAAAGTCCTCAACTAACTAACTATTAAGAGAGGTAGCATTGCATCGTGTGGGTAGGAATGGGTGCGTCTTTCTCCCTGGTATATGACAGATTGGTGCGAATTTTCGGTGGCTGGCGGTGCGAGAATTTGAGATCGCTGGTGCGACTCGTCTGGCCTGCTGCCATACTTTGCAGACTGGCCTTTCGGCCTTTTTTACCCATCTCTAGTCGGTGGTGTCCGCTGGTGATACACTAGATATGTTACCTCCCTCATGGTACAGTTTCTTGATGAATTTGTATGAGCTATCCACCAGATTTCGCGTTTTTCGTAATCCCGCACTGTGGCTGAGTTCGAGGGGTCATGTTCAAATACCCCCCCCCACCAGGGCGAAGGTGGATCGGAGGCCCACCGGGGCGCGGGTTAATAGGCTGGTCGTATGGCCCAGGCCCCCTGTGCTGATTGCCTTGGGTTCCTGAGTCATGACTCGGGCCCTGGGAGGGCCTCTAAGATAATTTGGTGGCCCCTCAGTGGATCTGGGGCCACCAGGGACCCTCTGAGCTGGTATGGCTCCTGGGGCACCCTGAACTGGTCATGGATTAGCTAAGTTAATCCAGGGTCTTCTGAGCTGATCTGGATTCCCGGATCTGGCTGAGGGTTTCCTGAGCTGGCGTTTTATGTCTCATTATGCTTGAAGCGTTTGCTAGTTCCAGATCTGTGTTTTCAGACGGACCTATTTAAGCAATTTCAATAGAGGTTTTATTCTCAAGTGCAGCACAAATTGGCTGCTTTTTATGACCCGGCTGCAACCAGCATAACAAATTTCCGAATACGGCTGTCTATACGCCTGACAATATATGAATGGTCCCAGGCCTTTGGTCTTACATTTAGGGAATGCGGCACCTTTATAACGTGATTTTAAAGGGAATGTGGCACCTTTATAACATGATTCTAACTGAGATAGCCAAGTTGTAAGGCATGCCGGAAAACCCGGTACTCGTTGTATGATTTGTCTTGAAACTCAAAATTTCCTTGGAGAAAAGCTAAAAACTTACTTGAAGTGTACCCAAAATCTACCCCAGCCAAGCGGCCACAGTTGTCAGCTGCTGGTGTGACGACAGCGCTGACGTCACGGTAAGTAATCAGCCACTTGAAGCCCTTGAAGCCTATTTTATACGGTAGTAGTTGCCAGAGCATGACGTCATCCACAAGCAGAGGTTTTTTTCTTACCGTAGAGGAGCATTTTAAAAATAAAAAAATATTGGGCTTCACGTTCACGTTCGTTTGACCTGAACTCGCTTAGTTTGCCCTTTCCTTGACCTTGTTTTTCCTGGACCTTCCTTGTCTGTCCTGCCCTTTCCTAGTTTTTTACTTCCTTCACCGGATCTCCCTTCACTTTTATTTTCCCCGTTCTCCATCCATCCACCCTGAGATCCTCCTCAACTCTCCTCTCTTCGTATCTGCCCTCCATCGCCTTGTATGTCTTGAAGATGCACTCGTCTGCCTTTCCTTTCGCTCCTGACGAGCTCAGCTACTTACAAAGGATAATTAGATGCAGGGGCATAGTTGCATCTTGTGGATTGATGAAAATGTTATGAAAATTCAGAGATTAATATCAACCATCAACTGAATTGCCTTCGAATTTCAAAGACTGGGGCTAACCTGGCTTGTATTTGTGATTATTTTACATGTATTTACTTGGGTAATTTCTAGCCAATACGCTACTCATTTCCAATTGCAAAGGCTCAGGCTCCCTTTTAGGGCTCCTTAAGGAGACTGAAAAGGAAAATAGAGATAAAGTTCTTGTTATTCAAAATTCTGACTCTGGCACCGCAGGTAAGATTGGCCCCGGCAACATCTACCTTCGTCTCAGCACTGGTCCAAAATAATAAGCGGGCACATACTGCATGTTGGATTGAGAAGGCTTCTGAAAAGCGCCAGTTGCGTGTCTAAGAGGCATCGAGATATACCTCGCTGCCTGTCTTGGCCTTGACTGGTATCAGATCCCCGCACTGAGACGTGGAGAATAAAAGTAAAACGTCTAATTAACATTCTAATCCATTCAGGAAGCCTATCTCACCGGCTCACACGAGCAGTGGTCAAAGTACTCCATTACCTTCTTAGCAAAACAGGACGATTCTCTTGAGGCTTTCGGAGCGGTAACATGACGCCGGCTGGCTTAGTTGCTGGCGCCGGCCAGTTGGCGGGAGCGTCCGGTTGGCCTCTACCCATGGCTGTCGCCATCGGAGGAGCGCCATGAAATCGACTGGTCCAAAATTATTTTATATTAAACGTATGTTTTGAATGTGCGGTTAGTTGATTTGTTTCTTTTGAGTGAGCATGAATGCATATATAAGATGCCCGTGAGAGTGGCACTAAGACTTAGACACATTGCGGTTTTTGCGCCAATCTTAAGCCTGTTTCTGTATGTCAATAAATGTAGATGCATCTTTAAAGAAATTAGCAGCCCACCCATTTTCAGTTTAGGGGCAATTCCCCATTTTGCCCTAACTTAGGTCTGCCACTGCAATCAGCAAGCCTGTGATTGCACTCAGGATATTCTAGAAAAATGTTAAACAAACTCAACCTCTTCCGGGGCTACTAAGTTGTCGGCTGACCTGTCCACCTGTTGACCTGTTGATATGCTCGAGGAAAGCCAGATCCTTGGACAGAACTAAGCCTCCGTGTTTCTGTTTATCACGTTTGAAAATTCCTGCGCCAAATTGTGAACGGGAGTCGAATGTTTCACGCTTCTACGAAATTTTGGCTATATTGTTTCGACAGAAATGTGGGTTATAGTCAACACCTGACCTCATCCATACATTTTACCCAAGTCTTTTTGCAGCAATGCTGAGTCGTCATTATGTCATCAGGTATGTGAGGTGCTTTGAGAGACGGGATTTGCGGATTTAGTAAACATGCCGTCAAGGTATGTAAATGATTGTGAATAATAAGCCGAGGACGGATCGCTGTAGACAGCCTGATTCTAGCTCTTGTATCTCTTATGGTGCTGAAAATGGTGTTGGAGATGAGTTTGGGTATGGTGTTGCTGATGTTAGGAGCGTTGGTAACGAACTACCTATTGTCATGTATCATCCCCTGGTTCCGGCCTGGCAATATTAGTTTATAAATTTTAAAAGGTCCTTTAAGTCCTCCATACTGTGTTTACGCTTGGCAATAACACCGCAATGCTATGGAGTTTGAAATGTTATAATCAGTGAGTGATGCGATCGAATTCATTGTTCAATGTTTTGTACTGTAAGTGTCAAGTAGAGGAGCGGGCGCTAAAAGTGATTTTTTGTGGTATTCACATTGCTTTTCTACCCAAAGCTAATTTTCTGTCTTGTAGTAATATATATGATCAAAGACCACTCTTACAAAGACTTGATGTCTTTACAGGCTTAACTCGAGATTTACAGGGGGACAAAGGTCTGGTTCTTGCAAAGCAAAGCTTTACATAGCCCCATATGTCGGTTTAATCTCCTGGGCAAATGTAATTCTTGACCGCTTATGGAGCTTGTAAGATTGGGCGATCGGTTGTCTTCTCTTTTGATACTATCAAAGGGAATGCTGCATGCTGTAGATGTTTGGCTGAATATGCCGAGTACCTAAAGTTTCAAAAATGGTCGAAATATGCATTCCACATACGTATATGATTGAGACGATGCAAGACGACGAAGTATTAACATGCCCATGGCGGGGCAAGTGCGACAGTGATCATGGCCGCGTAAATGATATTTACGTTACTCTTTCAAAGGAAAAAGTGAAAAGGACGCACTATATCTTAGTTGTGAGTCAGGACTAATATTTTGTAAATTTCTACCAAAATTTTGGTGGAATTTTCCGCTGGGAATGACGTACATCAAGTGCACACGTGCCTGAAGATTATATTTTTAACTCAATAAAAGCCAGGTTTCAGCTTCAGTTTTCTTCAACCGGGTATTGGTTGAGGGATTTTGATTGGCAGTTCCTCTCTAGTAGTAATATGTCATCGCTATGGGTAGAATAATCAATGTTCTATATCCTGGTATCAACTGCACTGTTCTGTCTTGACTAAACCTAGAGTTATATACTACTGAGTGCTTCCAGATAGACCCCGAAAACTGGACCTAATCAAACTCCAGCCCAGATCGCTCCCAACATAGAGCACAATTTCGAACACTTGCACCAAACAAAGGGCAGCAGCCGGCCCTCGGACATCGGCAGGCGTGACGAAACCGGCCGTCTTCTATCACGAAGAAAAAACACCACGGAGCTATTTGATGCATGGAAACGGCGGTACAGAACGTAAAAAGTAATGTATCAAACTACCTAGTGTAAGCTAGTGTGCATGCTTGCCCTATTGACACACAATGGACAGTTTTATAACGGCTCATAATTCTGGACCCCCTTTGGCTGGGCCCCCTCGAGGTAGGGCCTCCTCTAAGGTTGGCCCCCATTTTTCAAACGGTTCCTACGCTCCTTCTGGTTAGGAATGAAAGACCCTACGCCTCTGCCAAGAATTAGCGCCTTGCCATCCCTGTTTTCCTTTTCCTCTTCCTGTTTTTTTCTGTAGATGTGAGAAATCTCGACTATATCAGCCGTCGCTATGGCCACTGAATGTAATCTGAAATCTTCGAGGGCGAAAAACAGGTGAAAAGAAAAAAAACGTTTGACCTCATTGGGTTTCCAGATTTCCTACTGTACATACGGCTGAGTAAGTATGATTATATTCAGGCAACTGAATGGCCTCAGTTGCTGTTTTCTTTTGTTGCAAGTTTTGTCCTCAAAACGTGTCGAAATTTTGGGAATATTCAAAAGTGTAGTCCACTTTGTGCAATACTAGGTTGTGCCCTTCACCAGCACATATTGTCTATGCGGATGTTATTATGTATGTTCCATTTAAAACAGCCATTTTCCACGGCTGAGCACTTCAGGTATGTTTGGTTGCCCCACGAGGCGACCCCTAAACCGGCGCTGTGTGCAAATAGTTGTAAATATTTATTAATTTATTTCACTATATTAAATAAGGGTTTTTGTTTGTCAAGTGCCTCGATGTATGTGCCTGCTGGAGGCTCCTTTTGCGCTGAGTTTATACTTGGACAAATGCTTGCTCAAAATTGCTCGTGTTTCCCTTTCATTTCGAAGCAATCTACATTTTCACTCTGCCTCCCCCTGTCTCTTTCACCTCTCTAGCAAGTATACCTCACACGAAACGCTTTGGTGAGAAATGAATAATTGCATTAATGCATCGGCATTTTTACATTTGCCCTTCATTCCAATCTTAAGAAAAATTGTGTACTTTTCCAAGCTGGTCTCTGTTGTACGTACCAGCAGAATGTGAGCATCGACGCCACCTTCACCAGACGCAGTGGCGTGGCAAGAAACTTATGGAAGGGTAGCAACGGAACTTGGATGTGAATGACTCTCTTAGTTTTGTATCGCGAATATCGGCCGATGGGAAGGGAGGGGCTTGTGTTTCCAGCTACGTCACGGTCTTTGGCATGCTTACTTGCCAGAAAACTGAATAATTGCCTCTCCTCAGACTAGCCGATTAAACAGCTGCTGCATCCTGTCCATCATGCCCACCAAGCTCCCTTCTCTCACTTGTCTCATCTGCATTATTATTTGCCCTTACAATGCTGCTACCCAATGCACTTACCCGTTGGCGATCCGGCGCCCGCTGGCCTTTGGGACCGATTCAGCAGCAGGCGTGCTGGTAGTTAATGGTCCCCTGGCACGTAACCGATGAATAGTGAGCATCATCGCAGCCAGTAAAACAGGCAGTCTCCACCCGGACCATGAATTCCCACCTAGTCAGCAGCCCAGCTGAGAAACAACTGGTCCCCAACTGGCAATATGTCTTAGTAGTCCAGCACTAACCAGTAGGCTCGTGAACAGTGGGTGACCAAATAGCTATTGGGCCATCTGTCGGCGGCAGACCCACAGACAGGACACTTCGCTGGCTTCCAGAGGAAAACCAGGGATCTACATACGTGTCCATGTTTTGTAAATTGACCTTGAATTGTCCCATCAGTGGCAGGTCTGCTGTTGAGAAAAGTAAAACACTGCCCACCTAAAACGATCGAACTGGGGACGGTCTCCTAAACGGCAATTTTCACGACTTTTGGCTGTTTCGTACCTCCTGTAACCGTATTGTCACCAGAACTTTATTTGCATCACATCATTTACCCGATGAGAAGCTTTTGAATATACTGATTACCAAGTAGCTGACCTCCCTTTGACTCGCGAAGATCGCTCCTACTGCATCTGTCCGAATTACGAGGAGGGCTAGTTAAGAACAAAGCGAGGCCTACTGTTAATACTTTTGTGAAACCATGAAACCTGCTTGGAAGCAGACGCACCACTAGTTCGTACCGTGGCCGCCAGGCGATGCTGGCGGCGCCGTCGTCGTCGTCAGCTGTCGGTCACGACTGGCCGGGCTGAGGCCGGCCGCGGCAGTGTTGTGAGGCTGGGTGCCGGTGTAGCGTGGGTGCGGCCATCGACAGTGATTGGGTGAAACGTGAGTGCGCGGACTCGCCGAGTCCAGCTCCGTCTCAGCTACCGGGGACCATCTGCCAAGGTGAGGCATGTCAATGTCGCGCTTCCGTCGGCAGGATCTAGCGAAATCATTTTCGGTGGTTTTCTGTGCCATGTCGCGTTGCATGTGCCACATGTAAGCAATATTGAGATTCTACGTACCGTATGGTTGCACAATTGTGCCTGTTTTAAGCTGATATGACTCGTAAATATTAGCAAAGCAAGGTGGTAGTGAAGTATTCGGCACAGGGTCATTGTTGAACTGCGACAATACAAACATTTTCAAATCACAGTTTTTCAGGAAAAAGTGTGTAGTTTCACTGAAGATCTAATTTGAATTATTGTGCTAAGTGCCAGATTGTCATAGGGATGAATGAATTATTTGTTTGATTGTACTGGAAGATGATAGTGAAAGAGCATAAATATCATAGGCGGATGCAGGATTTCCGATCGGGGGGATGTTGAGGGAGGGCACTTGGATGGAAGAGGACGCTTTCCGGACCAAGGGAGTGGGCGCCAAAACCTATCGGTGTGTGCCAAAATCCTACCATGGGCCTCCGATCCTTGCATTGGGAGAGGAGAGGGTGGAATGCGATGTTTCAGCGGGGGGGCACTATCGACCTTTCAGGGAGCGCCGGAGGGTCGATCGGGGGGCAAGTGCCCCCACTTGCCTCCTAGATCAGCCTTTGGTAAATACAACCATGCGTTGGGCATGAGTTGCTGCAGCAAGGTGCGCTCTTGATGTCCAGCCGGAGTCAGACCCAGGGGAGGGGGTAAAGGCATCCCTTAAACCTTACTATTTTCACAGATGTCCTTCAACAATATTGTTTTTTACGATTTCTAGCCCTGTTGCCCCCCCCACAATCACTGGCCTGAACCCGGTACTGTGTCCTGCTGGTACGTGCAGCGGCTGTCGGAGGCTCAACGTGCTTACCTGCTTTTTATCGGGAGGAAATGCAAAGCTGATAATTGATCATGGGTGGATCCGTGCGTAGATTGAGCTCTTGGAAGAGACAAAAGGTCTCCAGCAGTAACATCTACAACATTGCAGCAGGCTCCAATCTGCGCCCACCACGTTAGGTTTATTAACACGCGCATTGACGGGGGCGGGTACCCGCCCCTCGGGTTCTTCGGAGAAAGCAGAAAAACGGCGGCGCGTAGCGCCGCCGTACTTGACATACCTTTTCCCTCATCATTTTTACAACTTCTGTGAAAATTTTAAGGTTAGGTCATATCAGGTCAGGTCACCAGTGCAGGTCAAGTGATCCGACCTAAAAAAAAGTTTAAGATAGCATAATTCGGAGCAAAGTGAACTTATCCGATTGAAACTCATATCACATAATGGCCCCAACGAGTTCTCTAAAATGTGCTCCGGTATTTTTGATATCGATGGCCTAAGGTCAGGTACGAGGCATGACCTCTCCATTGGAAATACATGGGAAAAATAGTTTTTACTGAAAAACTCAGTAAAGGATAATGATAGAGCGTTTCTGTTGGCTGCATTAGACTTGCCTTGGCTTTGCCGTTCTAATAATATGCATTTTATATAATTTTACCTTGACCTGACCTCAGGTCAGGTCAAACCCTTGATTTGACCTAACAAGGTCAAATCATATATCATTCGATTTGGCTTGCTGCGAGCATTCATATAAATTACACTGTTTTGCTCTATCTTTACTTGTTCAAATGAAATGGCCGAAAACATTAATTTACATGTTATCCCTATGACGGCATGTTTTGACCTCTCGTGACCTTAAATGTGACCTGGCAAAAAAATGGTTCAAATGTTTTCGATGGAGAAGTAGATGGGCAGCCCAACGCCTTTTACCGTTTTTCACTACCTACTGTGGTTCTCGAGATCTTAGGGGGGCGGGTACCCGCCCCTATGCGAAGGTGCGCCCCCGCCCCGTCAATGCGAAGGTGGCTCAGACCCCCGTCAATGCGCGAGTTAATTGCTCTCCACTCTGCACCCACCACGGTAGGTGTATTAATGACTCTCCACTCTGCGCCTACCACGTTAGGTGTATTTATGGCTCAGTAAGGCCTCGCTTGTTTTGATAAACATGCCATCGTTAACTCTATTTGGAACCTAACTTAAGTTGTATTGCTCAACTGCTTTCTGTGTGGAGTGAGGTTTTTTTTAGATATAGGTAGCCTTTGATGACAATGTGGAGATACGGCGGAATGATGGGGATTATGCCAGTACTTGGTCACGGAGGTCCTGGTAAAATCACGCAACATCTCATTCTAGGCATGAAATTATGTCTAAACCGATGCGTAATTTAACATGGAAATTACCCCCGTGGGGCTGGGTGACTTTATTGCTTGCATCCAGATTGGAGTTGCATGGACTAGCACGGGTTCGATTCCCACGGCGGACCTTCCGCGTCCCATGTGGCCGGTGGAATGATTCCTTAGAAACCCACATCAATGGTACCTTTAATTGGGAAAGTGTGCCTGTGGGTTTCGACTGTATAAATTTGGATGGAAACCAACCCCGTGAGATTAAAAGATAGGCCTTATAACCAGCGAAAACAAGAGAAGGGCCAGTCAATCTTCAACCTGTTGCAGACTTTCTACTCTAGAACCGAAACCCGCTGGACTTGAGCTCATTGTTGCCTTCTGCGCAGGCTGCTTACATGATTTTCCGATATTCTTCCAATTTGGCTGAAGTTGGGAAATGTTTGGATAAAAACGGGGAGAAGGGGACATTCCACCACCCCCCCCGTCGTTCTGACGCGCATGGACTTACATATATTCAGGCTAGGGCTGACTGTTACAAAAGAAAACCTTACAAAATATAACCGTTCGCTGGTCAATGCTGTGGAAGAGCCCCAACTCCTTTCACACATTGTGCAAGTTCTCACCCTCAAGTAGGAATCAGGAGTTGTTTAACCTTAATGAAATCAATAATGTGCCGCCGCTGCTGCGTCGAACCCGAAAATGCCGGCGTCTCCCGCGCTTCGGCCTATCTGTGCTCGGGGGGATATTTTCAGGCCCGCTTCACCTGGCCCTGCTGTGTCGTGCGAGGCCTTCTTCGTGGCCATTTTGTGACATCGTGCTTTTTTGGGCCTCGTTATGACGTATATATATATATATGGATCTAATAAAACGTTCACAACAATGGCATTATTGACATTATGTTATGCAGTGGTCATTTTAGTGATTGCAATTCGCCACACAATGCGACGTTTTTATCCCGCTGCAGCAATCTACGCGTAAACGTAGTTGAAACGCCGACATTCATGCTATTGTGTATCTTTTTCACGTCTTGCCATCAAAGACACGACTTCAGAGAGCGTCGGTCTAGCATCGCAACCTACAAATGATGTTCTGTCTAAAGTATACCACTTCAGAAGGCTTTCACATGTTCGTTCAACCTGTTAGCGTGCGCGCTGGTGGCTTGCGGGCTTGCTAAGTAACCGGTTGTTCGGTCCGGTTTCTTTCAGAAACGGTGTTCGTGGCTTCACGGCTCGTTCTCTTTGATCCAATAGACATTATTCATGGTTATTGAGATGAAGGCCGTTGGTATTGACTACCATCACGCATGGGGGGCCGGGTTAAACGGCTATTGTCGGCATTGACCCATTTTAAACCGATTTTATGATAGACTGACGACGACCAGTTCATTCAGAGTTACCAATGTAAAGACAATAACGCTACCGTATATGGTACTTTTGGAAGCTGATAGCAGCACCATTTCCGCGCGCAGGTAATCAGTGGAGAATTTAAGCTCCTGTCCTATCGATTCCTGATGTCATCGCGTGATATCACTTGACCTCCTGCTTCATTTGTAAGTGCTTAATTAGTCGGCCGAGATAGTAGCATACTTGATTGCAGCAGCAGCAGTGAAGCCATATCACATCCCTCCGCAAACACTGGTCGAGAAGACGGTCACCAGCGGCGCTTTTGAAAGCGACACTTTTCCAAATCGCTTCCTTCTGATCCGTGCGTCTTAAAATCAGCACAGTTCTTTCACAGAATGTCAGAGTGCTTTTGAAACAATTGTTACCGTCTGATTTTTTAACATGTTTTTGCTTTTACTAAAACTCCACTGGAGATGGGTCTGGCACTACCATAACACACATTGGATGGGAGTTGAGGCGTTCCTTGATGTTTACCGAAAACAACGAATAGTTAGGAAAACGTTCACGTGACGTTTTGTTGGGGCTATGGTGATTTCTATTGCAACCATGTTTTTTAACAAATGTCGATATTTTTCAAGGCCAAACGATGTCCCCTTCAATTCTATGCTTGCGACCATATGCCATGCCTTTACGGAAAAAAACTTAATCGACTGGAAATGCATTATGATTGTCAAGGGATTGTCTCTTCCGTTGATTCCTTAAATTTTTGGGCGAAAGATATTCAAGGTCATGATCCATGACGTCACAGTGATAAATTCTTCATAGCGTATACTAGGTATAACTCACATGAGCCGTTGAGCTAAAAATGAAGGCCCAACCTTGACTCATCAACTTTGTTCTTCATCCTTGACTTGTACTTCAGCATGGAGTAAACTTGACTACGATGTTTCAGGGTATACCTACGTCATGTACTGCGTGAGGTCATAACTCGGAAAGTACGAGCGCCAGTGGACCTAAAAAGTACAGTATGACCTTTGACACTTCCATCGACATTTGCCTCGGTTGCAGAACTGGCGTGAGAGCGTAAATGCGGATGGCTCAAAATCCAAGTCTCAGTTGAAAGTCTACAAGCAGAAACGAGAACTTTGAAAACAACTTTGTTCTAAATCCTTTCACCAATTGACGCACTTATTTGTTATGTTCGGCGCTAGCGAGCAGCGGTTTAAAAGCTCCATACGGTTCGCCAGCCACCTCGGCAAAATCGCTTCAAGCGGTCGTGTTTAAGGCGCATGCCTTTGTGTGTGTTTGTTTAGGCTTGCTGTGGTCAGACAGTAAGCAATGACTTGCAAAGTGTTGTTCTTTTACCGGCACTGGCCTCTGGCCCTTGGGCCATGACATGATAAGGATATGTTTTCTACTTTTAAGGGTTTGTTTTTGCTATCTGAGGTGTGCTGGGTAAGCCCCTATATGCCATGAATTAAAAACAGCAGAAATACTCCACACTCAAACAAAAGTTATATCTAGGAAATCCTTATTTTAGCCATCGAATTCCGCAACTTGTAAAACAACAGCAGACACTCTTCAATTTATCCTCCACACTGCTGTGGGCGTGCACATAGAACTTCAACTTACGCTGAGGCTTGCCGTGCTGTAGCAAGCAGCAGGAGCATCAGGAGCAGGAAATCGACTAAAGAACAGATCATCAACTTAGAGTTTGGCGACGCCTGTATAGGTACTCGCAGGTAATGCGAAGACAAAGGAAAACCTATGTCGGAGTGTTCTTTAGGGCGGCCGTCCTCCCTGGTTCGGCGTTTAGGGGGTCGCGCCCCTGCCCCCTCCCGCGCGCTTTCTACGTCTATGCCCGGTGCACCCGACGCAAATCATTGAATGAAAGACAAGTTTATGTCGTCTTAAGCTGCAGCCTGTCCCTCTTAATAGTTTTGCGATAATCTTACGGGAATGTAATAAGATAACGAAGTTAAAGTCTTAAAAAGTTGAAGCGGTGTTAATATTTATTTGTTGAAATGTTGCTAAGAATCTGTAATGTTCTAACAATGATACCAAACATATTTCGGTCACAAATCTAGCAAATTTTTCCTCTAATATCAAAGTAATAGACTATTTATTTTTCATTTGATATAGTCCTCTCTCTTCAAGCATTGATTCATACCCAATGAGTCCTTAAATGACAATTTTTAAGTTCTTGTCTGCACAAAAAGTCAAGATGAGCGAGTTGACTGAGACGTCTGACACGGTTAGCTGGCAGGAAGTCAATATGAAGTCTAATCCTCGACTTCTTTGGGTCCGTTCGTGGCACACGACATTCTAGAACCCAACTAACTGAAGATACGAGCCGGTGCGACTGAACCAGGAACCCTCCCGGATTTCCATTTAACGTAGCTATCAAACAGTGTCAGAGAGGACTTCTTGACCTCCAGAAAAGGCCAGCAATCACTGTCAAGATTGGTGTCTTTGAAACGTTGAGGTTCTGTGGGATCACAGCCGGCTGTGCCAAGCTCGAGGCAACAGCTGCTCTGGCTCTATCCCTGGTGCCGGCCGCACGAATGCAGACGCGCTAATCTGCCGTTCGCCACCGACGCGGAGCAAGTGGTCGTGTCTGACCACAGCTCACTTCAAAGTAGCGACACGCTGCATGGGGAAGGAGAAAAGGTTGAGATGAACGGATTTTCATCTTCTTTTGGAGGGGCAAAACGGTACATACTTACCAGGTTGCCAAGTTCGTGAAAGATGCGTCCATCCATTTGTGAGTGGTATTAATGTTTTAAAAACCATATGTCTTGCCGCCGGCAAACACGTGAGGGGGTGAGTCAGTCTTCAACCTGCTGGTGGCATAAAGCTTTCACGTCTAGAACCAAAAACCCATTGGATTTGGGGTGATTGCTGCCTTCGTATTAAAGGTTACGAAAGTTACCGATTTCTTCCCAATTTTGCCAAAATGGTGAATTTTTCATGAAAATTGGGGACTGAGGCCCTCGCCCCCGCCCTCCCCCTCCCCTATTCTGATCCTTATGTTAAAGGGAAGGTGGCACCTTCATAACGTGATTTAACTGAGATAGCCAAGTTGAAAAGCAAGTCGGAAAACCCGGTATTCAATATATCATTTGTCTTGAAACTCGAGATTTCCGTAGAAAAAAGCTAAAACCTACCTGCAATGTACCCCTCCTGTACCCTTAGCAGCAGGCCACAGTTTTCATGGCTGTTGGTGTGACGACATATGCTGACGTCACGATGAGCATCAGCCAATCGAAACCCTTGAAGCGTTTCAAGTATGGTAGTGGTTGCCAGATCATGACATCATCCACAGGCTTATCTTTATTTCTTTTGTAGAGGAGTATTTTGAAAATCAAAATATTGAGCTTATTGTACATTTTTCAGAAAAAATCATGAGTTGTTTCATTATTTTCGGCTAAAAGTACGCCTAATTACACTAAATTCCAGGATTCGACCAAGGTGCCACATTCCCTTTAAGCACCCTCTTTGGCGGTAGGGAAAATTTCCCCACAAGAGCCTTGGAAATGTGTATGTCGGTAACATACCATATAATGGGAGTGATATTTTAAGACGACCACAGGAAGGTCAAGGTCATGTCAGCTTTCCTAGGTCATAAACACAGCGCTCCGTTCAGATGATGCCACAGTATGACTCAATGGTGTTTTGCCGCCAAAGTTTAGGTTCCTCTAAGTTAATTTCAAAGCAAGGTCGAATCCTCATTTACTGCCCAACAGCTTCTGGAGTGTTACTTGTCGTGTGCACTATGCGGAATGTATCATATTAAGACATCATAGGTCAATAACTTTGAATGATATTGAATCCAGCATTTCAGAGAACATTGTATTTTTAAATTCTTAATGTCTACAAATGATGCCTAATTCTCACACCATGATCTTAGTCCGCATTTAGTGTATGTGGTCTTTTTGTACAACCACAGAATTTTTAAAAAAGGTCCTCAGCACGACCCAGATTGGACTTCTACGACCTGGTTTAACCCTGAAAACATTGAACTAGGACAATGAAACCTTACTATGATGCAGGCCACCATGTCCCTCGCAAACTAGCGAACGTGCGCTTTCCTAGCCGTCTTGATTTTTTAGATCTCGAGGGGAGTGTTTTAGAACCCCGGCCCTCCACTGCGCGTTGACTCCACTGCGCGCTGCGCCAGACCCTCTCCAATATGCCTGTTTAAGCGGATGTAGATAACGGCGAACACCGGAACAATCACGGCTTCAAGTGGAGGGTGGATCCCCTGTCGCAGCATTTGTATCATAACGGTCATTGGTGCGTCCAATAACTCTGGATACGATTATCTTCGCCCTGGCCTCGTGTCGAACAAAAAGCTGTATCTGCTGACGCTATCGGAGTCGTATCTAATCGGCGGCCACGACTGAACGTGGGCATCGCGACAGTCCTATCTGTCCGAGCTCGCCAGCCAAAAGACCAGGACAGGCAACGCCCTTGAACCCAGGCCTGGCAGTCTGGTGGCGGAAGTGCCACGAAACAGTAAAGAAAACACACACGGCTCTGGTCTCTGTCGTTCTCCAGACAAACAAGGAATATGGACGTGAACTCCGTGACTGTAAATTGTGGAAGTTGTCGAAATATGCCCAGCAGTTTCAAAGACATTTCCTTTGTTTGATCTTTTGTGCGTTGCTGGATATCAGGGTGCCTGACTGGATATTTCTCTCATTTGCAATGTCTTGTTATGCGTCTATAAAATGAAAGCGAAATTAGAGATGAATTGAGAAACTTTATTTTGGAATGGCAAGAGAAATAGTTTCGAGTCGTTTGTACATTTTGATTGCGTTATCGTTTGCACATATGCCATATTTGTGTGTTGGCTGATGGTGGAGATCCCTGGTTGTTCTTTTCGCAACTGGTAACAGGATTATATTTATGTATATTTGCTAGGCCACATGGCCACTATTCATTCAAACGTTTTTTTGGAAGGTAAAAAGGGGATACAAATCTACCCTATATCCAGATTTTACCTAAACAACATAAAAAATGCAGAAAACAGACAGGTTATTGGCGGCTGTGGTTGTTCAGTGTGGATCTTCGATATTTATTTTGCTCAAATAGGTAATTTTTATGTAATGTATATTATAATATACGGTATACTAATGCATACACATATATACATATATGCATATATATATATATATATATATATATATATATATATATATATATATACGAGGGAGCCCCTCGTATATATATCTCCCCACGAGGAAGCCCCTAAGGATCACCTACAACAAGAACACAACACAACACTCACAAGACAAATGCTTACTGATAACACACATATAATACATTCCAGCACTGACCACAACAATATAGAAATCATTGAAGCAATATACATCAACCAACTCGCACTGCAGATAAACACAAAAAAAACGTTAGACTCGCCAAGTTGTCACTATGGGGGATGGGTTAAATAATAGAAAAAACGAATATGTGTGATATATGTAATGTATAACATACCATGTGTTGACAATGAGAATGTTTCTTTATTGTATTGTAATGCCTTGTGACTAACTATGTATTAATGTAGTGTGACTATGAAACTGACAAGATGATATAAGAATTGTAGTTTTGTACTCATGAGATAATTTCATAGCAAGTAGCCTGCAAAAATGTAATGATATTTCTTTACATGGAACCTGCTGGTGGCAGGTTCCATGTAAAGAAATATCCTTTCCTAAATTTAATATATATAGCTCACGTTTCCTAAATATAATTCCATGTATATTTAGGAAACGTGAGCCGCTCTGTCTCTTATCTTGAAAAGGAATGTCCAATACATTCGAAAGCTTGAACTTATATTTGTAATATTTTTAATGAATTTTACTGATTTGACCAAAGATATTTCAATTGCAACCAAACAAACCATCAATAATATAATTAAACAACAAAATAAATTATCCAAGTGCGAATCAGCAATACTATTCAATAGTCGCTGCATCGAAGAGGATATATTGCCCAACTACTCAAATATATATATGTATATATATATATATATATATATATATATATTCGTTGAATATGACGGCGAAATGGGCCTTTGTTACTTTTCGGCTAAGTGATTCTATGGTCCTGATAAGCTTCTTGTTCTCGCGATTGAATTCTTTTAAAATAACACCAAACGACTCTGAGCTTTGCAACGTTTCGATATTTCTAATATCATCCTCTGGCATAATTAAACATATTAAATACACAGCAAAATCGATCTAGTGTTCGTAAATATTCGCGTCGGACTCCATACCTTCTAAAATGAGCGAACATTATTTCATAGCATAGGCAAGTAAAAAAAAATCACAAGAGATGCATTATTCGTGCGGGCACTTCGTTTTCAAAGTTTGCACGTTACCAATATCCTTAAAATCTAAGACATGATCAATCATAAACACACACGGATACACAATGATATTTGAATTGCGTTAAACTAACATATTTTAATACGGGTTCGCACTTTAATAGCTAGATGTTCTGGGTTTTAGCTATGTAATCTCAGCGGGACGCTTTCATACAAGGCTAGTTTAGCCACCAGATTCATCTGTTTGTTGATGGTCGGGTTCATTTCACGGATGTAGACCGCTTCCAGGGCTTGCAGTTTTCTTTAGTCGTGGCAGCGCGTCAGTATGGTGGTGTTCTCCACAATATCAAATATAAATATTGTTATCACAATATATAAATACGACGCGAATATTTACGAACACTAGATCGATTTTGCTGTGTATTTAATATGTTTAATTATGCCAGAGGATGATATTAGAAATATCGAAACGTTGCAAAGCCCAGAGTCGTTTGGTGTTATTTTAAAAGAATTCAATCGCGAGAACAAGAAGCTTATCAGGACCATAGAATCACTTAGCCGAAAAGTAACAAAGGCCCATTTCGCCGTCATATTCAACGAATATTGCATCAAAGAAAACCTGCTCCCGAAGTACTCAAATACATATATATATATATATATATATATATATATATATATATATATATATATATACATTTCTTGATGAAATTTATTATGATAAAAATAAATGGCAATTATTGGCACTTAGTTTTAATGTTTCCTCTCTTGTGTTTTTCATTCTAGCTAATAAATTGTCTGTGCACTTACTGTATTGGCTAAAAAAGACTGATCCGACCACAGATTAGGCAAGGATCACAGTTTTACCCTCTTAGATATCTCACGTCGTCACGATGAAAGAAATGTGTCGGTGGTAAACTGAACGTGTTATATTCATTGATAAAGTGAGAGCTTATTGTCTACAATTAAATGCCTTAAGTGCCTTCATATGAGCCATAAAAATCGGGGGCCGATAGTTTCAGCTTTATATTTGGAAATGAGCCAAGAGCGTCATTGGAAACTTGAAGTCTGCCTGAACCGCATGCCTGAAAAGGGGCCGTTGCGAAACCTCACACAAACTTGAAATGAGTTCACGGACCATTCCGATACTAAACATCCCAGATAGTAGAGTGAGCCGTTTAATACCTCTTGACACAAAATCAGTCAAGAGGTTATCAACGGGCATCTGAGTAATTCAGCGGTTGTACATGTTTAGCGAAGTAACTCAGAGGTTATACACAGTTTGCTGAGTAAATAAGGTTACTCAGTTTAAGTTTTCAGAAACAGTGCAAGCTTAATCATTTGTGGAAGGGAGATCACTGGACCAAAGCTCGCCCCATGACATGAACTCACGTGGACTTAAAAGCCGAGGAAGATATGCCAAAACGGTGGAGGTGCTGATATTGATAGCAGCTATACAGCGATGGTGCACGATGCCATTCGCTGGTCATCTGATTTTTATGCGGGTCATGTTAATCCAAAGGGATATAATGTTACCACGAAGGTTGAATCAGAATATATATCCGCTAAACTGGACTTCAGCCCGGTCAGGTGGACGTAAAACATTCCTCACTCCACCTCACTTCTTTCCAACTCCGATGTTTACACTGCTGAAGGCAATATATGAAATTAGTCGCTGTTGCGTTCCAATAAGTGCAAGTTTGGTCGATGTAAAAACCAGAAGCTCCGCTGTTTCAATGAAGGGTGACACTCAGAATTCAGAATTCACATATTACCAATGCTTTGGCTTCTCTGCCAATTCCATTCGCCTTGAGCGAACCGTCGCTCACCAGTCGCGTGGTAAGAGTTGGCTTCCCATCCTTGCCAGAGCTTCCATCCGTGAGACAGCTGATCGCCTCCGGGGCACGGTGTCGAGTGACCTTTAGGCGTTGTCGTGGAGCCAGTGCCACGTGCCGGCTCCGGCTGTGTGTGAAGTGGCTTCGGACCGGACTCGGACGTGTTTATCAGATGAGTTCCAGAGAACCGTTTTATGGCATGGGTGGAGTCAAAATCATCTTGCTTTGGCGTGTGTCGGCACTGAATGTAGATGCAATGTGTTACTTGTTAATTATGTCCAGTAGGGCTGCCGAGAAAAACGTTTTTTTAATTTTTAGTTTTTTGGCTTATACTTCATGCGAATCTAAGCAAAAATTTGTAGGCCACTGTTCTTTATGTTTGCCCATTTCCTTTCATGGCCCAGTAGATAGGTGTAAACTCAATAAAGGAGAAATTCGTTTGTTCGCTAATATAAATTTAAAGACAAAGCTTAAGCATGCCAGGTGTCAATTTTCTCAACGTGACTCAAGTAAAATTTTAAATTCACCTTTAAAATTGACTCATACCCCGGGGAAAATTGTGTACTGCCATTTACGTGAGTGGCATTGAAGATGGAAACCAGAAATGATATATGTAGATAGTGCTTGTATAAAAAATGATGCTCAGTGTTCCGTGTTTCTCAGTTGTATGCCCCACCTGACTTTTCCGAATAACCACGGCATTTCCCAATAGGTCTCCCGCACGGCTGAGATTTGATGTTTACAACTTGGTGTGGCCTTGAAGATATTGACGTAGGGCAGTTTAAATCAGCCATAGTGTAGATCACAATGGTTTCCAAACGCCCCCAAACGAGCGTTCTTCTAACCATCCTGTTTTTTTTTAGATCCCAGGGTAGTTCTTAGGATACCCTCCACTGCACGTTTAGGCCAGACCCCTCTCCACTGCGCGAGTTAGTAATTTGACGTCAACTAGCAACCTGTTGGCTTGGATTGTGCAGGGCACATTACACCTTGTTGAGCAGATCCGCTGGGATTTGAAACCTTGGCTCTTCACTAAGCAGGCGGGCGCTCAGAACCACACAGCCTGTGCATGGCGCAGTTTCTTTTTGGTTTAGCGTTGCCAAAATTACAAAAAGAGCAGTTAACCCTCCCCGAGGTCTTGTTCAACCTAGACAATATTTCTGCCGACACCAAACTCCAAAGAGTGATGCGTTTTCACAGAGTTGTTCATCATTGGTCCGACCTTTTTTGCTTCTTGGGGAGGGGAAATGTTTACCGATATATTGATCACCTATATATTTATATAGGTTGTATATATTATGCTCTAATATTCATTGATGTACCTATATGGGGAAATATTAATTGCGCTTATGTGAATATTTGTCATTGAATGGCATAACACAACTTATCCGTCATTTAACCAGATCACAGGACTGGTTTAGGAGCGAGCCTGTAAGATCTTCACTTTCACATTTGACAATCAATATCGACTTTAGTGTAGAAAGATGCAGTGCTTGGAAGATTGGAAATATTTTCAGATCATGCAACCTTTTTCTTGTTCCTCTTTTTTAAATAAGAATGCTCGAATGTTAGCTTCACAGTTTGATGTGTTTTCCGACATTAAAGGCTGCGTATGCACTTTTTCTCTAAACGCAACAATGCTATTTTTACCGGTAAAATGGTCATTTTCATGGTAACTCAGTGCTGCTATTGTCAGCATCCCCTGGGTGCAAAACTTCTCATAAAGGTCTGTAACCTGGGCAGAGTAGCTGAACCAAACACTCCAAACACGCTCTCAGTCGTCGCTGCTCATCGCAGCCAGGCGTGATTCCCCTCCTGGGGCGTGGCAGTGAGCTGTGACGCCTTTGACCAGCTCTCGGCGCATTGGGCTAGTGTGGTGACGTCAGAGCGTTTCTGCGACTACACTGGAAGCAAGAGCGACACGACTCTCGCAATCTACATAATCTATGCATGTTGGCCCAAGAACTTACGGTCGGCGTCACACTGTTCGGCTCAAACTTATCTAACCAAATTCGGTTTCACGTCGTATTTGCCGTGCGCTGCAGCTCGCATCAGCCGATGCCGGATTTACGACGGCCGCCACTGCCAATGAAACTCGTTCCTTTTTCGATGCCGTGTCTGCTGGTTGGTTGCAAGAGTAATAGGATTGCCCTGTCTTCTCAACAGGATACAAATTACAGATTCGTGGTATTGATTCTGAACTGGGGGGCGGGAGCTGGTGCAGCCGAGGGCAGATTATCCTTCCTGCATGTCGTTCAACATCAGCGGTAGAGGTACGCCTTCACTAGCCAGCTCTGTGGCTGACGCAGGAAATAGGCCTCCAGCGATGTCACAGACGCTTACAGGCCTGTTAGATTAGCCGTCTAGACTGATTGTAAATCTTCTGCATGTTCTAGCGCAATCCCTCTCGAAACATACCGACTGAATCCGACCTTGAGCCTGCCACCGCGTTTGGGCTCTAAATGCTATTTCACCGCCGTCACGCCCATGTGCTGGATTGATAGCCACCTCGAAAGTGTCGCTGGTCGGCTAGAAATCACCCCAAGGGCGGCGGCAGCGGTGGGACCGATAGCCACGGCCAACTGCCGACCTCCTGGAGACACTCTGGTGTCCCCGACATTTGTTCTTTCGATGGATCAAAAGCGTGGAAGAAACCAGCTCGTAATGCTGTGTTAACGTCAAAGTTGGAACACAATTTGGGAGCCATTCATTTTTTCCGTTGCTATCGTGCTTTGATATTAGTTGTTACGCTTTGATATTAGACTGTTATGATTTGATTATAATTTGTGTGGTTTAAAGACAAACCAACTGCTTAGGTCATATGGTGTCGGATGGGAGGGAAAAAGCTCGGCTTATGCTAGTAGGGGAGACCAGGGCTGGTTGCATCACGGGTTGAATGCATCAGGGGCTGTAACTAGAAAACTATTCACTAGATAACAGTTAAAGCGGGCCCACTAGAACCGCGCATGCGCAACGTTTTTTTGGTGAAGAAACCAGCGAAGGCGGTCGGCCGATTCCAGGTGAGGAAGCAAAAACTCATTTTTTAGGGTGAAAGTATTTTTTTAGTCTGTTAGATTAAGTTTTAAATGAAATACAAGATAACATGCACGCTGGCCATAAGTCTGGCAGGTTAAAACGTGTTTCTCCAGTCTTCAATTGAGGCAAAGACTTTTGGCGGGACCTCTTGGCTTGTGCAATATTTGGCGCCATGATTGATTCAGGGCAGGGACGGGGCAAGACGAATCATTTTTCGCGGGGCAGGTTGAAACATTGATTCAACCTTCCCCGGTGCTTATTTTTTATGGGCGAATTGAATAGTCATAAGGATGTATTATTACCATCGTTATTGGCATGGGCGTCGAAAGTGGGGGAGGAGGGTGTCACCCAAATTTGCAAATGAGGGAACGGGCGTCCCCCAATTTTAACTTGAAATAGGCGCCTACTTTTACACTTTTTCACCATATTGAAATCGCCTCCTACCCCCTCCCCTCCCCCTGCCCCCGTCATCGCCAGATTAGGGTCTGTCACCTCCTACAAAAAATTTCGTGGTGACGCCCCTGATTATTGGCAGGGGGAATGAGAACGAATAATTAAAAACTGTGGCTGAGAATACCTGAATGTTCTGTATTACAAACCGGACTGGAACGGGTCTGGCACGAACACGCACTGGAGGGAGACCGGTGGCCCCTACGATCTCAAAAAGAAAAGCCTTGACCCATGACCTTTGACATTGCCATGTGACCACGCCATGGGCCATGTGGCGCACGAGGCCTGCAGTGGAACAAGCAGGTTCTATATCTGTCACCACTGTAACTCTAACTCTGAGTAGGCAAGCTCGGAAGGGTATCCGATGAGCTGAATGGGAAACGTGTCTACCAATGAAGCGAATCTGACGTTGTTTTGTGTTTCTGTGCACTAATTCCTCACGATGCAAGCTGCCCCGGGGACTGATGCAACTTACCCCGGCATCGGGGTAGTTTGCATCAAGTGCAGAGCTTATTTCAAAAGTTTATTGTGGTAAAGTATATTTGTGGGGGAAAACATTAACCGTCGTTTGGTGGGGAAATAAATATATTTTGAATGGCGGTATCCAATTTTCGATAGATCTTGTGGATTATTAGCTACGGAGGGAAAAGTGAAAAATGATTCAACCAGCCCCGGTCTCCCCTGTAGGACGTCAAATCCTGCTTCTGGGTGGACTCGAACCTGTGACAATATGCGCGCATACAAAATTCCTTGGGGTGAGCCGAGCGCGCACAACCCGACTGCGTTGCCCATAACCATGGACTGTGATCACTGTGAGCTGATGTCGGTCCAGGGCCAACATCGCAGCTATCGACAATCGTCTGCCGACATGATGTACCTGAAACAAGATGGGCTCGATTGCCCGTCGATGCAACTTTCGACATGTGGTCGAACGGCCGGTGTGGAAGGACGTCTGCCCGCGCTGTGTTGGATACATGCTGTCCCCTCCCAGGATGGTTTTACGAAGCTTCAGCATATCCTGACAGGCGATATGACCAATTATAGCCATCAATTATTGTCTGCAGAACAGCATACAATTTTCGAAAGGTGTCGAGCGGTGAAACAGCAACGTCTATGAGTTCGACAGTCCATTTCTCTTGTTTTGTTGCGATATATGGGAACAGGCTGTCCGGCAGGGTGTAATAAAGCCTACAGAGGCCATTAGCGTGATGGGAGTAGTCAGCCTGCTGAGCTGCCGGCGTATCGGCGCCGCGTCAGTATGGATCGTCGCTGGTGGCGTCCCTGAGCGGTGGCGCTGGTCGCCGCTCGGCTAATCCCCACATTCCGGGGCCCTGCAACCTGCGGCCGCCGCCGCTGATGTGCATAGATCCGAGGTGAAATATCCGGCTGTCTGTGATCGCTTCTCTAACGGAAACCCGCCCATCGGCTCTGGAGGCCGTGCCAATAACGCCGCCGTTCCCGGCGAAAGGCCGCTCATTGACGTACAAACGACGCCCTTCGCCAGCGGTTGCGATCCCCCCTCACCTCTAATGACAGCTGTTAGAGTTTACCTCTGTAATTACTGGACACTGGAGAGCCCTTTAAGCAACATGCGACTGCTAATAGTTTACTTGCTCTGAGAGTTCTGGAGACCGAGTAAGATCACGCGCTGTTCGGCGGATGCATTTTCAAGCGTTGGATCTGATTTGGGTTGGTGATATGTTGCTCCCGATTATGATATCGTTGCATGTATTTAGAGCCCTGGTTTGATGTAGACAGTGGCGGATCTAGCCGATCAGGTTGGGAGGGGCGAACCAAAGTCGAAAAACGGCACGCGGTGAAAAATATGCTACAATAATATGACTTGACGGTAGAATTTGAGAATAATATCACTTGATGGTAGAATTTGGGATATTCGAGGCGAAAAGCAAAAAATAAACCTCACGGGGTTGAAAGTATGGGCTCAAGATACTTTGTTCCTGTCCAAGACCCAATATTTACACCGAGGTTAACTGGTTCTGATTGAAGTTCATAATTGAAGCGCCAAAATCTTGCTTATAAACTAAAAAGGTTTCGGGGCATAAAGGTTGTCGACCGCTTTGGGGGTGCAAAAACATAGTTTTTCCCCGAGCTTTTCCATTTGGGGGGAGGGGGGCAAATGCCTTCCCCCTTGGATACGCCACTGGATGTAGACGTATGTTTATTGTGTAACGAGTTTTCATGCATTTTGCTGTGCAGAATTTCAGGGTTGTTATTTAGTTAAAGTTGTCAAGATACACATACGACTTTTTCAGGTATTGCTTACTTCAGTTGTGCTATAAACATGTTACGGTTTTGCACAGGTCATAGACATTTACTAAGGAATATTGCAGTGTTTTAGGGCAATATGATATCAATTTTAAAGTGACGTATCAGAACATGATTTCATCAGCTCGTTTGAGACCACCTGTATGACACTATGCGCCCTCCAAGCCTGTTTCCAACCAAAAGCACGTACTAGTGACTTCCAAATCCTGGAGTTGCGACCATACGTAGTTGCTATGCGAAGAGTGTCTGTTCGGCACTGAAGGATTTGGTGTGTTTGGAAACTGAGGGGTGACATTGTATGTGATGCGAATGTGAATGTTTCACAAGCCTGGAATTCAGTGTGCATGCTTCCGAAGACCTCGCTGTGAGGGGAAAAGTACATGGGTTTATGTGCTTGCGATGAGAGAGGGAAGTGGTCACAGTCGCTCAAGGGGGGGGGTATATTCGCAAAAAAGGTAGTCGCGGGCGAGGACAGCTGCCACTAGGATCTTAAGCAGGGTTCTGCCCAGACACGCTGGTGCGCTTATCGCTCTGCAAATATTTTCAGGGTATTTATAGTTTTTCCCCCACCCAAACGGTCTTGGGTCCCTACAGCCTTGCGCAGGGGCGGAGCCAGGATTTCGCTCAGGGGGCAGTGCCCCGAAAAGGGCCACTGCGACAGCGCCAAAAGGGCTCTGATGGGTAAAAAGGGCCCTGATTGTTACAGAATCGTGTCCTCAGCGGGGGGGCGGTTGCCCCTGCCCCCCTTGGCTACGCCCCTGGCCTTGCGCATATTCAATAGCTTGAACGCCTGCTGAAAAAATGTGTGGTGAGGGGGACAGGAGTGATTAGTGGAACTTTAAGTCCTTGATGACTTAAGACGTAAGTCCTTGATGAAACAATCCACTATAAAATCAGAAACTCATCGAGTTTGAAAGGAGGGGTGTATCCCACGTTCCCTGATGTTCGACGTCTAAGTAAATGCACCGGCTTAAAAATATCAAATTTGCAGACAGATATCTATCTAAACTGTTTATATATACATATACCACATATGTGCAATACATGTTTTTTAGCCCATACTAAGGGAGCGCAGTGTATAGTGGTTAGCATGCTCGTTTATTACGCGGCTTACGCGGGATTTAAGGCCCAGAGAGTTCCCTGAACAAGTCGTAATCTGGCTCTCGAGATACTCTTTCAACAGGAAAGAGTTGACGATGCCATATGACCGTGGCAGTTGTTGCGTCGTCAAGCCCCAAAAATTACCAGCCAGTATTGAAATCGATGTTGGCCCTCCAGAATGAGCGTGGTTAGAATACCCCTGTCTCTGCGTCGCTGAAGGGTTGGCTCCAGTGACACATACAAGGGGGATAAAGGCCCCCCCATATCAAAGTGCCTGTAGTAAATGCCTAGCTGGAGGCTGAACCGAGGCAATGACGAGGGAGGCTCGAGCCCCCCCTAGCCCCCCCTCGAAATGAAGTCTTGGATCCGCCACTGCCTGGCTCTCTTTTGGGATGTCTCAGTTTTGCGATATGATATAGGTGAATTTATATTTGGGGGGCAGAATTGTAAAGCGAAGTTACTGAAAGGTTTTAAGTACCGGTTTAGAAAGTGTTTCAATACACTGGTCACTGCCGGGTGGCATCATTAATACAAGCAGCAAGGGTGTAACAGAGCCTGCTGAGAGGTGTGGGGGTCCAGGAACACTGCAAACACATTCAGCCATCTTTATACATGCCTCTCACGTCTCCTTAGCTGTTGCTAAGTGGTAAGTGAAACTCGGCGAAATTGCAATGTCGCTATATGAGACGGCGCATACCGTCGCATAAAGGTAATCCGTACTGGAATGCTTAGAAACAGCCGAAACGACTATACCTTTTATCGTGCCGACTTTCATGGAGGTATTCAAGGCAGGGAGCCAATGTGCCATTAGAGTCGACCCCGAGATGAAATGGCACGGCAGCGGCGCAGGTGGTGTGCTTTATTCTTAGGAGCCGTGCAGCGGGAATGTGTCGACCTCTGCCACTTTAAATGATTCGTGCTGACTGGCAACGGCTAAATTGCCAGGGCTTGGGAGACTGCCTTTCCGCAGAAAACGACTATGTGGACCGGTTAAATTGCTACGGTTGTGAGATTGCCTTTCCTTGGAAAAGGGGTCTGTACAAAAATTTTTAAAACAGTTTTTTTCTAATGAAAGTTTTGCTTATTTTTAAGGTTTAAAAGTGTTCATACAAATGAAGAAGCTTAAATGACTACGCACTGGATGCAACAAAATATTAAATCATCCTCGTATTTTCTGTCGAAGCCGGACTGGAACACGGTATCCGCTGCCATACGGTGAGCGCGGGGATCATATGAGGCCTGTTGACTCCCAGCTCGGTCTGGGAGGACACTCTCATCTGGTCACGTGCGCGTGCTCCGGCGCGATGCGGCGGTCCCTCGGGGCGGAGGGCTGCGGTGTGTGCTCCGGCCGCACGTGAGAGAGCCGGCTGTTATGCCAGCTCTCCACGTGCCGTGACCTCCCGGAGAACTGTTCCCTCGCCGACGCCTGCCGGCAGCCTCACTGAAACTCTGTCAGCCTCCTGCCGCGCAGCTCAGTCCTCTCTCCTCACTCGTGAATCAAAGGCCAATTTCGGCTCCCTGGCGGCTGGGATGATACGATGGTCTTGAGCCACCCAATGGGTAGTCAGTAGACATTGACTGTGCTGTGGTGCTGACATTCATCAGATGCTGGTTACTCGACATCAGCATGTCAAACACTGATCTAGGTGAATGCCTAGGTTTCAGAGTGACCGTGTTTGATATTCTGACGAACGTGGTAGACATGCTTACTTAAGTCTGTGTTGTGTAACCCAGGCGGTAGCCGCCGGCGAGAGGGTCCCGAACAACTGCACTGCCATTGTTCTTACTGGGCAGAACAATGACAACTATGTTTAGCACTTGTTTTAACATTCTTACTGCGCAGAATAATGACAAATTTTTGTAGCATTTTTAACATCTAACTATATCTTTTAGAATACATGAAATTTTAGCGAGATCCAACCAAATATAAACTTTGTACTTTTAAACGAGTAACATGCCTGTGGGGGCGAAAAGTGAGCTAAACCTGATCTGACATAAAACTAAAACCTGACATAAAAAATTAGAATTGAAACATTGTGGAGAAAGATTTTACGCGGTGGGCCCCAAAAATATGGAATTTTCCGTTTCTGTATGCCATTTTATATATTAACCCGCGCCCTGGTGGACTTCCGAGCCACCTTCGCCCTCGTGGGGGTGTCTGAACACCCCCTCGAACTCGGTTCCAATGTGGGATAGCGAAAAAATGCGAACGGTGGTGGATAACTCACACCAATTCATGGAGAAACTATTTTGCCACTTTTTGGGTCAGGTCAATATTCAGGTCATGACAGGTCAAAGAAAGTGGTTTGAGTATGGTTTTCTGGCTCCTCTAGCGTCTGACGGAGTTTAGTTAGAATCCTCTTTTAGGCACCATTCGCTTCCTCTTGTCACGGCAAATCGAATGATGTATAATATGACCATACTATGCCAAAACACAACTGACCTGACCTCAGGTCAGGTCAAGGTTACTTTTAACCTAGCATTGTCATTATGCATATGAATTGACTTACAATAGCAATATGAACGTAATGGTATCAAAATAAAAGCTGTATCTAATGTCATGCAAAGTTATTGACCTAAGCCTGAAAACTGCTTAAATAGCCCCAGATGACGTCTCAGAGGTCACGGGTCAAGAATTGTAACATTAATCTGGAAAGAAGCCCAGGATACTACGATTTGGAGAATTTGAAGGTGTTATCAGTTGTATCCGCACAAATGCAGCCCAATTTGTTTTTCCTATGTATTTTCAATGGAGAGGTCATGGTCCGTACTTGACCTTAGGTCATCGATATGAAGAATCCCATAATATATGTTGTAGGACTTGGTGGGCCCATTATGTGCCATTATGCCCATTAAGTTTCAATCCCATAGATTCACACATTTCTTATTTATGCCACCTTAAACATTTTTTGAGGTGAGGTCACTTGACCTGCACTGGTGACCTGACCTGAGATGACCCAACCTAATTATTTTGAGGGAAGTTGCGGAATTGATCAAGGATAAGGTGTGCCCAGTACAGCGGTGCTTCGCACCGCTGCTTTTTCGTGCCGCCGGAAAACCCGAGGGGGTGTTCCAGGTGCGGACACAGACCCGAATTTTGGGGGGTAAACCCACGTCTGCCTCTTCACGGGGGGGGTGGTGGGGGGGGTTGGGACGTGCGTTTCGGGTGCTCAGCAGACCTATTATAAGCGATCTCTCCAAGTACATGATCGCTCTCCTGGGGGTGGTGGGAGTGAAGATTTAATCACTCAATAAACCTAGTTTAAAAACCTTTTTCCAATTTTTTTCGGCCTTGGGGCAAAATATAGTTTTCCCCTTACCAGCGCTTTGGGGGTGGGGGTACATGGCCGGAATGCCCCCCCCCTCCTGTGTCCGCCAATGGGGTGTTCAAACACCCCCCACCGTGGCGAGGGTTAAAGCCGTTTTGCACGTTTAAAAAGCTATATTTGTTATGAAGTCTGTACATAGCTCATAGTTTAGGAGCTAATTTGTACACTGGTTATACTAAGCCATGATTTTGAAGCTCACGTTGTGGGCTTTTTATACATTAATTTTCTAAGCAGCATTGCTTGTATTAACACGCGCATTGACGGGGGCGGGTACCCGCCCCCTCGGGTTTTTCGGAGATAGGAGAAAAACGGCGGCGCGTAGCGCCGTCGTACTTGGCATACATTTTCCCTCATCATTTTTACAACTTCTGTAAAAATTTTAAGGTTAGGTCATCTCAGGTCAGGTCACCAGTACAGGTCAAGTGACCCGACCTCAAAAAAAGTTTAAGTAGCATACGTCGGAGAAGGGTGAACTTATCCGATTGAAACTCATATCACATAATGGCCCTACCGAGATCTCTAAAATATGTTCCGGTATTTTTGATATCGATGACCTAAGGTCAGGTACGAGGCATGACCTCTCCGTTGGAAATACATGGGAAAAATGGTTCTTACTGAATAACTCAGTAACGGATGGTGATAGAGCATTTATTTTAGCTGCATTAGACTCACTTGGGCTTTGCGGTTCTAATGATATGCATTTTATATAATTTGACCCTGACCTGACCTCAGGTCAGGTCAAACCCTTGATTTGACCTAGCAAGGTCAAATTATATATCATTCGATTTGGCTTGCTGAGAGGATTCATATGGTTCAAGTCGTTTTGCTCTATCTTTACTTGTTCAGATGTAATGGCCAAAAAACCTTAATTTACATGTTATCCCTATGACGGGCATGTTTTGACCTCTCGTGACCTTAAATGTGACCTGACAAAAAATGGTTCAAATGTTCTCGATGGAGAAGTGGATGGGCAGCCCAACGCCGTTTACCGTTTTTCGCTACCTACCGTGGTTCTCTAGATCTTAGGAGGGGCGGGTACCCGCCCCCCGTCAATGCGAAGGTGGCTAAGACCCCCGTCAATGCGCGTGTTAAGGTCTGAATTGGAAAAAGGCATAAATACTAGGATGACGTTGTTCGGGTGTCTCAATATTTTTGCTTACGTTTCTTAGTTATCGTTCGTAATGACTTGTAAATTAAAAAAGTCCCCAGCGGCTGTGATAAATCTGTTGAGCTAATTTCGTTTTTATCACCTGCCATTTTAGATTTAGTGCCAAAAAGTAAAGAATCGAGGCTCGTGTCAGCCTTACCTGCATGTCACAGCTTCAAGTGCTGGCCTCTTATTCTCATCTTGTAGGTGGTGCATGACTGCAGATTTGGCTCGATGATACCCATGGTAGCGCAACAATATTTTCGGAGATATACATCCCAGCCAGATTGGCTTCAGAAGATTCCTTATGTTTTTGTTTTTCGTAAAGAAATGTTATGGAGGAGAAGCACTAAAAGAATGGCGGTTTTTAGAATGTGTTATTTGACTCTGCACCCTGCCTGACGAAGTTGTTCGTGTCCCTACGACCAATAGTTTTGCTGCAATGCGAAACAAAAATTATGACGATATCTCCTTTTCCGGAAAACCGGTTTTAAATAGTGTTAAAAGCGCGTGCCCACGTAATTATGTATCCACAGTATCTAGCTAAAACGCATACGAACACTTCTGTGCATAATTCACGTCACATTATCTACTTGGGATATCGTGACACATCTTTGAATTATCCTGCAGATTTAATTTTTCAATATTAAGGATGCTTGCACGTGCCCAAACCCATACGTATGTACGCAGCTCATACGTAGTCTAAGTGCTGAAAGGTGCAATGCATTTGTTTTTAATAGCTCAAATACCCATACCAAATTTATGTGGCATCGAGCTAGAAGCTTTCGAGTTATCGAAGATGGGTGCGCACGTTATCACCTGGCGTAGGACCCTACATATAAGTAATGCTATCTCCTTATTAGATTAGCCTGAAGGTGTGCCGTACATTTCATCACGATCAAATACATAATTTCTGAATTACAGCATGGGGGTAAAATATGCTCACTCTTTTACCGCGCGCCTGTCTGCGAGCGATTCAACTGGGCAATAAATTGACCTTCACCTCTTAACTCACAGCGTTGGTGCACCCTGCACACCAAGTTGGGGCGAATTCCGATAGGCCTAAATCGAGTTATGGCGTAATAGGTGACGGCTATTCGATTATTTGACATGCCCCTGCTTTTGCACGTACCACGAACTTCGCCAAAACCCCACTCATCCCTGACATATTGAGTTAGTAATTGAATTGATCAAGCTAAAACATGGTGAAGACCCCGTAAATGTACTAGGTCAAGGTGGTATGTTGCACCCTTTTCAGATATAGGTAAACCATTTTTACGAGCGAGACGGTCGAGTCGGGCCGACCGTGTCTCTCATACGTAAAACTTTATCCATATGCGGGGTTGTTAATCGTGGGGATATCCGTCGTGTGTTGTTTTTCACGCGACACGTCATGCACATCATGGTAGTTACTCGGGATACAGGCTAAAATATAGGCATAACCGAAATATTTATGTCATCAACTCTTATTACTTGGAAGCACCATGTGAATCGGGAAAGACAAGAATGCTTGGCACGCTGTATGATGTTCAACAGGTCGATCTGCTCTCATCTAGCGCAACCGACTCAAAACATCCGATACATGGTCACACTGAGGACGCCCACTCACACTTTATGCATGGAAGTTTACGATCTTGTTGAGGCGGCGTGCTTGATAAGTTTACAATGAACCGTTAGTCGACATGCCATATCGGATAATGGACATCACCAGCGCTTGAACTATACTTTTTCACAGCACTTCTAAGAAATTGCATGTTGCGCATAGCTCAGTGCGATCCATACTCCGGTACATTTATCGTGCACCGAATTCACGTGTTGGTAGAAGCTGAGACGTCTAGCTATCATTGCGGCAAACTTGGGCTGTTGAGGAGTCTAGCCCCTCATTAGCTTGCGGCTGTCAACCTTAGAGCCATAATTAGAAACGTGAGCTTGAGTTGCCTATTTCATCTGCTTTTATAAGATCCGAATCATTGGCTTCGAGCTTGCTCTCGATATTTTATCGTTAAAGTGATGGTAAAGCTGATGCTGAAAAAAGTGCGCGCCAAAAAATTGGAATATAAGGAGCGTGGAAATGGCATCCTCATTCACCGATCTGCCTCGTAGCACCCCCTGCATGGAATTCTCGGAGTTCGCCTGGGACGCCCGCATCCGCAGAACCGTGTAACGGGGCGACGTTGGAGCAATCATTACAACCATGTCCGCATCCGCAGAACCGTGTAACGGGGCGGCGTTGGAGCGATCATTACAACCATGTCCGCATCCGCAGAACCGTGTAACGGGGCGACGTTGGAGCAATCATTACAACCATGTCCGCATCCGCAGAACCGTGTAACGGGGCGACGTTGGAGCAATCATTACAACCATGTCCGCATCCGCAGAACCGTGTAACGGGGCGACGTTGGAGCAATCATTACAACCATGTCCGCATCCGCAGAACCGTGTAACGGGGCGGCGTTGGAGCAATCATTACAACCATGTCCGCATCCGCAGAACCGTGTAACGGGGCGACGTTGGAGCAATCATTACAACCACGTCCGCATCCGCAGAACCGTGTAACGGGGCGGCGTTGGAGCAATCATTACAACCATGTCCGCATCCGCAGAACCGTGTAACGGGGCGACGTTGGAGCAATCATTACAACCATGTCCGCATCCGCAGAACCGTGTAACGGGGCGGCGTTGGAGCAATCATTACAACCATGTCCGCATCCGCAGAACCGTGTAACGGGGCGACGTTGGAGCAATCATTACAACCATGTCCGCATCCGCAGAACCGTGTAACGGGGCGACGTTGGAGCAATCATTACAACCATGTCCGCATCCCGGACTATATTGGTCTACACCTATTGACCATCGACCGTTGTGTAAGGTTAGTACGTGGCGAGCCAGCGTCCGCGTCAGACTTGCTTGAGTGAGTTGCTCTGAGAGCGATCCGGTTGATTCTACACCGCTGCAGTGCTGCAGTGCCGGCTGCAATGTTCTCGCTGCGGCTGCAGTATCGCTGCAATCTCGGGCCGCAGCGTGGTTATCGGCCGGCCGCTGCGTCCCTGTGCAAACCGCACAAGGTAGCCCGAAAACTCCTGCCCACTTGGCGTCACCTCCCAGCGCCGCCTTTGCTGCCCAACTCGACCGAACACGGAACGGACTGGGCCAGACTTACCTAGCCGATCGCCCCTGCTCCTGGGACAATAATGTCCAACTTACCGGATAATTCCGGGCATGTTTTAAATAGCTCTTGGTGACAATGCAACGCGGAGAGCGTTTTGTGTTAGCAAGGGATGAATTACTTCCCACAGATAAACATGATAACAAAGTATATTAAACCTGCCCTTAAAAATTAACAAATTATAAATACTCTACACATAAAGCGACTGCGAAGGATTTATTGTTATGCATTCTTGAGAGAACAAATATTGTTTTTTTAATATTTATTTGGAGCGGACATTTAACACACGCATTGACGGGGGTCTGAGCCACCTTCGCTTTGACGGGGCCCGCCCCCAAAATCTCGAGAACCACGGTAGGTAGCGAAAAACGGTAAACGGCGTTGGGTAGCCAATCCACTTCTCCATCGAAAATATTTGAACCATTTTTTTTCAGGTGACGAGGTGGAGGTGAGGTGCCGAGGTCACGAGAGGTCAAAACATGCCGTAATAGGGATAACATGTAAATTAAAGTTTTCGGACATTACATCTGAACAAGTAAAGATAGAGCAAAACGACTTGAAGTGTATGAATCCTCGCAGCATGCCGAATCGAATGGTGTATAGTTTGACTTTGCTAGGTCAAATCAGATTTGACCTGACCTGAGGTCAGATCAAGGTCCAATGATATAAAATTCATATCATTAGAACTGCAGAGGCAAGGCGAATATAATGCAGCTAAAATAAACGCTCTATCACCATCCATTACTGAGTTATTCAATTAAAACAATTTTTCCCATGTATTTCCAATGGAGAGGTCATGCCTCGTACCTGACCTTAGGTCATCGATATCAAAAATACCGGAACATATTCTAGAGGACGCGGTGGGCCCATTATGTGATATGAGTTTCAATCGGATATGTATACCCTGTTCCGACTTATGTTATCTTAAACTTTTTTGAGGTCAGGTCACTTGACCTGAACTGGTGACCCTAACCTGAGATGACCTAACCTTAAAATTTTCACAGAAGTTGTAAAAATGATGAGAAAAAGGTATGCCAAGTACGGTGGCGTTACGCGCCGCCGTTTTTATGTTATCTCCGAAAAAGCCGAGGGGGGGGCGGGTACCCGCCACCCCGTCAATGCGCGTGTTAAATGTGAACTCGGTTGCGAAAACATTAGGTTTCTTCTTTGACATCCCTCGAGTGGGCGTGTGGCATCCGTACCATTCCTTTTACGACTTCGCTGGATTGCTGACGCTATTTACTTTCACTCAGAGTCGTCATGAGGAAAATACGTCGAGAAGGAGGAGGAAAATACATCTAGAAATATGTCAGTCATTTTGTGGTTATTCAGTGTTTACCCAAGCGTTTAAGTACATAGGTACTCAGGCAGTGGTGGATCTAGCCGGTCGGTTTGGGGGGCAAACCAAAGTAAAAAAAGCAAATAAAAAACGTCACGCAGTGCAAACCAATGCTACAATATCACTTCCCAGTAGAATTTTTGGTATGTGAGGCGAAAAAACAACACCGGGTGAAAAACAACGGCTCAAGATACCTTTTTCCTATCCAAGGCCCCATATTTCTGCTGAACTTAACTGGTTCCGTTTGAAGTTGAGAGTTGAAACACCAAAATCTTGCTTTCAAACTAAAAAGGAGTCGGGGAAAAAGAGGGTCGATCGCTTTGGGGGGCAAAAACATAATTTTGCCCCGAGCTTTTCCATTTGGGGGGAAAATGCCTTTTTGCTCCCCCCTGGATCCGCCACTGTACTCAGGATGAGGTTTACTCATGTGTTTGCTCCCAAAATGAACAGATTCGGTTATGGTGAGTTTTGGCCACCTTTCAAGTGGAAAATATATCCTTGGTAGGCACAGAGGGAGCGAATTTACTTTTGGTCCGCAATAGGTGAAAAGCTCTTTCGCGACGGGTAAAATAGTAAGCATACCAATGATTACCATGTCACGTAGAAGTGTCTACAAGAAAAGTTATTAAAGTGTCATCAAAGTGGTTGTAGAATGCTCGTGAAGTAAAAATCGCTCTAAAAGAGGCCGGATACTTTTTATTTCTTTAAAGCCATCTCAGTAAGAGATTTTGTCACTTGCAGCTTTTAGACTGAGCGAGCGTCCATCGGCCCCAAATAACGTCCAGCGGCCCCAACTTCTTTCAACTCATGCAAAACAATAGGCTGCGAGTCCCATCTAGAACTGAGTAATCTCAGGTCTTTAAGACTGATAACGGTTGCGAGGATAGACAAAAAATATTGTATTTGTCTCTTGAGTATGTTGGACTACTTAAACCGGAGTTCTGGCTCCTCTCTGAAATGTTCAGTAGCACCGGGATCGTGACCTTTGCCACGCTTAATTGTGTACCTTTTTAACCTTTGCCCCGGTGGCGGGTACGAGCCACCTTCGCCCTGGTGGGGGTTGGGGCTAAAAAAGACCCCACAATCTCAAAAACTAAGAGAGCTAGAAAAAGCGCAAAACGGCAATCAAAAGCTCTTAAAAAATATCGAAAATACTTCAATCATTTTTTTCGTCAGATTAACATCAATGTCACCAGAGGTCAAAATAGGTCAAAATTGTTAATATGAGGTGTACTTAGAAACCTCATATATTTCAGAAACTATGATAGTTAGAAAAATTTTAGCACCCTTCGAAAGCTCTTGAGTTGCTCATGCATTACAGTGGAAATGGTTTTCGGGTCAGGTCAAAGCCTAGAGAGCTACAGGTCACTGAATATTGGGAATATTCTTTGGAATGTACATAGCCACCCATGCATAAGGGCGTTTTTTTTAATTAAAATTCAAAATTTGACCTGACCCAGGTCAACAGTCTGACCAAACCTGACCTGGCGTAGTCATGATGTATATCATTTGACTTGCAGTAAATATACAAACACGTAGTGACAAAATACAAGTTATATCTTTGTGAATTCAAAATTTATAGAGTAAAACACCAAAAAATGCTTATTTGACCTAAGGTGAACTTTCAAAGGTCACAAGTCACAATTTTTGGTATAATCTCCAGAAATGGGCAAGTCGTAAGAGGGGGATGAGGTGGCTTAGTGGATAGCACCCTTGTCTTCTAAGCCACCGGTCCCGGGTTCAAGTCCCGGCGGAGCATCTGAATAAGTCGATCTGATCCCCAAAATTCCTTCCAACAGGGTGAGAGTTGGCGACGCCGTATGACCCTGGCCGTTGGTGTGTCGTTAAAACCCCAACCCAAGTCGTAAGAGCAAGTCGTAACCGATGTTTGAAGTTGATTACATCCATACTTACTGAGAAAAGCTCATTTCGTGATTTTCCCCATGTATTTACAATGGGAAAGACATGACACACTGTGGAGGAGGACACTCTGCACATGACCTTAAGTCACCAATATCAAAATCCCGGAACATGTGTTGTAGCTCCTGGTGGACCCAATATGTGGAATGAGTTTCAACTTGATCGATTAGCCCTTCTTTTAGTTATGCAGTCCTAAACATTTTTTGAGGTGAGGTCACTTCACCTGGCCTGGTGACCTGACCTTATATGATCTTGAGCTAAAATTATCAGGGAAGATGTAAGAATGATGACGGAAAAGCTAGACCAAGTTTGGCGGCGCTGCGCTCCGCCGTTTTTTGGTCACTTCGGAAAAACCCGAGGGGGGCCTAAAAAGACCCCCACCCGGGCTAAGGTTAACGGAGATTAACCTGATATAAGAATCCTCTAAAGCATGCTGAAAAACCACGTCGTTTCGTAATCTTCTTGTCCAAAGCTCACTGTTTGCTGGGAAATACGATTGTTCAAAGTGGAAACCGACCCCCACGCCTCGCTACTGTCCTCGCCTTCGCCTATCATAGGTAGGAGGGGCAGGACCACAAAGAGTGGTAGGAGACGGAGGTGGAGTTGCAGGTGCTGGGAGAAGTCAGTGCGATGTCAAGCTGTCCGAATACTATTTATAGTGGAATATCTGAAGAAGCTTGATGCCTGTCCCATAGGCGGCGGAGCATTTTAGTCTTCTCTTAAAATCTCCTGTATTTCAAACGTATTCTCCGAAACTTTTAAATGTATGTACCCCGTGACTAAACACAGAAAAGGTCCTGGATTCAAGGACTTTCCTCCTGAACTTTTGCACGCCGCTCATTATCAGGAGTAGACCTAAACCAGGGAATTTTGAGCCAGTTTTCCTGGGCATAATGACCAAAATCGTGAACAAATCCGTTATATTATGAGCATTGGAGGTCAGCGTCATCATGGTAAAAGGGGAATGGTAATCCCAGTGGTCTTTATCACATATGCGAAAAAAGCGCTAGCAGGTTATTTCAGGATGATATCAGAAAACACAGATATATACATATTTGACCCAACAGAAAAGGCCTGGGACAGTGTTTTGTGGAAGGTGCGTTTCGGCGTTTTCGTCTTAATTTGCTACAAGTCTTATCTTAAGAACGAAAGACTGCTGTATCACCAGTATTTTCTTAGGGCAGTACACATATAGATCAAACCGCTGAGCCGATGAAAAATGCACTTCTGAGAAATGCATCGGCTCCTGCAGGATGCGGTATTTTTTCTGTATTCTTACACTGACTAACCGATCGGATGCATCAATTTCGAAACAGTTCCGAAACATGATGTACCAAGTATGAAATCTAAGTTGTCTGTTAAGTGTTTGAGCGCCTAACAAGCACGTAAGATTCTGCTTCAGCTTAGTCTTGGCCAACTCAGGGTGCCAGCCATATAGGTACCTCTGATTCATCTAAGAGGGAACACGGTGCCCCTGTACCATACACCGGTTAACTGTTCTTCGCCTCTAGTTGTTGCTATACACATACTATGTTCTGCAACAATATGGATACCCAGCTTTAAGGAAAAAGGACGATAACGCTGCTAAACCTTTGCTAAACACTCAGGGTTTCCCACCGCCGAGCTGACCATTTCATTCTCCAGTGCCTGTCAGTGGTGGAAAGCTGTTTCTGCCGAGGTGGTTGACCTTCACGACAGCCTAACTACGCGGGGATGTGATGAGGCAGAGGATCGGGGAGGGGGTGATGTAAGCCTTATGCTAAACCGGCTTGGTCGCCGTGCCGTGCAGCACAGATAAGATAATCCGATGTCTCTGGTAGTGGTTGGCTGCAAGAGATTGTACAGGATACATCATCTCTGCTTTGCGCGCTCCTTGGCTATATTAATTATCATCGATTAGTTGCAACCCGGATGTGATCAGAACTTGAGCAAGAAAACCGAACTGATCTCGACCTCGGAAACGTATGTGCGTTGCAGCTCCCTTTTTCCTTTTTCTCGCAAAAGGCCGCCGCCGCGCCTTGAGAAAGGGCTGAGGAACTCTGCTACATAGTTATTTCGTGTTCTTCTCAATAGATGGCTCTACTAGTACAGCTGTGGATTGTGACGGTGATACACGGGTTGTGGGGTGCCTCCCCGGCGGGTATAAGTAGTTGGCAAAGGCGCCAGCCAAGCCTGGACCCGAGCTGCTTGTGCCAGGTTGACGGCTGTCAGTGGTGATTGTGCCCGGCCGGAATCCTGACACCAAAACACCACTGTGCCAACCGTCCTTTCATGTGTGCCAAAATTACTTCCAGTTTGAAGGCAGTTCATATCGATTTCTGTTGAATTTCACCGAGATTCTAAGAATTGGGATGATACAGAATGATTTGGTATTGTGCCTGGCGCCATGACGGATCATTTAGCGCCCAGTTTTGCGCTCTGAATCAGAGGCTTCTCAGCAAGATGAGACCTTTCCATAGGTCCGACTTTGCGGCAGAGGGAAACATGACTCTAAATCAGAGGTCGTGACAACTTTTTTAAAAGAAGACATACTTGCAAGTGATTGTTAACACATGCCCGATTCCAGGGACCGAACTGTCTTGCCAACGGTGTTTGAAAACCGCGGATGTGGCACTGAACATGTTGCGGTCTTGCATCAACATGGGCAGCTTGTCGGACTCTCTGAACCTATCTGATGCTTCAAATTCGTATTGACGGACTGAGATTAATTTCCGCACCCTGAGGTGAGCTTTAGAAGCTGTTACTGCGAAACGTTACGCAGTTTTCGCAAATGGAAGTCCTCAGGTTCAAAAATATTTAAAAGACCTTCATATTTTTGTCACCAACGCTGCAGACGACTTGGCAGCTTTTATTACCTGTCACAGGCTAAGTACAGATCTGCCAGGGCATGGAGGCCTTGCCGCAAGGAAGTTGAGTCAATTATGGGCGGGCCCTGTACCAATAGTTTACGTATACTATCTGTGCGTGATTATTCATGTGCAATTTTGATTAATATCAGCCAGAGCAGCCAAATAGATTGTTACAAGAATATACATATTGTATTTAATTCCACCCGGAAAGTGATCTTGTGATCCAAGGTCATACATATATATTTCAATTGTAAGCGCTCATAACCGGAACAAACTGGTTCTTACCTCGAAACTCTACTTTCATTAGAGAATGAATATGACGGGGAGCGACAAACACCCTGTGGAAGGGCAAGGCTGGCAGCAACCCTAATAAGTGGGGAAATGGGGTTAAAGGATCGCTTAACCACCTCTTATATAGGAGATGGCAGTAAACTTGGCAGTGTTTGATTTGATTCAGGAGTAACGCTAACCAGTCAGTACCGTTTAGATTGTCATCACGGCCTGAATTGGGCTTTCAATGGATCCACCGGTTCAGTGGTGCGCCCCAAGTGCACGGCCTCGCCTCGTGTCACCGCGGCAGTCCTCTGTTTCGCCGGGTCTGTGAAATTTGGATAGCCTCGCCGCACCACGCGGTGGGGGCATGTGAATGAGAGCGCGTGCGCACGACTGTCCAAAACCTCTGCCGCACGGGCCATTGGGAGGGAGTGGGGTGGCACATAATTGTTGGGCGCTGCCCAGACCAAGGAGTGCCAGTTCTGAACGAAAAACCTATCGGGTGGGAAAACGTTAAATCATATCGCAGGGGCGCCGAGAGTTTTATTCCGGCGCGGAGCGACATTTCAGGGGGGCGCTACAGACATTTTAGAGGACGTCGTAACCACTTCAGGGAGTGCCAAGGGTTGATCAGAGGGGAAATACCCCTTGCCCCCTGGATCCGCCAATGTTATATAAAAGTAAAAATAGATAATATGGAAGTTTCAAGGACAAGCTGTTGTCAATGGCTTTTTACGTCATGCATGTATTACGTTGTTGATTGTTTTTGGCTTACTGGCGTAAATATGTCTTTTGAGTCTAGCGTACGAAAAATGGAACACGGAACATCACTTACTGACTTTTAAGATGCTTTCATGCCTATTAAAAAGCAATATACGTGATACTTTCAGTTTCTGGCGCGCTATATGTGCCTGTTATGTGCTCCTTTTAGTTGTTTCTTAGGTTAGAATTAAGAAGAAAGGTAAACATGATGATTTTCTATTTAAGCTGCATCACAGCCCCAAACATAGTCGAAATCGGTAAGTGCACTCATAGTCAGAATTGGTACATGCCTATTTGAAAAATAGATTGGCCATTCTCTATGAAATTCCCGGACTCAAGACCAATAGAAATAACAAATCATACCTTTATAAAGTACTAAGAGGCACCTGTGAGTGATTGCTGATCATTGCGTACGGAACGCAACACTATCGGTTCAAATTTCTTGCGTGTTGATTGCACGGCTTTTGATCTTTAGTTTCATTTGATTTTCGTTCGTTGTACCCGTTTTTGCGTGGGCCCAATCTGCCTGTAAACCAGGGTTCAGCAATGATTCGAAGATGACAATTTTTAAATCTAAATGAAGGGAAATCTGTGGTAGCTAGTACGTCTCCTGTACCTCTCGTTCTTGTTTGAATTTAATTTTCTTATTTGGGAACAGGGGTAGAAGGGTAAGAGTGGGTGGCGGATACATGGGAGTGGGGCATTCTGGCCATGACGCCTCCAATCGAACAAGAGGAGGCCAAATCCTCCTTTACTCTCCCAAAGCAGTTTTTGATCGAGGAGACCGGATCTGTCCGTACAATATTTTAAGCGTTTTTGTCCGTTTGGAGGTCGCCTCTTGGAAGGTGAAAGCAAATCACCCGACAAAGAAAAGTTACAAAAGCACAATTGCTTTCAAAGTAATCTGGTATACACATTTTCGTTGTGATACGCTTCATACATTTGAGGGGCCACTCGTTTGAAGAGATCATTCGAGTAGGTACAGCTGATGTTAAACATTGGTTCCCCGCACCGTTTTAACCCAGCCAGGCGCCCTCTCTGCCACCTAGGGGTTTTTGTTAGAGCCGGAGGCTGCCACAAGTTCGCCTCCCCTGTGCTCCCCATTCGAACTGATTGGATCTATTTTTTAGTTTTTCCCCGCTTAGGGGTCCGATTATTGTTGTTTCTTTTTTCATATTTATTTTCGTACAAATTAATAGTCGACCTTTAATACAGGCACCATCCACCCCGTATCCTCCCCTACAAACCAATCATGTCACGTCCCAGCTTAATCCTGGAGTTTGCGCATATTCAGCTTGCAGTCTAACAGCTACAGCGAATATGCGTCACCGTATTGCCTGGCTTTACCTCTGTTACGAATAGTTCAAACTTAGAGAGTATTTGGATCAAGAGTAGTTTCTTCTCACCGAGGAGTTAAATTTTCCGTGACGATTCCTGTCCCCCTCCTCATTTTTCGGTGGCTGGGCTCTTGCATAATAGTGCATTGAGCCGTAATATATTACATTGATATCACACATTGTTGCAGCATTTTATAACTTTCCAATTCATTTCCTCGTTTCTTAGCGCTAACTGTACTCTCGAAAAAATACCCGCTTTCCTTGTCAGTTCTCGGGGAAATATGCGTCAAACCTCAACGTCCATTGGGGACCACACATTTTTCTGATCTCTGTATAATTGTTGGGGCTTAACGACGCACCAACTGCCAGGGTCATACGGCGTCGCCAACTCTCACCCTGTTGGAGGGGATTTTGGGGATCAGATCGACTTATTCAGAGGCTCTGCCGGGACTTGAACCCGGGACCATCTCTGTTTTCAACATTGATGATCTTAACCGGTCTGTCTTAAATTTGGATAGCTCAAAATCTGCTCGTAGTCAGAGACCCAGGAATACATGTCTTACGCACCTCTCACTAAGCCTCCTCTCAGTCATGTGTATCATGTTCATGGCCCTTTCGAAGAATATCCCACGTGCTGCATAGTGAACGGGTCTGGAAGTTCTGGATTTGAATGGCAGGGGAATAGCCCATGTGGACTTTACGAGGCAACCACAGATCCAGAGCCGAAATGTCATCCATGCATCTTCCGCCCGGTTAGTGCTTGAAATTCCAGACGTCGGTCCTTCTCGGAAACGCTGGAATCCACCTCACTTATCCCGCCCCCCACTCCGCTGTGCCGCTTTTGACAAGTAATTTGTGTCGCCTTAGCCTTCATAAATCATGCATGTGGATTACTCTCTATTTTAGGAACCTTGCTTGTTTTACTAAAGACCTGCCGAGATTGAGATTGTGGGTGGCAGGCATGGATGAGAACGGTAGTATTCGAGGTTCACTCACCTATATGTTACTTCTTTCAAATCACTCGAAATGTCTATAAGCCAATCAGTATGTTCGCTGCGTATTTTCCCAAGTGACATGCAAAATACTTCTGAGATGTGGAATGATCTCAGAACCAATAACACCCATAATGATCCAAAGTGAATACCAAAGTCAACCCATGCTTTCAGGAAAAGGTTCTGGATGTGCGTTGCCAAATAACTTGTCCAATAGCCGCACGATACCTTTAGTCTTGTGTGTCGGGTGGGGCTCTGGGAGAACCTAGGTATTGATCCCATCTGCTGGGGCCGTTGTAAACAGCAGTTCAGGGACCCCCGCAGGCGCGGGCTGTCCCGCCATTTTCCGCACCAACTGCGCCGCAGGGCGTTATGAGCAGTTGCATTCCGAGAAATGGGGCAAGCAAACCGACGTCAACGAATAATTCCACTTGAAAATATGTGCGTATAGAAAAGTTGCGGAGGTAAAAAGCTGTTCCTGTTCGGCTATTTCTATTACCCAGCGTGAAAATTAAGCAATGAGGAATATTTGGATTCCTGTACTGGGAATATATCTGAAAACGTATGAACCCACCGTATGTTTTGGGACATAATTTATTGTGTTTCGCAACGAATCCCAAAGCATATATTTTCATTTCAGGTGCCTGATACCAACTTTTTCGCGCAATTTGACGCAAAAATTAAAACCTGGGTCTAGAACATTGGTGTTCCGTTTTTATTTCATGGATTATCGCAGCAGGTATTACATGTGAATGTTATAGCTGAGCAGTAAGACATTTGTGTAATGCAATTGCACTGGGAACTATTTCAAACGTATTCTCCTTAACCTCAGAATCTTTTGAAAGCACGTGCCGTGCGACTAAACACAGCAAAAGGCCATGTATTCTACGTCTTTCCACCTGAACTTCTGAACGGTGCACATCATCAGAAGTAGACCTAAACCAGGGGATTTTGAGCCAGTTTTCCTGGGCATGACCAAAATCGTGAAAAATATTTTTTATCTCATGAGCATTGGGGGCCATCGTCATCATCATATTTGGGGTTTTAGGGCGCTTCTGGAACGTAAGCCATATATAAGAAAATTGGGGGCTTGGAGCAGATTATTTCTTTGGCCCAGACCCGGCCGTGGACATATCTGCAGAACGAATCTCAGTGTTACCTACCAACGGCTCCCTGCAGAACATGCAAACTTTCCAACCATCCAGCATCTGACGCTCCGTTTCATCAGTCTTGGGCGGCTTTAGCTTTGAGCCTTTGTCAGGCTGCTGCCTCTCGTGCTATCATTATTTTCACCTCTGAGCTCGGGAGCAGCTGAACCCAGTGTCTGAAAGCCTCCACATCAATGGGCGTGCACAGAAATAATTTTTTTTTACAAGGTACAAGCTTAAAATTGTGTTTCTAAAAGTTTTACCATTGCAGAACAATAGTTGCACCGTAGTTCAGTTACTGAAGTGAACCAACCCTGGTTACGTCACTAGCATAAAGCAATGCAATTACTATAGAATGACAACCTTGCCTTGTGCCACAATAGTGCGCGCTTCGTTCATACCTGGTTCATGCCTTGCTTGCGCACCAGCGCTGTACTAACTGAATACTAGGCGTTGTAGTGGCATTGTAAATAGCTGGTAGGTAAAGCTAGGGCGTTGTTGCACCCTTGCTCGGCCATAGTCGTTTGACTATGGTTTCAAATACCTGCTCGGGTTACGGTCGCCATCTTGCTTTTTGTTTACCCGTGGCAATGCACAGTGGCCTGGCACGCATACCGTGTAGGTTAGAATAAATGTGACTTATTTTAATCAATCGTGTCCTGGAATATTTGTCAGTGGTCTGCAAGTGAAAAGTATTGTTCTCTGTTCCAATAGTTGAAAGTGAGGCATTTTGGAATGGTCAATCCAGGCCCAGGTAAGTTGAGGTGAGGTTACTTCAGGCATGTATACCATATTGGTATTAAGGCTCATATTTTCGTGTCAAACAAGCACAGATTTTTTGATCATATGGCTTAGGTACCTGCAGTGGGTAGAGCTTAATTGTGTTTGCCTTATGGGTCCTTTTGAAAAATAGGGTGAGTTCCAATATGATCTTGTTGGTATCTTCAGATGGATTTTCTCTGGTTTAACGAAGTTTGCTTATAATTTAGGGCAGGGGTAGAAGGACTGGGACAAGCACAGAAGCTAAAGCAACATCAAAATATGAGAGGGAAGCTTCTCTAGTAAATTTAATTTTTAATCCTTTTTAATGGCTAGGATTGAAAAATGCTAGCCAAGCGAATAGTATCGATTTAATGAAAAATGCTTAATCAACAAAATTCCTTCCCAATTTGGGGCAGACTTTGCAACCTATTCTAAGGGTTGAAATTTGCAGTATACATACAAACATTTTCTGGTCACATTAAAATATCTGGCTCGTCTTCTAAGATTTTTGGAAATGCTGTCGGTACGAGCATTTCATTTTTGAAATAACCTGCCCTTCACATAAAAGTTATCAAACAAAGTACACTAAGATATGTTTCTGTTCTCAAAGTATATTTTGTGATACAGCTGCTAGGAAAATTTGAGCCTAAATGCGTTTCCCCAACACAACCATAATATTTCCTTACTTGCTCTTAACATTAAAGGCTATTCAGTGTTGGAGACTGTTGTCAGCATTCTCAAATTTGTTTTGGGCCTGTTGGACTTTCTTATGAAAGAACCCAAACCTTCCATATTTTGAGAATAAGCTTTCCTATTTGGAGTGAAACGTGCCCAATTATGAGTCAGCATTCCTATCATTGAGTATACCTACAAAACATTTTTTATATTTCTGACTACAGCTCTACCCTTTTTCCAGTTAAGATTAAATTTCAGCCCAGATGCCGAAACCCTTGACATTCTTAAAAAGCTTCTTGGTTCTATCTGTGAAATGTCAGCCAGAATGAAAAATGAAATTATCATTCACATTTAGATATTCGGTCATTCCAGACCCTCTTGGGAAATGTGAGCGGTCTTGGAACCATATATTTTGAGGAAATATACCTAAGGTGAATGATCCAAAAGATTGTTTGAAATGTTCCATAATTGACCATATCTGTGACGAAGGATTTATGACAGATTTTTTTTTTACATTAGTCTGTGCAATTTAGCTTGGATATGTTTAGAAAAACTTCTGGCACTTAAACATCTCCTGTTTTCAAAAGAGTGTCTGGAACAGCCTCATTGTTCCAAATAAAGTGCAAGGCTGCAAAGAAAAAATCTACTGTTGTACTAACATTGTACAAAATAATACTTGGACCCATGAAACCTTCCAAGAAGCTACTTTTGAGCCTATTCAATCAAAACATGCTTCATCATAAGTAAGTAGGTCTATTTTCATATACCTTGTACGAGTTTGTTAGCCCATTTGATATCATTATCCATTGGTCAGCATGTGAAATGAGACACATTTTTTCATTATCTTGTTATATATTTTGTAAAATCTGTCTTGATTGGAGGTGAGCTAAGCAGAGGGAATGGAAACAACACTGATAGGATCCCATTTGGATCAATGGATTTTATACTAAGTTCAAGCCGTGACAAGGGACATTAACACGCGCATTGACGGGGGTCTGAGCCACCTTCGCACTGACGGGGGGCGGGTACCCGCCCCCTAAGATCTCGAGAACCACGGTAGGTAGCGAAAAACGGTAAACGGCGTTAGGCTGCCCATCCACTTCTCCATCGAAAACATTTGAACCATTTTTTGTCAGGTCACATTTAAGGTCACGAGAGGTCAAAACATGCCCGTCATAGGGATAACATGTAAATTCAGTTTTTCGGCCATTACATCTGAACAAGTAAAGATAGAGCAAAACGACTTGAACTATATGAATCCTCTTAGCAAGCCGAATCGAATGATATATAATTTGACCTTGCTAGGTCAAATCAAGGATTTGACCTGACCTGAGGTCAGGTCAGGGTCAAATTATATAAAATGCATATCATTAGAACCGCAAAGCCTAGGCGAGTCTAATGCAGCTAAAATAAAAGCTCTATCACCATCCGTTACTGAGTTATTCCGTAAAAACCATTTTTCCCATGTATTTCCAATGGAGAGGTCATGCCTCGTACCTGACTTTAGGTCATCGATATCAAAAATACCGGAAAATATTTTAGAGAACTCGGTGGGGCCATTATGTGATATGAGTTTCAATCGGATAAGTTCACCCTCCTCCGACTTATGCTATCTTAAACTTTTTTTGAGGTCGGGTCACTTGACCTGTACTGGTGACCTGACCTGAGATGACCTAACCTTAAAATTTTCACAGAAGTTGTAAAAATGATGAGGGAAAAGGTATACCAAGTACGGCGGCGCTACGCGCCGCCGTTTTTCTACTGTCTCCGAAAAACCAGAGGGGGCGGGTACCCGCCCCCCGTCAATGCGCGTGTTAAGAGAAGAGAAGGGCACTCAAAGGAGAAGAGAAAGAGAAGGGCACTCAAAAGGGACAAACCAAAAATAAAAATGTTACTTCTGCTCCCTAAGTTTGTTCGGGTGAACATGTTTTGCACTGATTTAGGAGACCATAAAATCTATGGCCAAAGGTCACAATAGTGCTTGAGAGAAGAGCTGGTGTGCTGGAATTCAGGGACTAAAATGCCGCCGGTCCACAATGAAGAAAACCATGAAAAGCTGGTGAGCTGGTGGGACAGGCTAGGGATCAGAATGGTCCCCACCTTGCATGCTAAAAGTTTTATGATTCGGACTGAGTCATTTGTGAAAATCATCAGCTAGGGACCTAGTCTCTGTGACAAAATTGCGATCCGGATCGGACTACCGATGGAGTATATCAAGTGCTATTTCCCGAGTAATATGACAGGGTCCGTGCTGAAGTGCTGGGAAGATCGCACTTGACGACTTCCACGACTCCACGATGTATACTGATCGGTGGTCCGATGCGGACTGCATTTTGGTCATGGAAACGAAGTCAGTGTGAATATGGGTATGTTCCAGGCCCTCTTGCGAAAATTCGAGAGCATTTGGTGCCTAGATGCATTTTTAAAGATTACCAAAGATAAAAGGCGCAGAATGATTTATCAAGTAAGCCATAATTTTCAAAATCAGGTACTACACAGTAACAGCGCATTTGCTACTTTCCTTTACGTCATTTAGCTTGGGAATTTGTCAAAGCATGTAGGTATTTTCCGACAAGAAGTCTGGCACCAAAAGCTCTTGGATTTTTGCAAGAGGGTCTGAAACATACCCTATGTGAAGTACCTAATATTGAGTTCCACTTTGGTCATAACTCATCACCAAGGTTACTTAACAAAAGGCTTGGCCCATGAAATGAATTCCGTCCTCAGGGTGACGGCATACAGCGATATGGCAGCTAGAGGACTGCACTAACTAATGTGTGAACCATGTGGAGGTTGCAGAGCTAACTTAAAGGGAATGTAGCACCTTGGTTAAATCCTGGAATTTTGTGTAATTAGGCATACTTTTAGCCGAAAATAATGGAACCACTCATGACCTCTTTAAAAAGTGTACAATAGGCTCAATATTTTTATTTTTAAAATACTCCTCTAGGGAAAGAAATGAAAATCTGCCTGTGGATGATGTCATGATCTGGCAACCCCTACCATACTTGAAACGCTTCAAGGGCTTCGATTTGCTGATGCTCACCGTGACGTCAGCAAATGTCGTCACACAGCCATGACAACTGTGGCCTGCTGCTAGGGGTACAAGAGAGGTACATTGCAGGTAGGTTTTAGCCTATTCTACGGAAATCCTGAGTTCCAAGACAAATTATATTTTGAGTACCGGGTTTTCCGACTTGCTTTACAACTTGGCTATCTCAGTTAAAATCACGTTATGAAGGTGCCACATTCCATTTAAGGTGTGCATATTTTTGATAAAGTGGAATTGAATTCCCATGAGTGAAAATATTTTGGAATTAAATTGAACATGAGATTATGATGAAAGAAAATTGGCATACTGTATTTGTCGTAGACGTTTGAAGTTGGTTAATTTTAACATGGAACCCTATTGGTAAACTTCTTTCGCTTTACGTGACGTCATAGTAGAGTCTGCTCCGGATTGTTACCGTTAAGGACCTTGGTAACACCACATTCATTCCATTTGAAATAGCCTCGTGCGTTCACCCAGAGTGATTTTACCATATTGGAACAAATTTTATCTGATATGAGGTCAAATTTTCCCTTTCCTGATAAAGGGTGTGTTCCAGCGTCTCGTCCACCTCCTCTTCCAGGATCCTCCCAGAATAGGGCGGAGATTTCAGATTTTCTCCCAGAAATGGTCTTTTCTAGCTTTTTCTATTGGGCAGTAGAACTTCGTAGTATCTTCTACGTAGTGTTTACGTACGTAGTGTCTACTACGTAGTGTTTTCTACGTAGTGTTTCCTACGTAGTGCCTACGTAGTGTTCAGTGTTTGTGTTACTCGGATTTGTTCAAGGGAAAACTCCAGGAGCCCCATAGACCAACAGTTAAGAGCACTCCCGAGAGGCTCCCTGAAACTAACTCTCAAGGGCCTGAGACTGGTTCTGGTGGTGGTGGTGGGGGGGGGTTGAGACTTACTCCCGGTTCCCTTTGAAATCAATGTTAGTCGTAACCCCCTGATACCAACTCTCGGGGCTCCTGAGATACGTTTTCAGAGGGCTGAGATGGGGGGAGGAAAGACAAACCCTCAGCGAAACCCATGATAAAACTATTTCCAGTTTCCTCAGACTGACTCGGGCCTCCTTAAAGCCACACTCGGGGGCGTGCCTCAGTCTACGTCTCAGGCCCATGACCCTGAGAAGTAGTCCCTTGAGAGCTAATATGGTGCACCCCAATTAGCTCTCCGAAGCCCCATGAGACTGACTCTTTGAGGTCTCTGAGACTGATCTCCGGGGATCCTCTTATACTGGTTCTCGGGGCTCCCGAGACTGATGCTTAGGGTACCTCTGAGATATACGGCGCCCGGAAGTTGACTCTCAGGGTCCCTGAGACTGACGCCCGGGTACCCTCTGAGTCCGACTCTCAGGGGACCCCTGAGACCTCTGAAATTGAGTCCCGAGATATTGTTTAGACCAAAAGTCTGGAGTATCGCTGGGCTTAACTCTCTGAGGCTTTCGAGATTATCCCTCTCGGTGGGCTGGGGGACTGGGACTGACACTCGGCGGTACCCCTGATACCATTTCTCTGGAGGTCACCTAAGACTAACATCCGGGATTGTGGAGCGGTAGTGGAGTGGTCAGCGCAGCTGGCTTCCACGCTGCTCACCCGGGTTAAATACCCATGCAGCTTCTCTGAACAAGGAGCAAGCTGGCTCCCGAGAAACCTTTCCATTAGAGAAATAGTTGGTGACGCCATATGACCCTGGCAGCTGGTGCATCGATAAACCCAAATAATTATTATTTCACTCTCCCAGGTTAAGTTCTCGGGGCCCCTGAAACCAGAGCTTGAGGACATGGACGAATTGCGACACCGTTGCTTGTGTTCGTGTCTTATGAACCATGAGCATCAGCGTCGAAAGCGGGAAGGGGAGGGACGCGTCCTCTATACTCGTGAATGATGGGGAATGTCCGTTAACACGCGCCCCACTGGGGAGGGGGCGAAATTCGCCCCCCTCTTGGTTTTTTCCAGATAGCACGAAAACGAAGAAACGCAGAGCAATGGGAATTTTAATACCTTACCCCTGATCAATTTATACATCTGACCAAATGTTTTAGTCAAGGTCATGTCAGGTCAAGGAGCTATTCAGGGTCAAGTGACCCGACCTGAAAACCTAAAATTACGAGTTTGAAGCAGCGCCCAGGGAACATTACTGAACCGATCAGGTTGAAACTTCCACAATATGATAATGTCATTAGGGTCTACAAATCTGCTATCTCGGAATTTCGATATTGGTGACCTAAGGTTGGGTCAATTTTTGGTCACCCCATTATAAGTCTATGGTGAAAAATATAATGGACTCGTTTTCAGGAAATACTGAATAGATAAGGCTGAAAATCCTCAAACTGTCTATACTTTCCATGATCATGACCATAAAGCTGAGTTTTTGAGCATCTGACCTCTCAAAGATCATATTAGGTCACGGGAACAGAGAGTGATTGTTTTGCCAATAATTCTCACTTAATTGAGATAAAGCTCCCATTTTGCTTGCATTGCGCTTATATTGTCGCGGGGAGTCGATTGATATGCAACATGACCATACCAGGTCACTCTGTGACCCTTACGTAGGTCGAGGTCAGGTCATTTTGACTATTTGCCTTAGCAAGGTCATATTATACATCATTCGATTTGCCGCGATGAGAGGAACCCAATGATGTATAAAAATTTGATCTAGCTCCCCTGAGGGTAGACCTAGAGAGGGAAACGTACACTGTTCTGTTGTAAGCCTATGTGGCATTCTTTGACCTATGCTGACCTCAATATTGACCTAACATAAAAATTATTCTTTTAAATTGTCTTCGTCTTGTCAAGAGCTTTCGAATGCCGCCCGTAATTTTCCTTTAGCTTTCGTGGGGAACGAGATACGGAGGGGGGCGAAAAACGCCCCTCCCCAGCGGGGCGCGTCATGCAAGGGACCGCAGCGGGGCGCGTGTTAAGAAAATTGAACCGCCATTTAATTTGTTTGCATATTCTTTTACCTGCGTGAATCACCATAGATGTGTTGGTGAATTGTACGGTCGTAATTGTTTCATGTCCGGCGAAAATACTCAGAATTTTCCCCCAGCCTCCTTCCGGTCATCGCCAGTCAGTGTTCCATTGCTCCCAATAACAATTCCGTGGCAACGCCCCTGGCCATAGGTCCTGGGTTGAAGTCCCGTCAGAGCCTCTGAATAAGTTGATCTGATCCCCAAAATCCTTCCCTCCTGGAAGGATTTTCCACGACGCCGTATAACCTTGGCAACTGGTGCGTTGTTAAACCCGAAGAATTATTATTATTGCGCTCGGAGGGGGAAGGGAGTGCACGGGGAAGGAGTCGTGTGCAGGCCAGTACAAAGGGTTATTTTAAATACAAGGATTTACGACGCCAGGTAGCTGAGCTCGAGGATATGCAGGAGATACTTCAGATTTTCAAAAACAGGTGAGTGATTATTGGCGAACGCAGGGGGGGGGGCAATCCGGCCATGGCCCCCCAAACGCTGGAAGGGGGGCAACTATCCTTTGGCCCACCCCCAAAGGCCGGAAAAGTTTTTTTGTAACTGTTAACCCTAGGTCTGTACAGCAAAAATATTTGCAGCCCCCGATAAATTGGTAGGCCCCGAGACCAACTCTTAGCGGCCCGCGACCAATACATCGGAAACGCTCTTGATATTTGGAGCCCCCAATACAAACACTTGAGGACCCCATGACCAACTCTTGAGGATCCCTGATACCAATTCTTGAGCACCCTGGGCCAAAATTCAGTTGGCATTTGGGTTCCCCGGAAACTCCATCAGACATCACTGTTGGGCTCCCATGCAAGGGGACCCCTTGCAATGCTTAAACTCAGTCCAACGGATGGGGGCGGTCGCCCCAACCGACCCCCTGGAACGGCGCCTGATGAGTGATGCTGTGTTTTACCGATATGGGTAAGACAACGTGCGGGTTATTTTCTTGCTTGAGAGGTGGTTTAAGGCTTACCCTTTTTCCACCGATGGTCTTCCGGTTGCATTTGGGGCAAGAAAACACTTTAGCTTTCGTTTCGCATAGAGACTGAAAAGTTCCTTTTGAAGCAAAGGTAGGTACAAGGGGAGGGGCTAAGAGGGCTCAAGCCTCCTTCCACACCATGAAATGTCAGAGTGCCTAAAGTAAATGCGTAGTCGGATGCTGTCCCGACACTATGGCGGGGGAGGCGCGAGCGCCCAAGCTTCCCCCAAAAAAAAAAATGAAGTGCTGGATCTGCCGCTGTTGTGAAGACGTAATTCGAGTCTCGTTTTACCCTTGTAAGAAGCCTTGCAACACCCTTGTTCCCTCCCGTTACGCACTGGTAAAGCGGTTGTGTAAGCAAGGTTCTAATCTCGTCACGCTCTTGTAGGAAGGCTACGGTTGCGTACAAAGGCGGAAACAAGGCTTTGTTCTACCCTTGTTATGGGGTAATCATGACCTAGTAGAGGGCTTGTGGGGGCGTTGTCAGCCATTGTCGTTGCCATGTAGCTTAACCATAGTTAAGTTACAAGGTTTGTACAACGTCTTCTAGCAACCCTTGCCGTAATATGGTTCTACCATTGTTCTACATGGTTTTTCCTTGTACGTCCCTTGTTTTCGTGGCACAGATTTTGAACGTACAAGCTTTGCGTTTTACCCTAGTAATTTTCCATGTAAACAAGGGTCTGACAAGGTTTGCCCTTGTAAAAATTTCTTTCTGTGTGCTCCAATCTGCTCGGTCGCCAGTGCCGGATCCGGAATTCCGTTAAGGGAAGGGGTGGCGAGGGGGGGGTGGGGGGAGGACCTCAGGAGCAGCTGTATACTACTTTGTCCACGCGATTGCTTGGCTTTCTTGTCTGTTTTTTTATTTTTTTTGGTGGGTGTCCCACAGCCTTAACATGCACAGTATAAGGGGTCCTAGAAAGTGTCCTTCCACCTATTTTCCGAGGTGGCCGGAGAACCGCTCGTCGCCAGAAAACGCTACTTAGTCACCTTCAAATTTATAAGCGTGTCGATTAGGGAAGGAATTTTGAAAATTGTTTAATCATTTTTAGAGTTATAGGCTTTCGAAGTCCGACCTATATTTTGAGACCGCCGCGCTCGCGCGGTCGCACCAGTTCGCCGGAATTGTATGCCGAGTGGTGACAGAATATAATCAGGTTATATGTCAATATCAGCCCACCTGAAGGTCAAGGTCACAGTTCGCGGTCATCGGCCCCAGTATTCCGGTCAGATGGCCTTATTCAGTATGACCTATGTTATGCTATGACTTCATGGTTATGACCACTCAAGGTCAAAATCAAGCATATTTTTCAAGGTCAAACCTTCGTTTCCCGCCTAAAGCCTGCTATAGCGTCAGTTATATTGTATGTACATTATTGGGAAACCTAAACATTTCAAAGAACATTGTGTGGGACCTTCCCTCTATGAACGTAGTCTGTTTTTAGTGTGTTCCCGGCTTTTTCCGCATAATCACGGCATTTCCCAATAGGTCTCCAGCACGGCCAGGTTTTGACCATTACGACCTCGTTTGGCCTTGAAGATATTGACCTAGGTCAATGAAACTCGGTCATAACGTAGATCCCCATCGCCCCCACACCCCTCCCCCACCACGGGCATTTTTTAACTCTTTTGGTTTCCCAGATCTCAGGGGGGTACTTTAGGAACCCCTCCACCGCGCGTTGACGCCAGACCCTGTATTTACACTGGGAATTTTGAAATAAAAATACACTGCGCATGTTAACACGCACAGTGGGGAGGGGTCTGGTGTCAACGCTGTGAAGTGGGAGGGGGTCCTAAAGTGCCCCCTCCCCTGATACATCGGACCTGACCTAGCATAGCCAATATGCATATCAATGAACTTGCAATAATAATCCAAATGTAATGGTATAAGAAAGCTTTATCATCATTTCCTGCGAAGTTATTGACCCAAGTCTCAAAACCTACTTAAGTAGCCTCAGATAACCTCTCAGAGGTTGCATACCCAAACTTGCAACATGAATCTAAAAAGGAATATAAGATACTATGATCTAGAAAATAAGAAGGCATTCTAAACTGTACCTGCGGAAATGGAGCTATTTGTCACCCAATCTCCTCAATTGCAAACATTTTGAACTTATTTTTGGAGATGAGGTCACTTGACTTGCACTGGTAACGTGACCTGAGATGACCCAACATTAAGATTTTGGGAAAAGTTGCAGAATTGATCAAGGATACGTTTTGTCAAGTACGGTGGCGCTTGGCGCCGCCGTTTTATGGTGCCGCCGGAGAAGCCGAGGGAGGAGGTGTTCAAACACCTACCACGGGGGCGATGATTAACCCCCATGTGATAGGGCAGTATTGCAGTTGCCAGACGGCCCTATGGTCTGTATGGATAGAGGCGGCGAAATAGTCGTGCAGGGCCTGCGCCGAACGATTACTGACTGCTAACAAGCGGATATGGCCACTAAGGCTGGTCAGATTTGGATGAATTTCAATACATATGGTTTGGTGAAAAACTTACATTCCATTACGTAGTTCAATTCGGTCCCATGGCAAGTTTTTGACCAAAATATGTCAGGTAAGGGGTTGCAAAAATCGACAAAAATGTAATGTTCTCTAGTAAAAGTGGTAGTTGTAGCTTTTTACTTTGTTACCGTAAGCTTATGATATATCATTTAAGAATTATTGTCTGAAGAAATCGATGGGTGCCTCGCCTATTACCTTGCGGTTTATAGTGTCACGCACTCCAAAAACCGAGCGCCTAAAAGCTAATGTTTTGACTTATACCCGACTCATTGCGTCGTGCAGATCGAAGCGGCTCATTACCCGTGCGCAGGCAGCCACCGTTCAGCATCATGCCGCTCAATGGGCGGATAAAGGTGTACTCTTTAGCTAATAAAAACATTTGGAGTGAATAACCCATTCTTATGTGACACTGATGGTCGTAAAACAGGAGACGGCATTATATTTCCTTTGTTTAGCGCGCAAACTGGGGGGTCTCTAAGGCCCCTACCTATTTTTCGGAGGTGGCCGGACAACTGCTGACAGTCGTAAAATGATACTCAGCCACATTTAACAAAATGAAACGGCGAGTCGACCCGTGAAATGATTTAGCAAATCGATCGAAAATCTGTTGACTTATAGTCTTTGAAAGTCAGACCTGCATTTTTAGATCACCACAATCTGCGTGGTCGGACCAGTTCGCTTGCATTGGAGACTGAGTTGTGGCTTCATAACGCCATGTAAGCGGAATGATATATCAGCGTAACCTCACATGAAGGTCAAGGTCAAAGTTCTGAGTTTATTATCATATCATAATTTTCAAGGCCATTGGTTCCAGTGCTTCCAGTCAAATGACGTTACCCAGTAGAGGTGGGACTTTCTAGGCCCGGGGGCTCGGGGCGAAAGCCCGGCCCAGGCCCGCGGGCTTGGACCGGGCCTGAAGGCCTGATTTAGGCCAATGCCGGGCTGATAACGGGCTTCACCCAGGCTCATTCCGGGCTTCAACTGAACTGGGACTTCAAAGTCAATTTTCTGTAAGTTAAATAGGCCTTTTTCAGTACAGCCCTAGTTTTTTCCCACTGAAAAAATCTTATTCATGCACCAGCAGCTTTTGAAAATGCATTTACAATTAACGTTGATAAGTTTTGAAGTGCTGCGGCGAGGAGCATGATGATGAGTTGTTAAGATGTTCCTGGCCTCTCCCTCGAATCCGGAAATGTAAAAAACACTGAAGATCTTCAGTGTTTTTTACATTTCCGGATTCGAGGGAGAGGCCAGGGAACATCTTAACAACTCATTTACAATTAATTTTGAGACTTTTAGACATACCTCAGGAATGTAAAAGCATGAAGCTCTAGCTTTCTATCTGTTACTCATGCCAGGGTCAAAAGCAAGTTACTTAAACCTGAATCAATATTTAAAATCAAATATTGAATAATGCCCACAGTTGCACACATCCATGCTGTACTGTCATCTTATGAATATCCTGATTACTTCAAAATCTTCAAGTCATATATGGGTGAAACAAATATAAATTGTGATAGCTTATTTGTTGCTTCCATATTGTCAGTATACCATTTCAAAGGAAGTCATTTAACCAATTTGCTGCTAACATATTGATATCAACACCTAGCTCTAGCTAGAAAATTCTTTCCAGAAGCTTTCTGCTCCAGGTAAAAGAAAACGTTATCTATGGAGTCATTCCCATGTCCTCTACGAAAAATGGTGAAGTGAATATGTCAGGGACAAACTATCTAGTGGGAGCCCATAATTGTCAAATTGGCCTGCTAACTCTAGCTGCAAGAATAAATGTTGATAAGTTTGACCCTTCCACATCTTCATCTTGCTCTTTCATTGCCCAAAAGATGCGGAATCCACTCCACTCCACTGGATGGGATTGAGCTGTTTTTTTGTCTCAGATATACTTTTTGGTGGAGATTGGTGCAATATTTTTATTCCATGTTTGGTGGGAACCTGTGGAAAACTAGTGGTTCTTTATCAGGATAGTTCTTTATGGCAGGTGGTTTGATAATTGTATATGGCTGATGGGCCTTGTTCATGTTGGCCTGTTGGCTAGTATAAGCAAGGAAATAGGCACAAAGAAAACATGTTTTTGATCGAAGTACTTCAAAACATAAATTAGTCAGTTGTGGGGAGATACTGGGGAGAGCAGTCAGCCTTAGAAAGAACCTTTGAAATTGCACCAAAACATGAATATACTTTACATTATGTGTTGCATTTTCCTTGTGGAGATACTTCCCTGGCCTCTATGAAATACAACTTCTATTATAAGCTTTGAACATAACAGCACTTCCCTCCCAAGATACCTTTACTTTACACTTCCCTCCCACCACACTGCAAATGTACAGAAACGTAGAAATACAGAACACAAAAACAGAATATCCAAAGTATGGCAAATTCCGCGGCCTTGAGCAGCTTGTAAAGCTTTGCAAGGCCAGAAAAAGCGTCATATATGAAACAAGTGCGCAAAAAGTGGCCTATTCTCAGGAACAAAGAAATGCACCACACACTTTGTGCTTATTTTTCAAACCTGTGAAATTTTAAAACATATTTTCAAAAGTCTTGAAATATTTTCGCTGAAATAAACTTACTATTCTGGTAAATTTTGGTGAAAAATGTTTTCATACATGATTGCTCTAATGTAGACAAGCACGGCGCTTCAGATACCTACTAAGCGCAAGCCCGTAAAATACAACAAAACAAACAGAAATAGTGTTCAAGCCCGAATGGTGATGTGGATGGGATTGAGCTGTTTTTTTTGTCTCAGATTTACTTTTTGGTGGAGATTGGTACAATATTTTTATTCCATGTTTGGTGGGAACTGTGGAAAACTAGTGGTTCGTTATCAGGATAGTTCTTTATGGCAGGTGGTTTGATAATTGTATATGGCTGATGGGCCTTGTTCATGTTGGCCTGTTGGCTTACCTACTTTGCAGACCGGGCTGACCCAAGCAGAACGATCTTTTGACTATCTTCCAAGCTGTTTAGTGAGTAAACTAAAAAAATGTTCACATGTATCAATTGAGGGACAATGTGAAGGATTTTTGGTTCATTCACAGCCATTCCGCCATGATATTCTGAAAAGTTTTAGCTGAAAACTTGTCACTACTCTCTTCTCTATTCATAAACATTATTGGAACTCAATTGTGAGGCTCGTGCCAGCATACAATGATTGATAAAAGTGCAAAGATTGAGGAAATGTCTGACATGAGTGAGCTTATTTGATCCCGATTCTTATAGCTGTCATGTGCATACCTCTATCTAGAATGCCCATTGTTTTTATAAGGTGATGCTGGTCATTACCTGAAGTAAGCTTGCATCATAAGCAAGCCATGTTTCATACTGTGTGTTTTTCAGTATCATTTTCTGCTGAATTATTAAGATAGCTGAGGCTACTGATGCTACATGCACCTTTTTAATATGGTTTTGGGTGAAACCAAAACTTTTACAGGATAAATTGGCTTAAAACATATATTTGAAACAGCTTTAAAGTAAATAAATGTTGTATATAGTCGTTTATGGTTTTTCCATGATACCGGGCCTTCCCGGGCTTGATAATCCATTTCTTCTACAAACCGGGCTTGTGACGGGCTTCTAAATTCAGCAGCAGACCGGGCCCGGGCCCGGGCCTGCAAAATTTCCCGAAACTCCCACCTCTATTACCCAGTCTAACAAGTCTTCTGCTATGACGCCATAGTTAAGGTAACTCAAGGGCAAGGTGAAAGGTCATGGTTAAAGGTCAATCCTCATTTACCGCTCAACGGTTGCTATAGCGCTAATTTTAGTGTACATTATAGGGCATAAACAAGAATATTACGTCATAGGTCAATGATCTTAAATGACCTTGACGCCAACATTTTAGAAGATATTGTCTGTGACCTTCTCTCTATGACCTTGGTCCGCCTTTAGCATATTCTCGACGTTTTCCGGCGAAATTCCGGCATTTTCCAATACGTCCCAAGCACGTCCAAGATTTTACATTGATGACCTCATCTGATCTTGAAGATATTGATCTAGACCAATGAAAATGTGTTATGATGTAGACCACCATACCCCCGCCCACCTCCAAACCGGCGTTTCTGTACCTACGCCCCTTAGCTTCTGAAATCCCAGGGGGCCTACCAGATCCCCTCCAGTGCGCATTAGTGCCAGACCCCTCTCCAGTGCGAGGGCTCACGAATTCACAAATATAACCGAACAAGGGTCCTCCAAGCTCGGGAGGAAACCACAAGAAACTATATCGGTGTGACATATACCGATTAGCCATATAAATCATATCAATAATGTACAGGATATTTAACGGCCTGCCTCCTCGAATCATGGATGCCAAATTAATCTAATACACTGGAATTAAATTAGTATTTTATTTTGCTGGTTCCAAGCACATGCCACTCACAAGCTGAGCATGATGCATACCTGTTCCTGGATATGCCCTCACACTGAATATCTTATCTGATAACTTATCTGCTAATATCTCACTGATCAATGGTTCAGCGATATGTCGCGCTAGCGTATCGAGCGCCCACTTCAAGGGCCAACTTCTAAATTGGCCACCTGCCTGCACAGGTCGGTGTGTTGGTAGAATTATATATTCGGACACAGTCCTTCCTGAAAATCAGGTAGGCAAACGATAGACAAAATCACCAATTTTTGGTCATAGTGTGGCAAGACACGATTGAACAGTTCTTGGTCTTCCTACAGTATGTCCAAGAGTTTGCGGTTTCGTATATAGTTTACGAGCCTGATTCTGATAAAGGGCTGTGCCCGAATATATAATTACCGTGCATTAGATTCATATCACGTTCAGGATTCAAGGAAGCAGGACATTAAACATTCTGTCAACTTATAATGACGCCCCTCGCCTCAGCACTCGAAAATATATAAACCATATCGATTTATTTTCAAACCAAGTCTTCGAAGACGCTATTGGAGATTCAGTGCGACTAGTGTTGTTTTTAGTTTTATGGTGGGAAGTCATCTTTTCGTCGTTGTCTCACACTCCGTGCAGCGCCCACAGGCGTAGCTATATTTGCACGGAAAGACCTGATCAAACAGAATATGGCGGGGAAGCCTTACATACAACTACAATATTACCATACACCAGCTAGTCGAGCGCCGCTGCCAATTTTTCTAAGCCGCTAGCACTGCTTCTGCTACCCATGCTAGCGCTTCCTTTTTTGTTAATTGTGAAACCACTACTCAGCACTCCGCTCCTCCGGCATCGCCAATACAAAACATGACTTGAGTGGTAGCCATGAATTGTCGTCATTGTTTGTTTTTTTCAAATAAATTTCCAGAATAACTACTGTCTCCATATTACCAAGTTATTGTATGATATGCAAATAAAATCACTTAAATCATTAACCCAATTCCTTTTATTTTCTGATGGAGAAAGTCATTTCTTTTAATCTCCGTCCTCTCATTTTGTTTGGGGGAGGCGAACCATTTGACGGGTGGTTGGCAGCGGTCGTTTTTTTTATTCCTTTGAAACCAGCATCCGCTTCTCTTCTACTTTTAGCTGTAGAAAAATCTACCTCTAATCTGCTACAATTTCAACAGTCCGCAAGCTGCAGAGTAGCACAGTAGTGAACTTATGTGGTGATCCGCGCGACTCTGCTATGCACACTAAATCCTCAAAAAATCATACATTGTGTCCATCTGCATCAGCCCTCTGCCCATGCTGGTACGGAGAGCGTAAAGGTTACTGAAGAAACAATTAAACACACGAATATATACCAGATCCATCTTCGATCCGTTTGGGTGCTCGTGTGGCCTCGCATCCGGTTCATACTAACGCCGCAAGAATGGATCTTGTTTTTATTGATTTCTTTTCCGTAATGCATGTATTGAATCTGCGTAACTCTCGCTTACCACTATTAGTAGCTTAAAAGGACTGGGCCGGAGAGTATCATTTTATTTTCCATGGTAAGAACTGTCGTTATCGCCCTCGCTTGCGCCAATGAATAGAGTGATGGTCGCCATCCCAAGCCATATTTAGCAGCTTGGCGTCGCATCACCATCAAACAAGTTTCAGTCACTCTGTCAGAAGTTTGAGTAAATAATCCTTCCGTGAAGGAGGCAGCTGACAGGCGACAGGGGCTGGAGTGACAGTGCAAGTCTTCAACTGCCCAGAGTGTGGTGAGCCATCCAGAGCAGATCATGGCAATGAAGATTATAAAAACGAGGTTTCATATGCAGCCCTCTGACGGGCACCATACTCTCTAAACAATTTGATACGACGTCTTCGGTGTCCGTCTTGCCTGTGCTGCGACCAAAGGAAGCCTATATAGGTATAATAGGCATATGCTTATTTGGTCGCATTCTCAACCGTTTGAGTGAAGGGAATTTAATCTGGCTTTTTGTACAAGCAGCCATGTATATATATATAGTTATTATAGGCATATACTTATGTTATCACATTATCAAACATTTGAGCGATGACAATGAAATCTGGCTCATTGTACATGCAGTCATGCCTATCGATTATCACGGGGAATTCTCTTTGTTGGGGCTTGACGCACCAACCGCTGATGTAATACGATGTTGGCAATCATCATATTTATTGGGAGGGCTGCAAAAATTGTCACATCTAATTCAGGAACCCGCCCTTTTTTACTGGCCCGTCCAGTATATGAATCCGTGGTACTCAACCAATTCGAAGCTTTGGGCAATTCCCCTTATTTTTCTGGTAAAAATGGGTCTCCTTGTGTCAATCAAGTGTCCTGACACCAAAAAGTAACAGCTTGTGGACGGTACTGTGCAAGTTTGGCCTGTACTCTCCAGTGTGCCAATTGTAAACCAACACATATATGGTACAGAACTTTAGAGCTAAAACTATTCATCACTATATGGCCAAGGGCGATACGTGGAAACCAGTCGATTTGTCTTCTAAAGATAATTCAAACGAGGTGCTACATTTTAAGTTTAAACGGGGAAGAAGATGGAATTGCCATTTTCCCTGGAAGACATGAAGTTCTTGTCGGTTTTCGCCACTCCTGATATTCACCGATTTCATCAAAAGCGCACCAGGGGCATATACATGAAGAAAAAATGAGATAAAAGTCGTCCACTTGTAATTTGAAAATATCACCCAAGTCTGTTCAACCATCACGGACAGGTACCTCTATAAGCTGCCTTCTAAGGTCGGTTGGAAGGCACCTTTTGCTGTGTTCGTCATTTTGCATGTTTTGACCGTCCACGTAGGACGCCTTCGGCGCTATACATGAATGCCTAATGCGTTCCGGCAGGCACCTTTCCGGGCCTAAGCGGAGGGCATCCGCCCTCTTCACCCTCTCTTTCGAATCCGTCCCAGCTGGTTACCTCATTCACCCCGGGATTTTGGATCACGAGCAATGGGGCAATAGCGACGGGGATGTCCTTAACCACGATGCACTTTAAAACACTGATAATCTCTGGTGCCTTGAGTTTGGGTTCTCTCCCCAGATTTTTGGCGTCCACAAAGTTTTAATTATTTTGTTAGTGTCAACCCATCTAGGGTGACCTCGTGAATCTAGTTGATATATCTAGCCATTGCCGATATGGAAGTGAAGGCAATGGCTCGCATCATTAATTGCTGGACCTTGAGTCTGAAAATAAATGCCCCCTGTCGCACATCCAATGTAACTAGAACACTACGCAGCCTGATCTGGTGTTAGCAAACTCAATCTGAGCCGAATGAACCTAACCTTACATAACCTCAATTACACACGTGGCAGGGTCATATCGCAAGGCCAGGCGGAGATAGTCCTTATGCGACCATTGGTTGGTGTGAACATGTGCAGATGTCCATATATGTGTTTACGAAAATATGACGTACGATAAGTATGCGTGAATGCAAAATGTGATACGAATATCTGTGCTGTGCGATATCAGACCTCTGCGGCTCAGAATATGCTCACGCAAATTACTTAATAAATTCTGCGAGCCTAGAAGATGACATGGATGAAATACTTCGGTTTACGAAATCTTCTGCGCATAAGGTAATTTGTATAGGGAATATCGCGCCGACATCTCTATGTGAGTGGTGAAGAACAAAAAGTGCAACTCACGTCTGAGTTATCACGTGGGAGGTAGTTGACTGCCAAGCAATGTGGGTTACCGAATAATTTCCAATATTTGCATTAGTGTCCACATACTGTGGAGTAAATGTTTCACTCGTGTTATAGAGACTAGAAGTATGGGTGACAACTGCCGTTTTATTAGAAAAACACAACCCCACTGCATTCAGAAAGTGATTAGCTTCTCTGCCTGTGACCTAACACTCTCGCTGGAGACGGGTCTGTCGTTAACGCACAGTGGATAGGGTTCTAAAGTTATCCTTGAAATCCTGAAAACCAAGTTGTCCTGTTAACGTAATAATTATATAGATTATCACCAACTTTCTCTTTTGGGTCAATATATTTTGAGTCAAATTAGGCCATAAAAGTCAATTCTGTGCCATGCTATAATGTGCCGGGAAATTCCGTAATTATGCGGTCATTTATAGTCACGAATACACTGCGTCACGAACAAGGAGCATGAAGGACAGCTCCCATGAAGCGCCATCTGAAGCTCAACCTTTTACCGCCAGGGGGTTCGGTCGGACCCACCCCCTTGGTTTTTCGCAAACGGTTCTGAGCCGATTTAAATCAGACATGAGTTGCTCTGAATACATCTAGATTGATCAATTTGACAACTTATGACCAAACATCGGCATCAGGCCATGTCGGATTTGGGTTATGATGTCATTTCTAAATCGATGTAAGTCGATTCTGTTTGTGCAAAACGAGGCTGACAAAACCAGGGCGTAATGCGGCTTCTAGAAGAGGCACATACCGTTTCTAAGCATCATTCAAACGTTCATTGAAAGAACAATGTGCACTGTCATCCATTTTGAGGTCAGATCATAACAAGGCCAGCAGAGGTCACCAAATGTCACACTTTTCGAAAGTGCTTGCGTCTGTCTGCTTTATAAGCTTTTGAACGAAACAAGATACTTAAAAAAATTTGCAATCATAACAACGGGCAAGTGGTTCAAGGATTTCAACGATCTGCAATATGACCTTGATAGGTCATTGTTTAGCATTGGATTAATTTCAAGGTCAGACCAAGGTCATTTGATAAGTATCTAATTTTAAGGTCAGTTCAAGGTCACAATTCAACATTACAAGTCCATGCCGCATATCATTTGAATCTTTGGGTCAAGATAAGCACATTGATGCCCTTGGCTTTGTTCTAGGTCTAATGGTTCCCGAATTATAGGGATTTTCTAAATGGACCTAAATTTAACTCATTGTGGCCCATAAATGGTCCACATCACGGGTCAGCGGATATGGTTCAAACTCGGCTTCCAATTAGAAAACGGTAAGGCGCTTCCAGTGCCGTTTCAATTTTGTCTGTATCTTTTCTGGTTTCTGAAATCGTAAGGGAGAGTCCGATCGGACGCCCTAGGCTGTGGTAAGTACAAAAAGCCCGGGAGGTGCCGGGTGATAGGTTAAAGTCATTCAATGTCGTTGGCCAATGCAGTCACCATGTGAAAGATTCCTTACACTGTATAACCTACACTACAGCACTGGCTGAGCAGAAATAAGGGTTGGACCTTTACTTATGACTTTTTGACCTTGATCTGTGACTTTGACTTAAACTTTTGATAACCTCATCTATGTCGTCAAAGCATGAAATGCCATACTGGGGGACAGTGGCGGAACCAACACTTCATTTTAGGGAGAGGGAGCTAGAGAGCTCCAGCCTACCCCGCCATTGTCTCGGGATCAGTGGCGGATCCAGGGGCGGCGGGGGGCAGAAAAAGCATTTGCTCCCCCAAACGGAAAAGCTCGGTGAAAATTACGGTTTTGCCCCCTCTCTCCCAACCTGTCGACTTCCTTTTTTGCCCATAATCCTTTTTACTTTATAAGCAAGGTTTTGGTGCTTCAACTCTCAACTTCAAACAGAACCAGTCAACTTCAGTGTAAACATTAAGCCTTTGATAGCAAAAACAAGGACCTTGTGGCCACCCCGTGACGTTTTTTGTTTTGCTGATCGACTTTTAGGCTCGCACCCAAAACCTACCGTCTATTAAAATTGTAGCATACTCTCACTGCGAGACTTTTTATCAACTTTAACTTGTCCCCCTCCCCCAAAACCTACCGACTAAATCCGCTACTGCTTGGAACCGCCTCCGGCTATGCATTTCCTTAGGAACTGCGACATTTGGGGGAAATGGCTTGGCCCCCTAGCCAGACTTGTTGAGTCGTGAATCAGAGTTGGAGTCGACTCTTTGAGTCGGCTAAAGTTTTCCTTGAGTCAGAGTTGAGTCGACTCACTTTCATATTTGGGTTGTGTCTGAGTCGACTCAAGTGCTCGACCCGTTGAGTCGAGTCAGAATCGGAGTCAGCCTCTAAGCTGTGTGTCAGAAGTTGAGTCGACTCAACCCTCTATTTTTTAACATATGTGATCACATGGTTGACACTTAAAAAATTTTCATGACTAATTTTGAAAGATTTCATCTTGAAATTTGCTAATAGTAGGTGTTTTATTATTTTCATGTCACCACTACACTCATCCTGGGATCAGTCATTAACAACAATAAGTTGTGTAAAATATACAGTTTCAAACCACACACAATTGATATATATATATATATATATATATATATATATATATATATATATATATATATATATTCCATTCGATCTTAGCAATGGCATGCAAAATCGTACAGAAAAATGCAATTAGGCACACATTCAGACTTTTTTACTTGAGGGTGCACACAGAGGTCATGAACATCTCAGGTTGGCTACCCGCATATCCTTGATGCGACCAACATGGCTATCTGAAGTGAAATCAACGTTTGCGTGAACTGTGGCTTTATATTTCTCCCAGAAAATATGTCTTAGCGAGTAAAAATTTACTCTCAAAAAGTGGAAGTATGAAAGGAATTAAATTTACTGTGATTTGGAGACTAATGAATTAAATATAGTATACTCTTAGTACCAAACAGCGAAAGGTTAAGTATATGTGCAGTGATTACAAGTTGTATGTGCCGTAATACAAGCATGTGTCCTTTAGCTGCGCATATTAATCAGTCAAAAATTTTTTTTTCAAATGCCTAGTACAAAAAGATATGAAAAAATAATATGTGCTGTCAGAGTCTAGTACCCTCACTGCAACTGCTTGCTATGATCAATAATTGCTTAGATCATCATCGCTAAGATAGCAGACAACCACCTTTTGACTGTAGCAGTCAGCATGCTGAGACTTAAGCTGCTTGACGGATGCATTTAATTAACATTTTGTTAAAAGAATACATAAAATTTAAATATGTCCAATGCCTGCAACGAAAAATACGTACTCAGCCAGATGACAAATACCTGCCAATACCACAACCATGATCCAGCAAATCCTAGAAAGATTGAAGCAGATTAATGAGCATCACCACATTCACCTGCTCAATGGAAACTTTTGTGGAATCATCACAATATTGTTAAACTTGATTTGATAAAATTGACTTCAGTAGGCACCAAAGAAAGCTACCTGCAGTTTACCTGACTTCATGGGCACCAAACAGCATATAATTTTCTATGTGCAAAGCCAGAACTTGCAACTCTCATCTTGATCTCCATAGGTCTACAGTTTGGATATCTCGCCTGCACTTGATTAAAATGTGTGCTCTAATTGACACCCTCAAATCACACTACTCTCCTGGGCTTTTGAAATCTGGCAGACTTCATTTTGTCCTACGTTTCTCTGGCTGAGGCATAATATATAAAAATTGGCAGTGGGTTTAGCATTGACAACAAAACCTCCTATTTTGATTTAGGTCAAAATTTACAGCGTCATAGTAAGATACCCACACAGCAGCTTCAACACGTATTTCTGACTGTTTTCTTCTCGCTACTCCCGCGCCAGAACCGCAACATTTTATGGTTACCTAAGTGGCTACCTGTGGTCCCTAATCGTAATTTTCGTTGCCGGCCTGGCTACCAGACCATCTCTAATTCTGCAAAACGAGTCCTCAAGTACAACGTAAGCAGTGGAGTTACTATCTTATGCGGAGTAATTTCACTATGAATCCTGATATAGACTTTAAACTTTTATCTTTGTATTGAAAATAAATGGTCAAATTTATATAAGAGAATAAATATTACCGTTCTCATGCCATCGCAATTTAGAGTACCTTTTTCTCGTGGCTTTATATGGGTCAATTTCGTTGCTGATGTGGTTACCTACCCATCTCTAACTTAGCTGTGAAATAACGGGAGTGAGTAAGGATACATTATTTGTCACTAATTTGTATCGTTTGTCACTAGAATTATAATGGTACCTAAAATCAGTCAAGGTAGCATTGTATGTTATGGATCGTTCTTTTTACGTGGCGGTAAGATCGTGGAAATACTTGTTTTGTGCTGGTAAGTGCAATTCTTGATCTCTGTCAATTCTCCGTGATTGGCTACCTAAGTTCTGGTCCTAGAAACTCATTTGGCTACCCACGAGCGTGGGCGAGTTGGCGAGATTCTTGACCTCTGGGTGCACACCAGACAAAGTCCTAAGCTGATAATCATGCAATGATTCACTCTTAGGAATCCACATCTTTATTTTCTATCTTCTTGCTTTGGTTCACTGAAAACAACACAAAAACTAAGTAATATAAGCGACAGATAGAGGATACCAAAAATCTTGCTTTGCACATAAGCCTTGAAATGGGTCAAAACGGAAACTGAAAGCCTCATTTAGCCTTTTTTTAAAGTACTTTCTTGATTGGTCATGGTTTGAGGACATCACCTGGAAGATAGTATCAACACTGACGACACAGCACTGTACCTACTGTCCTCTGTACACGGAAATTAAAACTTAGTCCTATCCGTGGCATTCCCTATACATCAAGTCTCTCACAAACCGACACTCTTTAAATTATGTTGATTATTATTCACCTATTTACCGCCCGTCCACTTTACAACATACCACCGTCTATAGCCCTGCTCCAGCTGTCAGCACAGTTTTGTCAGCAGGACCTCTAATCTCTCCTCCAGAAAAGTAACATCAGAGCTATAACCGCCTCTTGCTTGTGCTAAGCAAAGGGAACTTAAACCTTTGTACCATTAAAAGATATTAGGCTGCCACTTCGTGCACTTACTATTTTTCATCAGCACAAACAGCAGGCCGTTGGCCCGTAAAACCTCTAGAACTAGTTCCCGGGGAGAGGCCACAGTCCTGTGACGTAGGCGCAACGCAGCCCGCTGATTGGTGCTGACAAAACTGTGCTGACAGCTGGAACAGGGCTTATGACTGCAGCACCCAAGATACCTTCACTTAAAGGTACGTTCAAGAGGGATTCTTCACGTCGGAGTGACGTCACGTGAGCGTGAAGGAATTCCTTCACCGTTGGACCGTGTGTCAAACTGCTGCTAATGGCACTGCCTGCTTACGAATTTGTGAGAATACACGGTAATTAAGTTTATTTAAAATAAAAAATAAGCATTTCATGTTCCATTCTGGGCTTCTTTTTGCAAAAGCCTGGATATATAATCATTTAATTTGCCATGCTATATGCAAAGAGGGTTGACGTCACATCCCGTGATCTGCGCTTGCTGTTGGAGGGTGCAGCACCCCCTGCACGACACGCGCGCCACTCCAGTCACAAAAGTGTCATTGTGCGTCATAATATGTTAGCTTTTCTTTACTTTGTAGTCTGACTGTAGCCTGAGGGTAAAATGATTTTCTTAGTTTTTGTAAGTCACGTGACTTTTGAAGTGTTATTTATCGTCATATTTTGTGTCATCAGAGGTTAGGTTCGCGTAATGTCTTTAGTGTGCCATCTGCAGTATTCACTACAGATTTTTCTGGAGGATGACGCGATCGTTCATTGTTTGTTTTGTTTTTGATTGAGGTGGTGCACAGGGTCGGTTCGATTCGACTCGGCTTGGATTTCGAAGCTTAACCCGCGCCCCACCGGGGGTCCGGCGCCACCTTCGCCCCACCGGAGGGGGGGCATCGATACCCCCCTCTAACTCCGAAAATATGGGCGTTAGCGCAAATCTGCAAAGTGCAATAGAAAGCCCGCGTGAATTCAGTAAGAAATTACTTCGCATGTTTTAGTGCTCAGGTCAATGGTTTGACCTCCAGAGGTCAAATTAGGTCAAGATCGGCTATTTTCACTCAAATATGCAATGATTAAGCAAACTGGGCATAACTCTTATGCCATTAGAGCTATTGAGACCTGGTAAAGTACATTTGATAGCAAATTGCCAGTACTTATTCCGCTATGTGGAACGTAAAGACCTCCCGCCAGTGGTTTGACCGCCAGAGGTCACCTCGTGACCTAATATGACCTGAGGTCACGAAAGGTCAAAAAGTGACCTTGCCGTATACCAAATGAAAGCCAGTGACAAGACAAACACGATGGTGTTTGTTTTACCGCTCTAGCTCAATTAGGTCAAAAGTTATTGTCAAAATACTGTTTTTGACCTCTGGTGACCTTGGATGACCTTGGAAAAGTCAAAGGGCAAATATGACCCCTGGGATCCGTGAAAGGATGTCCAAAAACGCTGTTCTGAGCAGTCTGAGTATTTGAAATCATTGCTGTAGCTTTTATATCATGAAACAGCTTTTCCCCATCCTTTTCCAATGGGAGAGGTCGCCTCGTGACCTGACCTCAGGGCACGAAATCGAAAAACTCAGGATATACACGTTGTAGACCCTGGAGGGGTCATGAAGTGTAGGAAGCTTCAAATCGATCGACTTTGAAATGTAGCTCTTACAGAGCTCTAAAGTGAAGTGAGGTGACCTTGGTTGACCTCGTCTGGTGACCTGACCTTGGGTGACCCGGGGTAAAAAATTTCAGGGATGATGGAAAAATGATGCAGTGAGAGGTAGAGCCCTCAACCGCGGTGCTGCGCCTCGTGGTTTTTCTGCTATCCCGGAAAAACCTTAGGGGGGCCATCGATGGCCCCCCGGTGGGGCGAGGGTTAATTTGTCACAGGATTGTTCAGAATGCATTGGGGCAGGAATTGCCCCTCAAAATGTCAATTTTTCGAACATTGAGTCCTGTTCTTTGTGTTTGAAACCTCGTTTATTGTCTCAATTATGACTAGTCATGAAGCACATACCTTCAAAATGAAAAGCCCTCTGGCCCTTCATCACCCTCACATGTTTGCATTTATCACCTTTCTTCATTCGTATGCATACATAATATATGTTATGAAGTAATCCATTGCAATTGACATTTTATGGAAAGAAATGTGCAGTTATTAAATAGTTAATCCCATGAATAAATGTACTTGAATGTACGTATTATGAAAGGAAATGAGAATTTTTGTGTACATACTTGTCCATCATTCTGAGTCGGAGTCGACTCTGACTCAATGCTTATTTGAGTCACAGTTGAGTCGACTCACTTCTGGATTTGGATTGAGTCGAGTCGGCTCACCATTTTCAACACTGTGAGTCGAGTCAGAATCGGAGTCAGGCTTTAAGCCGTGAGTCAGAGTTGAGTCGGCTAAAAAAAATTGAGTCATCAACAAGTCTGCCCCTAGCCCCCTTGTATCTGTTAACCTGGATGACATCCCTTGGCCGAAATCCCTGAAGTCAGTGACCTTTGAGATGCGGGTATCAGCTTTACCTGCGACCTGTGAACTAGACATTGACCTTAGAGTGAGATGACCATGTCATGTTATCCAGATTATATAACCTTATAGCGTCTGCACTCGGTTCACAATGCTGGTGAACCGGCGTGACCGCCTAATTTTGGTAATCTCAGAATATGAATCTGATTTTGAAAGCATATACGTCAAATAAGTAGAGACATATTCCACATTTAATTCACCAATTGACGTGCTGTGCAACTGTCTCAGAGGTAGGCAAATGAGTTGTTTTGCCCCGTATGACCCCTGGCCACCTCGTAACATAATGGGGGAAGGGGACATTTTAGGCCCCCAATGCACGTTTTACTAGATAAAAATATGTAGATACATCGTGGGAAGAAGCACGATTGCGATTGTCTGGCCCCACATATCTACACATCTGTTGAACATTGTGGGGAGCCGGTTGCGTCTGGTGAATTGTTTATCTTTATTAGCCGCACTGCGATAGGCCGGACGTTGTCGTTCCGCCCTAAAACTAACTCAGAAAAACGCAGACCATGTCATGCTGCCAGTATACAGTATAACTCCCGGCCGCCAGATGTAAGAGGCAATGCCAGCGTGACTGCGCCCATTAATTCGCTGAGCAGTGTCCAAAGCCTGCGAGTGTGAACTGAGAGTACCCGCATTTTAAAGGGAATGTGACAATTTAGAATAGGATTTGAACTGAGATGGCCGTGTGACAGAGCATCCCGGAAAACCATAGGTTTGATATGTTGGTAACGTCGGACATCAGCCTCCAACAGCGGATCTGCCCTGAAACTCCAATCGTCAGAAACAGCGTGGATTTAGAGCATATTAGGACCCCATCAACTTCCCAGCCTGAAGCGTACGCAATGAAACTGGATGCGCAGTGTGCATCCACTTCCAACCCTTTAGGCCCACATGGAAGCGGGGCCAAGTACTTAAAAGATATCCGTGCGCTCAAAAGGTAGTTCGCTTTGAATCGTTTTTTTGCCGAGAAGGTGCTCTCTGGGAGAGCGAAAATAGGAAATCAGGTGTTTAAGTATGCTTCAAATAATCCACTTAAAATCTCGCAAAGGTGTCGTTTGATTTAGAAATTGCATCTCCTGTTCATTGGATTCCCTACTATTGTCTATATCTTTTTAAGGATTACCGGACTTTACTTTTTACACTATCTAAAACTTGTTCTATCTAAGCGATGATGGAGCTTCAAAAGCCTTGTGTCATGCACAAGGATGTTCCGAAAAGCATGGAACCTAATCTTGAACGTCATAAAATGTCATATTATGTGGTATTAACCAGTTTCGCCATTCTAGTACTGTTTACACGCAATTTCATTGCCAAGTACTAGTTAATTCCCACACGTGGCAGAAGCCAGCCAACATGTACGTTGTCATAGTTGATTTCCTGTTTTTCTTTCGAGGAGGGGGGCGAACTGGAAAATTGGTGTTTGGGACTGATGGGAGAGCTTTTCTTTTCTTCTGGACTCAGCTTCCACCTTGTCGAACACAAAATCCGATGCTGCCTTAAACTCAACTTGTCCGGCTGCTTGATGCGCATTTGGCGCGCTTGAGAAAGCAAGCGCGCGGCCAGCACCTTGATGAGTGGGGTTGAAGGGGTTTAAAGACAGCATTCGATTTGGTATTCTAGTTGAGTGCAGAAGAAAACAACAGCTGTCCATCCTCCTCTAACCCAATCTTTCATCATGCCGCCCCCTCCGCCCGCGACAAAAGTCCACCCCGGCACCGTGCAGTGGACCCATTCTGGGCTGGCCAATGCCGCCGCTCGTGTAAACTCTGCTTACGTAAACCGACCAACAGGGAAAGTCAGAATGTGTGCGAACTAAAAAAATGTTGTGTTCACATATATGCATTGCTTATGGGAAAATACCAAATTGTCGACATTCTAAAGCGAAAAAAATTCTGGAAAAAATAATTATGATAGTCAGGAAAGAACATTTGTTTCCACCTCAAATCGCTCAAAGAAAAAATGGACTTGTCTTATTACGCTGGGTTGACCTGAGTATTGCGTGTAATCACGAATCTGACAGCTTGCGGCGGCTTACTTTTTTATAATGTTTGTCTCTCGTGGAAACACCCAGTGCGCAGCTTGACACTGGGTGCTGAGCCTGAGACATATTTACTGCCCGTACTACAACGACGTGTTTGGTATATTTGGGGTGATGATGAGGTGAGAGCGACTGAAGATGAGAGCATGAATGAATATAACTCCCTCCGTTGCCCCCCGGTCCAGCAAGTGAGGTGAAAACCTGTTGTTCACCAGCCCCCGGGAGCAACGAAGGGAATGGGGTTTTCTCGTCTGGTTGTCGATGTCAGAGAGAAAAGAAAAAGTCAGGTCTATACTCACCCTTTTAGACTCCCCCGGTTTCTATTCTGAAAAGAAGAAGATGAGGTGCGAGTGACTGAAGATGAGAGCATGAAGTGAGGCATGAATTGATATGTGTGTCAGGCGTGGGAGCACCACAATGTGACTCGACACTGGGTGCTGAGCCACAGACATGTTTGATATACGTTGGTTATAACGCGTTACGATTCCAGAGAGATGAAAAGGCGCCAGGACCTCCCCGGTGCAACGCGGGGAGGTCCTGGCTCGGGGAGCCTTACGACATGTAAGGCTGCGTCAGTGGCGGATCTAGCCGGTTGGTTTGGGAGGGGCAAACCAAAGTCGAAAAGCAAAAAAACGTCGCGCAGTGAAAAATTGCGCTACAATATGCCTTTTCGCTGGGATTTTGGGAACTGGAGACGAAAAGCAAAAAAAAAAAACGTCACGGGGTGAAAAATATGGGCTCAACATACATTTTTCCTATCCAAGCCCCAATATTTACACTGAACTTCTCTAATTCTGTTTGAAGTTGAGAGTTGAAGCACCAAAATTTTGCTTACAAGCTAAAAAGGAGTCTGGGGAAAAATGAGGTCGATCGCTTGGGGGGGGGCAAAAACATAGTTTTGCCCCGAGCTTTTCCGTTTGGGGGGAGGCAATTGCCTTTTTTGCCCCCCCTGGATCCGCCACTGGGCTGCGTGGCCATGTCATTTATTAACATTTATCACGCGACATGCGCTGCTAGATAGGAAGTGATTATTTCAGGTTTGGAATAAGGTAGTAAGCCAATTTACTTTGAACTTTAAAGCTGGCGGACATTTTATAGCGAGAGCTTTGGCTGAAATAAAATATGTCAATAATGTTTTTTAAACACGCTCTACAAACCTGCTATCTCAGATCAAAACTCATTTTAAAAGTGGAACACTGCCTTTAAGAGAAGTCATTAGAAGTTGCAAACCTGGAAACACTGGAACCTTCAAAGTTATAACGACCCGCTTTCAGGAGTAGGTATGACCTTTCTTTTCGGGAGAGAGCTAAACCTGTTCTCAACATTGGACTAATGACCTGTACAGGTATCAATGCTAGGGCTGTTTGAAAGGGAAATACATGGCTCAACGGCAAAGAAACTGCCTTTTGGGCGACAGTTCCGGGGTTCATGTCCCGGCAAATCCGAAGAATAAGTTGGTCTGATCCTCCAACTCCCTGCCAGCAGGATGAGAGCTGGTGACGCCGTACAAACCTGGCAGTCGGAGCGTTGTTGAATTTTAATAACAATTGTTATTGGGCGGGTTTAAATTGAGAGCTTGTCCCCTTCAGGCAGGTGCCAAATATTGTTATGCTTTGAAGAGTTATGACGCTGAGGTTTTCACTGTTATCACCCCGGACGTCGAAAGCGGGCGGTCCAGGGAGAGACGTTCCTTAACTGGTGAACTAGGGGACAACCGTATAATAAATATCGACCTCCACGGTTGTTTTAGAGCTTAATAATGTTTAACAGGATTTAAAACAGAGTTTTACATTTCTCTCATTAGCATTGTGGACCTATATAACTAGGATCAATTCTAACGCGGTCGAACTCCCGCTAAGACCGTCAATAAGTTCGGGCTTTCCTTTCCACTCACTGCCTTCCGTCACAGCCGTCACCAGGGCTGGGTTCGTCGCCCCGCTAGAAAATACGTGCTGATGCTCCTGCCCGGCGCGGCATATTCAGGAGGAGAAAACTTGTGAGTTCAGAGTGGATGTTGATGAGCGGGACTTTTCTCCTAACACCCTCATCGTGGTCGGCACCGCTAGGAATTCGGTTCAATTTCATAGAAGTCACGCCGTAACAGGTAAAGGTATCTTGCTTTGAGTTTCCGATGGCTGCCAACACGATTACGCTAAAATTTGCCCCGCAGAACACTAGACATTTTATGAGAACATAACTACACTTTCACAATCGATAAGAAAACCGTCCTTAAAACCACTGACCTTGTGCGAGGTGACGTCGTGCGAAGCCCTTCTGGGCGCTCGCCGGCGAAGGTAACGCTTCTGAAGACCTGCAAGATCATTTCTGCCACGCGGCTGATTGAAGGGTGCCTACTGATTGTGGTGCAGGAGGAGTGCAGGCTGCGCAAATGGTGGGCTGCCAGCACTGCTGTTGGAACTGCCGAACTGGCACCTCGTTCTGAGTTGTCCCTACATTGCTGGATCGCGGGTTTTATGTCGTGAAAAATGTTTCTAAAATGACACTGCTCAGGTATGCAGTGAACTACAACGTAGATATATGGTTATACGCATATGTACATACACTAGTATAACAGCTGGTGTATTCATAGCGTTTTTGATACCAACCCGTCGTAACTAGTAAGTACCATGGCGAATACAGGGGACAATGGTACTGGGGCACATGAATACAGGGGATGGATAATGAGTGTTGATAGGGGAGGCCCCATCAACACTCGAATCCCCCACAAATTGTCATGCCCCCTGAAAATTCAATGGGAACCCTGAAATGTCGCCTCCCATCGATTTGGCGCCCACGTGATGGGTTTTGCTGCCCAAAAGTTGCGCCCCCTGGTCCGGATGCCGCCCCCTCCCGACCATGTCACCCTGATTGGAGATACTGAATCTGCCTTTGGTGGGTACCATGTATCACGAGGGTGGAAGAAGCTTGAAAAAATGTCATCCCATCTCATCTCGTAATATAATACCCATTTTGTTGTTCCCAGTCTCATGTAAGCCCTCTGGATTATCAGAAATGTTTTGACACGAATACTTGAATTGGTCAGTTTACAGTCCTTGAAAGCCCAGTGTTGTACTCAAATGATCATAACAGAACAAAACGATGGGTTGAAATGCATCTGACCTTGAAGTTTTGCTATCCCTTTTTTGAATCGGTAAACTATTTGTAGGATAACTGAAAATTACTTTCCAATGTTTTTCTCCAGTTCTTTAGATATAGATATGCAAACTATCTGAATGGTAGTTAAAATAACTTACTAATTTCAGACTTAGTTAATGGTGATAAGGAGTTTAGAGTGGCATGGCCCCTGGTCCCCTGTTCTTATGTTTGTGACTTTGGGCAATGCCCAATGGGAATTTGAACACCTATGACACTCTTTCATGAGCAATTCCAATGAAAAGCTCTATAAATCCTTCGGCCAGCGTTGAGTGTCATTGAGTCCCATAGTATTTTTGTCATTGAGTGCCAGATGTATGTACTCATCTGGCTGAACTGGCCACTGGGGTGTTTCTAGCGGTATGCAAGAGGGTAGCATGATGCAACATTTTAGCATGCATACCATTTACTCTCACCAAGTCTGCCGTGTCCCATTATTTTTTCCCCTTAAGACGCTTTCCGAAACGTCATCATCATCAGTATTGGCGTTTAGGGGCGCGCCGACTGCAAAGGTCATTTTGCGCCCATAACAAAGTAGAAATTGAAACAAAAACATAAAAAGTACACGGACTTACAACGTGGGTCATATCAGTCAGACTACGACAGTTCGATCAGTCGTCCAAACAAAATAAAAATAAAAATATTGTCTGTAAATTAAAAGGTGGATGAACGACATCCTAAAAGGGGCCAGCCCTCGCACTCACAAGTTTTGGGAACGTCCCGTTGCGTCCCGCCAGAAGTTTGGAAAATGTCATGTCATTCCATCCCGATAACAATTGTTGGCGTTTAACGATGCACCAACTAAAGGATATACGGCTGCGCCAACTCTCTCGCTGTTGGAAGAATTTGGGGGTCAAGTCAACTTATTCAGAGGCTCCGCCGGGACTTAAACCCGGAATCAGTTACCTAGAAGACAGGAACGCTATCCACCGAGCCAACCATCGCCCCATCCTATCCTGCTTCAGAAGTTCCATCCTTTTGGATAATTCCCATTCTGGTTCAGAATTTCCATCCTGTTTGGGAATTCCCATCTCTTTTTATGATTCCTATCCCGTTTCTTAATGATCTTCCGGTTTCATAATTATCATCCTGTTTCTACCCCATTTAGAACCATGCCGTGTGTATTTCCTTTTCACACCTGGATTGTCTTCGCTCACATTGCTGATTGTGTTTTTGATTCCGTGGTGGTAGTTGTAAGATCATGGGATAGCATGTCCCAGTTGGCGAGTCAATTTATTTTCTTGCGCTGATTTGTTTTGATACGCTATGAATTTTGAATAAACTGAGTGTATCGCCTCCGCTATTTTGAATTTGTAAGCTTAACTAGTGGACATCCCTCATCCAGGGCATTTTTAAGGATAATTCAGTGAGGGGCATTTCATGTGCTGGCCGTTATGGGTCTTCAAGGGGTCAATAATCCATTTTGAGGGGGTTAAACAAAACATAGATGCGTTAGTGTTAAAAAAAATGTTTCTCAATCTTTTAGTTATTCCAAGTCTAGAGATTATAGATGCTGCCCAGGGCTGTCAGGTTTTTTCAGCAGGAAATATCAAACGAAGTTAGAAAAAGGGCCAAACAGTGGCAAAATATCATTTCCACTAAAATAGCCAAATAAACACCACAAAAGCCAGATTTGAGGCTAAAAAACCCTAGCGGTAGTCAGAACACCGCAGAAAAATCGACTTGTATCACTTTGTAAAACTAATTGGTGACAGTTTGATATTGACTTGACGCAATATTTTTAGCACACTACCCATCTAATAGGAAGCCAAGGGTGCCCTTCCAAACCCGCGTGCCCATCGAATGATCCACATAACTAGAACATTTTTTGGGATCATCTATCACCCCTCCCCCACTTTTTGACAAACAATTTCCTGATATCAGTCAAAATGGGAGTTAACCGGAAATGTGTATAACCAGCTGCTACGGAAGGCAACGAGGAGCCAAAATTCTAAAAGTTGTTAGTACTAACGTGGAAAGTTTGCTGTCAGCATCAGGTTGAAGTTTGGGTGGCCCCCTCACTTTTTTGTCGGTTGCGACGTTTATGTATGCTTCCACCACAATAACAAATAAAAAGGCTAAGCACTTATAATTAATTTATAGTTAATTAAGTTATAATTATCGGGTGGTTTTCTGTCTTACTTTAGACGAGTCTGCATTTGGTCAATTTTAAGTCATCCGTCTATTTGACTGGGGGCCAGTTTGCGGGCACTGGGGGGGGCATTTCGACCGACTGGGGGGGGCAAATCGCCCCCCAGTTAACATGTTAAATGGCCTGCCCTCATCCGTTTATTATCCGTGACGCCTGCTCTGTCAAAAATTTGAGCCCGTTAATTCATTTGTTTCGAAGCACGAATGCAGCAAAAGTGGAGCAAATGCTTTAGATGAAAATCGTCTGGAGCATTTTGTTTGGATTGGTGGCACGTCAAGCAATGTGGTCATATAGCGCCCTTTAGTCGTTCCGAGTAATCGTCCGATTTTGGTACAGTTGGCTGGTGCTGCCACAGAGCCGGCTGGTGTTTGGCGGCTGTCTGCCGCTGCCCCAGTGACCCCTGCAGTGCCGCGGGCGCTGGGTCGCCCCAGGGCAGTGTCCGCCGCTGGGCCGCCCGCCGCCGCTGCGGGGCAGTCACGCTGCGTCGCTGCCGCTCCCTCTATGGATTTTCGGGAGAGGCGGCCGGTGGGCGGCGCCGCGGCCTCCAGCGACCGCCCGTCGACGCCGACGTGCAGGCCGGCAGTTGCCACCGACACTGGATCACCAGTGCTTTCGCCTCGACCATGTGTGACCTCTGTCGGTGACCTTCGTCGGGTCACTGCTGTGTTTACGTGGGCTCCTCGCGAGACACGCGTGGTCGTCTGAACTTGGCTGCCAAGTTTGAAAGCCTTGTGAGGAAAGCTACGACTTTAGACGGAGTGGCGTTGCTAAGTGTCACATAGCTGTACAGTGACGACAGCTGAGAGTGGTGTGGCTTTTGACGACATCACTGCACCTGATCGCGACACTGCGCCGGTCCGCGACCTGCCACACTATCGCATGCCGCACAGGTCGATGTACCCGTACCGTGCGCTCGCACCTCATGCACTCCGTGTGTGATCGACATCTAGCCAGGTGGCAACCGCCGCTCTCCCCGCCCCTCATCCTCTAACGCACCGGATGAAGGCGAAGGTGGCTCGCGTCGGCGACATGCGGCGTTGTGGACAACTTCTGTTACCATGGGCAGACTTCGTAGCGATTGCTCTCCCCGGTTCAGTGTGCTAGCGCGGTAAACGGAAGGCACGAAAGAAGTACTGCTATTTTTCTGACCTCTACAGCTCCCAAACTTTAAAGGTCAGTTCACCGGTGTGAATACTTTGACGGAGATGATAAGCTAGTGGAATCTGAAATCGGCGAAAACAGTCTTCAATGAATTGTCATATTTTTTATATTGTTTTGGAGAGGAGTACGTCACTACCAAGAATATAAACTTTAACACGCGCATTGACGGGGGGCGGGTATCCGCCCCCCTCGGGTTTTTCGGAGATAGTAGAAAAACGGCAGCGCGTAGCGCCGCCGTACTTGGTATACCTTTTCCCTCATCATTTTTACAACTTCTGTAAAAAATTTTAAGGTTAGGTCATCTCAGGTCAGGTCACCAGTACAGGTCAAGTGACCCGACCTCAAAAAAGTTTAAGATAGCATAAGTTGGAGCAGGGTGAACTTATCCGATTGAAACTCATATCACATAATGGACCCACCGAGTTCTCTAACATATGTTCCGGTATTTTTGATATCGATGACCTAAGGTCAGGTACGAGGCATGACCTCTCCATTGGAAATACATGGGAAAAATGGTTTTTACGGAATAACTCAGTAACGGATGGTGATAGAGCATTTATTTTAGCTGCATTAGACTCGCCTGGGCTTTGCAGTTCTAATGAAATGCATTTTATATAATTTGACCCTGACCTGACCTCAGATCAGGTCAAATCTTTAATTTGACCTAGCAAGGTCAAATTATATATCATTCGATTCGGCTTGCTAAGAGGATTCATATAGTCCAAGTAGTTTTGCTCTATCTTTACTTGTTCAGATGTAATGCCCGAAAAACTGAATTTTACATGTTATCCCTATGATGGGCATGTTTTGACCTCTCGTGACCTTAAATGTGACCTGACAAAAAAATGGTTCAAATGTTTTCGATGGAGAAGTGGATGGGCAGCCCAACACCGTTTACCGTTTTTCGCTACCTACCGTGGTTCTCGAGATCTTAGGGGGCGGGTACCCGCCCCCCGTCAATGCGAACACTGAGAGAAATTTTCACAATGTCTATACGAATGCAGCCCTGATATTGGGGTTCACTAGAGCACAGCCAACGCTAAACAAGGAAAAAACCCAGTTCGTGCAAAGCAAAAAAGTAGTTAAAGCATTGTTTTGAAACGAACATTAGTCGTCCTCTCATAATGATATGAACACGCAACTAAGCCAGTACAAAGGGTAGCAACGCTGTCCCGTATGATCAAAGCCGGCAGTAGGACAGCCTTGCTAATACATTGACAAGATGGGTCGTATCCTTACAAATGCCGTACACATTTTGACCTGGTATTACTTGTGTCGCGGAAGCACCGGAAGTGTAAGATCCACGTGCGCTGCTGTATTTTTCATTCGTGTCGTGATCAAACTCCTCCCTCAGTAAGACGCATACAACGGGGAGTGTACGCGGGGCGGTGTTAGTACAGTTAGCGGATTGCGGTGGAAAAGTTTCTTTGGTTAGCGTATAGCCTATTTAGGCATATTCTAGACCAATCTTTTTCAGTGTCAGTGCCCTATGACATTGGGAGCAGGCAGTCGCTAAAGTGGTGTGAACTTGGAAACGGATTGGACTTGCAAGGTAAGCAGCTGCATTGGAATGCGAAGTGTCCAATTAGGTACATACCTACGTGTTTCGAAACTTCTTCCATTGCATACAAATGGCTTTATGAGTGTAGCCAGGGATTCTCAGGCATATGGAACAGTGGCGAATCGGGCCGGTAGGTTTAGGGGGGGGCAACCAAAGTCAAAAAGAAAAAATAACTCGGTAACAAATTTGGCCACAAGATGTTTGCTTTTGCTATTCAAGGATCATTCACTCAAAAGCGGTTTTTGATATCAAGAGGACCTAGGTCCAATGCTTGCACTGAAGTTGACTGGTTCTGTTTGAAGTTGAATGGTTCAGTTAAAGCACCAAAACCTTGCTTATAGACTTAAGGAGCAGGAGCCGGGGAAAATGACTAAAAGTCGACAGCTTTTGGGAGGAATATGGTTCTTCACTGAACTTTTTCGTTTGGGGGATCAACTGCCTTTTTCGCCCCCTCCCCTGATTCGGCCACCGTTTGGAACCTTCTTTGAGTTCTGGTGACCTCAATATTGACTTAACCAAAAAAGTTTGCATAATGGTTATTCGTCTCGTCAAGAGCTTTCGAACGCAAACAAAGAATACATCTGCACTCCGGTTTTCCGATGACCGTGTCCTAACCGCCTCGCGTCTTATTTACAGCCCGAGCTCCTAAGGCCCTGGTGTGAGTGCTCGGCGAGTATATGATAAAATCCAGGCTGTGGGTGCGACACTGCGAGCGCACACAGTATGTGGAATGACGTGGAGGTGGTGGTGGTGGATGGGCCAATTGAAGCCCTCCTTATGTAGATCATATGCCAGTTCGTCTTCAGTCTGGAAAATACAGGGACCAAAACAACAGTTCGCTTCTTGGCATTCAATGTCCTCGCTGCAAAGGACGTGAACGTCCTCTGAATCATCAAAGAATTTCGGGATGCGATGGTGATCGGAGATGGCTGAGCTGGAGAGGCTCAGGTGATTGAGCTGGAGTGGCTCAGATGGCCAAGATGATTGCGGTATGATGTTCGTGTGTTATTTTCATTCGTGTAAAGATTTTGCAACTACTACGATCTGTGATAGTCATGTGTTTGATTTCTCTTAATAAATTGATCGCTCTTAATAAAGAAAAACAACAAAGGAAACATGTTTTAAGGGAGTTACCTCAGATGCGATTAGTGTTTTTCTGCAGGAACGAAGAGTAGTATTATTGGGGTTCAAAAAGTGATCAATGATATACTTCGAACTTTTTGTAGACCTATTCACTGGTTTATAATTCACCCATACGGAAGCTAAAAAATCGTACTTTCCTAATTCAGGCACTAGAATGAGGCCGACTGAAGACTTTGTCTAGACCTGGTCTCTGCATTCTAAGCATGGTAATCACCTAGTTACGATAGGATGGTGACTGATTTAACACCAACTAAACCATGGTCAAGGCCTCGTTCTTGCGATAAGTTACTAGAGTAAGAGATGCTAGCACATATGTAGGCCGTGGTAAAGACTTCGTACATACTTGGTTATTGCATTTTAAGCATTGTAGGCACTTCGTTTCAATATGATGGTCGATGATTAAAACAGCTCAACCCTGGTCAAAGCCTTGTTCTGGTGCTAACTTTTGGGCCCGCAATGTTAGTTTTTGGAGTAAAAAACTGGTAAATGCTTGCTAATGATGCAGACATTTAGAACACAAACTTTAGGGTTCTGCAGCCCTCTTAACGAGGTTGTAACTTAGTGAAAATTTCTCTCAGTGAAGGTGGCTCAGACCCCCGTCAATGCGCGTGTTAAATTTTCGACGCTCCAAGGTTCCCCGGGAAAATTCATGCGAGTGTATAGGATGTAAACCAGCTTTATGAATCCAAACCCAACCCATATCCAAAAGTTCCTTATACATCATATATTGTTTGCTTCCTTGTTTCAACTTGGCACCTCGCCAGCACACAGTTCCGGAACATATCAATGAGCTTATTTTCGGAAAACAAGGCAAATTGGTATAAAAATGCGCATCTATACTCGTGAGGCGCGCCGTAGAGTGGCTGTCAATGGCTCAAAGAACTCAATCCCTCTCGCTGAATTCTGTGTGGTGCTCTGCGCGGTGAAGCTCAGTGGCTTGCAGAAGTCAATCACTCTCGCTGAACTTTGTGTCAGAACTGTGATGTTTTATTGTATTCGGCCTCCCCTTCTCTTGCAGGCACCTGCTAGAATGAGCTTCCTCTTCGGCAGGAAGAAGAAAAAGGATCACACCGAATCAGGTAAGTGACTGCAAGCCTGCGCCTCATTTTGGCCCATCACCAAAGGCGTGATGGATGTATGCATGCATGTGTGCATAATATACGTGTATTGCGACATGCACACCTACGTACGCATGTAGTTATACATGTCATGTATGTACATGTCCGATGTCGGCATGAAGTGCGCAGTTGTGCGTCCATAGCAATGAACACACGCAAGTTATTCAGCCACACCCTTGCATACACGGTTTCCCGGATCCTGCAGACCTGGAGAAGTTCAGTATTCTACAGCTAAACTCAAGCGTACACGTTGTACGTGACGCCGGGAGTTAAGACAGTCCAAGGTGATTGTACATGAATGTGGCAGACCAGCAGTTGTAAACAGGCATGGTCATTCCCTCTTTTGCAGTATCCGCAGCACTAGGTTTATCCATATCATACCTATCATGTTTTCTGGCGATATGTTTCTATTATATTGTCCCGTTGCGTTATACTCTAAAAGGAAGCATGCGCATTATGTGGCCCCTTTGCTCAACGCTTCCACTTCTTTTGACACGCGCAGGGGAGAAGGGTCAGGCGTCAACGCGCAGTGGAAGGGGTCCTTAAGTGCCCCCCTGAGACCTCAGAAACCAGGAATGTTAGAAAAACGCCCCTTTGAATGTAAGTGGGAGCGATGATGATCTACATTACCGCTAAGTTTCATTGCCTTAGGTCAATATATTCAAGTTCAAACGAGGTCGTAAAGGTCAGGTCAGGGTCGTGCTAGGGACCTGTTGGGAAATGCCGTGATTATGCGGAAAGAAGCCGGTTGTACACCAGAAGAGGCCTTAGGTCATAGGGCGAATGTCCCACACAATGTTCTCTGAAAATCTGAGGTCAAAGTCATTCAAAGTCACTGACCTATGATGTAACAATCTGGCATATTCCCAATAATGTACAACATAACTGGCGCTAGGCAGCCTTTGGGCGGGAAATGAGGGGTTGTCCTTGAAAAGGATCTTTGACCCTGACATTGAGTAGTTTTCACTTTGAAGTCGTAGCATAAGATACATCATGCTGAAATAGTTATCTGACCGGAACACTGGGGTAAATTACCTTTAGCTGTGACCTTTGACCTTTACCTTCATTTGCGGTGATACTAGCATACAGCCCGATAATATGAGGGCATTACTTCGTCGCTCGGTCTGCAGTTCTGATGAGCTGGTGCAACTGCACGGTTGTGACGGTCTCAAAATATAGGTCTGACTTGGAAAGCTTATAAGCAAAATAATTATTGACTTATTTTTAAAATTCCTTCGTCAATTGGCGCGCCCACGAATTCTCTAAAATGTAGCCAAGTAGTGTTTACTGACTGCGAATGGTTTTGCGCCCACCTCAGAAAAATAGGAATGGGACACTTTGCGGCCCCCTCCTTTGCGTTTAAACACGTGTTAAGACGCGATATTCGATATGGCCTAAATCGTTTGCGATCGAACTGCGTGCATGAAGTTTCTATAAATGTATTATTGTCATGCTGTTGATGAAATAGTACTTTCAATGACACCATTGTTTAACTTTGAGTGGCAAAAAGAGGATGACTAGTTTAGAATTTGATGAAACATTTCTTTGGCAAGGTGTTTACTGACATGTCTCGTCGAATCCTGGATTTAAAATGCACTTAGGTCATATATCCGGGCACAACCCTTCATCAGAATCAGGTAGGTCAAATCATACATTTGCAGTCATACCTAGAATTGCTACGCTGTGACTGAGAATCAGGTAGGTCAAATTACAAATTCTCAGTCATAGTGTAGCCAGCCCTCGAATTGTTACACAATGACTGATAATTTGTGATTTGACCTTCACTTTTCTGATGAAAGGCTGTGTCCGAATATTTAATCTAAGTGCATTGTACATCCAGGATTTGAGGAGACAGGCCAGTATACACCTTGTCCACTCATAAATTCCCCTCGCCTCAGCGCTCTAAAACCTATCAACGAGGCAATGCCTGCTTCCTATTTCACGTGATTAGTATTTAGCGTGTGATAACGGATTGCGGGCGGTGATTTCTCGGTCAGCTGACCCTGAGGGCCACGTGCTAGCGGAAATTACCCGCGGAAACGCTGTGAACGGGTCTTTAAAGCTAGTGGTCCACTTGAGTGAAGTTCCAGAAAGCCCTGCTTATGGTTAGAATAAATCTGAAAGTCAGGAGATCATACTTTTTGGAGTGGCTCTCGGCGTTGGAAACAACATATTACCTTTTTATAACTTTGGACGTCATCAAAAATACTTTTCATAGTTTGCTGCTCATCAAGGATCATTGGCAGATCCAGGGAGGCAAAGGGGGCGCGTCCCCCTCCGATCGACCCTCAGCGCCAAAATGTCGCTTCCCACCCCCCCTCTCCCAGGATGCGAAAATCGGCGCCCACCGATAGGATTTTGCACCCAGCGGATAGGTTTTGCCGGTCATAAGTAGCGCCCCCTGCTCCGGATGGCACCCCCGGGAAGGTGCTGCCTCCATCGGCAATCCTGGATCTGCCTATGCAAGGATGAAAGAAGGGTTCGCTCGATATTATGCTATATTTCATGAGTGGGGGCGGGGGTGAGGGGAGGAGCTTAGGATTTATACCAATCAGTTTGCTGCAACTACTGCAACCAGGTGGAAAGGATTCATTCTAGATTTAAAAACATGTCCATTAATTGCCTTTATTTTGAACTTAAAAGCGCGCGAAAATTTAATCCAGGGGCTTTGAGTCAAATAATATAAGCCAGAAATGATTCCTCGCCGCGCTCTTCAAAACTGTTATTTCATTTAAAATCTCATTCCTTTAAAATCCCATGTGAAACACTCCCTTACAACTGTGCTTCTGGCATGCTCCCTATTGGAATACTGCGGAGTGAAAAATAGTTATCTCCCAAAAACTATATAAAATCTGGGCAGGTCCATTGCGGCACTTCTGTGACACGTCCGTGGGAAGGCTCCATCCTTTTTGAAGGACGCACGGTAAAAATAGACGGATATAAGTCTGCAGACTTATCTGACCGGGCTGGTCGCTGGCGACATCGTGACGTGCGTCATCATGAACATTTTCCCGCCGGCGCGCTGCACTCGGGCTACATTCCACATGACCGTTACAAGACGTCTAACATTTTAACCGGTCTGATTGTTAATAAAACACGATTTCCCCTCAGCCCTCGGAAAAGAAACCATCAGGGCTTTTCCCACGGTCTGTATCTGTTGAGTTTCCAAACTCTATTCGTTACAGAGGCTCCTTACTTAGGTTTGCACAGACTAGACGTCAGCCTGTCACTCTTGTTTCCCACTCACTCGTAGCTGATTTGGGGACTAGGCGGTGCCTGCTCCTAAAATGGATCGTTACAGCTTGTTTGGTATGCCTGGTATGACTGACCGTCGACGAGCCACTGCAAACCAGAACAATGCAATTATTTCCCGGTATGTGACGTCTTAATCTACCAACGGACACCTTGCCTGTCTTAGCTAAGTGTAACTCGGGCTATTGGTGGGGGTCAGGTCTTGGCGTGGTAGAAAAATGGCGACGTGTTAGATAAGATAACCATTTTTTATTTAAATCCCATTTAATTTAATTTAATTTAAATTTTATTTTAACCATTTTTTATTTATGTTCTTGCGTATTCGTTTCTTACGCTTGTGGTCAGTGACGACGAAGTCCCCGATCCACGAATGTTCAAAGCGGCGCTGCGTGCTGACCGGAAACTACCCTCTCGAAAACCAGAACTCGTCTGAATGATATGTTTTAGGTCGAGTTGCTGAAATAAATGTATGATGTCTTCAACCAATTTCACTGAAATAAACACCTTCGAAGGGTTGGAAGTGAAATACCCTGTACTTAACTAGTGACGATTGTCATTGCTCGCTGGAACATATCGAATCACTAAGACCGGCTCATCTGCTGACGTTTCTACCCTCGTCCTCGGCTCAAACGAAGGGCTAGCAGAATGCTCCTAACGCCGTGGGCCGTCTCTCAGAAAGGTTAAGTGCCGACCCATTTAGATCACGGGGTGTCAGTCTTATCCAGAAAAACTAGCTGAACTCAATAGCATACAAGCCCAAAATTGAGGCCGCCTCGGTAGAAAACAGGTCCTCGCTATCGATGGTGTAGCCACCATTGAAATCCTTTTCCCTAAGCCAATGTTATGTGTTATAAGGTCGGTTATCTTTTTTTCTTATCTCTTCATACATGACAATATACTTTATTTCATGATGCCCAAAGTTGTTTTGGCTTGTTTCACTGAATCTATATTTTTACCTGCAATCTTATTGCTTGTTTGACTACGAAAGTGTGCCGACCAAAGATCCGTGATTAAAAAAGTCCAAGAAAGAACTGTAGTCGCTAGTGACTTCGTAATGTATTAAAATGCATGCTTATTTAGAAAGTTACTCATTGACGTCATGTTCCGCGCTGTTTTAAGCTTACTTTTCCCGACTAAACCTTGTAGTGACCTCTGACAAAAGAACGCATTTTTGTAGGACGAATCCTTGACATGGACCTTGGGTCGTCCTGCTGCTTTTTTGGAACGCATTGCAAAAGTGCATGGTTATTAGAGAGCGGCGAGCAGTGTGGTGGCCAATTTAAACTGTTAGTGGCCCTGTACCCGCCGCACTTGCACCTAAAAAATGATGCCAGATTGGAGTCGTAGATTACTCCAGAAATCAATGTGATCAAGAAATAAATACTCCAGATCAATGTGACATAAAAACGATAAGCATGCAAGGACCCCGTGTATGCATTGCATTGCGTGTAGTTTTGTATTCAGAATTCCTCAACATATGCAATCGTGTGCGCATGTAGGTTGAGGAGTATTTCTCTGCGCTGTTGTTTCCAGCAAAGCAGTCAAACAACGTGGGCATTCCTGAGCTATAAGGGATATACTAAGCGCTACATCGGCTGAATTTCCTGCAAGAGGAAGCGTCATAGCGTATTGATAGGAATGTTATCAGCCGTTTATCTGCTAGGTCAGTGAGGAAAGATACCAGTCCGGTGAATCATTGACTTGCGATAAAGATGCAAGACTAAGCCTGCTTTTTCCGAGCTTATGGCAATGCCGCTCAGTCAAGTCTAAGACTGAGAAAAGTACACCCTCTGAAGGTTCTCGGTTTTGTGTTACGGTTATTACGCAAGGTTCATCTGTGTGTCATAAAAATATGCCGTGGTGGTGTTTGCCTCCCGGAAAATAAGCGATTGGCGTATGCCTGACACCCTAAATATCAAACCGAGTACGCATGTAACTCACATAAATGAACTAGCATCGCCAATCAGACTCATACCAAGGCAAGATGCCATCTCCAGCTGGGTGGAGCGCAGTTCCGACCGTCAACCACAAACCGGCTGGTTGTTTGGAAACGGCTGCTGGTTGGGGCACATCACTCTTTAGCAAATCACACACATACATCACCCACATCAGCAAACGCCCCGATCATACCGAGTGCTCGTTTCCTATTGCGAAGACTGTGTGTGGTAACCATGCCACGAGCTCAGATCCCCAGGCTAACCTCGCCCGGCAAGTCTTATGTTTCAGGAATTCCAATAATCCCGTTCTCAGGTGGCTGGCCAGAGTGTGACGTGGCCATGTCCTGACGCTGTTAGTGATGTCAAGCTGTGTGGCTGACCCAATGTCGAACGCTTTTAAGCTGCACCATGAGTGCAGAGAGCTTTGAGCCTTTCTCACTTAGACTCAAAGCAATTGCCAAATAGAACGACGAAGAAAAACGCGAACACCTGAAATGAATCAAGCGGTAGAATATGTGGTTTCATGAATGAATTTGACACCAATGGTCAGCGGCCGGCACTAATGCAGTGTAAGTACAGCAATGCAGCGACTATGTGACATGCAAAGCACGGGGACCAAGCTAATGTAATTCCAGCGCGCAAAAAGTTGAGCGGGATAATTCTTATGTTGGTTGGTATCGGGCTGCCAAGTCACCGACATGGCGAATACTGTGGCTGTAAACAGTGGTAAATCCCGGTGAAAATGGGGAACTGGGCCAGGGGAGATGATGTGCAATGGATGGGATTGGATATTGCATAAGGTTTGAAACACCACTAACCATAGTCACCGATTGCAGCTCTTGTGTCCAAGGCGGGGGTGGGGGGTGGCTTGGTTTGGACCGACCACGTTCGGGTAGGCGGTGAGAACTAAGTCGACAAACTCACATTATTGCAAAGGAGTGCAAGCCCTATTCCTGGTGTGTGATGAACGGCTGCAATGGCCTGACTCTTAAATTATATTTACATTTTTAAATGATGTCTCATACAAGGATTCAAGATAATCCACGCGGCTCTCATACATTTGAGATATTTCTCTCCCGCGCAATGCTGCACATCCTCGGCTGACTGAGTGGGCTTGACCCTTCAGTGTTCAACTAAGGAGATATATTAGCCTGGAATTATCTTAGGCAGGGCGCAATGTGACTCCGATACCTTGTTCTGCGCTGGACAGTTTGCAGTCAAACTCCCTAACGCACGGTGAACGGTTTGACAGACGCTTGAGATCATTTACTAACCGAATCCATTCACTTCAGCTTGGAACGAGGTAGCGTGTAGTGACAGTACTCTTCCAAACGATGCGTTTTTAATAATAATACACCCATCTAAAGAACTCCAGCTATTCCAGTCATGCGGCGAAACCATTACAACTGCATGTTCTAAGCCGGATTTCTTGCCTGGACAAAGAAAAACGTGTAAGCCTTCGATCCGCTCCAGCCGGCACCGGAAGAACAAGTTTGACGGGCGCGTTATGCTGGGGATTACTTTCGTTATCGCTCTATCAGGTTCCAATATCCGGCTTAATATCGGCCTGCGGGGACAAGCCCGAGCCGGGAGCTAAATCTGCCGACGTGGGATCAAACTTTGTCTGCAGCCGCTTGGGTGATGGTGTTTGTTTGCTCCGACAACCCCAGGGACCCATGTTTGACACGGCAGTGCACTTGCACGGGTTGATTAACGGATAAGTTTGGAGTTAATGGATAAGTTTGGCTGCGGGATGGTTTTGACGCTGAACGGGAGCCATCGGTAAGTGTTTTAGCTCGGAAGGGATGTACAGCACTGTGAAAGTGTTTGTTAAGGAGAGGGGAGGGGTCTGTCACTAACGCGCACTGGAGGGGGGGGCTGGTGGACCCCTGAGATCTCGGAAACCAAGAGACGTAGAAGAAAGCCGGTTAGAGGTTGGGTGGGGATATGGTTATCTACAATATTATAGCCAAAATTTATTGACATTGGTCAATATGTTCAAGGTCATACAGGTCAAATATTGGCCGTGCTAGGAACCTATTGGGAAATGCCGTAATTATGCGGTAAATCGTCAGGAATATGCTAAAGGTGGATCAGGGCCATAGAGAGGTCATAATTTTTTCTCTCTCCAATTTTTTGGGTTAAGGTCATTCAAGGTCATTGACCTAGGGTAAGGGCGGGTAAGAGTACGCAGGAGATAAGAGTACGCAGCAGCTGTTTTGGTTACTTAGCAACCACTGAGATGGTGGATACCCTGGCATAAAAAAGCAAGGTCAGTGCCTAGGCTGCACACCAAAATTCAACGCGCTCCTGTTCTTTCCGCGGGAGTACATAGCAAAATAAGTTTCTGGGCACCCTTCAAGTAATATTTTCTAGCTGGGTAAACTTGTAGACTATGCTTCTATTATCTAAAGTATTGTATTGCGGGCTGTCATCAGTAAGAAAGCTGAGCTAGGAGTGTGCTCCAGGACCGGAGCTCACGCTAAAACGCCTGCAAACATGTTTATGAAGACTTTCCTTCCAAGGGAGCATGTCTGGCAAGAGTACGCAGCAGACCATTGGGCAAGAGTGCGCATGCTTAAGAGATAGGAAAATTTAATTTTGGCTCGGAACAGAGTCCGAAATTCATATTTGAAAAACCAAACGTTGCACCATTCTTATTGTATATTCAGAACGATATAAAATCATACAATGGCCTAGTTTGGTGACAAAAAAACTTCGCGACATGGTCTATGCACCTAAAGCACAGCGGGGCATCAATGCGTACTCCAGCCTCTCATCTTGCGTACTCTTACCGACTCACTCCGGCAAGAGTACGCACGTGACTTTTTATTTTTGATGGGCGCGGGGCAAGTTCCTTTCAGAGACATGGAGTTGAAACATGGACCATACATAGACAATTCTTCAGGCTAAACAACAACATACACATTTTAGCTGTTAGGCCTATAGTAGAGAAAAGAAAGCCTTTAGAAAGTTAAGTGCGTACTCTTGGACGGACTTCTCTTATGACATCGCAATATAATATACACGTTATAGTGTACGCTATTATTAGCACTATAGCAACTATTGGGCGGGAAATGAGGACCTTTACTTTTGACCTTGGCCGTGCCATCGAGTTACCTTAACTATGACGTCATACTTAAACATACGACTGGGTTACGCCATTTAACTGGGAGCACTGGGACCAATGGCCTTGAAAATTCCGATATGACCTTGATCACTGTCCTTTTGCCTGCCTTGACCTTCATGTGATCTTCCTGACGTTTTTATATAATTTCTAACACATGTACACGAGTCAACTAAGTCAGCATACTTCCGGACATACTAAGAAATGACTGATCTATGTGAGGTGAAGTTGTCATATCATCTCGCTTATATGAGAATATGTCATAAAATTATGCAATCATCATTACTTTTTCTACATTTTAGTTGAACTGCTCAGGCGATACAATTTGGGCGACATCAAAATAGAAAACTAACTGCTACCACACAATACGATACAATACAAAAAAACATTTATTATTGACAGACATTCAACTTTATTTCATATGAGATTGGCACAAAAGCCTAAGCTTAAGTCTTGGTGCCTCTATCACATACGCCATACACGTCTACGCAAGAACATATTCGGATTTTTCTCTGTTACAGTTGTCACACACAAACTAACAAAAATATACACTCTTCAGCCAAGTTAGAAGTTACGTAACAAACATACACACCCACACCCACACCCACACACAAACACACACACACACACACACACACACACACACACACACACACACACACACACACACACACACACACACACACACACACACACACACACACACACACACACACACTCACACACACACACACACAACTCAAAATGGTTATTTATTCGGCTTAGAAAAAGATGACAGCACACAAATGTGTATCAATGGATGTCAAGAAATCTCGTAGAACTAGGCTTAAAATTTAGTTCCAACTGGGCCGCCTGTAAACCCCTTCCCACATGAGATTACGATACCCTATGACCGCAGCTGGCAGTACGCCGTAAACCTCAAATCACACAGCGAGAATATATGACAGTGACCACTGCCACTGAACACAGTGGTCGTGCTCAATATCCTCGGGATGACATCACGAACCGGATATTGGAACGAATCCCTGAACCACTGGTGAATTCAGCCTGATTGGTGTAGAACTCGGATAATTTCGGATCCGGATATGGATTCGAAGTTCCTGGGCCAATAAGCCGTGTTTGTTTCGGATCCGGATTGCACGGACGGATCCGCACCAGCCGTTTGAACTTGGGTGACACGGCTAAAGTCGTTGACGCTCTCGAGGAAGCATGACCGAATCAATCCCCTGCTGCCTCCGCCCCCGATTGATTGCATTTGATTGATAGCTGTATCCGAACACAATGCCCCGTATTGCCCAGGGAGACTTCGGAGCGTCGGAGATTGAATCTGCATGCTCGTGGCCATGACGCACGCTCGTGTCTTTTATCGGCGCGATGTGAGTCGGCCGGCCTTAGCAGTCGCCGTCAGCTAGATCAGCAGCAGGATGAATTGTGTACCCCTGACAGAGCTCTGAGCTGCCTGCTCTTCCAGTGGCTTCAGAGCGACATCCCAAAGCTCCACCGACCGGCAAGCCATTCAGCGACTGCGGCTATCTCCTCGAACCTCTTCGCCGTATGGCCTGGGATCGGGAGGGCAGGCGATTCTGCTGGTTTGCACACCTCCTCCCCCTGATCGACTCGCGCCGCTCTGGGGCCTGCGGCTGGGTCGCTGTGGTGTGACCGGATCGGCGGGTCCTGGACAAATGCCAGAGCTGCGTCGGCTCCCGGCCGGTCGATGGGACCTCCTGTCAGTGGCGGCCGCCCGTCGCGTCGCCCACGACGACCCTCACAGCCTCCGTCGACAGTCACGTCGGCACGCGATCCTGACTTTACAATCAGGTGCTTGCTGATCGAGAGGAAAAATATGGAGGTGACAGAGTATTTCCCTCCAGACGCGACTTAGAAGAAAAAACGCCTAGTCCGATGCCAAACGAGATTGAAGGCCTTCAATTGCTGCTGATTGAATTCAGTTACTCCGCCTGAAACAGTCGGATTGGCTGCTTTTATTGTTTGTGCGTTTCTATCCTGACATTTCGCCTTTTCATTGACTCAACTGCAGCTGAGCCGGCACGCACACTGGTGCCATTGACGCACACATCGGTCCCGAGAGAGGCGAGCGTCGACTGCGACAGAACAGGTGTCTGTCAGACTCGTCCCAGTCGGCAACGTGGCTTCTTGTCTGCCAGAAATGTCACCGGACTGAAGGTCGCTTATACTGCTGGGTCCCGCTGCTTCCTGCTGAAGGTCGCTTATACTGCTGGGTCCCGCTGCTTCCTGCTGAAGGTTACTTATACTGCTGGGGTCCCCCTGCTTCCTGTTGAAGGTCGCTTATACTGCTGGGTCCCCCTGCTTCCTGCTGAAGGTCACTTATACTGCTGGGTCCTGCTTCCTGCTGAAGGTCGCTTATACAGCTGGGTCCCCCTGCTTCCTGCACTCTCCCCCTCCTTAATCGTCGTGGCGCCTGTATTTAAGCTTTTAAGGCTTGTTGCTAGTTAAATGCATGATGAAAGAATTAAACTCATAGTCCTTCCATATGGATGGACACGTGCTAGACGTACTCAACGAATCTTGTACAGGTTGGTGTATTGCTCTGGTACTGTTAAACCTCCTTCAATGCCTAAAAATCCGTGGACCACGAAATCTGATTTTTAGCTCCATGAATCCAAAAGTTCATAGAACTTATGGGGTTGAAAACCTCTTGCAACACCACATGCAAATTCTGAAACATTTTCCGATTTTTTGTCCGCCTGTGTGCATTGCATTCTATGCATGTATGTATGTGCATACAATAAACCTTTGTGGGTCTAAAGCTGATGCACGATTTTTTCACGGCAAAGTAGACATATAAATATTTTATTGTGGCCATAACATATGGTTTCGCATATTAGTAGCGCCTTTTATTTATTAAAAGGTTGCAGCGATGAAACATTCGCACTGACCCTACACTCCAATGTCCTTGAGATAGAGAATAGACTTAGCAATGATGTCCTGGTTAACATGCGAGGTTTCACGTGTTTGACCACGTTCACATGCTTAACCCTCTCCCCAACGCTTCCCTTAACCGCTTAACCCTTAACCCATTTCTGAACGTATGTAAGGCAATTCTGTTCTGAAGTGCGGCTGAAAAAAAAACAGTGTACCTCGACTTCTAGCAGAGCTAGGTCAAGTTTCTAAATATCATTCTAAAGTTCTTAAAACGGCAAATCCGCTGTGTGCTGCCATCCATTGTGAGGTCAGGGCAATACCTAGGTCACCAGAGATCACAAAAGTCAAGGTTTTTAATTGTTTTGTGTCTATAACTTTTGAACAAAGCTAGATGCAATCTTAAATTTGATGTCATTGTTATGATTCGAATGATACGCAACATGACTTTGAAAGGCCACCATTTGACCTTAATTAATGCTAGGGTAATAATTGGACTTGACAAGGCCATGCCTCATATCATTCAAATCCTTGTCTTAAGAGGAACTCATGTCATTTGTTTTGTTTTAGGGCCCGAGCCTCCTGAGCTATAAAGGGATTTTCTAAATGTCTCTAAATGTTACACATTCTGACACGCCGTGACGCCACGGGTCAATGGATATGGTTCAATCTCCGCTCCAGAGAAGAAGACGATAAGGCGCTTCCGGCATCATTCCAATTTTTTGTATCACTTCCGGTTCTTGAGATCGTAGGGGTCTGATCGGACCACCCAGGCGGTGGTGTGTACGAAAAGAGCCCAGGCGATGCCGGCTTAACCATTGAGCAGATCAAGTTACAGGTATCGGAACATCACCATGATGGCTCAAAGAGCACACCTTTGATGAATTGGTGATCATTGATCCTGACCAATGCGATTTGGGACGTGCGTGCGAACGTTATTTTTTGTCCACTCCAGCTCTGAAACGCTCTTACATCGGCTCGTGGCCTGAGAGAATATATTTGAATTGAATGTTGTCGCAAGTCTCCAGGGCTTGATACTAGATATAAAAAACGGTCCATCTAATTGTCCCGGGAATTCGACGGCGGCGCCATTGAGGCACAAATTTAGAACATGGCGACGCACGCTGGATTGACTCATGTGCCATACGGCGAAGCAGCAGAGCGAAATGCACCGAGCCTGGCTCAATCTGCGGCCTCGAGGGTCACGTTAGAGTGACACGCTGATGCTGCCAATCGCGGTGCACTGCACGATAAGCCTGAACAGTGCGACGGGAATTTCCTGTCTATGTCGCTTAGTGTGGACATGGTAGATGCAGAAGGATCCTTCAAGTCAAAGTACAGGTTGAAACTAATCCCAATAATCCCAAGTGCGGCACCCACGACCGTTACCAAGGCGCTTCATTGCAAGTAAACACTGCGTCGTCGTATGGGCGCTATATGTTCCGTTCGAGCTTGTATCTGCAAATCCATTCGGGACGGAGCTCGAATAAAAAAGGGGTATACATTTTCCAAGAAACATTCTTCCCACATTCACATTCAAAACTATTCTTACGGCTTTATTATAATAGGCTTTCGGATACGGCCTTAGTTTTTTGTGTAGATTTCTGCGCTTTAGAGTATGCTCACAGGTCCACGCTGTGTTCACAGCGTTTATTTCTCTTTCGGGTTTTTTATTTGGACTTAACCATTTCATAGGGTTATACCGTCAGCGGTACAATTGATAAAGACAAATTCGAATACAGAATGACATTATTACGAGGCTTGTCAACGTACGAGTATACTACGTTGCGGACATCCAGGCTGGGGTGTATACTCAAATCGTAACGCACAGATTCCGTGACGCTGTGTGTAGTCTTGAATCAACTAAACGTGCCAACCATTGGGTGATCTGAGCAGAAAATAGCGGTAAGAATCTGGTGTTTTACGAATATTGTATCCCTGTACTCTTGACACAGATGATGGTGCAGCCCTCTGATCCCACCTGGTTACAGAGTGGGAACCTAATCTCTAGCCACAGGTGATGCGGAGGTGTAGTGGTTAGCAAGCTCGCTTTCCACGCAGCCGACCCGGGTTCAAGGCCCGGCGGATTACCTGAACAAGGAGCACTCTTGCTTCTGAGAAGCCGTTCCAACAGGCAAAGAGTTGGTGACGCCGTATAACCCTGGCAGTTGATGCGTCGATAATCCCCAAAGTTATTATTCTCGGCACCATGACTGTTCTAACGTCGAAACGAGCTCCACCTGCCGCGGCTGAAAACTTTCAGCAATCCGTCAGGCATCAAAGTTCCAATTTGTATGAACATATATTGATGTCAAGCGGTGTGTGATATAATTTTGTGATCGTATAGTGATTATGCTGAGGTACTGTGTTAACACGCGCATTGACGGGGGTCTGAGCCACCTTCGCTTTGACGGGGGCGGGTACCCTCCCCTAAGATCTCGAAAACCACGCTAGATAGCGAAAAATAGTAAACGGCGTTGGGTAGCCCATCTACTTCTCTATCAAAAATATTTAAACCATTTTTTTTCAGGTCACGTTTGAGTTCACTAGAGGTCAATACATGCCGTCATAGGGATAACATATAGATGAACGTTTTTTCGGTCATTTCATCTGAACAAGTACAGATAAAGCAAAACGGTTTGAACCCTTCGAATCCTCTCAGCAATTCGAATCGGATTATGTATAACATGGCCTTTCTAGGTCAAATACGATATTTGACCTGACCTGAGGTCAGGTCTAGGTCAAACTAGGTAAAATGCATATCATTAGAACCGCGAGGACATGGCGAATCTAATAAAGTTACAATAAAGGCTCTATCGCCGTCCATTAATACTTGTTCAGTTAAACCCATTTTTGCCATTTATTTCCAATGGAGAAGTCATGGGTCGTACCTGAACTTAGGTCATCGATATAAAAAAATCGGAACATATGTTAGAGACCTCGGCGGGGCCATTATGTGATAACAGTTTCAATTGGATAAGTTCATCCTGCTCTGACTTATGCTGTCTTAAACCTTTTTTGAGGTCAGGTCACTTGACCTGTACTGATGACCTGACTTGAGATGACCTAACCTTAAAATTTTGACAAAAGTTGTAAAATGATCAGGGAAAATGTATGCCAAGTACGACGGCGCTACGGGCCACCGTTTTTGTGCTGCCTCAAAAAACCTGAGGGGGTGGGTACCCACCCCCTCCGTCAATGCGCGTGTTAAAACAGTATAAAGTAGAATTCACACCAATTATCGTTCTAATCTTGTGGTATGTCTTGTTGTCATGTTATGTAACACTGAACAAACTCGTTGAGGATGTTAACCGTTATCGGAGGACGGAGGAAAAGCATGTGTACAGGACTGGGAAATGTATATATATATATATATATATATATATATATATATATATATATATATATAATGTATTATTTTTATTGTTTGAGGACTTAACACGTAACATTCATAAGTATATAAATGTATCAGAATTCAAAGCATGAATATCTGAATTTTAAAGTACTTATTACTGATCCTTCACGCAGTCGAAGCTTTCAATTCTGTAATTGTTAGTAAGTGTTCAAAGGCCTGCTAGTGCACTTAGTGCGCTGACAAATGCGATAGTAACCAACGTTAGGTCCCAGCACACTGTTTGACCAATAAATTAGGGCGTGTGGACGTAAGGACACTTCAGCTCTACCGATAGCGCAGCCTGCGCAGCATAGCTGTATGCACCGGGTTGAAGCCTTGAGTGGACGTGGAAAGTCGTGACTGGGGTTTAGATCACGGCTGCAGTCGCTGCAGACCCGGGTGATAGCCAGTGGCGGATACAGGGAGGGAGCTAGGGACTCAGCCCCCCCGCCCCCCGAAATGTCAGATTACCTATAGTAAATGCATATCCGGAGTCTGTTGTGGGGAGGCTCTTGCCCAACCCCCTTCCCCCCAAATGAAATCCTGGATCCGCCACTGATGTTAGTGCTGAGCTAACATGCGTTACAGGTGTACAGCGAATGAATCCGGCCCTGTCTTATGCCAGGCAGGTCGTGACATGTGAGAAATGAAATTGGCAGTCAATTAGAAAAATCGGTTAAAGCTCCGGTTTCTAACGGTGATTTCGGAGCACAATACTGTGACTGTGCGTGAGAAACAACATTTTATGCTGTTTTAATACGGAAATTGGAATTGCTTTCATGTTTGTAGTTTTGATATTTTTGTGTTTGGGTGGATTATTTTATTAGGTATCATGTATAGACTCGGCATACTCAATGTTTTGGATTATCAACGTCGTTATCGAAACTGGTATTGGAATGGCGTAACCAGAGCGGTCCCGTAGTATCCAGGAAGTGCTCCATCCCAAAGCACCGTCCACTTTTAACTTGAGTGCTGCGTCTTTGTTCGATGAACAGAGGAGCTACCCGTCACGTTCTGTGCCCTTTTCTTAGGCCGGCTAATGACCTTCACTCCGTACGTTCCACTTTTTATATTGCTGAAGTTTTTACCGATCGGATAACCTGTACCGGCCATTACGATCGTCATATGTCCTTTGATGTTGGTGTGCCCTTAAACCCCACAAAACATGATCATATCCTGACTTCAGCAAATTAATTCCAACAACCAGCTCAGGTCTCTTCCTGTCGTGCGGTACCTATATTCAACTCCTCCGCCGTACGGCAGCGGTATATGGATGAACTTCCATCGGAGTGGAGCCGGCTTCAGCGGAGTCGGCATCGATCCCGCCTCGGTGGGCGTGGGAGTGAGGACCCAGGCCCGTGCCAGCGCCAAATCCCCAAACTGGCCCGGGCCCGGCGCTGTCCGACTGGGGACCAGCAGCTACGGTACCTGGATGCAATCTCTGAGCAGGGCGAGGCGAGCCGCTGACGAAACTCCCAACTGGTTTGTATATGGCCGGCCGCAGCTTGAAACAATTATTGTATTTGGTACTGCTGCGTAGACTACTGAGTGCTGAGTGCTTCAAGCGGAAATTGCAAATGATTGGCGGGACAACTTATTGTGGAGATGTCCGCTGCAGGATTAGAAACAAACGTGCCAGCTATAATGAGATCACTACGAGGTTGTGTCTGCGGGAAACATGATGATAATTTGAAATGTAACTGGGGCCGTATTAATGTTCTGAATTGTTTTTATCCGCCCAATCCAATACGATGTGATGTCTTAAAACAGCTGAACAAAGACTGTATCTAATGTTAATTCAAAGGATACTTTACAAGAAAAATTGAACCCTATGCTTATCTTGAAAGGCGATGAAACATTGATATATATTTTGGCGTCTTATTCATTATGTCCCTTACTTTGAGTTCTCATTATTAGTTCAGAACCTTTGTTGGTTGAGGCGAAATATTCAATGAATACCTTACATTCTATTCAATATATTTCAACATATATTGTCATTATGTCTCAGAATTCTGCTTTGCCACCTGACGGCGATGATCTAAGTGTAATTAAGATTTAGGTGAAAATAGTGTGATAAATCAATATCCGAGTAATTATGTTGAAAACTGTTGTGATAAGCAGGAGTGATACATCGCAAGGGCATAACCACCAATTGACTAGAACATTTGTAGGGCGGATGCAAGCATAATTCCAGGAAAAACTAACCCAGGTAAGGCAAGGGTTGAAAACTACTTGCGTATCGCTGATGCGAGAGAAGAGACAGTGGCGTAATGAAGTGACCGGACACTCTCACACAAGAACCACGAGTACATATTCGATTTCACGGCTGATTTCTTTTTTGGCCCGTGAATCACAAGTCATCAAACTATACGAGTGGCAGATCCAGAAATTCATTTAAGGGGGGGGTTAGGCGGCTCGAGTCTCACCCGCCAGTAGCTCGGGCAGCCCCTCGCGTATGTACTATAGAGGCTCTATTAATTATATTAACTTATTAACTGTAGAGGTTTGAGCCCCCCTAGCTCCCCCTCTTGGATCTGCTACTGAACTATACGTTCTTAAACGTATTGGTCGTAGCGTCATGCAAGGTTTTGCAAGAGACCTCGTTGTAAACAGGCGTTAATCATTTTACAGAGTTAAATGTATGTCAGAATGATGAGTCGGGAGTTAACACGCGCATTGACGGGGGTCTGAGCCACCTTCGCATTGACGGGGGGCGGGTACCCGCCCCCCTAAGATCTCGAGAACCACGGTAGGTAGCGAAAAACGGTAAACGGTGTTGGGCTGCCCATCCGCTTCTCCATCGAAAACATTTGAACCATTTTTTGTCAGGTCACATTTAAGGTCACGAGAGGTCAAAACATGCCCGTCATAGGGATAACATGTAAATTCAGTTTTTCGGCCATTACATCTGAACAAGTAAAGATAGAGCAAAACGACTTGAACTATATGAATCTTCTTAGCAAGCCGAATCGAATCATATATAATTTGACCTTGCTAGGTCAAATCAAGGATTTGACCTGACCTGAGGTCAGGTCAGGGTCAAATTATATAAAATGCATATCATTAGAACTGCAAAGCCCAGGCGAGTCTAATGCAGCTAAAATAAATGCTCTATCACCATCCGTTACTGAGTTATTCCGTAAAAACCATTTTTCCCATGTATTTCCTATGGAGAGGTCATACCTCGTACCTGACCTTAGGGTCATCGATATCAAAAATACCGGAACATATTTTAGAGAACTCGGTGGGGCCATTATGTGATATGAGTTTCAATCGGATAAGTTCACCCTGCTCCGACTTATGCTATCTTAAACTTTTTTGAGGTCGGGTCACTTGACCTGTACTGGTGACCTAACCTGAGATGACCTAACCTTAAAATTTTCACAGAAGTTGTAAAAATGATGAGGGAAAAGTTATACCAAGTAACGGCGGCGCTACGCGCCGCCGTTTTTCTACTATCTCCGAAAAACCCGAGGGGGCGGGTACCCGCCCCCTCGATGCGCGTGTTAAGAATCAGGAGGTAGTTTAGTTTTGATTCAATTCAATGCTACGTGTGTGGTTATTCCTACCGAGAGTGGAATGGGAGGGTTAGAATCATAATTCGGATGAATGTGTTTTAACATTTGTCTGTACTATTTTATTTAGAGCTCCGTCCTGTATACAATGCTGTTCTTGAGCCGACTTCCCTGCGGCGGGATCTGTAGGCTGCTTGTGTTTTCCTTTCTTGTACCCATGTTCTGGCGCCAGCCCGCCCACGAACCCGTTCCGCTTACAGGGTCCGTGGCGGCCTTGTTTGAGGCCTAAGAAAAGTATCTGCCTGACTTTTCCATTGGTGATAACCGATTTTCCTCGCAGTTTTTGAATAGTATGACTAGTACCAGGCTCATAATACGAATATGTGTGTATATTCAGGGCTGGATGCAGGGTGGGGGGAATCACCCATTTTTGCCGATTTTTTTATTTGCTTTTCACGATTTTGCGCTGCGTTGCTCCCCCTAAACCCTAGGCATATATAATTAGCCCCGTGTATATTTATCATTTAAGAACTCTTGCATTGACAGAAAAATACATTTTAGCCGGTAAAAACATACTGCAGATTTGTTTCACAGAGTATTTGCAACTTCTGCGTCGAAACTGCTCCCTTTGTCTTTGCAACCGCCATACAATTCCTGCAAGCAATGGGCGCAGCGCTTAGCTGTCCGAAATCACATCGTCACCGCAAGACGTGAGCAGCGCTAATCTGCAATCTCGGTTGGAGTGGGCGTCACTTGGCGAGGGTCCTTGATCTGGAAAGTTACACCCGGGACTCGATCGTGTACGTATCTCATACTCGCCGGTTGAAGTTTGTAGGATCGGATGACAAAGTTAGTGTCCGGTTGGCAGCTTCGCCAGACCGAGCCGCTGCGAACTTGCGTCCAGCCAGGGCATAGAGAGGCGAGCGACAGACCAGACGAGCTGAGACGCAGGGTGGGGGAGCTTCGCAGATGGGAAGGAACATGCATATTGTAATTTGGCCTCTATTAAACGAATATACGTGCCGCAGCACGTGTTTTATCGGTACAGATGGCATGTTTATGCATGTTGGAGAGTGGATACAAATATCGGGATAGAAAGCTCGGAAGTTCACACCCGAATAAGAAAGCCCCAGGATGTTCGCAAGGATCCTAGAGTGCTCAAGGGCCACACGAAACTTACGTGATGCATATTTTCGTGAGGCTTGACCACCCCCCTCCCCGCCCTTTAACGCTCTTTAACCCCCATATGTGACGTTTGTTTGATAATGACATGGCTGACTCCCCCTTTCCACCCCCTTTGCGTTACATAACCTGTCTGTGGTTCCTAATGAATCATTGTGAACACCCTAGGGTTCATGAAACCGTCCAGATTTTTTATCTACCTTCTATCAAATAGATCGTTGATAGATCAAATATACCAAGATTCAAGAAACACCACGCGTTTTTTTGATCGGAATAAAAGTTGTCGCGATTGTCCTTAAGCGTTGTAGGGTTCTCATGACTGGCTTAGAACATTCCTTAGCCTATCTGTTCTGAGGACTCTCACTTCTTCTGCTGCAGTCGCCTCTATGAAAGTTGACATAAATGTCCTTTTGCCTAAGTTTGGGGACGTATTTCCCCGTCAACCCTGCGGTGAAAACCATGGTTAAGACTCGCATGGAAAATCAGTCCTTCTGCAAACGGGATGGGCTATCTGCAAATAGGCCAGCAATTCGGCTTTTTCGTGAAATGGCTGGTGCGTTTTTTTCAAAATGTTCGTCTCGCTTACCAGCCTGCGACACCACTTGCAGGCGGACCAGGGTGGGATGAGATAACCCGACAGGTTTTCTCCGTGACTAGCGTATCGTAAGTCTGAGAGTTAGGCGGGGGCGTAGCTACCCTACCGCTAATACTGCAAGTGCTGTTTGCTCCGAAATGTATGCCTACCAGAGCCAAACAGTTTTTTCCAGTAAGTATTGGAAAACCTAGAACAGGGGTCGCAGACCTTTTAAATGTTAGAAGAAGACAGTCTTTGCAACTACCAGACTAATCAGCACGTGAATGTGGTTTGTTTTTTGTGTTTTAGATGCGCGGGGAAATGATTCGATGCCCACCTGTCCATTGATCCCTTTTCTATTACGGCTCATGGATGTTTTTGCAAATGATACGGTATCCCAATGGCCGATGAATGCCCTAAATCATAGTTTTATATTTTATCTCCTCGATTGATTCACGTTTGTTATGACATCACCAAGTGGTGGCGTTATAGCTTCATATGAACGATATATTTCAACGTCATTTCACATGAAGTCCAAGGTCATAAAGGTTATTGATCCCGGTGCTCCAGGTCAAATGACGTCACCAACTGTAACGTATGCTATTTGGAAACCTGTTCTGGCGTCAGCGCGGAGTAGACGGGTCCTAAAATGCCCACCTCTCTGAGATCTAATATACAATGAGAGTTTGAAAAAATCCGTTTTGGGTATGTGAGTGCAATGGTGATACACTTTCATTGACTTTCATTGACCTAGGCTATTATCTCCAAGGTCAAACGAGGTAAAAATTGTCAAATCTGTGTCGTTCTGGGGACCTATTAAGCAATGCCGTGATTTTGTGGAAAATCGGGAATACACAGAGCGGACTAGGATCAAAGAGGAAAAGTGTCATGCAATGTTCACTTAAAGTTCGAGGTCAAGGTAATTCAAGGTAAGTGGCCTATGAAGTAACAATATGACATATTCTCAACAATATACGATATATCTGGCACTGTAATAATCTTTGGGCAGAAAATGAGGGTCTGACCTTAACAAAAAAAATTCATTGACCTGTGACCTTGACCTTGCCATTGAGTAACCTTAACTTTGAAGTCATAACATAACTTACGTCATACTGAGCAATGCCACTTGACGGGAGCACTGGGTCAACGACCTTGAAAATGTATTTATGACTGACGTGTGACCTTTGACTTTGACTTGGACCTTCATGCGAGGCAACCTTGACATAAAATCCTGATTATATGACGTTATTTCGTCACCACTCGGTCTACAGTGCAGACGAACTGGTGCGACCGCCTGATTGGGACGGTCTCAAATTATAGATCTGACTGATAGCCTATAAGTAAAATCATATTTGACAAATTTTCAAAAGGCTTTCCTCAATGGATGCATCCCAAAATCTCTCGAATGTAGTCCAGTATTTTTTAGAGGGGCTGTAAACGGTTCTCCGGCCACCTCAGAAAAGTATGTGGGGAGAGGGGGCGGACACTTCAGGGCCCCTCCCTCTACTGCGCGTGTTAATTAAATTCCATGCCAAGGTGAAGGTCACAGGGAGAGTTCAAAGTGCATTGGTCAAGGTCAAGCCTGATTTTCCGCCCAACGGCTGCTATAATAGTTATTCTTGCTATAGTGTACATACATTATGGGAAATATATCGTATTGTGACGTCATAGATCAATAACCTTGAATGACGTTGACCCCAAAAGTTCAGAAACAGAAATTTAGGGCCTCTCCTATCTTACCGTGGTCCACTTTCAGTATGTTCTCGGCATTTTCTGCACTATCACAACATTTCCTAATAGGCCCCCAACAAGTTGGTTACAATGCAGATTGCCATAGGCCCCATACTTGGTCAAACTGGTATCTGTCTACGCCTCTTGATTTTCGAGATATCAAGGCCTCACTCCAGTGCGTGTTAGTCCCAGCCCCTCTCTCGTGTGGGTATTAGCGCGCGTATTGACAAGGTTTTCTTAACACGCGCATTGACGGGGGTCTGAGTCACCTTCGGATTGACGAGGGGGGCGGGTACCCGCCCCCTAAGATCTCGAGAACCACGGTAGGTAGCAAAAAACGGTAAACGGCGTTGGGTAGCCCATCCGCTTCTCCATCGACAATATTTGAACCATTTTTTTCAGGTCACATTTAAGGTCACCAGAGGTCAAAAACATGCCGTCACATGCCGTCATAGGGATAACATGTAAATTAAGTTTTTCGGCCATTACATCTGAACAAGTAAAGATAGAGCAAAACGACTTAAACTCTATGAATCCTCGCAGCAAGCCGACTCGAATGATATATGATTTGACCTTGCTAGGTCAAATCAAAGATTTGACCTGACCTGAGGTCAGGTCAGGGTCAAATTATATAAAATGCATATCATTAGAACCGCAAAGCCAAGGCAAGTCTAATGAAGCTAAAATAAACGCTCTATCACCATCTGTTACTGAGTTATTCAGTAAAAACCATATTTCCCATGTATTACCAATGGAGAGGTCATGCTTCGTACCTGACCTTAGGTCATCAATATAAAAATACCGGGACATATTTTAGAGAACTCGGTGAGCCCATTATGTGAAATGAGTTTCAATTGGATAAGTTTACCCTGCTCCGACTTATGCTGTCTTAAACTTTTTTTTGAGGTTGGGTCACTTGACCTGTACTGGTGACCTGACCTGAGATGACCTATCCTTAAAATTTTCACAGAAGCTGCAAAAATGATGAGGGAAAAGGTATACCAAGTACGGCGGCGCTGCGCGCCGCCGTTTTTCTACTGTCTCCGAAAAACCCGAGGGGGGGCGGGTTACCGTCCCCCGTCAATGCGCGTGTTAACCACCCTTGCTTTATCGAGAGTATGCTTCTCTCACCTAAGGTCGCGAAAGCCATGCTAGTTAACGAAAGACGGTGACCGGTGTTAGGTAGCCTGACCTAAATTCTAAAGAGGGTGATCCATACCATTTGTGTCAGGTCAAATTATGGGCCACCGGAGGCCAAAACATGTCCACATAGAGATATTATGGGGTGTAATGGATCTGAAGTCTCTTTCACTCTTAACACCTAATGGAGGCGAGATGTCACCAGACTATCAACACCTTTAGAATCCTCTCGGCAAGCCGCGTTAAATGATATATATAATAACCTTACTAGGTCAAATCTAAGCTTGGCTCTGATGGAGCGTCCGGCCAGGGTCCAATGGCTCAAAATGCATATGGACAGAGCAGGGGCATACAAAACCGATAGTCTCAAAATAAACGTTTTATCTCCATTCCCAAAGAAGTTATTGAGCGTAAACAATTGTATAGATGCGTTTCAAATGGAAAGGTCATAGTTTACAGCTGGCCTTAGGTCATAGATATTGAAAATCCTGAAAAATTTTGATAGGAATGTCAGATCGATAATGAGCCGTTACTTATGCTATTATATAAAAGATGGAGGCTAGGTCACTCGACCTGCATTGGTAACCTAACCGGAAATGACATGGACCCAAAAATTTGACACAAGCTACAAAAGGAATTATGTTTGCATTGCAAAAAAAACAACAACAATGGAACTTCGTTACTTTGAATCTGGATATGTATTTCCCACCTTATTGGCGCTCGGTGTCAGGCATCAGCGAGTCAAATCAGACGTCACGTACTGAATACACACAGCTTACAGGAGTAACTGTGCGAGGCGCGCACTGGCGTAGTTTGGAACAATCCAAACAGGGCAATCGTAATTTGTGGGTTCTGCACTATTTTGATAATAATAACACTTAGGGCGTGACGAAGTGTCTGTTCCTGCGCCTCCTCTGAAAAAATTAGAGTAGGGTAAAAAAACATCGGCGTAGATGCAAAAATCCGTCCGCCGGAACAGACTGGAAGGAGATATCAGCTGTTGGCGATTGATCACCGCCAATATGGCGGGCGTTGCGAAGCGACGGAGTTATCGAAGTTACGGTCTCCTGCGCTGATTCTAGGTATTTTAGCGGAGATGCCACACAAAAAACCGCGAAATCAAAATCACAGACTACTCTCAAACGTCCATTTTCACTCTAAAACGATCGTTTTGGCTTAAGAAGATTGTGCGCCACAATTGTGCTTCTCTATCCTCCGAAAAAAACACCTTTCGTTTGAGAGGAGATTGAACGAAGTTTGAGATACGCTCAGAGTAGCTTTGAGGAAGTTTGAGGAGGCACTGGAATGGGCAATAGCAGATTGGAAGAGCTTAGAGGGGGCTGGATGAGGTTCGAGGAGGCGCTGGAACATGCCCAAAAATACCAAATAGAAACCAAAGAATTGGCGCGGTCATTGGGAGCCTGAAGATGTCATACCTAGTACGTCATACCTAACGTAAGCGGACACGTAAATGAAATGACTAGAAGGCTCGAAAAGCACCTTCCTTCACATAATATGTACTTTTTTTGCCAGTTTGATACCTTTGCATTGAATGTGCTACTTAAAGATACGATCTTCAAAAAGTTCCTAAACATAAACTACAAAAATTGACGGACTGTCCTGGCAGTCGTTTTCAGGCTACAGTCTATTGACAGATTCCATTACAAATTGATTTGTAAACCCACGTCACGGACTGGATATTTCTGAGGTCACACGGAAAGTAAAAATGTCACGCTCGAGGGATCCGCCACGGAGAAGTATAAATACACTGTTAGATTGTAGGTGTTCCAATCGAAGCGTTTTACTGGTTTTATATCATATATCATGTATTACTCACACTTCTACACTAATGAGGTGGCTTTTAAAGTATTGTCGCAATAAGTATGAAGTGATTTTAAACTATGGAAGGAGATGGTAAGGATGAGGAAAGGTGAGGATAAAGAGGATGGGATTCTACCTGGAGGGGTCACTGCAGCCACAGGCGCATGCGCTCACAGCCTCCAGGTAGATTAAGGATAAGGATTGGGTACCGGTAAAAAACACACACAGACACAATCGCACACACACTTGGAAATTTTCAACTGAAATAATACGAGAGTGAAAATGTTTCATTCTTCGTCTTCGTATTCATTTTGTCTTTGATCTGATAAATTTCGTTGTTTGTGCTGCATCTTGTCTGTGACATCGTTTACTTTTTTGCTTCACTGATGTTCAATTGCTTGTTTTTTATTTTCTTTAATCTACAGTGCTGATGTTCTCTTTCAAAAAACTTTTTTCTTGTTCTCTAAAATTAGGCATCCTGAAATGTTTCAATGTTCCCACCGCAGAAGCTTTTTTCTTGAAAGAGCTCACAAAAACACGTGAAACGCAGCAAAAAAATCAAGGAAAAATATCAGTGATGAAAAGAGGATAGTAGGCCAAAAATAATGATTTAGGTACTTCTTATTTTTATTTTTTCTAGCATGCGCAGAGACGTTCGAGGCGAATGCAAATTAGCACATAATGTAGCCAAAAGAATATATTCTTCACCAGTATGGTATTATTTATATGTTGGTGAAATGTTTTGGTGACATATGTGTCACTTATCATATCTTTCATAGGACTTTATGTCAGAGACGCATGACGAAATCCATGGAGCAAAGCGGATTGAGATTTCTCAAGCGGCTCTATACTGGCCGCTTGGCGGTTCTGACAGCTGATGCCAGGGTTCTGCAAGTAGGGTGATCGCGCTTTCACGCTAGATGCCCAAACTAGTCCCCAAATCTAAATTCAAAATAGTTTTTGAGAAATTTTGGGAAAAATGTTTTCAATTTTCCATTTTTCTCATTTTTATTTCTTAAGCGACGAACTTGAAATTTGCCTCCGTTTGAATAAGTAACAGGGGCCAGCTAAGAAAAAAATTGGAACTGGTCCGACAATATATATCACGCCAAAACATAGTATTTCTAATAAAAGCAAAACGGCTATTGAAATTTGACGGCTGACTTATAAGCTCGAAATATGTGAAGGCACGCTTCAGTTAGTTTAAAGACAGTCACCTGGAAGCAGCTAGGTCAATTTTCTTGTGCTTAGGCATAGCTTCCAGTGGAAAACGTAAGATTTTGACCTGTTTTTTTGCCATTTTGCCGGAGAACTGCATTTTTGCTAATTTCATTTAAATCTTAATACCTCGCGATCTACGGCGCAGATTTGACTTTTCATTTCAAATAATGAAAGAAGATTGCTTCCCCCTCATAATATTTATATATGGATATTGTGATATTAAATTTCGTTGTTTTATATGTATAAATATAATTTTAGTAGAAAACCTTTTATTTGTAGCTTCTCGGTCCCGAGCACATGTTATTCACAAGCTCACAATTGACATGACTGGATAGGAAAATTAATTAATAAATTAATTCAAACTTATATCCAACGGCTTTCGGGTACTTTGTCCAAGAGGGTATTTAAAGGAGCTAAATTTCTCGGAACAAGTTTGCTTCTCACCATGGTTTCAAGTCCTCAAAATAAATGGAAATGGATGCAATTTGACATAAAGCTAGCTTAGGGTCCTGGGTCGCCGATACAAGTGGTTCTAGGCCAATATAATGTTTGGTTCGTCTTCTAGAAGCAGCTTTGTACCATGCCGTTTCTGTACGAACACAGCACCCGGCGCCACGATCACAGTATCGTTTTGATTGAGTGATACTAGCCACTGGCCAGTGACCTCCTGACGGGTCACAGGTGTTCGGCTAGTGGGAGGATGCATATTGTGGCGCGGTGGTCTAGTGGTTAGAGGCCCTGTCTCTTGATCAGAGAGGCCCGGCTCCAATCAGGAGGTGACTGCGTGCTCTTCATTAGTTATTTCAAAGAAAAGAATGATAAAACTGACTTACAGGCTTATGAAGAGATACATGAAGAAGGAAATATGGTTTGCTTTCAGCACATTGTCATGCGACTCTCATGCGCCGGTGGGGCGTTAGCCCAGGTCGCAGACCGGGGTATGTCTGTTGTAGTACACTCCTTCGTTTCAAGGAGCCGCAATGCTCCATTGCCTCTAAATTAGAAATCAGACAAACATAATTGTGGAGTCGAACGGGCAGTATGCAACAGTGCAAGCTTTTACACGTGCAATGTTCCACGAAAATGTATTATTATAAACTCTGGGTAGTTTGCAAATTTTTGCCGATGTCTTGTTATTTCATGTTCTTTTCTAAATGGACCATTGTGCTCAGAAGAACTGAGTCTTCTGGTTTTCGTCACATATTCTGAAATAGTTTTGCACCTAAATTTGACATCCAATTGCACACGATGTCACCTAAACCCCCGGCGTTTAGCTACCAGTAGCACAAGTGCTTAATCACTTTTGAAGCAAGTTATATCAGTTCTACCGTCCTTTCTAATATCACTGTTGGATCCCTGATGACGTTGAACCGCAATAGTCATGAGTGTATCAATGATGTCCAACCATTCCATACGAACGCTGTCAAAATACCTGCGCGCTCGCTGAAGTCTCATAGAAGCAGACGTTGAGAACAAAGAGTAATGAGATTCACTCCCGTAATGACCCCGCGGCGTCCCGTGGTGTATGTATGTATGTATGTATGCACACACAGTCACCTGGATAAGTCATTTGGGTCTCACGGGTGGTTCCGGCGCGGCTGACCTCCCTTAGCAGCATGATGGACTGCAAGCTTGTTGTGTAAGGATGGATGGGTGTTTTTTTTCTGGCGAGGATAGAGCCGTGTGGGGACAAAGCTCTCATAGAATTATGTAGCCAAGCCAAGAAACTCAGAGTTCAGAATTTGCTTGGTTTCGTAAAACTCAATTATGTTAACGCTCAAAAGATTCACTTATGTACCGAGTCCTTTGGCGATTCACATTACCAAATAGTAGTCCTGTGAGCAGTCTCGATTGTCGTCTACACCCCCGCGCGCTTCTCGGTGAGACTTTACTGACGCTGCTCGGCAAGGATCATGTCATTAACGATTTTTAGTGATTTGATCTATTTCATTATTCACGTGCTGATGGGTACATTAGTGTGCTCGTGTCCTGAACAGTGGCGAGTCCAGGCGAGCCATAGGGGAGGAGTGAGAAAATCCTTGCAACAGATGTCTCTTCCAACCAGACAAGGTCTGACACGGTTGACCGCCTTTCTCGCCGGAGTCCACCCACGATCCTGGAGCTGAGGTAGCGCTCGGTGTCTGGGGAGTACCGGGGCAGTCGTCCGACCCGCCAGACCCATGAATTCGGAATGGCCTGGCCACGTGCCTCAGTGGGCCGCCGGTGGCACCGGGGGCCCGAGGGTGCTGCCGGCGCCGACGACCACGCCCACGTATCCACACTGGCAGCTCCAGTTGACAACTCAACTATTGGGAGGCGCGCCAGTGTGGCCCTGCCACTGTGACCTTTTGCCCTTTCTGTGAAGTTTAAAAGCAGAGGTCAGAAAAAGTAATTTGGTTCCCCAACGCAGACCAGTTGATGCCCCAAGGTGAGAGGAACGTTCCCCAGAGGCAATTATCTGGCAATTATAGCTTGTGGAGCAGAAGCCTGAGCACATGGCCTTTATTTGTCACCTTCATGTAATAAAAGTTTAGTATTTACTAGGGATATTGTTCAAAATTAGTTTAGATGGTCTTCAGGCCATGACATTTTTTCATGTGTAAAATAATCCAAAATTGTTAAACACTTTTAAATTATTCGGGGTCAAAATATTTTTCTCTATATACATATTCTAAAGTAACATGGAACACGGATTCCAACGAACAAAATAAAATTAAAATATGTTGGCAATTTCAAAAGTTATGGGCATATAAATGTTTGACACACTCGTAAAGGCCTTCATGTATAACCCAATATCTCTCGTAGTTCAAGCTCAATTGCTTTCAAAATTTGTATTGATATGTTTTCTGACATTTTAATTCAAAATCTGTCCATGAAATCTCAAAATTAAAAAATGGACCATATTTTTTCAAAATTTAGTTATGATCCAAGAATTTCAAAGGGAGTCTAAAACGAATTAAAACACAAAAATTCAAATTCCCTTATAATTTTAAAAATTATATATTCATAAAATGTCGCGTCCCGTCAAGAGTAAGGGTGAATCAATAATTTATTTAAAACATGTAGTTCAATTGCAAAGTTCAGTTTATTTTTCCAAATCATGAACTAGACTGGCCGTTTCAAAAGTTTGCAAGTTTCAGCTTGATAAATGGTGGGTGAAAGACTACAGAAAATTTAAATATACAGGCACTTCCTACCCACAGCATGAGATGCTGACTGTAAGTTACAACTGTGCCCATTGAAACACATAGCTATAAAAGCAACCTTGAGTTTTACTTGCAAGAAGGTAGGTAGGTACCTAAACTAATACATGCTTACCTTGAGATGTTACCAAATGTCTAATATGTAAATCATTTTATCATGCTCCCCCTGTCACCCATTTTGAGCATTGGTCAGTCAATACCCAGCTGAAAGTCCACTCTAGGCCACACTTTTCAAAGGTTCTGGAAAAATAACAGGAATTATATGAAACCAGTATGGACCGAGTTCCGCGCGTGGGCGCATCAAGTATGCGCCCCCAACCAGTCCCAGTTTCCTTACTCTATTACTACCAAGGTAATAATAATAATTCTTCACCGCGAGGTTCAAATCCCCACGAATCCACATCCTAAGCAACTATGTAGACGAGTCCGGCGCACTTTTTGCATTGTGCTCTATAACGATTTGCAACGCGTGCGCCAGCTTGTCAGCCGAGGTCCAACTTACCCCAACTCTTCCACCGCGGTGCGAAGGCATTCACTTAAACACAGCCCCCGGGGTCCTGCGCTCGACCGCCCTCGAAAATTGCCCCGACTTCTGATTCGTTTAAAATGACTGAAAACAGTTGTTTTACTAGTGCTAGCGCCAGTGAAAATAATGAAGCAGGACTATAGATATGTGAATTCACGCGATGTTCAAATAGTCAACTGCTCAAATAGTCCACATTTTAATTCGACCTCAAGAACAAAGAGTCAAATCAAGAGTCTGCCAGACAGACGCCATTTACACGGACTTTCCAGTCGCATTTCAGAGCGTGAATCATGAATTATTGTTACACAAACTACGAAACTCGTACCACTTGAACGGAAAAATTATCGATTGGTTCGTTTCGTATCTATCCGGCAGGGTACAGAGAGTCATTGTGAATGGGCAAACTTCAGACAGGAGAAGTGTGACGTCGGGAGTACCGGAAGAGGCGCTTTTAGCGCCCTTAATGTTCGCAATGTACATTAACGATCTACCTGGAGTAGTTTCATCCCGTTGTGTCATGTTCGCTGACGACGTCAAATTGTACCGTAGAATTACATGTGAGGCTGACTGTGAGGAACTTCAGAAGGATGTCAATTACCTGTGTACGTGGTCGAATACCTGGAGGTTGAATCTCAACCCAACCAAGTGTGTTGCATTCACCATGAGTCTCAAAACCCGACCTATCCAGCATGCATATACTTTTGATCAAACATACTTGGAGCGTGTTTCTGAAGTATGCGTTTTAGGCATATTATTGAACTCAAAATTGAACTTTTCTTCGGACATGAATAAGGTTGTCTGTAAAGCTAACAGAGCTCTAGGCCTAATGATTCATTCATTAAAAAAAACATTCCCGGACGGAAATTCAACCATAAAACATTTCTTGCTACGTACTTCGCAAACGTACGGTCCATAACGGAATATGGCAGCGTGGTCTGGAATGGTGCTGCCAAAACCCACATAGACCGTATTGAACGGGTTTAGCATAAATTTTTGATTTGGCTTGCGTCGAAGTCGGTTTCTATCACCACAGAACAATCCCTCTCGTATCCGAAGCTTCTTGAAAAATATAAGCTACAATGCATGCGGGATAGGTATAACCAACACATCATGTTCCTAAAAATCTGTATAATGGTCGAATTGACCCTTCGTTTTTACTGGCATGTTTTCCTCTACTTGTTCCAAATTGCGTCACTCGGCAAAGGACGCTGTTTTATGAAGAGTTTACTCGCGTTGAAACCGTGAGGAACGGAATTTTTAGAAGAGTTGTTCGGCGAGTGAATGACTTGATCACCAGGAGACCAGGGGTTGACTTTTTAAATTCACCAGCATCATCTATTAGAGCCATCTTATTGAGACATGACTAGCATTTGCGCAGCCGAGTGGAGAATCATGTTAGCGAACTTCATTTTCATCATTTGTATGTCATTTTGTCATGATTGTACCTGCAGCTAGTCATTTTGTTTGATGTCTAATGCTTGTGTCTTCTTAGTGGTATTATTATTTATGCTCGTTCATTGTAAATAACCATGTGTTTTAGCTGCATGACTTCACCTGTCAGTGGGCACCGTCTGTTGGTGATGTATCTTAATAAATGAATAAATAAAGGCTAGAACGTCCCCATGAATAACTATCTAAACGTACAAAGGTCAAATAGTTCACAAAGTCGGAAATCCACAGCTCAAAAGTACCACATAAGTAAAAGTAAGACATAATGTTCACATGTCAGAAGACCAGAAACACTGCAGTAGAGGAAAAAAGAAAATGCTTAGACTCCCAGGCAGCTGAAGATCTTCCCCAACTATGTTGGCCCGTTCGAACCTTTTCTGACCTCTGATAAGTTTTGAAGTGCGGCGGCGAGGAGCATGATGATGAGTTGCTAAGATGTTCTCTGGCCTCTCCCCTCGAATCCGGAAATGTAAAAATCACTGAAGATTTTATGTTCGGGCACAGCCCTTCATCAGAATCGTGGAGTAAATATCAATAATTCTCAGTCCTAGTATAGCCAGACCTCGAAATGAGCTTCACACAAATGCCTTTTAGAATGAATCGTTAAAAATAAGATTGGATGTCGTGACAACAACGATATTGGTACCTCTAACCCAAAAGCATTGCCGACAATACAACAAACCTAGACCAGTATTTGTGACAGACTTTTCTATTATTTCAGCCAAATACTAGCTTTTGATTAACAATGAAAAACTCGCTGAAGTATCTTAATATGTTATTGGAATATTTCTGTTCTTATTATTTACTTTTTTCCGTCGACTGCGGCTAAAATGGTAACCAAAAACTACCTATTTAGCACTAGTAGACGTGATACTAGATCGGTGTAAAGACTGCATGCTCTCCCCTTTAACATGATGCTATATTTGTACAATAAAAGCCCCCCCTCGAATTATTTAGTTAAGATTGTACCTAGTGGTCAAGGTAAACTTTTGGTAATTGATAAACCCATTTTCCACAGCCTGCTCCTCTGGCTCAACGTTAAGCGTCGAAAGAGTATACGTGTGACTGCAAAAAAAACTATCAATTTTATATTATACTTATTCAACAACCCTAGCCCATAGTATGTACCTCTTAAACAAATGCAACTTTTATAGTTAGTTATGTGATCAATCATTGGTAAATACTTTTCCTCAGTCTGTACTTCTAGCCCAACGTTAAGTGTCGAATGGGTATACGTCTAGCTGCAGAAAAGTATTATCAATAATTATTTGCATATTTCAAAAACCCCAACCACAGTACGTACCCCTAAAATCAAACCATCTCTTTGAGCTAGTTAATCTGATCAATCATTAATAAGCCCTTTTCCCAGCCTGTACCTCTGGCCCAATGTTAAGCGTTGAATGAGTATACATCTGGTTGCAGAAAAGCACCATCAAAGATAAATTACCTTAAAAAAACAAAACCTGAGCCGTACCTGTGACCTAAGTCCATCACTTCTGACTAGTTAAACTAATTCAACTATCATAACCCTTTTTTCAGCCTGTAAATTGGGCCCAAAGTTAAACGTCAAAAGCATATACGTCCAGCATCAATAACACTAGCAATAATGTATGGAAGTCCTACCCCAGAACACATACTTACGCTGATCCCTCCCTTACCTCTTAAGCCACTGCTGTTAAGTGATAGCCTATCCTAGACCCGCATAATAGGCCAGGACGTTCCTTGTACGTTAAGGCTGGGATGACGATCCTGAATGATTATGGATTCGGCTATCTTTCTATCTGGATGATCACGTGCCCGATGAACTACTTTTAGCTCAAGTGGTTCTGATATAGCCTGAGTGTCCTGTGCTGCATGTTTCTCGAGGAAATGATCTCCTAGAGGTGTGTTCCTAGTTGCATTTTTTCGCGTCCCGCAAATGCAAATTTTTTTGCAAATGTAAATTTGTGTGAAGCTCAATTCGAGGTCTGGCTATACTAGGACTGAGAATTATTGATATTTACTCCACGATTCTGATGAAGGGCTGTGCCCGAATATATAATCTTCGGTGTTTTTTTACATTTAAGAATTCGAGGGGAGAGGCCAGGGAACATCTAAGGAATTTTTCTGACCTCTGTTTAAAAGTGTCATCAGGAATTTTGCCGGAATCCACCTTTGTGCTTTAGTGGGGGTTTTGTGTAAATTTTAGAGCAATGTTTTGCGCTTTTTACATTATAGGTAAAACAATGGGTGCATCTTATTTCCATTAGGACAAATATAAAGATCTTATGTGCGAGTTTCGTTGAATCCATATGACAAAAATATCCTAATTATGAACCATATTGGTCCAATTCATGTTTGATTGATGTAGCCGTGCTCGATTACCAAATTTTTAACCGAAATTGTGGCAAAAAATGTTTGATGTATTGCGCCAATCGTTCAAAGTTTTATTTTTTCTGAGTAGACTTATCTTCGTTCGTACTTCTAGGCCCTCCTTTGGTCTCAGACTTTTAGCACACTGAGTTTTAACAAGACCGCTTCTGTGGAGTGCTGTTCTTTGGTCCCACACAATAGTTTTTATTATGTATTTAGAGCTGCGTTCTTGGTATTTTAAACCCACACCAACAGTAGTATGTAAGAGTTGTTAACTTTCTATCAACACTAACGCGTGAATTTGTGGTGAAATCAGTTATTTTTAATACTAACTGCTTCCAAGGAGGATAGTGTTCTTCACCGGGGTCAGGATACCTCCTCTCCCAACACTATCCATTCGTGAAATCGATGCACACATATCATGAGTAAACATATGTTGTATCCAATCCGCTAACTGTTGGCAAGAGTAATCCGACTACTCTTTACGTTAAATAGGTATGGGCAGTAGCTGTCAGCGATGGATCGGCGCGCACACCGTTTTTTGCGATATAAGTCTACCAGTTTAGTGTACCTGTCAGGATGAAGATTCGTCTTGAGATGTAATTTTCGGGATTTGTGGGAGTGCTTTGAAGTAGAAATTCGGGAACAGAATGATTTTTTGAGACGATCGGCAAAAACATCGAAAGTTCACTTGATTTCAACACAAAGGTTGGTAATATTTGGACTGCAACACAAGGGAACGAGAGAAACCATAAGCATATGTTTCTATATAATCGATCGAGACCGGTCGTTTTTAACACGCGCATTGATGGGGGCGGGTACCCGCCCCCTTCGGGTTTTTCGGAGGTAGTAGAACAACGGCGGCGCGTAGCTCCGCCGTACTTGGCATACGTTTTCTCTCATCATTTTTACAACTTATAGGAAAATTTTAAGGTTAGGTTATCTCAGGTCAGGTCACTAGTACAGGTCAAGTGACCTGACCTCAAAAAAGTTTAAGATAGCATAAGTCGGAGCAGGGTGAACTTATCCGATTGAAACTTATATCACATAATGGACCCACCGAGTTCTCTAAAATATGTTCCGGTATTTTTTATATCTATGACCTAAGGTCAGGTACGAGGCATGACCTCTCTATTGGAAATACATGGGAAAAATGGTATTTACTGAAAAACTCAGTAACGGATTGCGATAGAGCGTTTATTTTAGGTGCATTAGACTTGCCTTGTCTTTGCGGTTCTAATGATATGCATTTTATGTAATTTGACCTTGACCTGACCTCGGGTCAGGTCAAATTCTTGATTTGACCTAGCAAGGTCAAATTATATATCGTTCGATTCGGCTTGCTGCGAGCATTCATATAGTTCAAGTCGTTTTGCTCTATCTTTACTTGTTCAGATGAAATTACCGAAAACTTTAATTTACATGTTATCCCTTTGACGGCATGTTTTGACCTCTCGTGACCTTAAATGTGACCTGACAAAAATGGTCCAAATATTTTCGATGGATAAGTGGATGGGCAACCCAACGCCGTTTACCGTTTTTCGCTACCTACCGTGGTTCTCGAGATCTTAAGGGGGTGGGGGGGTACCCGCCCCACCCCCCCGTCAAAGCGAAGGTGGCTCAGACCCCCGTCAATGCGCGTGTTAAGAACGAAAAAGATCTGAATATTAGATTCTGGAAATGGTCGACTACCCGAACACCAAAAAAGCAGTCTCCATTGTGCGCCAGTGCTGCCATCGTCGGCGTACTTTGCCGTTTTCACCCTCGGCTCGCCAGGTGCTGCCGACCGCAGCTGATGGCGATCTTTAGTACCTCTAGTGTAAAACGTGAGCCTAGGTGTCGCTAGTTGTGATGACCGGTCGGCATGGCCTCTCACCTCGTCAGGTATTGATCTCAAGTGGAGGATTTGGAGCTCGATCCGGGGAGCAGCCCTGGCCGTTATTACGGGAGTTGTGCTGGCCGGTCCGGCGGCGCCGCCTGACACATCCCCTTCCAGACGGCGGCGGCTGCCTCAGTCACCGGCGCCCGCCCCGTCTCCAAGAACGGAGTCGCGGCTTCGGCCGGAGAGCTGTCTCCACGGTCCCAGCAAATCATATCCGGCCACATAGCTGACCCAGATCGGATACATCGCCAGCCAGCAACAGGCGGAATTGAATATTGATATCCTAAACACCTTGGATAGATTCAGAAGGGACGGCGGTGTTTCCGTCTCGTCTGAAGTTACATATCCGTCGCGTGCACCTACATTTATTCTGAGACTTATACCTACATCCTGTCAGGGTAACGCAGTTATGAGCTGGCACCTGCTATATAACTGAACATATTCCAGTCCGCAGCCGCTTACAACGGAGTACCTGCAAATGATTCACGACACCATCATTTCGAAATATAGTGGTTTCGGGGCGGAACAAAATTTATGAAAACGGGTGTGATTAAATTGATCGGTCTGAGGGAAATGCTATGTTTACCCCTCCAGTGGAACAGCGTTTGACAGAAGGGCCATCTGTCAAAGGGGCTCCAGAGTTAGGGACCTGAGCATTTTCTACCTGAGCATTTTCCTCCTGTCTCGAAGCGGCTAATTTTGCTTTAAACCTTTTTTTAATATTCCGCGCATTCCTTCTTCCTCATCTATTTCTCGCAGTGGGCTTGCATGCGCCACTATCTCAAGATGTCATCTCAAAATCGTTAATCCATAAGTTGAAATATCTATTATGTCCCGGACTCCTTGTGTTTTACATCCATCCGAATGGGATTGCGATCTACCTTCGCCCCATGTGAAGGGGTTTAACTCCTCAGTCTTGGCTCCTATGCAATATAGCGAAAAAATACGAGTGGTGGTGGACAGCCCATTATAAACGATTGCGATACTATATCGGCTACTTTTGGGCTCAAGTCCATGGCATGTCAAACTAGGTGGTAAGTTAGGGGATGTTGTTTTATCTAGAGTGTGGCTGGATTGAGTTAGAATAAATTTATATGTATCGTTCGATTCTTCTTGTTGTGGCAAATCGAATGAAGTATAATGTGACCATACAAGGTCAAAACTAAGAAATCCTGACCTAAGTGCAGGTCAAGGTGACCATATCCGACCTTACATAGTCAATATGCACATAAATCATCTTGCTATAATAGACCAAACGTAATGATATAAAAAATGAAAGCTCTATCACTATTTCCTGCGAAGTAATCGATCTCAGTATGTAAACCTGTTTAAGTAGTCCCAGATGACTTCTTAGAGGTCACAGGTCCACACTTGCAGCATGGTTCTGGGAAGGGGCCCAAGATACCACAATTTTGAGGATCTGCAGTTATTCGACGGAAATAGAGCTATTTTCGGTCAATTTCCCTTTTCCCCATTCATGTCCAATGGAGAGGTACCGGTACATGACCCCAGGTCACCGATGCAAAAACCAACACCAGTTCAGACGTCCCAGAATAATTTAGGACCCCAAGATCAACTCAGGGACCTCCTGTATATTACGCTTTCAGGGACCCGTACCAGCTCAGGGATTACAAAACCAGATAGTGGTCCTCAAGACCAAATCAAGGACCTCCTGTGCAATGCCTTCTCAGGGGCCCCCATAGCAGCTCAGATGTCCAGTGTGAAATTCAATCTCAGTAGGCTCAAAACATGGAGAGGCCGACAGCCTAAAGGTATTCCAGACCAGTTTAGCGGTCCCCATATCAAATCAAGAGGCCCAGGTCAACCGAGGGAGTCAGGACTAGCTCAGAGTGTCCCAATCCAGGTCAGAGGTCACCACATAAGAACTGCATCCCCAATACGTTATGAATTAGCCCGCACCCCACCGGGGGTCCGGCGCCACCTTCGCCCCATCGGGGCCATCGATGGCCCCCCTCTAACTCCGAAAATATGGGGGTTAGTGCAAATCTGCAAAGTGCATAAGAAAGCTCGTGTGAATTCAGTAAGAAATTACTTAGCATGTTTGGCTTGACCTCCAGAGGTCAAATTGGGTCACGATTGGCTATTTTCACTCAAATATGCAATGCTTAAGAAAAGTGGGTCTAACTCCTATGCCATTAGAGCTATTGAGATCTGGTAAACTACATTGGATAGGACAATTCCAGACCTTTTCCACTATGTGGAACGTAATGACCTCCCGCCAGTGGTTTGACCTCCAAAGGTCACCTCGTGACCTCATATGACCTGAGGTCACAGAAGGTCAAAAAGTGGCCTTGCTGTATATCAAATGAAGGCTAGTGACGAGACATACACGATGGTGTTTGATTCAGCGTTCTAGCTTCATTAGGGCAAAAGTTATTGCCAAAATACTGTTTGTGACCCCTGGTGACCTTGGATGACCTCAGAGAGGTCAAAGGGCAAATATGACCCCTGGAATTTGTGAAAGGCTGTCCAAGAACGCTTTTCTGAGCAAACCGAGAATTTGAAATCGTTTTTGTGGCTTTTAGATCATAAGACAGATTTTCCCCATGCTTTTCAATGGGAGAGGTCACCTCGTGACCTGACCTCAGGTCACGAAATCAAAAAAATCCCGGATATATACCTTGTAGACCCTGGCGGGGCCATAAAGTGTAGGACGTTTCAAATTAATCGATTAAGAAACGTAGCTCCTATAGAGCTTAAAATTTGAAGTGAGGTGACATTGGTTGACCTCACCTGGTGACCTGACCTTGGGTGACCCGGGGTAAAAAAATTTCAGGGATGGTGGGAAAATGATGTGGTAAGACATAGAGCCCTCAACCGTGGTCCAGCGTCTCGTTGTTTGTCTGCTATCCCGAAAAAACCTTAGGAGGGGCCATCGATGGCCCCCGATGGGGCGAGGGTTAAAGGACTCAGGGTAATTAAAGGACCCCGAATATCAGATTCAAGGAAGCCCCTGTACCATATTTAAATTAGCTCTCTAGTGTCGGCCGTATGCTAGTTTGTACCGTTTTAGGGCTCCGAAGTGTGGGTCGTAAGGGTTCCCGACTCAGGGGACACCCCAGGGCCCTCAGTGTTGGTTGTGACCTCAGTGTTGTGGCCAGTCTGCGCAGAAAGCCTTTGTATCCTTGGGTAGGCTGCAAACCGGTGGGGTCCCTGAAGAAAAACATGTGACCGGGGAAGACCCTCGACTTTTGAAATGAAGGGTCCTTAAGTGTTGGTCTGATGGGTCTCACGGAATTGTATGTGAGTGACCCAGAATACTATTCCAGTGACCTCCGAATGTGGTTTTAAGGAGCTCCCGAATCGCACTGAGCGTGGGCGACAGGCTGGTTAGAGCCGAAGGCGTTTCGTAGTGTTCATACCGGCCAGAAACCGGTCTGAACCTGGGCCTATAAAGAAAATGTTCTAATCCTGGGCCTCTGAGCTACAATCAAGGATCTCCTAAATGATGCTTGGATTGGTCTCAAGATAGGTGATATTATGGTTCCCGAATGCTAGTTAAGGACGAGCATCGAATCGTTAGTTTTAGAAGTCAACGCTCCCATCCAATATGGGGGTCAGTTGCTTGTCCCTGATTTGGGCTCTGAGGGCTTCTGACACTGGCCCGGTCGTCTTTATGCTGATCTTTGAGGCCTGAAAGCATGCATAGGTGGATCCATTCACACCGAGCTGAGGGCCCTCCACTGAGGGCCTCATGGACACCTGAAGCTGATTTTGAGGGCCCAGAGCTCCGGTGCTAGGGATCTCGGAGGTCGGAATGACGTAACCTCAAGTGTTGATATAAAGCCCTGTTGAATCGGTGAGAGGAGATCCCTGATGCTGGTCTGAGACAACAGAAGTGTATGCACAAAATGAGAAATGCGAGTCAGGTAGTGTTTGACGTCAGCGCTGTCCGTGCTAGGCTGCCTTATAACCAAGAGAATGGAGATTCAGTCGGGTCTATATCGGAATATTTCTCCGACACATCCAGACCAATCATTCTTGACACGATACTCATAAATTCAAATTTAATCTACAACCGAACAATAATACCTATGAACACAAAATGGGAACCCAGATTCCTATTCAGATCAGAAACTAGCCGCCTTTGTAGCCAATCTAATCCAGTCTGCCAATGCTAGCTCGGGGATCCACTCCAATATTCAGTCCATGACACACGTGGGCTGAACTAGGCGGGGGCTAAGGCGATGTGTTAAATCCTATCCCTGGGCGGGCTCGAACACGCGACACTGCAGAAATTACAGCGCTGCAGGCCGAACCTAACGCGGGCGCTAACCGACTACGTCGTCTGTACCCTCTCCACGTGTTGTAGATCCGTCACCGGCGATATTGATGTTGTCAAGGCTATCAAGGATAACATCTATGACATGGGAGATTAGGATCGTAAATAAAGAAAAGGAAACACTTCAATTATTTACCTGAAACAATCAGTATATGGGTGAGGTGGGGGAGGGGATGATGGATTGAAGGACGTGTGTGAGTGTGTTGTGTGTGTTTGTGTGCGAACTGTACCCCCAGCGGAAGCCACTGCAACTGAGAACAAATCAAACATAACATATTTAACTGGACAAATTTAAGACCAAAAATGTGCAGAAAAAAATAAGGCAGGAGCCCCGACTGCCATCGAAACCTCTCCACTTTTCCGAGTCCTAGCTACACTACTGGCTGTGGTCTGGCAACAATAGCTTTCGTTATGTATGTGTTTTTCTCTGGCGTATTTACCTTCTCTTTTAGAATATCAATATGGCGTTATACAGTATTAACCCCTGGCCAAATTCTCGGCTCGCAACTGCCTCTCCTCGATCCGCCGGTCATGGAATTGCTGCCTACAAGGAATGCAGCATAAACAAGCCGAAGTTGATCATAGCAGGCAGTCTGAGCCCCGCTTGGATGAAAAGGCCAGTTGAATGGGTTCATTTATCGACTAGGAGCCCTTATCCCACTATGGAACCTGCCAAATGGGCTCTTCTTGAATCCGGGTAGAGGGCCAATCCGGCTGCGAAAGTCTGTCAAAAAAGAGGCTGTCTTCCCTGTGGGCTTTGTTAGCTTCCTGGCTTGGGGCCTGGGGATATCCCAGCAGGATTGTGTTCTTCAGGACTTCTCAACTGGAAACTTCCAGGCTTACTGAAAAGGGTGAGCGGCCCGCCATTCATAACGTTAACTGAAAGGCCCGCCAGCATCTGCTAGTTTGTTGTAATGCAGAGCCTGTTAAAAAAAGTAAATACAACAAACAACTCATTTATACACCGGTGGCTTCCTACCAACAATAAAGTTTAAATGCTGATGAAGATTAAAAGTGAATTGTCCGGGCCAATGACAAACATATACATTGACCCAGGTATTTTAATATTTCATTGGTTAACAAATTACTGGATACTCTTTCACCTTACTAAAAGATGGGAACCTGAAGGAGTTAATACTGCCCATGGTAATATAAGTCCCTTAGGAGCGTAACTTTTCAGGATGTCCTGACTATAAACATCTAGGGTATTTGGCCCTCTATATACGTCGCTAAAATATATAGAAGAATACATATATAAGTGCGTTTATCATGCACCTAGGCTAATGCATCCAGTTGTTGTGCTCTCCGTGAATGAAGAAATTAGTTCTGCTAGATTAATAAATAGAAAGGTTGGATGGAAGTGTATGAGTGCAAGCAAATTGTAGCAAAGGAGGGAACTTATATAAAATATGGAGACACTTGTTTACATCTATGTATAGTTTACTCGAAATACCAAAACCGTTTACAGGCCTTTGGGCCAGTAGCGGACCCAGGACTTCATTTAGAGGGGGGGCTAGGGGGCTCGAGCCTCCCCCGATTGGCTCTGATCAGCCTCTGCCTATGTATTAATTATAGCTGGGTATATTTTAAGGAATTGGGACTGGTGGGCATTCGGCTAAAAAGGGCACAAATTCCCACTAAAAGGTCACACTTAGAGCATCAGATGACTGGTGAGTGGTGGGCACTGGGCCGTCCAGGGCCGTTCACTGGTGGACATAGCATGGGGGACTGGTGGGCAAAATGCCCACCACTTTGTAGCTAAAAATATGCCCTGAATTATAGGCACTCGGACGTTTGGGGGGGCTTGAGTCCCCAGCCCCTCTTGTAACCGCCTCTGTTTTGGACTGATTATAAGAAAAACAAATTCATATTCTACAAAGGAAAAACAAGCAAAGCCCAAATGTTAAGCGGTTTTTATGTTTGATGATGCATCGAAAACTGAGTGAAGGTATTTCTTTGTGATGCCCCGGCGGCTGGGAATCCTTATTTGGCTAAACAAATGATGCCTTAGGACAAGTTGTGGTACCTTCAGAAAACGCCATCTTATGCTCATACGTATGTTTATGAGAAACGTTTCTTTCTGGTGAAAGGAGGGCCCATTTCGGCTCAGGAGGCTTAAGGTTCAAGTGGACCTAAAAAATGTGGCCGTTGCCCCCTCAATCGAGCCCAGGTTACGGCGTGACCCCTGGTTATTTGGGGTGGTTCACTGAGCAAACTATGAAACCATGGTCATCTGGGGCTGAATCTAAATGCAGGTTACATTTGTATGCCATTGCGGTAGTACCATTATAACTAATCGAAATACATGCCTCGCTATGTTTAGTGAAGGCAACCTCGGCAGAACGTTAACTCCTGTAAGCTTTACCTCTCAACCTCCCCAGAAGTGCTGCAACTCTGAGCAGTTTAAACCTGCGTGTAAAGATGACCAATTTTAATTTGGGATTACTTGGCCTTCATTCTTGTGGCCCGAAGAACTGACCTTTAATAAAGTTTGGAGACGCTGTTCTGACCGCTTCTCCAAGAATCATGTGGGCAAATGTAGCTAAATCAGCTGATGTGCCCTGAAACCCCAATCACCATCCTCATCATCATCACCATCATCATCATCAATAATCAGCTGTGTAAGGGCGTCGGTAATTTGATACTTTGCTTTGCTGGGGGACGATATTGGATGACAGTTTTAAAGCGGCCACCGTATAGCGTTAAAGTATTATACAAGCAGGTCCGCCTTCGAATCGGATTCAATATTTGCACGGGATTAAAGATTAGGTGTGCACCACCATGACATAAATGACTCCGACCGCTAATGGATTCTGTTCTTGGGTCATCTAGCTGGAAATGTGTCTACAAGACAGGCAGATCCCAGTGTAAACTTTTTGCAATTAATTTCACACATCAGACCCCTGCATTTCTTGTGCTCATTGTGATGTCGATAGACAAATCTTAACCACTTGGGGATTGGGTGGGGTAGGGGGAGGGGGGGTGCAAGGCTCTTGAACACCAGGCTGCTTTATGTTTGGGAGGTTTTGGAAGTTTCCTGACGGTATTAACCTAAAGCAAGTTTTGAATAGAACATTTCCAGACCAAGCTTTCCAAAAGAAACCGCTTAACGAAATCCGCGCAGAAGTTTTCTACCCATGCCCGCACAAATACACCCCACTTCCCTAGGCTCAGACTTAACCCGCGCCCCACCGGGGGGTCCGGCGCCACCTTTGCCCCACCGGGGGCCATCGATGATCCCCGGTGGGGCGGAGGCCATCGACCTCTAACTCCGAAAATATGAGGGTTAGCGCAAATCTGCAAAGTTCATTAAAAAGCTCGCGTGAATTCAGTAAGAAGCTACTCTACATGTTTAAGCGCTCAGGTCAATGGTTTGACCTCCAGAGGTCAAGAAAAATTACGATAGGCTATTTTCACTCAAATATGCAATGCTTAAGAAAACTGGGCATAACTCCTATACCATTAGAGCTATTGAGATCTGGTTAAGTTTGATTGGAAATTTCCAGACCTTTTCCGCTATGTGGAACGTAAAGACCTCCCGCCAGTGGTTTGACCTCGAGAGGTCACCTCGTGACCTAATATGACCTGAGGTCACGAAAGGTTAGAAAGTGACCTTGCCGTATATCAAATGAAAGCCAGTGACGAGACAAATACGATGGTGTTTGTTTCAGCGCTCTAGTTCAATTAGATAAAAAAGTTATTGTCAAAATACTGTTTTTTACCCCTGGTGACCTTGGATGACCTCGGAAAAGTCAAAGGGCAAATATGACCCCTGGAATTTGTGAAAGGCTGTCCAAGAACGCGTTTCTGAGCAAACCGAGAATTTGAAATTGTTTTTGTGACTTGTAGATCATAAGACAGCTTTTTCCCATGCTTTTCAACGGGAGAGGTCACCTCGTGACCTAACCTCAGGTCACGAAATCGAAAAAATCCCGGATATACATCTTGTAGACCCTGGAAGGGTCATGAAGTGTAGCAAGTTTAAATCGATCGACTAAGAAATGTAGCTCTTATAGAGCTTCAAAATTGAAGTGAGGTGACCTTGGTTGACCTCGCCTGGTGACCTGACCTTGGGTGACCCAGGGTTAAAATTTTCAGGGATGGTGGGAAAATGATGAGGGAAGAGGTAGAGCCCTCAACCGCGGTGCTGCGTTTCGTCGTTTTTCTGCTATCTCGAAAAAACCTTAGGGGCCATCGATGGCTCCCCGGTGGGGCGAGGGTTAACCCTCGCCCCAGTGGGGGTGTTTGAACACCCCTTGAATTCTCCTGGCGGGACGAGAAAACGGCGGCGCTAAGCGCCGCCTTACTTGGCACAAATTATCCTTGATCGATTCCGCAACTTTCCCCAAAATTTTAAGCTTGGGTCATCTGAGGTCAGGTCACCAGTGCAGGTCAAGTGACCTCACCTTAAAAAAGATGGCATACGTAAGGAATGGGTGAATTTATCGGATTAAACCTTATAACACATAATGGCCCCACCGAGTTCTACAAATTATGTGACGGGGTTTTTCATATCGATGATCTAAGGTCAAGTACGGACAATGACCTCTCCATTGGAAATAAATGAAAAAAGACATTGGGCTGTATATATTTAGGTAAAGCTGATAATATGTCAATATTCTCCTAATCGAAGTATCCTGGGCCCATTTCTAGGTTCATGTTGCAAGTTTTGATCTGTGACCTCTGAGAGGTCATCTGAAGCTATTTAAGCAGTTTTCAGACTAGGGTCAATAACTTTGCATGAAATGATGATGCAGCTTTTATTTTTATACCATTGCGTTTGGATTGCTATTGCGCGTTGGTTGATATGCATCTTGACTATGCTAGGTAAAACAATGATCTTGACCTGACCTGAGGTCAGGTTATTTGTGTTTTGACTTAGTATGGTCATATTATACATCATTTGATTTGCCGTGACGAGAGGAAGCGGATGGTGTATACAAAATGATTCTTACTCATTTCTGTCAGATGCTAGAGCTCAAAAACCTTGCTCAAAATGCAAACTTCTTTGACCTGTTGTGACCTCAATATTGACCTGTGCCAAAAAGTGACCGATAAAGTTTCTTTATGAATTTGTATGAGCTATCCATCAGTCTTTGCATTTTCTGCTCTCTCGCATAGGGGCCGAGTTCGAGGGGGGATGTTCAAACACCCTCCCACCAGGGCGAAGGTGGTTCGGAGGCCCACCGGGGCGCGGGTTGAAATAGCCCTGGTGTTGCGACGATGACAGTGTCGCATACTGCAAGGCAACTTGAAGATGGGGAAGTGGGTAAAAATGTGGAAATAATTTTGTTTTCATGGAAATCCGTCGAAGATGGGTAATGTGTTGGCCATTTGTTAAAACAAGATCGTCATGCCGAATGATACCATTTATTGTTACACGACGATACGTACCTTATTTTTCAATGTTTTGGAAGATTGTGTCTTGCAAACATAGGCGGATCCAGGATTTCCGATCGGGGGGGGCGCCATCCCGACCAGGGGCGCCACTTTTGACCGGCAAAACCTATCAGGTGGGTGCAAAATCCTATCGGTGGACTTGCTCCCACCTGACTGGAGCAAGGTCCGATTTTCGCATCCTGGGGGAGGGGTGGGAAGCAACATTTCAGGGGGTGCCATCGACCTTTCAGGGGCGTCATGACCATTTCAGGGGCACCGAGGGTGGATCGGGGGGGACACGTGCCCCCCTTTCCCCCTGGATCCGCCCATACTTGCGAAAACACTGATCTATCTCTGTGCGAACTTGACGCTGAAACGCCGCTTTACATGCACTAACGACATAATATTCAACGCGAACAGAAATACCAGCACTGTCCTATGCGCTTCCATTTGAGTGTTTCGATTGTTTTACCCACCACCGGAGAATCAGAATACCATTCTTCTCATCCTGAATCTCAATATAATGTTGAACCTGCTGGGCGAGGTCGTACTTCACAGCCCAGCGCACAAAAACAGCCTAGTGCACAGGCCGGTGGGGTTATCCCATCAGCCACAGCCGCCGCACGGACCTTTCGGGCAAGAAGCACATTCGACCAATCAGCACGTGTGCTCAGGCCGAGTAGATTGATCGGAATGACTTGGCCGTTGGGTGTGCTGGACCACAGACAAATTACTGCTCGGGGGCTGTTTCTACCAGATTTTGTGTAGTCCTTTGAATACACCAGTGCTTCCTATGGCGCAGTGACTCTCTTAGTGTATGTATGAATATATGTGTATTTTTGTGTGTTGTTTTCTTTGCTTCTGGAGACAGCTTTGTCACCAGTTAAACCTTAATTAACGGAGTCTTCTTTATTTTGCCTGTTCTGTTTGGCAGTGCGCACGGGAAGAGTGGTGGCACAAACAAGCATGCTGCCAGATTCGGCAACAGTGAAATATCTGGAGGGCACCCGCTTTCCTAACAAAAGCATTGAAATATTGCACGGTTGCAAGGGGGAAGCAGAGTGTTGTGACACATGTCACTGAAGTGGGCACAGCTTCGCCTGGTTTTTCAGTTATAGATTAAATTTTTCTTTGAATGTATGCACATACCTATTGCAGATATTTGTACCCTCTCATCCTCCATAATATGGACGACTTTACTCCCTGCACTAAGCTAGACTTCATGTTGGATAAATTGCTAGTGTGTGGGGTAGCTAAAAAATAACCAGATCTGCTTTGGAAAGAATTTGACGTTTTGCAGTCAGAACTGACAAGTCAGACAGTCGTTAAATCATTTGTAGTGTCTTTCACCTAGAGCGGCTCAGTGGCTCAGATGAAGTCATCTGCCATTGATCGCTTGAAAGATTGCGTGGCTTTGTAAAATGTGTCATATGTTACGTTCTGGCTGTTCAAAGCAAACTATAAACTAACATGAATGGTCATAGACAGGCTACAAAGGGCTATATCAGTTTGCCCATCAAAGTAAAATGAGTGAGGAGTAAAAATCTCTCACGGATCATGCAGAGATAATTCCCTTCTATACATTTATTACATTTGAACGCTGAATTCTTCTCAGACGAAGTAGCCCAAAAATTGTGTGTTTGTTAACGTATCTGACACTCGCAATAAAATCGTCAGTTGGTGCGTATAAAGTATATTGAGATCAACAAATGGTCTTAATGTTCATAAATGTTAACTCGTCCTCAGGGGGTGTGATGCAAACTTCCCTTCCCCCGCAATTTTTTCGGATATGGTCCGAAAGCGGTTGCGTTGTCGCTCGCGCGGATTTGCATAACGTACGGGTCATTCATTGCGCGTCTGCTAAAAAAGAACATCCGGGTTATCTCGGGTCACCGAGCGACAATGTCATTTCCGGAAACATGCTAGACTGGTCTTTTGGCTTTTTAGACTTTGTGCTCTCTTTCCTTGGACGCAACTTGAATGTCAGGAATGCGTCTTAAGTTGATATTATCTGACCTTTGTCGACTTCTTGTAACCTTTGCCAACTTGTTTTACCTTGTGGTGGCCGTGGATGACCTCTATGAGTAGCTTACCCATTGTATACATTGTGTACTCCATTGTTTACTGTTTAATAAAGACATATTTGATGGATTAACAACTATTTTAAGGCTGCTATTAGTACTTTTTTCAAATTCAGCCTTTATAACTATTCTCGAGAGGGTAAAACTGGATAATTTGGGCGACTTGGAAATGAGCCGTCAGTGACATTTGACGTTTACTCCGTCTCACGAGTCGCCTATTTGATATAATGTTCTGCAGTCCTGGTCAGAGAGTAGGGGAAGGCTGTGCAAGAGTATGCACTTAACTTTCTAAAGGCTTTCACTTTTCTGCTATAAGTCTAAGAGAACAATTTTTGATGTGGTTGTTTAGCCTGAAGAATTGTCTTTGTATGGTCCATGTTTCAACGCGATGTCTCTGAAAGGAACTCGCCACGAGCCCATCAAAAATAAAACGTCACGTTCGTACTCTTACCGGAGTGGGTCGGTAAGAGTACGCAAGAGAGGCGGCTGGAGTACGCATTGATGCCCCGCTGTGCTTTAAGTGCATAGGCCATTTCGCGAAGTTTTTTTTGTCGCCAAACTAGGCGATTGTATGATTTTATATCGTTCTGAATATACAAGAACTATGTTGCAACGTTTGGTTTTCCAAATCTGAATTGCGGACTCTGTCCGGAGCGAAAATTAAATTTTCCTATCTCTTAAGCATGCGCACTCTTGCCCAATGGTCTACTGCGTACTCTTGCCGGACATGCTCCCTTGGGAAGAAAGTTTTCCTAAACATGTTGGCAGGCGTTTTAGCGTGAGCTCCGGTCCTGGAGCACACTTCTAGCTCAGCTTTCTTACTGATGACAGACCGTAATACAATAGTTTTGATAATAGAAGCATGGTCTACAAGTTTACCCAGTTAAGAAATATTACTTCAAGGGTGCCCAGAAACTTATTTTGCTCTGTACTCCCGCTGGAAGAACAGGAGCACGTTGAATTTTGGTGTGCAGCCTAGGCACTGACCTTGCTTTTTATACCAGGGTATCCACCATTTCAGTGGTTGCTAAGTAACCAAAACAGCTGCTGTGTACTCTTATCTCCTGCGTACTCTTACCCGCCCTTACTCTATGTTTGATCCATATCCACCAGGCCTAGCAATAATATTATGTCTGTTATACTCCTCAGTTCTGGCCAGAATATTTTGATACCATAATCTTCTGACCTGGCCATGAGAGTAAGTTTTGATGCCATGTCATCCAGCAGCGACCATAAGAGGATGTTTGGGTACAATATCCTGCAGTCTTGACCATAAGAGGAGCCGGAATCACGTTGAACAGGTAATGGACCAGCGCTGTCAATCCGGTGCCATGGGCCTTAATTACCTGCCGAGCGGGTGTCTGCCGTGGTCTCCCCAGAGCCCACACTGAAATAGTCGTAGAGTATCGACCGGGGCCCACTGGCCGCTCGTCAGTCGTGCTACTGGTGGCTGCTAACCAGCAACACCGTGGCTGCTGCAGAGGAACATCCGAGCCTGCTCCTCAGCATGCTCCTCAGCATCGGAAACAGAATCATAGGTTAACTGATGCCGGCTTCCCTCGTTATATTCTAAGCATGCCTTGCTTGTGTAAGATTGAATATTATATGCAGATCCAATACATGCAGTGCCCATAGACTTTGAAGGCAGAAGATGCGTCTGGGATCACCCGAACAAACCAGTCGGTGTGCGCAGTCGTTTAGACCCCTCACCATTCGTACTTACGAACTTACGTAAACAAAAAATGGAGACGAGGGCTGCCTTGGCGGCAGTGATGAGAATTTGAAATGGCTGATGTGTTACAGCCGGCTTCAATCAGGATTCTCCTCGAATGAGCAACACATGCATCAGGAGCCTGCGATGTCGGCGTTCAACGGGCAGATGCAGAGGCTTGCAATAACAAGCCTACTCGACGTGCCGTCAATTCTGTCAGCTGGGATCCCTTGTCGCTTTACGTAATGTCATCCTAGCCAAAGCTCCGAGAAATCTTTCTCCTTAAACGCCATTTATGGTGATGACTTCTCGGTATAATCGTTGCATATGGGCTGTAATACGACCCCGTGAATTATCTTATTCTGGGTCCCGTTTCATAAAAGGTGTGAAAATGCGACGTATTTTACACCACACTCATATTCAAAGTTACGCCGCACCCAGGGCGGCGTTTCATGAAGGGCGGCGACATTCGCGCGAAGCAGCTTAGCTGTGAAATCCAGCGTGAATTAGGTATGTCTATTTCTGAAATTGAATATCTCTTCTAAATATATTCAATATCTTTTTAACATTCAGGAGTATCTACATAATTCTTGTAAACAGTGATTAATTGTAAGAAAGTATCTACCTTTTTGCCTATCCTCGAATTATATTATATTTTAGCATTAGCTTTTTTAACGGTTGCCGAACAATGCGTGTCAGTGGCAGAAGAAGTTGTAAAAATACGATGCAATGCCTTGGCAAGGCCCCCTTTTTGTTTGCTGTGAAATGTGCATATCTGCAACGCCGTAAAACCAAAAACCTGAAATCGTGACAACTGGAACCAGAGGGGTACAGTGAACTAAGAAAGGGTTGTGAATGAATAATTTAGAAAAAACTGAGACAGGAATAGTGAGCCAACATCTTTGAAGAATGGATCCAAGGACCTAGGTACAGTGACGGTGGAACCTTCGGATTTAAGGGGGGCACCATGGACTTTTCAATACATTTCTTTCCAGTCAACGCCATAGGGTTAGTCTTAAAATTTATGATTGAAGGGGGCACCGTGCCCCGGTGCCTCCCCCCCAGGTCCCCGCCAGTGCCAAGGTATGTGTTTGTGCATGCCTATGTTATTCCTTTAGTCAGAAGCCTCGGTGGATATTCCGGGATTTTGTAGGTTACAGTCAGCCCAAATATAATTATTACCCTCCTTAGACTTCATTTAACTGGGTCAGTATCAGCCAATCTAGGGTTATTTACTCCCAAGATCCCAAATATCAAAATCATGGCAGGAAGTCATAGTAAAAAAATCAAAATATCCGCATTCCTGTTTATAAGCGTCAGCAGGGACCACCATTGTGTGACATACCTATGTGTACAAATGGTCATATAGCTATATATGCTAGCTCAGTTGGACATGAGTAACTCTCACCCCGGTCTTACTTTCGAGAGAGCTGGTAACACCTGCAAGTTTATTTTACACGATTATTGTTCTTCACGACGATAATTTTCCCTGAGATTCAAAACTTTAGAAAATTTATCATTTTCTTGATTGAGAGGTTTAATACTATGCAAAGAAAAAGGTATTTATCATACGACCGGTTTCGGAGCCATCTCGGTCCCATTATCAAGTAAGAAAAACAAAATTTGATAACACACACTACATAGCTATACAAAACACATTTCGGAAAACACTGTCGAATCGTATTTGTGCTGCTCACAAAGACGATTCCACACAGTTTACGGAAATATGTTATATATATATATATATATATATATGTAGTTGTGTTATTATATCTTGTGTTCATTATTGATAATGGGACCGAGATGGCGCCGAAACCGGTCGTATGATAAATACAACCTTTCACTTTGCGTAGTATCAAACCTCTCAATCATTTCTTTTACCAAAGTCATGAACCAAACTGAGAATAATAATTTTTCTTGTTATTCGTCATTGGCAGATACAGGGCTGGCTGCTACTTGGTGTGTAGTTTTTCAGGCGTGTTTTACGTATTCAACGTGCATTTTGCGTTCTTTAAGAGACAGGATTGTGAGTGTTTTTACGCTGCATTCTATTGCAGCGCAATTTACACCAACATAACTTTGCAAGTAGTTGCATTTTACGTTGCATGTTTTATGAAACAATGTTGTGGTGTATTATTCACTTTCTATGCTGTCTACTTCCACGCTGCTAGCATAAGTTACAACTTTCATGAAATGGGGCCCTGGACTTTGAGTGCTTTCATAGCAACGGGGTAGACGAAGCCCTCACTGCGCAGGAGCAATCAAATAAAGTGCATACTTAGACGGATTTGAAAGCTCTCGCAGGAACCTTCTTACCTTAGTGCAGCCTAGCCGGCCAGGTCTTCTGCCTACTTACAACAGTAGTTAAAGATTGTACGCTGTGAGCTGCATCGATACAAGCTGTGTATCTTACTTAAGAGACAAGCAAAGTGTTTTGGCTCTGGATGTTGGCTCCTCTGGTTAGCTCAAATAAAGTAGTCAGAGGGGTGTATTCACTGGAAATGTTTGTGCCTTGGGTATCCGAATGAATATCCGACCGGTTTTCGAATTGGGTTGGATTGAAATCGACACGTGCGAAAGTTTCGGGAGCTTTGAATATGGATATGGGTTTTTAGTTTCATTTTTTGTTAATTTAGCAGTATTTTTCGGATATGAATTTCATTGGGATTGCTAATCGTGGTGTGAAAACGGATTGCTCTGGGCTTATTGGGAAACTGCCCATATAGACTGTATTGGATTGGGACTTTCCTGGCCTTGACCTGCCCTAATGTAGTCACCAATGAGGGAATATCCTCGAAGCGAAACTGTGGGACACAAATTCAAAGTTGTGCGAACCAAGCGGAAATATGACGTTTCAGCAGTATCGTGAGGGAAAGTACACACATGCACCGCACAGTGCACAGTAGCGGATCTACGCCGGTCCTCCGGGGGAAGGGGACCGGCCAAACATTGGACAAACTCATTGTGCATGAGAATATAATTAAATTATGGGGTGTCCTGGGTTCGGAGCCGTCTCTTTTCCCCTCCTCCTTCCTGGATTCGGCAATGTAATGCCATTGCTTACCACAATAAACTCCCGAGAGTGTCGACTCTATATATACATGGATGTATATATAGAGTCCCTCCTCCCTGCATTCGGCGATGTAATGCCATTGCTTACCACAACAAACTCCCGGGAGTTTCGACTCTATATATACATGGATGTACCCCATATGTTTGTTTTAATGACGATCGAAACACGGTTTTTAATCAGTAGAAGTTTGCACAACATTTGGTTTATAGGCCTCTTTAAAGACTACCCACGTTTCGCTCTAAAATAACGTCACCCCGCAGCCCCTGCTCCCCTCAACAGTGGTCAGATCAAAACCACCGTTCCTCCTAGACAACCCTGAGAACTACGGGGTTTAACTCTAGTTATGGAGCATTCACTAAAACTGGAAAAAACGTGGGGTATGAATTTGCCTGCAAGAAAAAAAGTCAACAAAAAACCAGCAGCGTTCTGTGGTAATGGAATCTGGCGTTATCTGACACGGATTCAAGACCAAAAATATATGGATAAATACATGTAAAAGTACAATAAAGGATAAATAATGTAAAAGTCAATCGGTAAAAGGTAACACGCAACTTTTTGGCCGTAGACTGCCATGTGGCAAGTAGGTATTTGGAGAAATCATGCTGTTGGAGGGTGTCTGAGTCCCGTTGTCTTCGCCGTGTTGCGAAGATTAGGAGATGCGATGAAGGTAAGCCTTATTTGCGTAATTTTGCAGTTTCACAGTACTGTTTCATGCAAACAAATATTGACCAGCATAAAAATAAGTGTGGTTAGTGAATATGTTAAATATGCATTTAAGACACCTGATAAAGCTAATGCGGCTGATATATAAGTTATATTACATTTTCCAGACTGCAATCTGTGGTATAGTAATGATTTTTTGGGGCTTATCGACGCACCAACTGCTAGGGTTATATGGCGTTAACAACTCTATCCCCGTTGGAAGGGTTGCTCGGGAGCCAGCTTGGTCCTTGTTCAGGGAAGCCGCCGGGCCTTGAACCGGGGTTGGCTGCGTGGAAGCCAGCTGCGCTGACCACTCCATTGCCGCGTCCCCTGCAATCTGTGATGAAGAGATATGCGCCCAATAGCCAGTTTCGAGCTGCGTATTTTTTAGAAGTTTAAGTAGTGGGCCCACGTTAACTTACTATTGTTTCCGTTACTATCCGTTTTCGAATGATTGCGGGCTGATTAGTGCTTGGTAAATTTGTGAGGTCACAGGTCAAGTCAAGTATGTACGAATTGCAAATCATTATATCATCCCGTGCATCGAATGCGACTGTAATGCATACGCGTCGGAGAAGGAGGGTCAATTTTCATAAAAGCGACCGCTCTCAGCTAGATCGAGAATAAGTCGCTGCATTTGTATAACCAGCCAGTGCGAATAGCAACAATAAGTCCAAATATGATGAGTTCTTGGTTCCAGAGGGGAAAGTGTTTTATTAGCAGCAGGTTAAAGATTGGCTCACTTTTTCTGCCGGTGTTGTAATGTTTGGCTCTCTGATCCAACGCCTGAACAGCTCAACCCCGTACAGCAGTGGGGCATTGCGCCCGACAGACATTTGCAGCCGTCACCATCCAATTTGACCGGCTCGAAACATTTAGCTTCGCGCGAGCGCTCTCCTGACAAACCAATCAGCATCAAGGATGGTGGTGGCACAGCCGCGTCGAATCCGCTGCTCCCATTGGTCAACCCGGAGGTGACTTCATAAGATCTCCGGCGAACCAGCGACTTTATCTAGCTGGGAGACGGTTCGGTCTAGGAGTGACCTTAGCACGTGCGCCGGCGCCAATTACCATTGGGGGAGGGGGGTGGGGGGAGGCGCTGTGCGAGACCGGTGGACAGCCGCTGCTGGGTCCAAATCGGGAACACTGGCAGACTGCGCGCGCCAGACCGAGTGGCGCACTCATGCCCTTTGTCAACTGGCCCATCGATATTTGAAAGAGATCCGCCAGGCGCGGGCCTTGGCGTTCAGTGGTACGGAGCTGGACCAAGCTCCTATTGTGTTCATTGAGTGTTTGCTCAATTTCATTCATGTATATGGAATGAACCACCTTGGCAAAATTCCAAAAAGGAATATTTATGGACAATATAACTCTGAATATCTGGAAACCACAATTTGTGGCCACGTTCAGTCGCTTAGAGCAAATCTATAGCCCCTGTCTTCATTGACGGATCTAGGATTTCGTTAAGAGGGGGGGCAAGCTCGGAGGGCGCCGAACCTGAGGGGCGCCAATTTCAGTGGCGGATCTAGCCGGTCGGTTTGGGAGGGGCAGACCAAAGTCGAAGAAAAACGTCACGCAGTAAAAAGCTGCGCTACCAATATCACTTGCCGGTAGAATTTTGGATATTTGAGGCGAAAAGCTAAAAAAACGTCACGAGGTGACAAATATGGGCTCGAGATACTTCTTCCTTTCCAAGGCTGGCTATACTATGACTGGCTATACTATAACTGAGAGTTATTGATATTTTCTCCATGATTCTGATTAAGGGCTGTGCCCGAATATATAATCTTCAGTGTTTTTTTACATTTCCGGATTCGAGGGGACAGGCCAAGGAACATCTTATCAACTTATGTTCTGTTTGAAGTTGAGAGTTGGAACACCAAAATCTTGCATATAAACTAAAAAGGAGTAGGGGAAAAAGGAGGTCGATCGCTTTGGGGGTCAAAAACATAATTTTGGCCCGAGCTTTTCCGTTTGGGGGAATGCCTTTTTGCCCCCACCCCCCGCCCTGGATCCGCCACTGGCCAATTTACCACCGAAAAGGCGGCCAGTGTCAATGAAAAACGTTTTTAAAAAAGGATTTGTAAATGCTTGTTTTCATGAAAGCTTGCTCTTAGTGAGGACATGTTCACGTTTACCATCAAGCATATTTCGGGCCAGCTAACGACTGGCACCTTGGTAGAAAATGCTGAAAAAACCCACTGACACTAACTAAAGCGCGATGAGAAAATAATACAATTATATTCGGTCATGGCAAAAACTGAGGTGTCATATCCACCACCTCCACTTATCACAGTTGTCCTGGCTAACGGCTCCATACTGAAATAGCGGATTGACGCTAACCTGAGCCTCATAGGCCGCAGAACCTCTGCGGGCCTGGGCCCCTGAGTTTTTGGTGACTTCCCTGAGGTTATAGCGAGTCCCCTCAGCTGATCTGGGACCGCTTTATTTAACCAAGTCCTGACACTGAACTTGAAACCTATAGGTCTCCGCTGAAGCCTATTAAGCTTTTCGGGGCTCTTTTATTAATATAGGGCCCCCGCAACAGGTCCTGGGCCCTCTGAGCTAAAAGCTGGAGCTCTGAGCTCTGAGCCTTAAGCTGGAATAGTGTCCCTTAAGCTGGTCAGGGTCCTCTGGGTTGGTACCATTTTCGTTTAACTGATATAGATCCCTTCAGCTTGTTTGGGGCCCGTTGTGCGTATCTGGGCACTAGTTCGTCGAGGCACCCAGCTAGTCTGGCCCTATTAGTTTTATGGGCCTTCTGAGCCGCTGCAGGGTCCCCTCAGAGTGTCTGGGCCCCATGAGTTGAAAATTGGACCCCTGGGTTAGTTTTGAGTCCCTGACCTTATTTAGAAACCGTTTAAATAGGTAGGCACCCCACGCTGGTCTTAAGAATCCTGTGTTGGCACTGAGGTCAAATGAGCTCGTCGGGGGCCCTTATCTGGGCTCCTTAACTGGCACGGGCCCCTCAGCTGATTTTGGAGACCCAAAATCCCTCCTAACGGATTCCACCCACGCCAGATTTCCTGACTCCCTGAGGGCCCCTGGGGGCCATTGGGGATATTTCCTGCGATCAGCGCTGGGGTCCCTCCCCGAGACAAAGCTTACAACATGTCTCTGTCTCTATAATCTAGTGTCTGCCAGAGTTGAGCTAGAATATTTTTTAGGCACAATTCGCTTCCTCTCGTTACGGCAAATCATCAAATAATGTATCATATGACTATACTAGGTTAAAACATAAAAATGACCTGACCTAAGACTAGGTTAAGGCCACCATCTAGCCTAGCATAGTCAGTATGCATATCAATCAACTCACCATAACAATAAAAAATGGTATCAAAATACGGGTTTTATCAATATTTCCTGCAAAGCAATTGACCCAAGTCTTAAAACCTGCTTAGGAAGTCCCAGATGAACTCTCAGATGCAACATGTCTAAACTTGCAACATGAACCGATAAAGAGCCTAGGATACTATGATTTGGGGAATCCGAAGGTATTTCAAGCGGCATTTGCAAACATAGAGCAATTTTTCGGCATATTTCCGTTTTACCCCTTGCATTGTCAATAGAGAGGTCATGATTCGTACCTGTCCCTAGTTCATCGATGGGAAAAATCCCGGAATAAATTTATTATTACTTTTTGGCCCGTTATATGGTACAAGTTTGAATTCGATATATTCACCCTTTTCTTACTTACGCCAACTTAAACATTTTTTTGGGGTGAGGTCACTTGACCTGCACTGGTGACCTGACCTGAGATGATTCAAGCTTAAATTTTGAGGGAAAGTTGCGGAATTGATCAATGATAAGGTGTGACAAGTACTGTGTTGTTTAGCGCCGACGTTTTTTCGTGCTACTGGGAGACCTCGAGGGGTGTTCAAGCACCCCCCCAACAAGCCGGAACGGGGCGCGAATACTCTAGAACAGGGCTGAGGCCAAAAGGAAAGGCTCTAAACAATGTGTGAAATTTTGGTGTCAAGGTCCTCCAAGGTCATTTACCTATTACAGCACAACCCAACATATTATGTCTAATTTACGCTATAACTAGCGCTGTGCCCAAGCTTACCAATGACCTTTGATCAAGCCTTGATCATCAAGGCCAGTCACCTTTAAAATTGACCTGTGACCTTGATCTAAACACTGAATAACCGTTAGTTTGATGTAATAACATACGTTATAATAGGTGTCGTAAAATTATGCAACGTCATTTAGGGGCTGTCCAGGAGTAACTGTGCTCATCAGGGACACCTATGCTCTCTGGAGGGGCCTTTGCTTCGATGAGGCACCTGTGCCACCCAGGGGCGCCTTCGCTCCCCAATGGACGCAACCTAGCTATCCAGGGGCATCTTTGCTGTTCCGGGGGTGCCTTTGATCCACAGTGCCCAAGGGGAGCTTTTTCTTATCCAGGTTCACCGTGGTATTGAAGGGCGTATTTTTATTCAAGGTGACCTATACTACCCAGTGGCGCCTACCCTCTGCAAGGGGCGCTTGGGCTATCCAGGGGGCGGCAATTTGCTATACGTAGGGCACCCTTATGCTCTCCATGGGCACCTCATTCAGAGGGTGCCTCTGATATTCAGGGGCGCTTTTCCTTTCAGCAGGGTACCTGTGCCATCTTGGGGCTATTCTTATCAAGGCACGCTGCTGTTATTCAGGAATACCTACACCACTGTCGAGGGTCGCCTTTGCTACCCAGAGGCGCCTTTACTTCTTAGGAAGTTTGGCGTCCGTGCTTAAAGGAGTGCTTTGGCATCGATTGATTGCTCTATTATTGGGCTTAGGTGCACGTGAACATTGAGCTCATGTAGCGCCCATATTGTTGCTAAGGAACGCTTATGCTATCAAAGGGTGCCTTTACTATCCAGGGCCTCTGTTTTATTCAAGGCAGTCTGTTCTATCCCCGGGCATCTGATATTTCGGGGGCGGTGCCTAGGTTATTCAGGAGGCGGTTTTTTCTCACAGGGGCGCACTATTGCTTTCCAGGGGCGCTGTTACTGCCCAGGGGTGTCTTTCTATCCAGGGGCGCATATGCTGTCTATGTGTATCTTTCAATCTCAGACATGATTGAAGTACATGCCCCTACGTTATCCTGGGGTGCTTTTTGTCTCCGGTAGGGCGCTATTTTTCTCTTCCGGGCACCAGTTTATCCAAGGGCACCTATGCTGTCCAGAGAACCTTTGTTATCTAGGGCTCCCTTCGCTGTTAAGGGGCACCTTTGCTACCCAAAGGGGGCATTTTACTTTCCTGGAATGCCTATTTCCATCTAAGGGGCGCATATGCTATCTTGGAGCACCTTTGCAAACATGGGGTGCACTTTTCTATCCAGGGGCGCCTTTGCACTTGAGGGGGCGCCTCTGCAATCCAGGAGGAGCCCAAAATAGATGGAGAATAACAATTCTGAAATAAGGCGCTCGAACACTGAAATAAAGTGCCTAGTTGTCAGAAAGAGGCGCTTATCTGCTGAGCGGGGAGGACTGCTGGTTGGTGAGGGCAGCGTTCTCGGAAGTGGGGCGCACATACTGAAAAAGGCATCCGGTTGCAGCGATGGAGCACTAAGCCTTCAGTTATAGGTTAATGAAATGTAGTTAAAGGCAGTCCATGCTCAAACTGAGCGCTCGAGCCTTTTAACAGAGCGCACGACTGTCGGACAGGTGTGCCAAAAAATAGACAGTAGGGCAGCTGAAGATGGAAGGGGACACCTATGATATCCTGGGGGCGCCTGTACTCTCAGGTGAGGCGCTTGTTTTCTTTCTCAGGCGCCTAGTTTATCCATGGCTGCCTATGCTGTCCAGATCATCTATTTCAAGAAGAGTCAATTTTCCTGTCCAGGGGCGCCTTTGCTATCCAAGGGCGCATATGATATCTGTATGGCGCTTTATGTAAAGGGCGCCGTCCTAACCAAAGGCCGCCTTTCACTTTCCCTGAAGTGCCTATTTCTATGTAAAGGGTGCATATATTATCTAGGAGTGCCCTTGATATAGGGAGACGCCTTTTTGTCCAGCGGCGCAGGGGCGCTGCTCCAATCCAGGGTAGCTGAAGATGGATAAGGGACATCTATGTTATACAGGGGAGCCTGTACTTTCCAATGCGGCGCTCATTCTCCTTTTCAGGCACCTAGTTTATCTAGGGGGCGCCTTGGCTATCCAAAGGCGCCTTTACTACCGAAGGGGTGCCTTACTAGGGGCGCCTTTGCTATCCAGGGGCACCTTTGCTGTCCAAAGCACTTGTGTTATCCAGGGTTGTCTGTGCTGTCCATTGGTGCCTTTGCTATCCAAAAGTGCAATTATGATATCCGTGGGCGCTTTATCCAGTGGGCGCCTGGTCTATCAAAGGGCACTTTTTCTATCCAAGGGTTGCATTTATTTTCCTGAAGTGCCTATTTCTATCTAAGGGGCTCCTATTCTGTCCAGGGCACCTATGTTTCCCAGATTTGCCTTTGCTGTTCAGGGACGCCTTTGCTATCCAAGGGCACCTTTCTTAACCAAGGGGCGCATTTTGCTTTCCTGGAGCGCATATTTCTATCTAAGGGGCGCATATGTTGCCGTTGCAGCCAGACGTTAGTGATTCCTTCATGACTGAAATAAAGTATTAGGCCTTTTATTTTGAACTTTACGGTGTACACATATTTAATACAGAGAGCTTTGGGTGAAATGAAATGTGCCAATCTTGGTTTCTCGACACACTCTACACAATTGTTATCTCAGTTCAAAGCCCTTTAAAAAGGTGGGACAATCTTTAGGCAAACAAGACATAGTGAGCAAACCATCAGTGCACTTGCCCCCCCCGTGGCTTAAGGCAACCCTCCCGCAAGCACTGCCTTCTGTTTGCCCTAAATAAGGCACTCCTTCCCAATGTGCATCCCCGATCGAAGATCTTGATCCGCCCATGTATCCAGAATAGGTTCATTCTTATTGGAAAACGGTTCGTAGTACTGACATCACCTGCAGCCTAATAGAGTCGTCACTGCGACGTATTTCCAATAATAGTCACAAGAAGGCAGCAATCGCTGTGGAGTGGGTATGTATTCCACCAGCAAAAAACCATCGTTTGGAGCAGCCGCTTTTTTGGCCAGGTTGTTTTGGAGTAGCTAGGATATAACAGGGATGTCCGTTCAATAATTCAGCTGTCCTGTCCAGTTTTGAATTATCGTTCTGTTCAACCTAACATGAAGCGACGGAACTGTCTGCAAAGTTGTCATCTTCTGCAACGTCCTCCTTCGGCTAATATCAAAATGGTCAGCCCCTTCAGCACTCCAACGTGCTGGATACTTTGAACGTTGAACCGATAGGTTTGCATCTCGGATCTGAACGGTGAATGCCACACTCGACTCCATGCTGTCCTGCGTTGACCCGGGAACAGCTGAAGTCGATGTCAATCTCTCGTCTCATGCGATGACGATAGTAACATCAACGACTTCATCTTTTTTGAACTTTATTAAGGCTGTTGTGTTGCTAACGCTTGCAATTAAACACGCGTGAACCGTCCCTCTGCATGCAATATGGACTATGGAGCCCTCTCTCAGCAGTTTCCGAACCAAGCGCGCCGCGCCTGCCTGCGACCTAAGACCTAATACGGTCTCTGACCCTGGGTCAGGCTGTGCTGGAGCGATTGGGTGCGTACTACGCCCAGTCAGAGGCTGTGCAGACCCTGACCGCTGGGTGGACGGCAAATATTGACCTTGCATCACCATCATTCGTGTTTTTGGGCGCGTCGACGCCTATGGCCATTTGCGCCAAATATTTGCCTGCGATGACTCTTAAATGTGCTGGGCTGAAAAACGTAGGGAATGCATATAATTTGTGGGTGACTATAGAGGTTTATAAATAATCAACGTACAGCTAGCAAGAGTATTGTCTTCAGGAGACGTAGCTGGTGCAGTTATCCCATTGGCATCAGATATTCGTATATTCTAGAGCGGATAGCTGCATTGCCGGTGTGGATTGGCATAGCACACACAAACCTATACGCGCAGGGAAATTCGCCGAGGATGAGTCTTACTAACCTATACACGCTGAGAAATCCGCCGAGGGATAAGTCTTACTAACCTATATACGCTGAGAAAATCCGCTCAGGGATAAGTCTTACTGGCTTGTACACGCTGAGAATTACGCTGATGGATGGGTCTTACCAGGGCCTTTGATTCACGGCTCTTTAGGGGGTGCTCGGGCAGGCCATTGAAAGGTCGGGTGTGTGTTAAGATATCCTTTGAATTCCATTACTTCCCATTTTCAGGACTTTTATGTTTCATTTAGCTCAAAATATATGTGTGAGGGCAAAAAAAGTATGATTTATCTTCTTTTTTTGGGTAGTTTTTCACATTGTTTCAAATTTGGGCACGCCAATGTTTGTCGGAAATCCACACCCTGATTCTCACTGGTCTGAGCATGCTCGAGAAACCCGCGGAGGTATGATTCTCACCAACATCAACACACTGACGAATCTGCCGCGACCCGAGAGTTTAGCTCTGTAGCATATGCCGTTAGTATCTAGGCTCCTCTAAGGTGGGCTTTCCCATCTAGAACGCGGCTCGAAGCTCATTCCAAGGCGGGGTGCAGGCAGGGTACTGCCGTTACCGTCTTTCGTCGCGTCGCGTCGCGTTCGGTGGCGGGCAGGTGACGACAGCCGAAGAGGGCCGCCTCCGCCTCCGGCCCGCGCAGGTGTGCGCCGCGCCGGCAGCGGCGGCGGCCGTCGCTGCCGACGCCGCCCAGTCTCGTGCCGCCGCCGCTGCGTCCCGTCGACGACGACGGTGCTGGCCGCCGGTGCCGATCAACAGGCGAGAGCCAGTGAGCGCGGACGGCAGGATCGATCACTGAGTGGAGACCGGGCCACCGGTGCCCAGTGGCCGTCAGCTCTGCTGTTGACAGTGGGTCAAACTGTTGGGAGTGGTTTTCTCTGCTGGGTGAGTGTTACTATTTGCTTTTTGTGCACTCCACGGTCTCTTAACTTGTGGCTGTAAACGTGTCATCCGTAAGGACTGGTGGTAAACTCTCGGCTGGACCTTTCAATAGGATTCTTTCGTCAAATCAGTATTAATGTAGTGCAGATATGTTTGTATTTTCGTATTCTCGATTTTACCTGATTTCTGATGTCTGGATTCCCGGTTTCATATCATGCCGTACGCCGGTTAAAGCGCCTTGTCATGCTAGCTGTCTGTGGTGTGGTTCTCATTAACTGGAACTACTGTCCCACCTTATCTGTTTTTTCATTATTTTTTTAGAAGGGTTTCATCGCAGTTTCAAGAGGCCGGTCTCTCCACTTAAGCTAAACTAGGTGTCCTCCGAAGGTCTTTTGCGCCAGTTGAATAATTAATACAGCTAGTTTTCCGGTTGGAAAAGCGCCGTCTCATCAGATTTTTTCTTGTACCTGGCTTAGCCGTCCTAGATTTGACCTCTGGCAGTAGCCTTCCATCGATGTAATCGGGACTTGCATCGACTTATTGACTGGTTCTGTGCTGGGCCACAAATCTGGGCAGAAAACCCGACCAGACAGATCGGCTTGGTATGGGGCAAATACAACAGGTGGTAGCGCGCAAGCGATGACGAGAGGGGAGCCGGGAACCACGTTGTGTCTCGGATATATAAATCAGAAGACGTTATTTCGGGGTCATGCAGGAGCTACTGTTTGTAGTTGGAACTTGTCTTGTATTCTGCCGTAATTGCGGATTATATTACACGACGTGAGCACTCAAGTACCATTACGTACGGGTGCAGTCAATGTGTGTCAGCTTAAGAACAGCTGACTCAATACTACGGTTCCGGGGCAGTTTTTTCTGCTTTGTCCCGGGGTCACACAGCGGGTTTACGGGGCAGACTGAGGCACATTCAACCATGCCGTTCAGCTGGGACGAAAATCAAGTTTAATGATCCAATCATCGGAATCTGTCAGTCCTGTCAAAAAAACTGATGGTCTTACAAATCGATAGGTGCTAAAATAATACCTTAGAATATAAGAAAATAGCATGATCAACTTAATTATGATGTAAATACAAAACAATGTGATAGGATAGGGCTGAAAATTAGAACTGTCATCAAAGGTGTGGCAGAACCAACCCAAAAGCTGACCATGGAGCTTGCAGAGTTGTCATATCAAATTCCCTGAGCAGAGAAAAGAGGCAGATTTAACATGAAATACGCGCTGTCAAAATTTTAAACTATATGACTTATTCCACAAACGTATTATTCATTATGGGTGGCACATAAGAATTAAAATAGTTAATTAGAAAATGAGGTAGACTCAGCTAACATAGTGATGAAATTTCACCCATTTCCATCACTTTCAGAACATAGTTCGAAGCAAAAGGCCACGCACATATTCATCGCCACCAAATGCGTTAATCTCTGAACGTTTGCGGCTCGCTCATAGACGTCTCGCAACAGCATACACCTTTTGCTAGGCAGCTAGATCAGAAAAGGGGATGAGTGGCACAGTGGATAACATCGAGCCGCGGGTCCCAGGTCCGGGTCCCGGCAGAGCCTCTGAATAAGTTGATATGATCCCCCAAATTCCTCCCAACAAGGTGAGAGCTGCTGACGCCGTATACCCTCGGCAGTTGTTGCGTCGTTAAGCCCCAAACATTATTAACTAGACCTGGAATATTGGAATAACGTCGGCTTTACCTACCTCAAGAACTGTTTAAGGAGCGAATGTTCCCTTCAAAATTATCGAGAAACACTAGAGGTCTTTAGGTCTCTCCCAAAATTACCCTTGTCTCACTGAGCTGACGTAAATATCGTGGCAACTTCTAAGAATCGTTTTTGAAAGAACAAAATATCATTTCCTAGCACTTGAAAATCTGTAAATACCTGCGTTTATTTGCGACTCTCTAGCGCCCCTGTATACCTATTTGATGCTGATGAAGGTTTGATAAGGTATTACATTATTTGTATCTTTGATGTATGGCATATAAAAAAGTGCGGCGTCATTGGCACACTGCGCAAATGTATTATTGGAATTCCCCGTATAAGAAGTACCTATAGTAAGACAACACAATGAGTCGTGTGAAATGCCGTAGTTGTGTTGCCATGTTGACGTTGCGAGCCATTGTAGCTTGTGCGCTACTTGCGCGGCGGCTTTGTGAGATTTGACTTTAATTCTGTGATGGTGGTGGCAGGTGTCTGTTCCTGATTTTACAATTTCTAGGAACTCAATTGCGGCGACGTGATCATCTCTGTATCGAAGAAATGCAGGGTGCTTCCCAAGCCTTGTAGACGGGGAAGTTTGCTTAGATTTTATCAGAGGAAGAAGCCTTGGGGCTTTTCTGCGCTGCAACTGCTGAGCTCATATGGTATCACCAACTCTCACCCTGTTGGGAGGGAATATTGGGGATCAAGAAGTATTTATTCAGTTGTTCCGCCGGGACTAAGTAATAACCTCTGATATTGACAATAGTTATTTTTTATAGGGACGGGTTTGATTCAGCTCAGTGTAGTCACTGCACTTGACTGCCTTGAACTTTAAATGAGAAACGTGCGAATGTGTAATCCTATCCGAGTGCATTCAGATTCACGGGGACTAGCCAGCGCGTTCAAAACGCCCCAGTATCGCGGTATTGCCCACGCAGCCAGGCTAACATTGCTGAAAATGATGAGAGCCCTGCTATGCAACAACTCTTGCTGATTTAAACAGCAAGTGATTTTCGAAACTGTTATGCAGTGGTATTCGTGACTGAAACTCCGGCAGACCCCAAAGCCCTTTTGCATGCGAAAAATATATATTCATATTTGTGGACATCTCCAATGGCACGGTGAAGATGCCTCTGTCTTCATTCCACTTAATAACCCCGAGCCAGAGCGGTAGTTTGAGGAGTGACCATAACTGAGTTAGACCCTTGGATTGTGCCGTGGTATCCGGGTGTTAAGATAACATCAGCAGTCTCCACTGTGCGAATGAGAGGCTGCATGGTGTGTGATGGTGCAGTAAATTACACTGGTCAACAGCCAAAATGGATCCGGCACGTGAACACCTGTTTCTGCCTATTTCGATACCGCTGATTTCAAATTTAGTAACCGTTTTTTGCCATCGGACCTGGTTTCTTCTCCAGAGCATACCTGTTGTATAGCCCCTACACTTTCCACACACTGTCATCAGCCTAGCCTTTTGTGGAAAAATAGAGATCAAGGATGTCGAGAATCCGGATTATTTGCACCCAGAAAATGCAGCTGATCAATATACATGTGAATTTATTGCAATGAAAGACTACCTCGCATTCAAGCGCATGAACATTGTACATTGAACAGGGTTTGCGCTCGGTCGCGCAAGCTCGCCGGTATTGTAGACCGAGAGGCGGCGTCGCAACATTTTATGATGAGGATTTTATGTCAGAGTCACCTCCCTTGAAGGTCGAGTCTAAGTAAAAAGTCACAAGTCAAGGTCATACCACCATTTCAAGGTCATTGACCCTAGTGCCTTTTGTCGGATGATGCCGCCTAATATGACGTATATCATGCTATGACGTCATGCGCTAGGTCACTCAATCTTGAGCTCAAAGTAGCAGGCTCAAGACAAAGGTCATGGGTCAAGGTCAAACCTTATTTTCCGCCCGATAGTTTCAATAGTGCTAGTTGTAATAGGCAAAATTTAATACTTTGACGTCAAAGGTCAATGGCCTTGAACGAACTTGGCCTAAAAGTTTCAGAGAACATTGCCTCAGACCTTTCCTCTGTTACTTCAGACCACTTTCTCTCCATATCCGGCTTCTCATCGCATAATTACGGCATTTCCCAATGGCTACCCTGCACATACAGAATTTGACGTATATGGCCTCGTTTTACCTTGAATATATTGGCCTAGGTCTATGAAAATCGGGTTTAAGGTAGAATACCCTAGCCTCCACAAACACTTAAGCGTTCATTTTCCTAGACCTCTTGGGTTTTGCACTGTCAATGTCACTGATGCCAAGAAGGCTTGCACAAAGACGACACACAGACATACTGGATCTCAAAATTCTGATCTGATACGGCAATTCTGCTGCCAGATTCGTGTTCGGCGCCTCAAATTACCCTAGAAACGGACTATTTTATATTGGATTCACGACAAAAGTTAAATTTTGTTGACCAGTGTTATTTTTGGGTTTACCGGCGCAGTAACTGCTGAGCTTCTGCGGTTCTGCCAACTCTCATCCCTTTAGAGAGTTTGCAAGTGTCGGATACTTCCTATTCTGCAACTTTCTGGGATTGGAACCTGTATCGACGGCAAGACAACTGAACCCACAACAGCTACATCACAGTCTCATCTGACACTATGACTGCACGTTTTGCAAAGTCATCTTTGTGTAGTGAATGACTGAAAATCTATGCTTTCTAATGTTTAAAGGTCTCGCAGTCTTACGACTTTTATCACAAAAATTGGTTTTATTCCCTGCTCTTGCCATAGGCGGATCCAGGATTGCCGATCGGGGGGCACCTTCCCGGGGGAGCGCCATCCGGACCCGGGGGCGCCATCCGGACCAGGGGGCGCCACTTATGACCGGCAAAAGCTATCAGTTGGGCGCCAAATCCTATCGGTGGGCGCCGACTTTCGCATCCTGGGGGAAGCGACATTTCAGGGGGGCGCCATCGACCTTTCAGGGGGCGCCATCGACCTTTCAGGGGGGCGCCGAGGGTCGATCGGGGGGCACGTGCCCCCTTGCCCCCTGGATCCGCCTATGGCTCTTGCTGCCTACAAATCTGGGTATTCCTGCTTTGTTAGCATGCTGCGCCGCAAACATCTCGCCTGTAACTAGACTGTACCGCCGAACACGGTTCCGCGAGGCAGCGTGGCACACTGGGGCAAATGGCCTCCAAAACCGGCCAAAACCTCCAATTTTGACATCTTCAAAATCTGACTTAATCGTTTGGCTCTGACAGAGAAATGTCCAAAACCTTGGAAAAACATAATTGTATCCATTTTTCTCTTCTTCAGTCGTTTGCACAGATGCTGGAACACAGCGCATTAAACACGCTGCAGCTCGGCGTCATGTTGACTCAAGATGAGGTACACTTTCTGATGCATTATCATCCATGGTCGCAGTCACAAAACCGTTATCTATTTATATCAATGGAAAGCTGAGAACGCCCTGAAGACACTCAATGTTGAAAAGTACGAAATTTGACAATAGGAGCTTGATAGTACGTGTAACTATTAGGACATGTAAAGCTTCTAACGTATTCTCAAATCCTAAACTTCGTTAGACCTGCGAAAAAAACGCACAGCGAGTTTCACTAAAAAATTTATATGTAGTAATGCAATGTTGTGTCCTCTAACCAGCCGTGAAAAAATTAGCTCGGCATCAGTTGTCCCAGGGGAGATATGTCACTTTTTGTGCGGCAATGTAGTCCAAGTAGCGCGGTGAGGCCGGCGGCTACGGCGGCCGTCGGCTCATGTTGCGCGGCAATTGGAGTAAGGACGGCTGACAGGGCGCCGTGGTCGAGTCGTGACAGGGGAAGGCGGACTTGCAAGACGCTGGGCAGAGATTCAATCTGTGCAAAAACCGATTTTAACACGCGCACTGAGGATGAGGGAAGATCAGAGAAGAGTCACCCATTTGTTCATGGAGAGCTCAAAACTACGACCAGAAGGACGCTGTTAAAAACAAAAGAGATTTACAGGAATGTTTTCGTGCTACCATGAGTCTGGTCGTCGATCAGCCAAAGACGGGAAGGGGCGGGGACAACGGCACAGCTAATGAAGGAAACACAACCCGCCGTTCTTTCGGGAACGTCCGACAGTTCAGCGAGGTTACTGGGGTAAGCGTGGATCTGCTACAAAGGTTTTCGGTAATATTAGCCGCACTTGCATCAGGGGCGTAGGTAGGATTTCACTCGGGGGGGGGCGGCGCCCCGAAAAGGGCCCCTGCGACAGCGCCAAAAAGGCCCTGATGGGTAAAAAGGGCCATGCTTGTTACAGAATCGTGTCCTCAGGAGGACCCTTCAGACCCTCAGGGGCGGCTGTCCCTGCCCCCCTTGGCTACGCCCCTGAGCATCATCATCAACAATCGAAATTGAGAAGTATCCGGCCTATGCTGTAGAGACAGCGAGGCTGTTTGTAAACGTGTACCCATGGTACAGCATGCCGGCAACCATACATAAGGTGCGAATGCACGGGGAAGATGTTACTGATAGCAGGGGCGTCGCCACCGGGGAGGCCAGGGGGCCTGTCCCCCACTTTTTGGCCAAAAATTTCCTGATCTCAGTCAAAATGGGAGAATACCGGACATTCTTATAACCAGCCTCTGCAGAAGGCAACGAGGAGCCCAAATTAAAACAGTATTTGGTCCTAACGTGGAAAGTTTTTTTGTCAGCGTCAGTTTGAAGTTTGGCTGCCCCCCCCCACTTCTTTGCCGGTGGCACGCTTATGACTGAGAGCTTGAAAGTTTCCATAGGACCATACATGGAGGAGGCCCAGGAGGCAAGGAATAGAGATCAACTTGCATTCAGGCAATAGCATACCAGAAAGACATCCATAGTTAACAATCACTGATTAGTACCAGTACCTGCTTATCATCAATGACCTCGTGGTAACATTATCTCCGATGATATAAAAAAATCCAGAAGGCCCATGACAACGGAGGTTTCGAGCCTGGCAGTAACCCTCTTTATAACTGAAAGATAGTGGCACTAACCATTAATAATTCGATGGTGCATGAGTGGGTACTTGGATGTAAGACTGCTTTAAGAACTTACCTAGACTTCAACGATAATTCTCGGGGTTAATGGATAGAAGGCTGGATAAAGGGACACTGGGATGTTAAAAAGGAGAGTTACACAAAGATGCAAAAGAGGTCACATGATTTAATGAACATTTCCAGTGAGTTTAATGTGTTGTCTGTTTCCGCATGTTTGTGCTCATTTTATGAGAAGAGTGACGGTAATCATTCCCTGAAATCGCGCTTAACATTATTGTGTCAATAAATGCAGCTACTGCACATGACCCGAGCAGTTTCGATATGGTTTGGTACTGGATTTAAAGATGTCAAATAGTGAAAGAGTGAATTTGTGCCATTATTTATCATGTGGTACTTAATAGTTAAACCAGAGTGAAGGCTCAGCAAGGCCTCTGACCTATGATGACCTTGAATATGTCGGATCGGTTCTTGAAATATTACTTTTGTTTTTTCTTACAGTTTAACCGTCACTGGACCCGCCTTATCTGATTCTGTCTCATTGAGTGTCTGCAAAACTGGAAAGAACGAAATAGAATTCCGATATTTATAAACCTTGAAAAATAGTCTATCTAATACGACCTGGTGTAGATACCCAATGTTTTGTGGCTGGGTAATGAAGTTCAGAGCAACAGCTTTCATTTGAGCACAAAAAAAGTATTCTTCATCAAAGTATGTTTTTAGTTACGAGGTTTTGGCCTATTTTGAAGCCCAGTTGCCCCAGTGTGCGTGGGTGCGTCCGTGACTGCTCGTGAACGAGAGTCGTGTCACACCCCACACAGAGCCTGCCGGTACAAAATATCAGGAATCGCAATCCTACCAGAAGCTGGACCGACATGTGTGTTGTGCTGCTGTGTCTGTATTACATGCCACAGTATTGGCCTACGGGGAGTGTGAGGAGTGGTTTTGACATCAGACCATTTCGGATGGCGTCCACGATATATAACACAGGCGTTATCTAGGGGCACCAGACCCATAGTTTAGAAAATGATGCAGCTGGAATGGCCGTAAAGACCCTTTGTGTAGGAAAGGAGACCATATGGTGATGAGCTGGGTCCTCGAGAGAATGGTGCATTTTGATTTGGTAAAAGAGAGCTCACGGCCACCCAATGTAGTACATGAGAGCTCTGTGCCACCTTGGAACTGTACCTGAAGTTCCACACAAGTGCCCACGCCGCAACGTGCGAAGCCTCGAATTGAGTGCAGCAAGTTCAGAATATTTAATAACAGGACAGAGTAGTTTGCGTTTAATAAATAAGCAGCTTTGTAAAGAAATCTGAGAAGGAGAGCACATATTCATCTAAGTATTATGCTGTTCACCCCTCGTACCTAACTCGGTATGATTGCCCTCCCCTCATCTTAGATCCGTGGAGGCTCCCCAAAGGAAGAAGACTGTATGTCTGTAGACCCCTGTAAGACACCGTCTGTATTTACTTTTACCCCAGCTTCACATTCGTGAGCCTCTGAATCCATTAATGATTACTTTGGTACCCAATACTTGGGGTCTCAGTGTTGTTTAACCTGTGTATGCTTCGGATAAATAACGAACAACCCTTCCCATTCCGGTAAGAAAACTCCAATGAATACTGTATCAAATGCATGATAGTGTTTAATCGTTTCATCTTCGAAACAATGTGTCCACTAATTTGAAATGCGTGGGAAGTCAATGAAAGAGGAAATGACTAACGGAGATAAATACGTAAAATACACGAAATGTTATGTAAGGCGTCTCAATGCCCTCCTACATATCAATACGAATATATAAGTCCCTGAATGACTCGTGGAAAGTATTGACTTTCCCAACGCTCCTAGCCATTAAAACGAATGAAGGTTGCCGAGTTATCCATTAAAAATATTATCACTCATTCTCCCAGCCGGGTTTGCAATCTCCGATCTGTTATGGCCTCTGCTTACGTGACCTGTAACATTGCGACTTGTTTGTACTTGAGAGTAATTTTAACTTGGCACGACTCACCTGACAGTAGTTGATTGGGGAACTGAAATGCATCGAAAACAATCCATCAGCACGGTGTGAAAGCCCTCAAAACCTAGATGGGCGTTGCTTTGACGGGCTGAACCCTACGTCAAATTTGAGCCTACAGCAAGTACTGAAAGTAATGTATATCAGCTTATCATCGACAACTTTACCGGCGGCATCTTAGCTTCTACCATCTCGGAACTTTATGACGTCATTCCGCTGAAGTGCGAGCCCTTGTGATGTTGACGTCAATATCAGCTTGCTGAGATCTCGGAACTCTGTGTTTGATGTATACTTGCTCGCCCCTGGATGCACTCTGAGCGTACTGACATGCCTTTATTGCCGTCTTGTTATTGAGTACCCGCGGTGCCAAGTGATGCGCATAATCTTCTCCATTTTGTGGAACCATGGCAGGGGCGGGTCTAGGATATCCCATTAGGGGAGGCATTCGTATTTCAAAGATGGGGAGGTGTTCAAGAGGAGCGCCATGTGTTGGCCCTTTGATTGAAAGTTACATTCTGGGGGAAAGGTATGTGACTTATCTGCTCGATTTGCCTTTTAAAGTGGATGTGGCACCTTGTTCGAATCCTGGATTTTAGTGTGATTAGAGGAGGCTTTAGCCGAAAATCAAGGGGGCGTCCATGATTTCTCTGAAAAATGTACAATAAGCTCAATATGTTGATTTTTAAAATGCTCCTATAGGGAAAAAAATAAATATCTGCCTGTGGATGATGTCATGATCTCGCCAACCACTACCATATTCAATACGCTTCAAGGGTTTCGATTGGCTGATACTCACCGTGACGGCAGCGTATGTCGTCACACAAACAGCCATGACATATGTGGCCTTCTGCTAAAGGAAGATGAGGGGTACATTTCAGGTACGTTTTAGTTTTTTCTACGGAAATCTCGAGTTCCAAGACAAATGATATATTGAGTACCTACTTACTGGGTTTTCAGCCGTGCTTTACAACTTGGCTATGTCAGTTAAAATCACGTTATGAAGGTGCCACATTCCCTTTAAGAGAAACTGGTGTTTTCTCTAGTCAGTGGGAATGCATATTTCAGTTGGTGAGCATGAGCTCGATGTTGAATCCAGTAATAAGTAGTTATCGTCAGTAGATATGCGTTGTGAGTGACTTTTAAAGATGTATGTTTAGAATCATGCATAAGCCATTATGCATGAACTCCCTCAAGAGCAAATGACATGTATTGTTCATCTTTTAGGGGGAGGGGGTGAGGGTGGAAGATAGGCTCCGCATTTTTGCGTGAATGCACACGCTCTACAGGCCTTACGTTGGTAGAAAATCTAGATATGACTGGAGACAGGGATGAGAGAGGATTATTATTGTCCCCAACGTGGACTAATTTTTACCCTGCAGAAAGGACGTTTCTCTAGGAGAAAATGGATTGTGGAGTAAAACGAGAGGAAATTACTTTTCCCAGTGCAGAAGATGAGTAGGGTATTTACCAGATTGTACTACTCTACGGTAAATGGCTTGTTCGTGCCTCAATAGGCATCAGCCTCAGTTTTGAATCAAGCTAATAAACGAAGATGAAACAATCCCATCTTCTAAGTTCCCGAGATTTCCCCAACCATTTTAGCAAGATACGGCATTTATGATGAGTGCCTGCAGCAATTCTGAAGCCTCGGTGCTGTTGCAGTCAAGCCTCTGTGAGAAAAAAAAACTGCTCGCAAGCGATATGGGGTTACGCAACGAGCCAATCTCACAGCAGTGATGGCCACTTACCTGAAGCCTGGATAGCCTGTAGACCTCCCAGCAACGGTGTAAGAAATGTGGATCTTGAGAGTACTTGTTGTCTGTAAAACAAGTTAAAACTGGTTCAGGCCCAATTTTGACATGAACCACTGCGGGGCGGGTACCTGCCCCTCCCTGAAATATTTTTATTGCAATAATAAGAACGGCAGCGTTTGATGCGAATGTTCGTAGTTTTTTGCAACACTTGATGTAGCTTTAGGTTCAGTTGATAGCTGATGTCAGGTCATATCATCAGTCCTGGTCAAGTGACCTAACCTAATTTGTTTAGAGGTACAAGTAAAAAAGTCAACTTATTCTTTAGATCTGAGATTCACAACACACAATAAGCTCACCGGGTAAAAAACCTGTGGTTGTTGCCAAATGCCCTAAGCTGGAAACTGTGCTAAATAGTCAACATGTTTGAAATATAGAGCTTGATGTATATTTTGTCAGGCATGCGTGACACTTTTTTCCGAAAGTCTGATTTTGCATTCATCGAGCAGATCAAGGACGTCTAGCAGTGGCGGATACAAGGGGGCTAGGGTGGCTCAAGCTGCCCCGAAATGTCTGAGTGCCTATAGTTAATACATGGGCGGAGGCTGATCCGAGGCAATGGTGGGGTAGGGGGCTGGGCCCCTAGCACCCCGAAATTAACACGCGCGTTGACGGGGGGCGGGTACCCGCCTCCCCCTCGGGTTTTTCGGAGAGAGCAGAAAAACGGCGGCGCGTAGCGCCGCCATACTTGGCATACCTTTTCCCTCATCATTTTTACAAATTCTGTGAACATTTTAAGGTTAGGTCATCTCAGGTCAGGTCACCAGCACAGGTCAAGTGACCCGGCCTCAAAAAAAGTTTAAGATAGCATAAGTCGGAGCAGGGTGAACTTATCCGCTTGAAACTCATATCACATAATGGCCCCACCGAGTTCTCAAAAATATGCTCCGGTATTTTTGATATCGATGAAGGTCAGGTACGAGGCATGACCTCTCCATTGGAAATGCATGGGAAACATGTTTTTTACGGAATAACTCAGTAACGGATGGTGATAGAGCATTTATGTGAGCTGCATTAGACTTGCCTGGGCTTTGCAGTTCTAATGATATGCATTTTATATAATTTGACATTGACCTGACCTCTGGTCAGGTCAAATTCTTGATTTGACCTAGCAAGGTCAAGTTATATATCATTCGATTCGGCTTGCTGAGAGGATAAATATAGTTCCAGTCGTTTTTCTCCATCTTTACTTGTTCAGATGCAATGGCCGAAAAACTTAATTTACATGTTATCCCTATTACGGCATGTTTTAACCTCTTTTGACCTTTAAATGTGACCTGAGAAAAAAAATGGTTCAAATGTTTTCGATGGAGAAGTGAATGGGCAACCCAACGCCACTTACCGTTTTTCGCTACCTACCGTGGTTCTCGAGATCTTAGGGAAGGGGCGGGTACCCGCCCCCCCGTCAAAGCAAAGGTGGCTCAGACCCCGTCAATGCGCGTGTTAAGTCCTGGCTCCGCCACTGGTCAGTAGGTTCAACAGAGCACAGGAATTGAATTCAAAAGTGACGCAGACTAGTCTAAAGATCCACAAAAGTTTTCATTCCAAAGCAAAGTGATGTCAAGCAGGATAAGTGAAAATGGTTTACAAAAGAGGGTCTAGTCCTTGGCCTGTAATGTTTGATGCGCTAGCATGTTGACACTGAACTAAGCTGCAAAATGATAGAAAAACTCACGGAATCTGAGAAATGCATTTCGCTACCTTGTGTACGATTCATCCCTTCATTCGGCGGTGGAGATCTATATTGGGAGTGACGGATCGACCTCAGTATCGGTATGCAAACAGGACAGATCAAACTAGTCTTATCATACGTTGATAGGTTTTGAAGTGCTGCAGCGAGGAGCATGATTATAAGATGATAAGGTGATGATAAGTTGATAAGGTGGCCTGTCCCCTCGAATCCGGAAATGTAAAAAACACTGAATATTATATATTCGGGCACAGCCCTTCATCAGAATCGTATAGTAAATATAAACAATTCTCGGTCATAGTGTAGCCAGACCTCGAATTCGAGGTCTGGCTACACTGTGACCGAGAATTGTTTATATTTACTATACGATTCTGATGAAGGGCTGTGCCCGAATATATAATCTTCAGTGTTTTTTACATTTCTGGATCTGAGGGGACAGGCCACCTTATCAACTTATCATTACCTTATCAACTTAGTATTATCATAGGTGAAAGGTTCAGCATTTGTCTGGTTAGTTGACAGATATTCACTGTCAGCCGGTAGCTCTCGGTGTATGTGTAGCTCTAGAATCTGAGTCAGCCGGTAGCACTTGGTGTATGTGTAGCTTTAGAATCGGGGTCAGCCGATAGCACTTGGTGTATGTGTAGCTGTAGAATCGTGCAATCAGCATCAGTCGTAGCTCCCGGCGTTTGTGTAGCTTTAACCCTCGCCCCACCGGGGCCATCGATGGCCTCCCCTAAGGTTTTTCCGGGATAGCAGAAAAACGACGAGGCGCAGCACAGCGGTTGAGGGCTCTACCTCTCACTGCATCATTTTCCCATCATCCCTGAAATTTTTTACCCCGGGTCACCCAAGGTCAGGTCACCAGACGAGGTCAACCAAGGTCACCTCACTTCAACTTTAGAGCTCTGTAAGAGCTACATTTCAAAGTCGATCGATTTGAAACTTCCTACCCTTCATGACCCTTCTAGGGCCTACAAGGTGTATATCCGGGATTTTTTCGATTTCGTGCCCTGAGGTCAGGTCACGAGGCGACCTCTCCCATTGGAAAAGCATGGGGAAAAGCTGTTTCATGATATAAAAGCCACAAAAATGATTTCAAATACTCAGACTGCTCAGAACAGCGTTTTTGGACACCTTTTCACGGATCCCAGGGGTCATATTTACCCTTTGACTTTTCCAAGGTCATCCAAGGTCACCAGAGGTCAAAAACAGTATTTTGACCATAACTTTTGACCTAATTAAGCTAGAGCGGTGAAACAAACACCATCGTGTTTGTCTTGTCACTGGCTTTCATTTGATATACGGCAAGGTCACTTTTTGACCTTTCGTGACCTCAGGTCATATTAGGTCACTAGGTGACCTCTGGAGGTCAAACCACTGGTGGGAGGTATTTACATTCCACATAGCGGAAAAAGTACTGGCAATTTGCTATCAAATGTACTTTACCAGGCCTCAATAGCTCTAATGACATAAGAGTTATGCCCAGTTTGCTTAATCATTGCATATTTGAGTGGAAATAGCGGATCTTGAACTAATTTGACCTCTGGAGGTCAAACCATTGACCTGAGCACTAAAACATGCGAAGTAATTTCTTACTGAATTCATGCGAGCTTTCTATTGCACTTTGTAGATTTGCGCTAACGCCCATATTTTCGGAGTTAGAGGGGGCCATCGATGGCCCCCGGTGGGGCGAAGGTGGCGCCGGACCTCCGGTGGGGCGCGGGTTGACACCTGAGTCAGACGATAGCTCTCATCGTATGCAGCTGTAGAATCGGAGTCAGCCGTTAGCTCTCGGTGTATGTCTAGCAGTAGAATCAGAGTCAGGCGGTAGCTCTCGGCGTATGTGTAGCTGTAGAGTCGGAGTCCGCCGGTGGCTCTCGGCGTGTGTAGCTTTAAAATGGTACCAGCCCACAGGTTAATGGCCGCCCGAGGCATTTGCCAGGGACAGCCGGCAAGTAAACAACTGCAATGGCGGCGTCGCCAGTTGCCACGCCGTTGCACCCTCGCGGAAATATACTGCGAACAGGTTGGGTTTATACCCAATGCCCATTGCCATACAGTGAGCGAGGTCGCCATTGCACCGCTGGACCGCGCCGGCTCGTATGCTCCGCAACAGGCATGCATGTTCTCGACGCAAGGTGCACCATCATTTCTTATTGTGAAAGCAAGGCACAGCTACCGCCACAAGTACAGCTGTGGTACACAGTGCTTCATAGGCGGATCCAGGGTCTCCGATCGGGTGGAGCCACCTGATCGGGCGAGTAGAGCACCATTCGGACTAGGGAGTTGCCAGTTTTGGGCGGACAAACGTATCAGGTAGGCGCCGAATCCTCTCGTGGGGGCGCCGTTACTCGCATCGGTGGGGGTAGAGGTGTGGAGTCGCCATTTTAGGGGACCAGCTTCGACCTTTCAGGGGGCGCCGAGTGTCGATGGGGGAGGGAGTGTCCCCCTTTGCCCCCTGAACCCGCCTATGCAGGGCATGGGATGTTGGATTCCATGGCATGCGAATTCCATGCCTCGAAGGCACGCCTGATCACTGCACGCCCGCCTGCGCTTCCGTCCCATCCCCCAAACTTAATGGGTCGCCGCTGCGGTGCTTTTGCGTTTGATTGCGCCGACAGACTTTATGTTGGCCTGGGTCAAACATGAAAGCCCTGAGGGCTTGTTGTTGGACGTCATGCAAGCGTTTGTGGGCGAGCGGGCAACCTTTTCACATCCTCGGTTGCGCTCAGCCGCCCCAGCAGCCATCAGGACTGTCGTGTCATGGCTAACGTCCTCGGGCCGAAAACAACTCGATGGCTCACGTAGAACTGGCGAAAATACAGAAATCCAGGGAAAATTATGTTTGTAATGCACATTGTTTACTTCTTTTGACAGGTAAAACTGGTCTAGGCATTCGAAACAACGTCTTGGCACGCGAAACGACGCTGCACCAAGGCTCTTGTAAACTAGCTACAACCTTGTCACGCTTGAAAGGCAAAACATTCTGACGAAGACAGAAACATATTATTGCTTATTTCTGTCTTGTGTGCCCCTACGGTGATAAAATGTAACCAATGACGGATACCAGGGAAGGGGCTAGGGGGCTCAAGGTGTATAAGTGCCTATAGTTAATACATAGGCGGAGGCTGATCCGAGGCAATGGTGGGGAGGCTCATTCTCGCTAGCCCCCCTCCCCAGAATTGAAGTCTTGGATCCGCCACTGCAAGTAACCACGTATGTGTCTGCCCGGCGTGAGACGGAAAATCGTCATTCGCTCCTGTTCAGTATATAACCCGTGCTTAAAAAGTGGATGGTGTGATGTCACAATAGAGGAACATTAGGCTTAATAAATGGTGATTCTGGCAGACCGGGAGAAGCTAGTTGACTGCGCGATGACAGAATATTGGCATGTGAATGCGTTTTCATCGAAACCAGCAACGGGGAATCCATATCGTGTTTTTTTTTAAACAAGTTGCAGTTTGTTGGTACTAGGTTAGAGAAACAGGATTGCAGTTACTGAAACAGTGGCATGTGCACTTGTATGCTATGGAACTGTTTGCCAGATCCCTGACCCCCTCATGTAACGCTCAGTGCTATGTTTACGCGTGGGGCGACCATCTGTAGGATTATGCAGCGGTGAAAAGTGTTTGCGTTGGGCTGGGGTCAGTAATCTCGCTGAAGGTACTGTCACGGTCATTTGTGTCTCTGTGCAATTGGCGTCGAAGTCATACCTATACGCCTTTTCCGTATATTTTGCTGTACTGTTAGTAGACGTCAGCTATCCTGTTTTCCTTCACTATCAATGGTATTGTATCTTTTGTAGGTGACATTCGATTAAATGAATCATTGTACTATCGGTGGTTTGTATAAGTACATACCTAGGGTACAAAACAGTTGATATATTCAACGTTCATTGTTCTCCCTAACCACCCGCACCGTACCTATTCCTAACCTACTTCCGTTCATAAAACAAAACAAATCCTGAGATATGCGTGAAAACACCCGAGTTCGTTTACGCAGCATCACGAGCCATCGAGCTGAGCTCACGCTCTCGCAGTCAGTCGCTTGACCACACGCGACTCGCCACTGTAGAACACACAAATGAACGAACATCTCCAAATGATACGCGATGTCTCACCGGGGGGGGCGTGGGTGTGGGCCCTGGGTCTGGAAAAGCGAAGAACCGAACCTTCTGACATTTTGAGCTGGCTAACTCTTTCCGAAATATTGTTTGCCCAGAAATTGGTAGACAAAACCCTAATGTAGGGATGTAGTTTCCCCTGCTCGAGAAATGATTACTTTGCTTTTAATGTGTGACTATAACCCTGTTTAGTTGATCTTAACAATGTCACTACCCTACCTAGTCCGCTGAACATTCAGGAAAGGAATCATAGGCTTCCACTAAGAAGTCTGTCACGCTCTCTCCGTTCCACTGAAAATCGGTCGCTAAGCCCTTGACGGGTCCTTCATCGGTGCAATCTAATGACAAATCCAAAGCGAATTTTCAGCTCACACTATTTGTACAGTTCCAGCACTGATTCACACGTAAAGGCATGTACTCTGAGGCAGTTGCTGCATCGCTGAATCCCTCGTCTGGCGTGCCACCGTCATTAATCTGAACTAAATGCACGGCGTGCTTGTAATGCATTCCATTCTGAACTGGAACACGGGGGAGATAGAACTTCGGTTGAGCTGGGAGGCGGCACCTGTGAAGTTTGGGCCTCATCCTAACTTTCAAGATTTGCTTGATAAACAATTTAAATTATTGTCGTAAAGAACGTTCTTATGAGTCCTAATCAAAAGAGGGGGTGTTGAGAGTGTGAGAAGGCCAAAGTCGTGGCATACATCCTGCTTTTGAAGAAAATTAGTCGTTTGATCACCCAATGTTGAGGTAGACGAGGTTTCTCACCAGTTCTGGGGAGGGAGGTACCCCGGTGCCCCCTCTCCATTGTCACGCTCTTGAGGAAAGTTCATTAACTACTGGTGTGTCTAGCTCTAGGCCTGACCGGCTATACTTTGTGGGCTTTTCCCTCTATGATCCCGCTCGGCTCCATGATTACTTTCCAATTTTTCCTTCGCCCCCACTTAGTATTTTAGTTTCTTTTTGCAATATCTCTCGAATCATTTTTTGTGGTATCAATCTATGCATTTCCCGCTACATTGGATTTGTATCAAGTCTCATGTTGGTGAGGATATTAACACAACTTAATGCAGAAAGCACACAATGTACAGTGCCGTTGTGTGGGGGGATAGTAGCTCCACGAATCAAAGGGGTTTCATCTACCCAACCATGTAACGGGGGCCGGTCACCGGATACAGGTGGCAGCGCGAGACAAGCGCCTTCTCACTCTGCCGCCAACATAACCCCGCCGGCTCCATTCATCTAGTGGGGATGTGGCTCCCCGTCATTTCAGCTAATGCTGATGTAAGTTTTGGGAATAACACCAAACCTACATTGCTTCATTTCTCTGACTGATTTAAGCAACGGTTAGTGAAAATCAGAATTTTAAAATCCTGCTGGTTTTTAACGTGGATCGCAATATTCACTTTCGCTTGATAGTGAATATTCAATATTTAACTCCTTTCTCGCGAACACCCGGTTTTTCCATCTTGGAAATAGAGCCAGTATACGCGTGTAAGTCAGAAATATATTTTCAAGACGACGACATTCTCAATCCTCGCAAATTTGGTCAGGGACTGACTGGCACGGGACTGTAGTTGAGACCTCCGTTTCTCAGTGGATGCCGTCGTTTGCCTGGTAACCTGATTAGCGTCCAGCTTGGAGGGCGGTCTTTGTCCTGGCGGTGATTCTGAAAACAGGCTCTCGGCGGCGTTGCCGCGGGTTCACTGTGCGATGTATTGCCCGGGGAGCGTCTACAGCACGCTGCGGAAGTCGACGCCCTAGTTTACGCCGGCGCCGGCAAAGGTATCTTGGGCGCCGGCTGCCTCAATGGAGACCTTTGGCAGACCAAATATAAAAGGGCGCTGAACTTACGCTGTCAGTTGTATGATTTAGAAAGCAGTGATCCAGTCGCCGGATTTATTTGTACCCGGCGGGAGCCATGACCGCAGGGCTGTGTTGTACCCAGCACGAGCCATGACCTCGGGCTGTGTTGTACCCAGCACGAGCCATGACCGCGGGCTGTGTTGTACCCAGCGCGTGCGATGACCTCGGGCTGTGTTGTACCCAGCGCGAGTCATGCGTGCGGGCTGTGTTGTACCCAGCGCGAGCGATGACCGCGGGCTGTGTTATGGAGGCTCAAACTCACTAGGTGAGATGTGCTATCCTGGGCATTGCACGCCAATCGTTTGGCTTTGCACAAGCTGTTCACGTGAAATGACTGGCTTGGCTCGTTAGAAATGCAAATAACCATTTTTTGGCTTCGCTCGTTGGAAATGCAGATGACGAATTTTTATTGCAAGAAGGGTTCGCCAGCGACTGTGCCACTTTTTCTCATCTCGGCAATGGTAATGCATCTGCAGTGTTTTATGTGTGCTGCTCCTTATTGCTTGATTTTGGCCTGCTTTTTTCTGTTCGTTTTTCTCGCTTCTGTTTCATGCACGTCCTGTCATTATCAAAAAATAAATTAAAAAGTTATGATGATATGATGACGATGGATTTAAGAAATGATCTGTTGAAAGTTTGGTTTCATGAATTCACAGGGCTGTCTTGTGCAAAAACGGTAAATAATTTAAACAAATCCTATTCCAGCTCGCGCAACTGGTCTTTCACGAGACGACATTAGGCGCGGAGTAAATAAATTCTCGCTGCATGAACAATGGAGCCATCCAGCCCCGTGCTATGGTAACACTGATTCAGAGGATCTTCCGACGCCCAGCCCCATTGAGTGCTCGTCAACCGGTCGACACCAGTGGCTCATCGGCGTTCCAGGGCGCCTTTAAAACAAACAAGCAACACCCCAGGCACCAGGCCCCGACGAGCTGGTGGAACGTTATTGTGAGAACCGTCGAATCGGCATGTCGGACAGCCATTGCCACGGCTTGTCCAGTCCGCTGCGAAATGTACCAGAGCCCGGATGGCCAGTTATTTTGGTTGGCTTCCGGAAAGAGAGAGAAAGAGAAAGATATATATATATATATATATATATATATATATATATATATATATACATATATATATATATATATATATATATATATATATATATATATTATCCTTTTAGCTATCTGTAGTGCATTTGTAAATGATACTTGCGGTTTAACACGCGCATTGACAGGGGTCTGATCCACCTTCGCTTTGAAGGGGGCGGGTGCCCGCCCCCTGATATCTCGAGAACCACGATAGGTAGCGGAAAACGGCAAATACGTTGGGTAGCCCATCCACTTCGCCATCGAAAATGTTTGAACCATTTTTCAGGTCACATTTAAGGTCAGTAGAGGTCAAAACATGCCGTCATAGGGGTAGCATGTAAATAAAGGTGTTCAGTCATTACATCTGAACAAGTTAAGATAGAGTAACACAATTTAGACCATTGGAACCCTGGCAGCAAACCGAATCGAACGAGATATAATATAGCCTTGCTAGGTCAAATCAAGGATTTGACGTGATCTGAGGTCAGGTCAAGGTCAAATTGTTTCAAATGCATATCATTAGATCGGCAAAGACAAGGCCAATCTACTGCAATCAAAACGAACACTCTATCACCATCCGTTACTAAGTTATTCAATTAAAACAATTTTTGCCATGTATATATTCAATGAATAGGTCATGGCTTGTACCTGACTTTAGGGCATCGGTATCAAAAATACCGGACATATTTTAGAAACCTCGGTGGGCCCATTATGCGATATGAGTTTCAATTGGATAGGTTCACCCTGTTCCGACTTATGCTATCATAAACGTTTTTTGAGATCAGGTCACTTGACCTGTGCTGGTGACCTGACCTGACATGAACTAACCATAAAATATTGACAAACGTTGTAAAAATGATAAGAAAAAATCATGCCAAGTACGGTGGCGCTACGCGTCGCCGTCTTTATGATATCTCCGAAAATCCCGAGGGGGTATCTGCCCCCCTGTCAATGCCCTTGTTAATTTCTGCCCGCGGCACATAAAGCCTTATGGTTTAGTCAAATCTGTATAAGAGGATCGTTGCTGGTTGTTTCCCTAAATACGTTATTTCGTAATTTTAACTTCAGACATTAAAAAGCATCTAGTTCGTGTCTCTTTGGCACGATTTGTTTCACAATTAGTCAATTCCCGAATTTCGGCTACAGTACTTTCAGTGTTGTTTTTTCATAAGTGACCTGCCATTTTTTCTGTCGCATTTTGTAGTTTAACTTCGTACCCAAATTCATCACACCACTATTTTTTCTTAAAATGATGGCTGGGTGGTTATTTTTTATATTGTGCTGTGCTTTTCAAATGAATCGCTTTAATCTAGAACGTTTCCTGAAAAGCAAGCGCAGCTTCTATCTATGATAGCTGGTATGAATAGCGCTAAATCGAAGCCACGTTTGGTGGTCTGCAGTTTATAACTAGCTCAGCACTGACCAGCGCTGAATGGTGTCCGACGCCGGAGATGTTAGCAAGGCTATCTGGTGCCTGCCAATGATCCCACGGCGTCGACCACCTTACTCAGCGATACGGTCGTCTCCCAACACTGAGGGATGGGGTGCCTGGTCAGCAGTGACCGCCTGGCTTCAGACATTCAGTCACTGCCGTCAGCTGTTGGTGCTGACCAGGAGCGGGTCCAGCTGAGGGTAGCCCGGCACGCCTCTCACCTGGGGCGGATCCAGCCGCGGGTAGTCCGGCACGCCTCTCACCTTGGGCGGGTCCAGCCGCGGGTAGCCCGGCACGCCTCACACCTGGGGTGGATCCAGCAGCGGGTAGTTCGGCACGCCTCTCACCAGGGGCGGATCCAGCCGCGGTTAGCCCGGCACGCCTCTCACCAGGGGCGGATCCAGCCGCGGGTAGCCCGGCACGACTCTCACCAGGGGCGGATCCAGACGCGGGTAGCCCGGCACGCCTCTCACCTGGGGTGGATCCAGCCGCGGTTAGCCCGGCACGCCTCTCACCTGGGGTGGATCCAGCCGCGGTCAGCCCGGCACGCCTCTCACCAGGGGCGGATCCAGCCGCGGGTAGCCCGGCACGACTCTCACCAGGGGCGGATCCAGACGCGGGTAGCCCGGCACGCCTCTCACCAGGGGCGGATCCAGCCGCCGGTAGCCCGGCACGCCTCTCACCTGGGGCGGATCCAGCCGCGGGTAGCCCAGCACGCCTCATACGTCTCAAGCTCACGGGTCATCATTTATTGACAATGGAGCCTCCAGGTGATTTGCTTTAACACCCGCCTAGGTGGGCCTCCGAGCCACCTTTGCAATGGTGGGGAGGGGAGTTCAAACACCCCCCTCGAACTCGGCTCCTATACGGGATAGCGAAAAACGCGAACGCTGGTGAATAGCTCATACAACTTCATGCCCTTTTTGGCTCAGGCCAATATTGAGGTCATGGTATGTTAAAGAAAGTGGCATGTTAGAGAAGAGTTCGGGGCTCTAGCGCCTGACAGATGCGGGTAAGAATCATTTTGTAGGCACCATTCGCTTCCTCTCGTTATGGCGAATCGAATGATGTATAATATGACTATTCCAGGTCAAAACACATAAATGACCTGACCTGAGGTTAGCTCAAGGTCATTATCTGACCTAGCATGGTCTATATATATATATATATATATATCAATCTACTCGCAATAACAATATAAACGTAACGATTTCAAAAATAATAGCATTATCGTCATTTTCTGCAAAGTTATTGACCTAAGTGTGGCAGCCAACTGTCTTTAACCAAGGAAAGATGGTGAATTGAATTTCATAATTTATATTGCAGCTCCAAACACACAAGACTGGCCAAAACAAATTGGGGAAAATAATTAGCAAGGGAAATGGTATGCACAATAATGCTACTCAATACCAATGCGTCCTCGGAATAGGTTCATTGAACGAGGCATTTGTAAGGTAGGTAGACCATTAGCAATGAAACTGCATTAGGAATGCTACAACAATTTTAGGCATACAACATTTCAGGAATCAAGTTAGGGACAATACAGCTGGAACACTACAATCTGGATCTGACAATCAATCAGGACGCTACAACAGTCGGGACGCTACTGTCGGGACGCTACGTGAAACCCTGAAACGGCAATGGGCATATACGTCAATTGTAACGAACATATGACGAAAATACAATGTAATATCTCAAGATTTTAATCACGATAGCTGTGAAACTACTCTGAAGGAGTGGAGATCCAAGATATTCATTAGCTATCGTTTCTGAGCTTAATCGGTCAAGCCAATTGCGCAAAACAACGCTTCCGGCCACGTGACGACGAAACTAAATGTGACGGATGCGGCGCATAATACGCAACTATTGTGGGGCTGTTAAGATCAGCTCCCGGCCTTTCTATTACCAAAACTTACTTTCTCCGGCTAGTTGAGCCCTTGAGCTCGTTTTCTCAATGGTTTTAGTCTCAGTATAGGTTCGATGACCTCAGTACTTTTACAGTAATGCCACCATTTTGTAGCTAGCCATGTTGCCGTGACAACAGTTCAGTTAGGTTTTGATTTAAGCCGCGTTGACCTTCACCTGAAATTGGTAGAGTTACCAAATGCCACGAAACAACAAAACGAAATACATCTAGGCGCAATAAAGAAACCGTCAGAAAACCCACGGTAGCGGCCGTTACACTAAGTCTGAACTTTGCTAAGTAGCCCAGATGATATATCAGAGGTCACAAGCTACAAATTATAACATGAATCTAGAAAGAGGTTCAGGATACTACGATTTGGAGCATTTGAGGGTGTTATCAATTGTACCTACATAAATACAGCCCAGGGGTCTAAAAACTTGCCGATCTACCTACGCCGTCGGCGACCCTATCATCTTTTGGTTGGCGACCCAGCAACCGTCTCAAACTCTGATTCCATCTGTTTTCCTATGATTTTAGCTTCCACCATCCGCTCCTGCTTCTAAATATGCTTACCCTCTCCACTGTCTCCACCCGTCATCGTAATACATACAGAGCCCATCAAAATCTATTGGATGAAGTCTGCCAGTTCCTTTGGCCAAGAATGGGCAGAATCTACTGCGACAAAGAGCCAAGTTAGCCCTCGTTTCCCGGCTTGTTTGGCGTTTCTGAAAGACAGCTTGGCTACAACGGGGCATCTTTGGCCGATTACATCTGGTATCATCACCGCCCTTAGTTGCTGCTAGTCTATGCTAGTTATGTTTCTTCTTACTACAATTTTTGGTTCCAATTTTATGAAAAACGACTGAAATGACCTGGTACTTTAGATGATGCCATCTCCCTGTACCGTATTTATGTACTATTTCTAAGTTCGAACTAGAATGTACTAGAATCTGTCATGAGTCGGTACCAAGTCGGTGATTTTCTTTTTTTTCTATAGGCGACCAATGGGCGACCAGGTCGGCCGAAACCGCCGACTTGCAGTGGTCGCCTGGTCGCCGGTGGTCGCCCTGGTACATTTTCGGTGTCTGCGGCCTTCAGAACGAGCGCGGCGCGGGCTGCCGCTAATATTTTTGTATTCTTGTTGGGAGCAGTGAGCGCCGTTTTTGACGACTGGTGTTCAATTTGTTAAATCCAAGGGGCTAAATCAAGATGTGCGTTTATCATAGACAGTCCGTGCAATCTAGGTGGGTTTTGGAGTCTACTTGCAATGATGTTTCCTTGTTTTGCTTTATCGCGAAAAGTCTCAGAAGGAAAAAAGCTTGAATACAAGTGGTGCATGTTTAAACCCTTTCCAACCACAATCACACTAAAATGTCATCGTAAACATTGTTGTATAGTCACACATTCCCAAGGGGTGGATTTCCTAAATGATTTTTGGGGTGCCTAATTATGAGACTATCCATAACAAGTATACTGTTTTGATACCACCATGTTCTTGCCTTATACCAGTGTGCAAAGTACGACATTTTTGACGAGATCTCGTCGGTGTGAGTGCCCTTGGAGACAGGACCGACTGGTGCAAATTTTATCAACCTGGTGCGAACTTGCGAGGTTAGTGACACTTAAACTAAACAAATAATGGCTGAATGGCTATTAAGACACAGGAGGGGGCCTTATAAAAAATTCCTTAACTAACTGACTAATGATTGAGGTAGCATTGCATTGTAGGGGTAGGAATGGGTGCATTTTTTCCCTGGTATGTGCCAGATTAGTGCGAATTTTTGGAGGCTGGTGGTGCGAGAATTTTAGATGGCTGGTGCGACTCGTCTGGCATGCTGCCATACTGTGCAGACTGGGCCTTATAGCTGGACATATAACTGGGTGACCAAGTAGGCCTGTTATTTATAAATTTTAAAGTCCCTGAAATGAGAAATAGGAAAATTTTAAGGATGCTCTTAGTAGGCACAGAAAATAACTTGAGCTTTCATTTGGGGTGCCACAGCAGTGACGGGTGCAAGGGATCCCTGAACTCGAGTCCAGGACCCCTTAAGTTTGAAATGATTAAGGGCGGCCTGAGGAAAAGGGTACCCCAAAATTGATTAAACCAGGTCTGTGAGGCAGAAAATACCTTGCTACTGCCCCCACCACTAGAATACAAATGATGGGGCTACAGATGGAGCTTTGAAGTTTAGAAGTTGTGAAAAATGGGATTAAAGGTACTGAAAACAGGTTTTGTTGTGCTAGGTTGGCTCACGTCATGTTCTGTATGGCCATGTGTCTTGGTCTGTATATATTATTATCTCAAGTGGCAATATAAATCAAATATTAAAAAACTTTTTTATTGTTTCACTAGGTATCTATTAATTTATTTTGTATATGACTAGGGTTTTATTTACACAGATGCACCAAGACATGTGAATGATCATAATAAACATGTTGAGCTTCAATATTTGAAGCAGGGTATAAAGTTTGATTTCCTGTTTCTGCTTCAAAGATAAATGTCCTCTAAAATTTTAAGAACAGAAATAAGCCAGGTAGAAAGAACAAAAGTTTGTTTCATGGCCTAAAATATTGTTCTGGAAAATGGTCTCATGCATTCCCATAATTGAGAATGGGTGTTCCCATCTATGGGTCAAACATTCCCATTTATGGCACTGTTACCATTTTTAAGTCACACCAACCACAGTTTCTCCCACTGATTGATGATGATAGCCACCCTTTTGGGTGAAGTGTGCCATTTTGGTTGACAGCATGCAATCTCAGAGGGCTGCCTGCCCCTTACTAAAATCCTAGATCCATCTGTGTGCATTGGTACCCCATAAGGGATATAAATGTGCATTCCTGCACAGCACAAATATGTGATACCAATTTCCAATTTGCCAGAAGACTCCACTGCAAGGACAATGGTCCAATCCAAGTCTGCCAAACATAGAATAAGCTGTGTCTTTTGCACAGATGGATGCACACTGGGTGATCAAGGTGTGTGTGTATGTTTTTAACTGACTGATTATATGCATCCAAGTTTCTGATAATATCTTGTATTTTTGTCACAAGAAAGTTGAATCGTTTTGTTTTCTCTAGTATAGATGAAATATGGAAGCACTGCCACAGAGGTACAGCAGAAATATCACAGAGAGATTGTGTCCACCACAAAAGAACAGGTTGCTGAAATGCAAATTGTTCTTCTCAGTACCCAATCCTGGTCCAAATAGGTCATCAGCAACTATTCTGGAAACTTTTTCAGTCCTGATTATTAATGCTAAAATGCATCAATTAAGAGCTTTGGAAATAGTTATCATGGGAATGATGTCATGGAAAGAAAACAAGGTTATTCCCAAGAGACAGCATTGCTATTGCTTTGAATAGAACCATGTTCAACAATGGAGTGAAAATTGGGCCTCATCTTAGCAATGGTTGATATTTTCCACTGCACTTCTGACGAAATGTTGCCAATGAATAATGTTTGAATTATTTATTTGAAATGTTACAGGAATTTATCTGATTTCTGACGCCTGAAGGTGAAGAATCACAAGTATTTCACGACGCATGTATGTACATGGAAACATTTTTCTCTAGTTAAATGAAACATCGGAACTGTTTCTGAGGCTCTTTTTAAGGTGCTGCAAACCCTTTTATTTGTCTCTAAGATAAGGCCTAACAATTTTTCACATGGATGGACACAAAATAAAACCATTATTGATGAGAGAACAACAATGTTGCATCAATCATGGTTGTATCTTGCTTGGTATAGAAGTGATGGGCGAAAATGTTAATGCCTGGGGACGCTCCCACGGAATTTTTACAGGGGAACGGACCCGGGCTTGTGCTGACCGGGGCAGGGGAATTGTGAGCATATTTGGTACCTGACAGCATTAATGACGAACCGAAAATTTTGGGGAGACCTCCCCTGGTTGGCCAACAGGAGGATGCGTAGGTACCCCCGTCCCACCGCTTTCGGCGCCCATTTAATTGCCCTTGTGTACGGGCAGTGTATCATCTTTGACCTCGATTGACCTCCAAACAGACTTAGCCTAAGATTAGTGGGCACTATCGACACGTATTCATGACTGCGTAGTGCGTATAAATGACTGATCACTATCCAACATTGGTTCTTAGGTCCGACATATCACGCCCAATGCGAGCGTTCTTCCTATTATAACTTGAAGCTACATGATAACATCCCCAATATTCAGTGTCCTGTTGCGCCCTAGCCTTTGAACCGATATGAAAATGGATGTTGCCTTTGTGAAAGAGATGGTCCGGCTCTGTCGAATAGCGTTGAGAAAGTGGTTCTGGTTATTTTGCGTACGGAGATAAGCAAGGTTTTATAGAGCACTGCATTTGATACATTTTGACGTATATGAATTACCCCCTCTGGTGACCACAGTATTGACCTTCCGCAAAAATTCCGGGAGTAACGCCGACTGCATTTCCGACGACCTTTCGATCGCTTTTTCCGCTTCTATCTTTCTTTGTTTCCGAGATCGAGGGTGTCATTTTTAACCCCCTCCCACCAGAGGGGGGGTCATAGGTGATTCATGCTGGTCATCGGGGCTAGGGTTAAGGGCCAGCATTAGGGTGTTTCATTGTTCCAAAATGCAATATTTTGACGCATATCGACGTTCCCCTCAAACCTCATCTGCTTACAAGCTTCGGTGCAAGATTTACATGTATTTCGATAATATTTAGAGGTCGCGCACTTTTGCAGTTTTTTATCAAATGTATTCAAATGTACACATAAGCGTAGGAACGTCCAGAATATTGGGGAGGCCAAGGTGCATTTGGAAGTCATTTCTTTCCAGTCAACGCCATAGGGTTAAGGGTTAAGAATCAAGAATATTGGGGGGGCTATGGCCCCCTGCCTCCCTGTTCCTACGCCTATGAATGTACACATTTCCACACTGATACTGGCGCTGGTTTTCTTTTGCTTGGTTTTCTATTTCACATCTGAAATATTCTTAAAATTAAATAAAACATTTATTACTGCACAAGACTAGCTTGAGCATAAAACCCGACCGATTTCGGGAGCATCCCGCCCCCGTTTTCAAGGGAGATGAAGAAAACACTATGACATAAACCTAACTAAGCGAAAAACACGAAGACAGGGTAAACTTTGAAAGAACAATCTTAGCTATGAACATGACGAATCATTTTAGAATTATTAGCTCTAAACACGTGCTATTTTTCAATTCAATCTCTTGTTTGGCTGGCGTTTTAAGAGGTCCAAAAACCCAGAGAAGATGGTAACTTTGCCGGTATTTATATCCATTTTGGTTCCCTGGTGGTTTGGATGTAAATTGCATCTTTTATTTCCCGCTGTTTTTGTCTTGAGTTGAAAGTTAAAGTCGTTGTGGTGTCCCATTTGATATAATGATCCTTTTCGAATGATTGTTTTGCTGTGGCCTCCGCTGCCTCTCTCGTCAATTGACTCTCGCATTAGTTTTTGTCGAGATTTTCGGTGTTCGTCTTGTCGGACTTCCATCATCCTTTTGCTTTCTCAAATGTATATTTTTGGACAGTCATTACATTCCATCTTGTATACTGGGCCTGGTTTTTCCGGTTGTCTATCCTGTCCTTTGGTTTGACCAGTAATTGCTTGATCGTTTGATGTTCCTTAAAATATGTTCTTACGTTGAATTTAGAACATATGCGTCGAATCTGTTGCGATACTCCTACATATGCGAAGGATCATTATATCAAATGGGACGCCACAATGACTTTAACTTTCGACTCAAGACAAAAACAGTGGGAAAGGGAGATCGCCCTCATCAAGAGGTTCAACGGATTCGTCAAGGACGAGAAGCAGAAGCAGTACCTGCTCCGGGTGGTGGAACTCTATCGGAGGGCTCTACCCAAGCGCACCAAGAAAGAATGCGCCTCTTTCAAGTGTAATGGTTTTTGGTGATACAAGTGCGCGACCTCTAAATGCCCTTTTATTTTGCTTTTAAGGGTGTCAATCGATTCAGTTTTACGTCTAGAGCTGGGGGAAAGTCGATATGACTTCGTTCCAAACAAACAAAATTTTACTATAGTGGGCTGAAACACCCTAGCCAGCATGTATAATTTTGTTGCTTTCAGATCATAACTTTGACTTTAATACTGAATTATAATCTCATGAAATCACTTAGGTAATGACTTGATTCTGGCTTAGGTTATCGATATCGAGAAACCCGATCTATATTTTATAGGTTTTTTATATCTATATTTTATCGGAAGCTTCCCCTTGCACTCGCCAGTGATTCCCTATAGCCATATTTATACCACTTTTAAGACCGATTTTGTAATACATGTAGTATTAGGTTCGGCGACCATCTAAGAAGCTTGGATTTTAGTCGGCGACCACAAGCTCACTTTTACACCCCTGATACAGCCCAATTCCTGTTTTCCCCATGCATTTCCAATGGTGAGGTTATGATCCGTACCTGACCTTAGGTCATCGATATGAAAAATCCTGAAGTATATGTCGTAGTACTGGGTGGGCGTATTATGTGGTATAAGTTTAAATTCGATAGATTTACTCACTTCTTACTTTTGCCACCTAAACATTTTTGAAGTTGAGGTCACTTGACCTGCACTGGTGACCTGACCTGAGATGACTTAACCTTAAAATTTTTAGGACAGTTGTAGAATTGATCATGGATAAGGTGTGCCAAGTACGGCGGCACTTCGCGCCGTCGTTTTCCCGTCCAGCCGGAAATATCCGAGGGGTATTCAAACACCCCCATCGGGGTGAGGCTTAAAGCTAGTACATGCCTCACACTTCTCGTCACTCGTTGAAAACCCCGGACCCGCCCGTGATGATTTCTGAAGGCAGTTATCTCTGAAATCGTAGTATTATAAATATCCATTCTCACCTGATATGATATTTTATTCTATTTTTTGTCGGCGCATTATATCTGTACGTGTTTTGTAGCATCGGTGGGCAAAAGTGTTGCAATATTCTATCAGAAACCTGTCAAGATTTATGCAGATCCATATAACCCAAACACAGTGTGTTTCGGACCTGACATTTTGCGTGAATGAACCTTTGTGCTAGGATTTCAATACTTCTAATACCTACTGTAGAAGTTTCCATCTACCTGTGCTGGAAGGTTACAGCTCTGTTTTCCCCTCTGCTTCATGAGAGGCTGGATGTGTAAAATACAGCCTTTGCAGCCGGAAAGCAGGGTTATGAAATATATTCTTTAGGCTCGCAAGAAACAAAATGCTTGTCGTCAGAGTGGCTGTTTTCAAAGAGTATTGTATGAGGGTGATACCAGGTCATTATTCAACATCAGCATCATTTTACCTAAAATACACAAACACACCACGTCATTCGGAATATCTGCCCCAGTGCGCATGCTGGCACGGACCTCTGACCCTTGATCTCTGGCTTAGCTCGCGTTGCAAGTCTTTGACATCATTTGATAGTTATTGCATCAGGCCCTATCATATTCATCAAACATATGCGATGGACGTAACATTGAAATGTGCTCCCTATATTTATATTTGACCCCTACTTTGACAACAGTTTTGACCGCATGGTTATGTTTACATCGTACTGCTTCATGACCAATACCATTTTCACTATAATCATTATCATGAGGATTTAAAAATCGACATACTTCATAAATGTGCATGGAACTTGTGAGAGCCTTGGAAATAGAAAGTTACTGCGTTTATTTTTCGCTTGTGCACAAAGCTATTCCTTCCTTCCAGTGACAAATGTAGAATTGCGCCTGGCAAGGGGGTGATCATGTAACTTCCAGGGGGCATTTTCCAGCATTACGAGAGGCGCACCCCCGCTGCTAATTTCTGAGGTTTGGAGGGAGTGAGTGTTTCAAAAGTAGCACCAATTGGAAAATACATATCTCTGTTGTGTCAGAGGGCTGCTGCTGTGTGGAAAGGGGCCGTGAAATAATCGAACTGCGATATGTAACGAAGTTTACATGGTCTTTTAATCGGCACAGGGCAACCGGACTACGGCGAAAGGCACCCGGTGCCTTTCGTGAGAGCTCGAGTTTGTACGGTGCCAGGATTAAGTTTTTCTGGGTAATTGATACGGCTAGACTACAATATGAATGGCCGTTTTCTTCCAAATGCAAATTATTTATTTTAAGAACAACAGACCAAGTGCCTTCTCCCAGTCGACTCATCCCTTGAGGCACGCTTTCCGCAAAATTGCCCAACAGGGACAATCACAGAGTTGGAGGACTGGGCGTAAATAACGTCATAAATCATGTGATGACATACTCTACCCAGATTGGATAATATGGTTGCAGTCTATTTAATCTCGAAAAATCCATCATCCAAAGGTCAAATGGTCAAACATGCACGTGAATTTTGCTCCTGGGGTTATTTGCAAGGCTAAGTATGTCCAGTCGAGAGCGGCAAAAAACAGAACTCCACCAAGAAAATGTGAAGTCGTAGCAGTTTCCCACCGCAAATCACGTGTATTAGCCGATCTCCTCACTTTGTTGGCTAGTTTTTCTTGGATTTAACGGACTACACACCAGAAGCGGATACAAGGGGGCAGAGGTGCCCCCCAATTTCCGATTCCCTATAGTTAATATTCTGTATTCTTTCTTTATTCATAGCTCGAGTCCCATCCAATTATTTGGTTTTTCAGGTATCGTTACAAATTCCATCATTATATATAGGTGTTCACAGATACCATATATTCGTACATCAGGTGTCGTAACTCCTTTGACACACAGGTGATAGCAGCACACATAAAATACACGCTATAACTAAACATACCATCCAAGTTACTATTCATTTTCTAATTTTCTGTGGCAATACTTCTTTATTGTATTCAGCTTTTGGATCCGAGTGACGTCCCTGGGAAGCGTGTTCCAGTGAGCAATAGCCCTGAACGGAAAGGCACGCTTCGTACTCTCCAGTCGACATCGAGGCAGTTGGAGCTGGGTATTCGAGTTTCTAGTCACTCTTGCGGAGACACTTTCCTTTGGTGGTAGCATTGCCTTTAGGGCTGCTGGAGATTGGTCGACGTGAGCTACCTTACATATTTTAAGTCAATCGCGTTCAGCAATACTGGTTTTGATGTTATGCCAGCCAAGACTCCTGAGAGCTGGTGTGATGTGCTGCCTTTTTCGAGTGCCGGTGATAATTCGAGCTCCAAAGTTGATGGCCTTTTGCACCCTTCCCAGCTGGGTCTTGGTTGCTCCTCCTCAAGCCGGGAGGCAGTATTAGCCGTGTGGAAGGACGGGAGCCGACATGTGGAAGGACATGGGCCTGGATGATTAGATGCAGGGCTTCGGGTGTGAAGTGATGACGAAATCTGCTACGAGCCACCAAGGACCGAAAACATTTTTGAACGACCGTTGAAATGTGATGTTCCCAAGAAAGCGTTCGGTCGATCACAACACCCAGCAGTTTGATGGTTTTAGATGGAGGTAGGAGAGACTCAGATATCTGTAATACATAGGCGGAGGCTGGTCCGAGGCAATGGCAGGGGAGGCTTGAGCCCCCTAGCCCCTTCCTGGATTGAAATCCTGGACCCGCCACTGGGTTCGACCATGGCTATAGAGCCAGGGCTATAGTCTAGCTCCCAATCACAGTATTCCTATAGAGAACTGGATGAATTACCAAAAGCCCCTTATCGTTTTTTTTTTTGCTATCTAGCGTAGTTGACGATATCTTAGGGGGATGATAGCCGCTCCCCCGTCAAACCCAGGATGGCTCAAACCCCCGTCAATGCGCCTTTTAAAACGCGTAAGCTACACTGGTGGCTGACACTGGGTGGGTGGGACCAACAAAGGAAGACAGGACGCCTCTTCTTTGCCTATTTTCGAAGTGAACTTTGCCGCTTCTGCACCGCACGAGCTGGGCATTTTACAGGTCCTTTGCTCAGGGCGTCGCTACAGGTTTTAGAATGTTGGGGGAGGCAGACCCTGCGTTGGAAACCTGTGAAAAATGTATCCTGTTTTCGATCGGTCAGATAGTATAGCCCCCTTGTGTCAATTCCTGTTTCATACCCATTCATGAAGCACATGTTATACAAATTTTCTGTAGGGTGCCGAGAGGCATGAATGCATTTCGGGTAGCTTCCGGGCCCGAATTCTTTTGTGAATGTTATGATACTTTCAAGACATGTGTGGTGAGATACGTGAATGCCCGGTAGCAAATGACCTTTTAGCTATTATCTTCTTTATGTTTTTTATTTATATATTTTAACTTTTAAGGTTACCCACATTTTAGGAAGCACACTGTCTCGATTCTTGTGATATAAATAGTCTTTTCCAATGCTCTGACTTCGCCTGTGATTGGATTATATCTGTTGGCGATTAGTTTGAATACATAAATAAATAAATTATAATAAAGTATTCTTACATGTCAGACATACACTTTGGTTTGCTCGTTAAAATATACACGTATTGCAATCGCCTTATTTGTGTGAAAATAATATGACGGTAAATCGAATGTTGTGATGTAAATCAAATGTTCTTCAAATGAAAATAACATGTTGTAAATGTAAATGTTGCGGTAGATAAATGTGAAAATAATGATTATAACCAAATTATTATCATTTTAGCTTAAATGTTTATCTGATTGGGCAAGTAGAACGTCTTCCATGTTAGGCTTTATCATGGTTACCAGTCTCCTCTTGTTCAGCCTAAAGCATCATTTGCTCCTGTTGCAATTAGTATTCTTTTTGCACACACTTAGACCATACATTATAAAGATGAGCAATGATTTGCAGAGTTGTTAATAATTACGCTCTGCTTGGAGCCCGTTTGTGTAGCGTGTGTAAGAGGTCACCTGCCTGCCTTACTGAACCTACCGTGAACTCGCAGCCCCCGCCCGCTCGATCTCGGGACCATTAGCAAACCGCCTGCCGTCCGCCCGCGCCTGCTGGTTTAACGGTCTGATGTAAGCGCGCGTCAAAGCCAAATACGGCGCAGAGTATGAGTCAGACGCGCCAAAAAGCGCGCCGGATGGCCGGGTGGCGCGCCGGGGACGGTGGAGTCACGTCCGAGAGGCGACGGCCGTCCTCCAAGCCAGGCCACTCCTTCCCCCGGCTGTCCTTAACAGCCGCACCTTGAGATGCCGACCTCCTCTGCACAGATCGCCGCTGTCTGATCACCGCGCTGCGACGCGGCCGACGCGCCACCTCGCAACAGCCGGTCACTGTCCACTGCACTGTTCCGCGTGTTTGTCTATCTAAGCTCCGATAGACAAACCTGGTAACGGTCTGACCACAAGCATGGCCCCTGATTCACGCTGGCTGCTGTTTCGAGCTCAGATCAGCGGCTTCTGCGGGTAAGCCATCCAGAGGCTGCCTATTTGGCCAGAGCATGTCTGCTCTCCTGATAATGGGTATGTTGCGTCAGCTGTCTCTGTCTGAACAAATGCTTAAACTTGCCTATGGAATTAATATAAGATTGCATGAAGGCATTCGGTCATAACTGATGTTATGAACGAATGCCTTCATGCCTTCATGATCATGGGCCTACGGTCCCAGGCAGTGGCGGATCCAGGACGTCAGTTTGGGAATTAGGGGCTCACAAGCATTCCTTGTCATTGCCTCGGAACGACAAGCGGCTATGCAATTACTATAGGCACTCCGACATTTCGGGGGGGGTGGGGGGCTGCTTGAACCTTCTAGCCCCCTTTCATCTGCCAGTGGTCCCAGGTCTTGAGTTGTTGAGGCCATAGTATTTTACCCATACACCGCTTAATAAGACATGCAAGGTGCTCTAGAATGCTGCAGCGGATCAAGGAAAAGGGACCTAAAAGGCACTTCCCTCGACCCCCATTTTCGCCCTTTTAAAAAAGTGTCACAATTGTGGGCCCCGTTGTACCCCCTCCATCAAAGCATCAGCCTAGACCTGGTTCTGCTGGGGTGTGTTATAACCAGGAACTTTTAGGCTTAATCGGGTCCATATGTTAAGTTGCGCAGCTTAACGAGGCCAATCCATGCGCGCACAGGTATTATGAATCCGAATCAAATAAATGTCCAAAAATGCGGTCAAGCAGATAAAATGGAAATTCATCTTCATATTTAGATCGGAAGCCACCCGATTTTTCTCGTTAATCCATCCGTTCCGCCAATTGTTATCGCTACAGTCAGACTTCTAATCTGACACACCCTATACTCTCCAGTGTCATTGTTATTGCAATGTGTCATAAATAATGCTCCGATGTCAGCAAAGTTGGCAGAAATGGCTTTTAGAATCAGAGCACATCAGGAAACTCACTTGCATATGATTGGGGCTTAGCGTTGCTCAACTGTGGGGCTCGATTTGATATGGCGTACAGTACACATATAATATATGAAAAACGCTATGTTCAGTCTACATCCCTCCCAGTTCTCAAGAGTGCTGCAGGAGGCACGAAGAAAAGCACAACTGCCCTCTGGCCGTGGAGGGGAGGGGCTCAGCTAGTTAAGCTGCTTCGTGCTTGCCCTGGATTATATGGGCACTTTACGCCAATCCACACAATAGCCTCGAGTGTCCTAACGGGCCTGTGAACTCCACTATTAGCGCCGCGTGGATGCCCAAGATAAAGTCGCTCAAACAACGTCCCAAACTACGAACGTGAAATGTTTGATGAAATACCCTGGCGCAGAACTTGACTAACAAGTCTAGCCCAAATACTAAAATAACTTCCAATTTAGTAAATCCTGCTTGGTATTATTTAAAAAGAAAAGGAAATGCGGCCAATGGGAACGTGGAGAACGTCTAAGCCCGCCCTAGCGGCCCCGGATCCACTTTCGCCTCGGGGGCGGGGGGGGGTGAACACTCCTTTCGATCTCGGTTCCCATGAGAGATAGCGAAAAACGCGAACGGTGGTAGATGGACGTGAGAGATGATGAAATATATGGGATACTGGCTCAGGGCAGGTTATGGCAGGTCTAAGAAATTGACAGATTAGTCACAGTTTTTTTTGGCTATTATTCTGAGTGGGTTAAAGGGAATTTACCACTGTCGAAACTATACAAATAATAATTTATGAACAAGAGGGGTCTGAACATCAGGATACAACATTTTCCCCACTTCCATTCGCAAACAATTAAAAATCAGAAATTTCTGACAATATGTGATGAGATCAAAATAGCACTTTTAATAATGAGTGAAATCACAAAGCTTGATCATAGACTAGCTGTGAAGACCCATTCACAGGGTTTCTGCCTGGTAAAAGTCGCATGCATGGGCTGTTCAAATGCATGGTGAAATGATTGCAGGACCCGCAACCGATTGTCCGCTGAGGATTGTCCGCTCTCATCATCCGTATCATATTTGTTCAATTGCCATGGCAATCATAGGTAATCTCGGCCCGCCCGTTCCTCCTCGGTCTTGTTTAGCACTGGTGCAAAACCTGAACGACAGATGGCGTTACGGTGGCCGTGTTTATTCACATATGCCTGATGTACAGAAACAATTTCAGAATTGGATATGGGAGATAAAAAAAAATTAATACGTGTTTTGGCAAGTACGGGGGAGGGAGGATGTGATGTGTGTTGCGGCCATTGGGCGCATTTCGGCCTAATGCGCTCTACAATGGACGACTACTCGCCCGAAGTTTTCGGTCGACAGGCGTGTTGCATGCTGGTTCTCTCAGCGCCCAGGCGAGGCTTAGGGCTTACGACCAATCAGATTACTGCAACCACATGAATAATAATTGTTGGGGTTTAACGACGCACCAACTGCCAGGGTCATACGGCGTCGCCAACTCTCACCCTGTTGGAAGGGATTTTGGGGATCAGATCGACTTATTCAGAGGCTCCGCCGGGACTTGAACCCGGGACCGGTGGCTTAGAAGACAAGGGTGCTATCCACTAAGCCACCTCATCCCCCACTGCAACCACATGGAAGGTATGCATTCAGGGTTTGAAATAAGGCAATACGCCCCTTTACTTTGATTTTAAAAGCTGGCAGAAATTGTATACCGAGAACTTTGAGTGAAATCAAATATGCCAATAGTGGTTTCTCAACACGCTCTACAAAACGTATATCCCAGTTCAAAACCCATTACAAAAGAGATTAATTGGTGTTTAAAAACCGGATTAAGTGGTTCCAAATGACCTCTGAGAGGTCACAGGTCGATGATTATGAACCTTGCAAGTGCTCCAAAATACCATGATTTGGAAAATAATTGCACTTACTACTCGTATCTAAAGCTGTGTTTTTTTGTCGTTTATCATTTTCCTCGTGGATCTCCAAGGGAGAGGTCATGACTCGTGCCCTTCTCTAGGTCATCGAATTAGAAAATCCGTATCCATAAGATGTGGTACTCGGCAGGCCTATTATGTGGTGTGAATCTCCGATAAATATACTTCACTTGCTCTCAATGGTGCCACTTGGAATATTGCTTAGGTGAAGCCAATTCATCTAACGTAGTGACTTGACCTGAGATAGTTCAGACCTAAATATTTCGCTAGAAATATTGGAAAATCATGGATAATGTGTGCCAGGTTTGGAGGCGTACCTTTTTCTGCCCCTCGCAAAATTTAAAGCAGGTGTTCAAACAGCACCCTACGGGGGGCATGAATCAAATAGAACAAACAGTAACGTATGGGTACATGAAGTCAGTTACATTCATCTTACGCGCGGAATCTATATTAAGGATGGTACGTCTATTTCTGTGACATTTGGCTGTTTACTTTGCACAACGGAGTAAGGGCTTATTTCAACTCGCTCTACGCTACATCAACACAGTACAGCAAGGAAGGATCCTCAGTTCAGCGAACCAATTACTTGCGAACTGAACATTTTAGCCGATATATATATCAGTACAAAATCAAGGCAGCACGTCCAAGCTAGGTTGACCGTTGCATTAACCTTTAGGTGATTCCTGAGAAAACGCAGGTAGAAGACACCCGTAAGACATGTTTGGGCTCCGTTATTTGTACTGAGTACATAATTATGTCCTAACTAATAGTAAAGTTCATCAGCGAGTTCTGGATTCTTTAAATGTAGTCAGAACCCGTGACAGCTGATCCCCAGTAAAGTTATGCCAGTTGTCTCCAGTTTGGTAATTATGTGTACGTTATGCAAGACCCGGAATGTTATCGCCTCCTGCGAGAAAAACGCACTCATTGGAACCCGAAACAGCAGGTATTACGTAATAGTGAATTGGACACTTTGTAAGGCAACATTTGAGTTTGGCAAGGTCGGGCTGCTGCCAGATTGAAAGCTGGTGGTTAAATTATGTCAGATGGGGAAGACCATTAATTTGATGAAGCTAAGAAAAATAATCAAGAGGAGAAAGCCAACTCTTTGAAATTACTACCAGTTCCCAAATTTGCACCTCTATCATATTGCTTAGAAATTTGTTACTTGATTCAGTCGACCTTCCCTAAGCAGATGTAAAAATATCAGTGCCTCGGTACCAATCACTAGCACACTTGCCTCATGTAGTCTTTATTCAGACCTACGCATCTTCAAATGAGTTCCGCTCTGACCCACACCAAATACCTTTGACCTTCGCTTCTGCCTCCAGGCCATCAACATTACCTGGCTTTGACCCGATCGTGGGTTTTGATCCGTTAGTGTTGGATTTCCGTCGCAACTCCCAACCCCACGCCCACGCGGAATGAGATCAGTGGTACCATTTGCAGGCTCAGTCCCGTCACGTGACCATTGAGCTGCCTCGGGCGAAATGAGATCAGGACTGAAGCTGCGCCCGGCGCTGGTCGCTCGTGCTGTCGCTGGCAATTCAATGAAGGCTCTGATTGAGGCTCGTTACCAGCCAGGCAGCTCAGCGAAGCCATGAATTTAGCGTGTAGCTGGGCGGTGGCAGTAGCAACTGGGGAAGCTGGTTCGTGTGTGGCTAATGAGTGTCATGTGGTCGTCATTGTTCTGACATGACGAATCGCTCCAGTTCGATTTTTGGTGAAAGCAAATCCTGTCCAGTCAAATGGCTGCGCACGCCTGCAAGAGGCAAGGTCTTCGAAAAGAATACAAAAAGTATGGGACCTGATGATGTGAAAATTCAGATATTTTCTACGTTTGATAATGCCAAGTTTAGTCTTCGTCCATGGATTAAGTGAGTATTGTTCTAGATAAGTTGCTTCCACCGGATATCCCGAAAAAACCAGCGGATTTGAAATAGATCGGAAACATCTTTCAGCGAAGAGCGATGAAGCACTTACGTATAGAATGTTATTCTGTGTACAGCCAGCTTTTCATGCTCAGTGTGTGTCTATTGCTGGCTGCATTCAGTGTTCTATGCTCTGTAAGTGTGCTATACCTGACCATCGTACCGCGGCATGTCTTCCTTACAATCCATGCGATATTGGCCTGCTGGACGTACATTATAATACAACAGTTTGGCTATGCTAGTGTGCGAATAATGCCAACCTGCAACACACGAAGGGAATTTGGTAGGTTTTCGTCAGACAAGAGCGATGCCGATGTGGTCGACACATTATCCGAATCTAACGGATTAGCCCACATCACCACTGTCGCTTATCTCGGTTCCTGGGTGCCACGCGTCGTGTGGCCTTAAACCAGAGGCCGATACAAAGGGTGCTAGGGGCTTTAGCCCCACCCCCGAAATGTCAGAATGTCAATAGCAACTGCATAGCCGGAGCCTGTTCCGAGGCTATGGCGGGGGAGGCTCTAGCCTCCTAGCCCCCCCCACACACACACAATGAAGTTTTAGATCCACCACTGCCATAGGCATAGGAACAGGGAGCCATTCCCCTCTCCAATGTTCAAGATCCTAACCCTTGCCCCTATGCCGTTGACCGGAAAGAACTATATCAAAATATGCATTGTCCCCTCCCGCGCTACCCCAATGTTCTGGACGTTCCTACACCTATGCGAGTGCCATTATTAATGCAGGGTAGACGAAGAAGTGCAACATATTTTACTCTATGCTATCAAGCTCCCAGACGTTATCGAATCTACCCAGCGTGTATTGGTTCTATTAATGGTCACTTATCCGTAAGATCATAGCTTGGTATAGTCCAATAAAGCGTGGGATGGTCACAAACTTTATGTTGGCATGACTGATGATTGCTTATCGCATTGGGAGCGACTTTATGTATGTGCATAACGGTTATCTATTCAAGGACTTTTAAACGTTTCATTATTTTTTTCACGAACTGTAAATATTGCATAGATAAGGCATAACAAGCCACACAAGCCAACATACCTAGGTGCAGCGTAATAAATAATAGATACAACGTAATAATGTCTAGTTAGGTCTTTACTTTCGAGTAAAATATGTATGCATTTCTTTTGTGTTCAAAAGTTTTCACGCATGTTCTCTCTTTGAGTTGAAACAGCCGTACATTGATCACTTTATGAATTTACACTTCAAAGCCCATTACTAGTTACCTGGATTGGCAGAACCCACTACCCGTTTTCGGGGGTTCGCGGTGTTTTGTTTTGCAGTTAAAACCCATACCGGATTTTTGCCCTGGTTATTGTGCTTAAAAGCGAATATGTATTCTCAATAATGTATTATCAACTTGGCGAAAAACTGGCTAAGAGGATGGGAAGTCCGTGCAAAAGTACACACTTAACTTTCTAAGGGCTTTCAAATTTCTGCTATATACGCCTAACATATAAAAATTGTATATGGTTGTTTTGCCTGAAGAATTGTCTATGCATGGTCTATGTTTCAACTTGATGTATCTGGAAGGAACTCGTCACGAGGGAAGGAGGGGGAAATTTTGAGCCATCCCCGGCGGGGCCCGCGTTAAAGGGAATTTGAGGACATGAGCTCCCCACCTGATGGAAAAGCTGAAGAGCAATGATAAGATTCAACTGACTTATAGTATCATAACCTACATTCATTTTTAATGAAAATAGACGAGAAACATGCATGAATGCAAATGTCACAAACATTCTCCCCCCAAAAAAACAGGGGTAGGCCCCACAAAAACACTACTATTGGTTTTTTGTACAAAATACCAGGGCTTTTCCAATCCTGTTAAAAACCTCGCGTCGACTTTATTATATCCAATTGCGTCGGAATAGAGGTTGGGGGCCTGGTCCTTCACTTTTTCTGGGAATTCCGTGATTTGAGCCAATTTAGAAGAAATTGGGAACTTTTGTAACCAGCCAGTAATGATGCAACAATAAGTCAAAACCTGGTGGGTTTTTGGTTCTAGAGGGCATTGCAGTACTATCTTAGATTTAAGATAGAGCTATCTTTGATCTTTCATTGTAGATCTAAGACCTCTCTTAAACTTTTCACAAAGCGTCTTTTTAATAGGGGATCTGAAATTTGTCATTACAAAATCGTTCGTGTATTCTAAAAGCCCTGTGTGTCCCGTACCCAGTGACCTTGCGCTGTGCCATCTCTGAGTGAGGTCGAACCAGTCAGACAGGCTGCCAGACATCATCAGCTGTCGATATCATCCACACTCAGTCTTCGGGCTCGTTCCACCAAGCAAGAAGTGCCCGTCACTGCTTGGGGATTGAAACGACTCACACGGAATTTCAAGTGACTTTCTAGTGTATAACGTTTGGAGCGTCACGAACAGCTCAAGGGCGAGTCTAGTCACCTGAGGTTGCTTCATGCAAACAGATCTAAACCCGCACTGCGGTTGAATTAAACTTAAATACTCCGTGTCGTCGTTCATGTGGACTAAGCTGGTTCTTAAATTTCATATCCTAGGCCTGAGCAACATCGGTCTTATTATTACTCCCGGATCTGAAACAGCTAAGATTTGCCTCGTACTCGTTGATACAAAGCACCGTTCTGTGCGCTTCCTTCAACCCGCTGGGACCATTTGCGTCCTGTGTTCTTTCATCCTCTCATGTCGCGGAGATGGCGAAAGCGTGTTCGTGGAGCGCGATTCGTGTTTTTGTCCATGATGAGGAGCTCCAACGGCTGATGCAATCCCTGCTTTCAACTCCATATATGTCACCAGATCAGCCCCCTCGTTGACTGCATACATCTGACCGCGCCAGTGGCATCATCGGGAGCATGGGGCTCGTGTGAAAGAAGTGTCTCCTGGTCTTAATTTGTGCAGAAAATTAGCTTGCGAGCCACAATGAGCGAACATGCTCTATCGGGTTATAAATTAATGCTCTCTGTTGATTTTTTTTGCATCGCCATTGAAAACAGTGGGGGCCAGGGGGACAAGATACCCATCAACTTGTTAACCAGGAAGACGTCCACCGAAATTATGGGATTCAGCTGATGTTTTATTTGGCTTCTTTCTTTCCGTTCTGTGCCTACGTGACGGTTTCCAATTTGAGTGATGGTAAGCTGCCTTGGTGGCTGTCTGCTAATGAGCGTGGTTAAAATGAAATTTAAAGCCCTTTAGATTGAAAACACGGAAACTTGATCGTTGATGTAGCTTTGTCTGAATGTTTGAGGGTGCTGGGGCACGCCAAATATATTCAAATTAACACCCCTGCCGTTCTTTCTTTTTTCTCTGTGTGTTCATGTCATGCGTGCTATACTGGTATCATGTAACATATGCTATGCTATTTTTTGCTAGGAATGCTCGTGTGCACAAAATATGTTTTGAAACGACACTTCAAAATGAGCCTCCCCCTCCACCCCGTTTGAATCCCTGCACCAATCAATGCATGTTGGATGTTGGTGAACATCTATTTAACCACTGCAAAGGAGAATATATATATATATATATATATATATATATATATATATATATATATATATATCACACACACACATATATATATATATATATATATATATATATATATATATATAAAGGTTCTTCTAAGTGCAGCCGCTTCTGTGTGGTGTTTTGTATTTGAACTATATATATATATATATATATATATATATATATATATATATATATATGTGTGTGTGTGTGTGTATGTATTTTTCTCATGGAGCCAAATTTTGTTCTCAGACTGGGTTTGACCTGCTTTACGTGTCGGCAAACTCATTTAGTGAAAACTGGTTTACACTCGGTCGGTCCTGCCCAAACGTAGCCCTTGGCCAGTGACAAAAATGCTGTAGAGATGGAAAAATCTGCCACCTCGCCAACGATGTTGGTCACACACAACTCAAGTCGGTGACAAAATAGATGAGATTGTACTCACCCCATCGTGAGAAGTTGTCGCGGCAACATGTTATTTAGGACTTAGGACTCAAAGGATCTGGAAAATAAGCACTTCTAGGTGCCAAACCTCAACATTTATGGTCGCACATGTTTAATTTGAAATTCCGTGGGTGACACTAGTGCGCTTTTCCCCTCCTCTGGAATACTGATTGCCGACGTGCGTCGCCTGTGTGTAAAATAAACACTTGGGCCCGTGCCGGAGCCAAGAGTATACACTCGCACTGCACCACTGTGGTCGAAGCGATCACAGTCTGAAATGATTGGAAAGAACGCGTCTCTTCGGGCATATAACATGGGCGGCGCCGTCTTATTCGCTCATAGCGAGTTACGGTTTTCAGGTCCGGGGGATGCAAATAGTCAATTGATTATCAACTTATTCTTCAAAATGCTTCGAACAGTGAACAAATACTTTCTTGTTCATGTTCTGGGAAACTGCCGAACTATCTTTTTCGCGTAACCATTCACAAACAACTGGTTTCAAAGAGAAGTAAATAGAGTTTGGGACCCCGCTTCGTAGTGAATCGGATTGTGGCGTGATTTCTGCGCTCTATGATATGTTAGGTAATACCTAACTCCGGAGTGAGAACTTGAAAAGTGCATGTAACTCAGCTGCTCAATAATTCAGTCCGCTCCCCCAGGCGTCAGCCACGGAAGCTTTCTGATCTCTGTCAACTTTGAAAAATGTATCAGGTCCTGCCAGGGGCATACGCGGGGCGACACACGAGCTCCAACCTCGAAGAGCATTCGGTGTTACAGACGATATTTTGTTTACGAGGGGTGAAATAGTCACTAATAATCGCAGCCTCTATTCTTGTTTTTGTTAATAACAATTATCTTCTATGTACCAATGATTTCTACCCCGCTGTTGGAAGCTGTAAGATCAAATAGAAAAAAACATAATCTCCTCCCTTCGGCCGTGAAGGTCGCATTTTTTATCAACCTCCTGACATAATGGGCCAAGTTTTTATCGTTCGATACAAGATCTGCTCCTAGCCAGGAGGAATGCCTCGGACGAGGTGCGTACATACCGTCACAACTCTTCCATTGCAAGCTCCGCACACTCACTTCGCCGCTCGATCGAACTTCACCGTCTCTGGGCGGATCGTTTTGTGCCTGGGGCGCGCGCGGCGGCGCCGGCGGCGGGTCGCGGCCAGGAGGTCACCACCTCTGACCCCGCGCAGCTCGGATCCGTGTCGGCAGGCGCCGCTGCCGGCCGCCAGGTGTCAGCGCAGCAGCTGTTGTCGTGACCCCTGGTCCCCCGCGGCGCCGGCACACGTCTGAGGATGGATGGCGGAGTTTGTGTGCCGGCGGCGCCCCCGCGGCGAGGCGTGCACACGCGTCCGCCTGCCGCCTGTCACAGACGCTGATGATGATTCCTGATATACTTTATCGCTGGTGCCCAGCAACGAGCTCATGGACCTTCAAACTGACTCAGTGAGAAATAAACATCTCACGGACACTGAGCAGCGTCGTGAATTCATGCTGTTGAAGTGACTTCTGTTCACTGATTGTTAAATCTATGAGTGCTTGGTTTTTATCACACATTGTCTCAATCGTGAAAAAAACCTTGCAACAGTTTCGAGGAATGATTATTTATTGTGGAATATATATATATATATATATATATATATATATATATATATATATATATATCCGGCCAGAATAACTTCATTATTTCCCCACCATTCATTGACGCATCCAGGAGCAGCTTTTGGAGGGATCAAGGCAACGTTTCGGGGGAGGCTCAATCGGGAAAAATGGCGAAAATGATATTTTTAAGGAGAAAAGACAAAATTTGATCATTTAGGGGAATGGTACTATTTCGTGCTTTGGTGGGGACCACGGCCTTATGGCTCTCCCATGGATCCGCCAGTGCATGCATACAATTTTTCGTGCTTTCCTCTATGTTAGACGGGCAAAGACGATCTGCCGAGCTGGTCTGGCGTTAGGTCTCATTCGTTACATACTGCCCGCAATGACCGCCACATTGGTTTATCTGGGGATTACCCTCGTAGGTAATGTCCATTGGGTATATGAGACAAACACTGACTGCTCACCTCCCTCTTGTCATGTGCCACACTGATACATAGGCGGGTATTCCCGGAGTCAATAATCGGTGCCAGCCTCCGCTCTGGCGCGTCCATCCGAGTGTGCAATATCCGGCCAGTCGGCCCAAGGACCGGGGTGGCCGCCCCTGGGTGATAAACATGATTGGTGACCTGCTGTGGACAACATCATATAGCTGGTGTGGCCATAACGCGGACTGGGATGAAAACAAACACAGCTTTCAAGAATCATTATGTACTGTGATTTTTTGGTACACTGGGACATGTTAACTCCGGAGATCAGGTTTGACCCTGTTTGAAAGTTGATTATATTCGGCCGTTCACGGCTTTCTACGGCAGTGGCGGATCCGAGGGTGGGGGCTCAAGCCCCTCAAGTGTTCAAGTCCCTATAGTTAATGCATAGGCGATGAGCTGCCCGAGGTACTGGCGGGTGATTGATCTGACTTCATTAAATCCGATCCATGTATCTGACTCCAATGAATTAGATCCATGGATATCAATCTGACGTCAATGGAGCTCAAACCGATGTCTATTCAGAAGTCCAAGACATGATATACTCTACATTGTATGTAAATGTGATAAGGTTCCCACTGACCCATCCACCCACCATTCCATGGGTAAGTCATGCCGGCTGGTACCTGACGATAGCCACATGCACTGCCGACGGCTGGTGACCTGAGCTGAGGCCGGGTCAGTTCAGCCACTGTCGTATCAGTCTGGTGGCTTTGCTCGCGCTTGGTGTATGTTCAGAGACCGGGTTTTGTTTGATGACATCGGCTCTTGCAGTTCGTAGGCGTGCTCTGGTCTTCTCTCTATCGTTGGTTGGTTGGTTGGGTGGTTGGTTGATTATCTGGATGGATGGATGGATGGATGGATGGATGGATGGATGGATGGATGGATGGATGGATGGATGGATGGATGGATGGATGGATGGATGGATGGATGGATGGATGGATGTTTATATATGATGATGACGGATGGATGGATGGATGATGGATGGATGGATGGATGGATGGATGGATGGATGGATGGATGGATGGATGGATGGATGGATGGATGGATGGATGGATGGATGGATGGATGGATGGATGGATGGATGGTTGGTTGGTTGGTTGGTTGGTTGGTTGGTTGGTTGGTCGATTTGCTGGCTGGCGGGCTGGTTGGCTGGCTGGTGATGAAGAGCGTCGTGTACCTGTTGCGGCCCTGTAGGAGCCCCACAATTTTACAATAAACACAGAGCTCGGGGACTGCTTGGTAGCACCTCAGTGTACTTGCGCTGCTCTAAATCACGAACTTTAGCGCAGGAGTGGGATCTCGTGTCGTGACCCAGTTTGCTCGCCTGCAGTGATTTACACCCCATTGCCCTGAGTGGCTGACGCTTCAGCGCACCAACAATAGACGCCCACTGTGGCGTTATGCAGTGGTTGTTGTCATTTGGTTGCCCGCGGACACGCGACCGTCCAATTTCGGCCGTGGCTCCGACGAATGTGGTGCTCGGCGTCTGATCGCTACCTTGTTGTTGGCTGGCACGCGCCAAGGTTATTTGAGTGGCCATCGCTCCAGTTAGCCATTTCATTCTGCAGGGAAGTGAAACTACCGTTTAATTTGCTTCCGTTTCTTGTTGGCGCCGATTGGTTACTTGTAGTTTTTAATTTATTTTATATTTGAGTTGTTTGTTGTACATATTTCAAACATTCGATGGCTGTAAGCTGTCCAAGTGGCTGCGGTGACAGTTTTTTTTGCCTGGATATCGCAAATCAGTGTTTGCTCCTTTTTCAGTCTCTAAAATCCTGCAGGCATATACATTGTGGAACCAGAGTTAAAATGAGGCGCTGCAACATGTTTCAGTTTTTGTTTGTTGAAATATTCCACAGCGGCTGTGAGGTGAGTGTGCAACAATAACAAGTATTCACGTGAGGTTTCCCTTTATATGTTCTCCTGCGCCACACTCAGCCGCCCACCCATTTCTATTCAGTGCTCTGCTGTGAAACCGACCGCCCTGTACTCCAGTCTGCATTGAGCGCGTGCTCTCCCTTCAGCCGTTGCAGCTCGTCCTGGCTCTACCATTTGACCTCAAGCCATCCTGTCCGCTGCAGTGTATCGATCGCCACTTTGCCGGCGGCCTTAACCGTGTTCCTTCCAGTAAGCTACCTGCTCGCGGTAGGGGAGTCAACGAGCGGGGCGGGGCGGGGGGATGGGCTGGATGGTGCGAGCAACAGGTAAGGCTGCCGGCTCCACTCGGACCAATGAAGACAGGCGGCGACAGACCAGACCTCCACGCGGGGAGGGCTGGCGACGGCAGTCAATGATGAGGCAGGCAGAGAGGGGCTCACTACTGAGCGAGATAGGAGTGGTCAATGGTGATGAGGGCATTGGCCAAAGCTGGCAGGCGTGGAGAAGCAACCAGATAGAATGGTAGGGGGGAAAAGACAGATGGGGTGATTTTTGGGTCAAAGTGAACAACAACAGGTAGAGCTGGGGACTTCAGAGGGCACATGCGTGCCTACATACTTCACGGGAGTCTGCTGAGTATTGGGACTATTTAAATAGAGCAGGTGATATATTTGTTTTACTGGCTACGCCATTCAATCGATAGTCTGAGGGGGCTATGTGGAAGAATAAAATACTTTTCACTCACACAGAAAACGTGCGATCATTAGATAGGTAAACTTAGTAAATTACGTGGCCCATATTATTCTCCCAGCATCCGACCGACTTTCACCACGTCCTTTATCTTTGTTTCCTTGCCCATCTTTGGTAACAATTAGCTGATCGGTGAAACTAAGTTTGGACCGGAGCCAGCTTAACACCCACCCCAGTGGGCCTCCGATGTACCTTCGCTGCTGGGGTGGGGGGGGTGTTGAATGCCCCGCCGATTTCAGCCCGCTTGCGGAATAGTAAAAATGAAATAAAACTGCGAGCGGTAGCAGGTAGCCCTTAAGAAATTATGTAGAAACTGCAGCGGTCATTTTTTGGCTCGGGTCAGTATTGCGGTCATAGCAGGTAAAAATGTGTGATGGATTAGATAATGCACTTTGGTTCTAGGAGCTTACTGGGTGGGGTTAGAAATTAGAATCCATATCTAGGCTTCATTCGATTACTTTTGTTTCAGCGATTGGAATGATAAATGACCATAATAGCCCTAAGTTTCAAAATGACCTGACCTGATGTCAGGTCAAAATCACTTTCTGACTTAGCATTGTCAATAAACATATAAATCGCTTAGCCTACATATATATATATATATATATATATATATATATATATATATATATATAAAAATTTATATATATATATATATATATATATATATATATATATATATATATATGTGTGTGTGTGTGTGTGTGTAGACACTATTACCATTTCCTGCGAAGTTTTTGCCCAAGTCTGAAATCCTGCTTCAAAAATCGGCATCTCGGAGGCCATAGGTCCACAACTGTTCAGGACCTTAGGAAGTGGTCCAAGATACTAATATGTTGACATGAAAAGTTATTTTCAGCGATCTTAGGAGAATAACACCGTGTTTTGGCCAATTCTCATATCCCCATGCAATTCCATTTGAGAAGTGATGACCCTTATTAACCTTAGGTCACGGATATAAAGAATCCCGTTAACACAACTTTTTGTCGTCGGTGGATCTATTATGTGATACCAATGTTAGATTAATAGATTACACAGGTCTGTTTTCACTGGTGTCATTTGAAACATTTTGGAAGGTGAGATCACTTGACCTGGCGTGGTGACCTGCCCGGAGATGACCCCAACTCTTAATTATGGAGAAATTTGAATACTTTATCATCAGTAAGGTGTGCTCAGTGCGACGGTGCTCCGCGCCGCCGTCTTCTGGTACCGTCGGAAATCCCGAGGTGTCCAAACAACCCCACTGGGACATGGGCTGCGGGCGGGCTGGCCTGGCGCGACGTGTGCACGCCGCTGGAACAGGACTGATCACCTTGTTGGACATCAACAACGACCGCACTGTATCTCTGCGGCGCCTGTCAACGCCCCCCCGCCACTATCCCCCCCGCCCTCTCACCCCGCCCCTCCAACCTGTCTGAAAGTGTACTCGGAAACGACTACACAACAACACATCGTCGACATAACGCCTGCGCCGGCCGACTCAGCACTGTTGCCAAAAGGTGGCGTTTGACTGAAGCTGCTGCCGCCGGGGCCGTCGCTTCGCCTGGCCGGTGACCCCGAACACAAGCAGAGAGCCAAACTTAACTCAGAGCCTTGGCTTGCGGCGCCGCCTGGACACGCTGTGTGTCGGGGAACTGATCCATGACCATACCTTCGTGGCACGTGGCATGCCATTCACTCAGGGCACGCGAAAAGGCCGTGAGCACACAGCACGCCGCGAAAGTGGAGCGATTACATGCATGACACCGTTTTCCACAGTCCATAGCATAATGTTGTCAACAACAACGATGCGATGTGTTTTTGGAATAGTCTAGATCGAGCGAGCCTTCACTCGAGCATGCCTTGGGGCTTTACAGTGCACCAACTGCGGACGTCATATAGCGTCACCAACTTTCACACTGCTGGAAGGGCATAATTAAGGATCGGAATGTCCTCAATTAGTAGTCCCTTACGGAATTTGAACCTGTTTCATCGGCAGAGAAGTCCAATGTACATCCACTTCGTCACTGTATCTCCCTAAACGTTCGCTGAGTCTTCCTTATGCAGGTAGTGAGCAGGACCGTGCATGACAGCCTCCGCCGCTGCATTATTGTGCTCCCTTCAATTCATTTCGAAAGGTCACACTGTCATCTATTCCCTGCCATGTTCCATCACCAGCGTACCGCTTCATTGCCACTTGTAAATGTGCGCCTTGTTTGGTGTGCAGAATCTGACATCAGCACCATGCCTGCCCTCTTCCCCTGCCATAAAGTCGCTTGCAGAGCCCGGCCGGGCGCTGCCAAATGAATAATGGTCACATAGTATGGTGGCCACCAGCGCCGCGGACCGATCTGCACCCCTCTCACGTGCCCACCGCCCCCTCAGCGTCGCCCTGGCCTGCTCTCAGCAGCCGACTGGGACCGCCAATCCGGCCGCGCTGTTACTGCGCCTGCAGTCTGGAAATGTCAGCTGCTGCAGAACCTGTCTTCCCGTCTGAGGTCGGCCGTGCCCATATTTGGCCAAATGGAAGGGGTTGGACTGCGCGTAGCTACCCCGACAGAGTGTTTTATTATATTATTTTGATGATATGACGTGCCATCTTATATGGTTGTTGCCTTAATGCAATAACTAACTTTATGCATTAACGTTAGGTAGATATGTTGTGTGCTGCGCTTGCTTTCTGGCACCTGACGTAGAACGTGTGATAACTTTCCTGGGGCTCTCTTGATGAGTCATTGTTAGCTTTATTTTTAAGGCCTTTATTGAAGTGGAACACCACGATATGGTGAGTGTTTCTTGAAAATTATCGTCAGTAATTCATAGCCGCAATATCAGACCATTTCCCACTTTTAACCAAGTAATATTTCCTGTTATGAGAGTAAAGACAACATTTCTTGACCTTTGGACGTGGCCTACCCGAGATCACGTTCGTGACTTGAAGATCGCGTTCCTCTCTGGTCCCAAAGTTACCACTGGATGAACTTCTGCGTCTGGAAAGAGCCTGCCTGAATGTCTAGTGGAAGCCGTCAGTTGTTTCAATAAATTGACTTTGAGTGAACGCTTATTTGATCTGTGCTAAATCTGAAAATTGCTGGGAAAGTTTTGCCATTGCCCTCCTGTTACGAAGCCTATCAGGGGCGTAGCCAAGGGGGGCAGGGACAGTCCCCCCCTGAGGGCCCCAGGGGCCCCACAGAGGACACGATTCTGTAACAAGCAGGGCTCTTCTTACCCACCAGAGCCCTTTTGACGCTGTCGCAGGGGCCCTTTTCGGGGCACCGCCCCCCCCTGAGTGAAATTCTGGCTATGCCCCTGAAGCCTGTGATTGAAGCGTAGGTTGAGAATACCTGGCCATTGAGGGTAAAACAATAAAATATATATCGAGTTTAATAAGGGATGTAAAATTGACTACGCCTGAGGTAGCATTATCTGCAAACAATAATTTATTTCGCTTGAACTGTTGCTGAAGTGGTAATCAATCAAAGAACAGGGAAAGCGGACGGGAAAGTTAAGCCCAAATAAAAAATTTCTTCCAAAGCAAAATTTTCCCATGGTAAAACAAAACTTTGACATTCCAGTTGATCTATTACCATAATGACCAGTTTCATCCGGTTTTAAAGGTTTAAAAAATATAAAAAAACAGCAAAAGCAGGCAATTGGGCGATAACATTGCCTGTAATACCATGATCTTCTGATATCGTCACAGAGGTGAGAACGCCCCTTGCAGTAGCTATCTGGATCCCTTAACCCTCGCCCCACCGGAAGGGGCCATCGATGGCCCCCTAAGGTTTTTCGGGATAGCAGAAAAACGCCGAGGCGCAGCACCGCGGTTGAGGGCTCTACCTCTCACTGCATCATTTTCCCATCATCCCTGAGATTTTTTACCCAGGGTCACTCAAGGTCAGGTCACCAGACGAGGTCAACCAAGGTCACCTCACTTCACCTTTAGAGCTCTGTAAGAGCTACATTTCAAAGTCGATCGATTTGAAACTTCCTACACTTCATGAACCCTCCAGGGTCTACAAGGTGTATATCCGGGATTTTTCGATTTCGTGCCCTGAGGTCAGGTCACGAGGCGACCTCTCCCATTGGAAAAGCATGGGGAAAAGCTATTTCATGATATAAAAGCCACAAAAATGATTGCAAATACTCAGACTGCTCAGAACAACGTTTTTGGACACCCTTTCACGGATCCCAGGGGTCATATTTCCCTTTTGACTTTTCCAAGGTCATCCAAGGTCACCAGAGGTCAAAAACAGTATTTTGACAATAACTTTTGACCTAATTGAGCTAGAGCAGTGAAACAAACACCATCGTGTTTGTCTTGTCACTGGCTTTCATTTGATATACGGCAAGGTCACTTTTTGACCTTTCGTGACCTCAGGTCATATTAGGTCACGAGGTGACCTCTGGCGGTCAAACCACTGGCGGGAGGTCTTTACGTTCCACATAGCGGAAAAAGTACTGGCAATTTGCTATCAAATGTACTTTACCAGGCCTCAATAGCTCTAATGATATAAGATTTATGCCCGGTTTGCTTAATCATTGCATATTTGAGTGAAAATAGCCGATCTTGACCTAATTTGACCTCTGGAGGTCAAACCATTGACCTGAGCACTAAAACATGCGAAGTAATTTCTTACTGAATTCACGCGAGCTTTCTATTGCACTTTGCAGATTTGCGCTAACGCCCATCTTTTCGGAGTTAGAGGGGGCCATCGATGGCCCCCCGGTGGGGGCGAAGGTGGCGCCGGACCCCCGGTGGGGCGCGGGTTAACTAAACACCCAGCGGCTGGGCTAAACACCCAGCGGCTGGACTTCCAGTACCTATCTGGATCCCTTAACTTTCAAGAAAATGAATTGTATTTGAAAGCCTTCCAGCGACATGTTGTAAACCCTGCTACACAATTAGCTTAGCTTCATGCTTCGTGACGTGATTCCCTACATGCAAAGCAATGAACGCAGGAAATGGACAGCAAAATATCAATACTCTTCAGATCGATAGCTTAGCAAATGTTTTGGGCTCAACTCGGTGCATCCCGGAGTTTTCAAAACCGGCAAAAATGGGGAAGGTGGTAAAAACTGTCAACCCTGGTCCTTAAATTGGCGAAAAACATGAATCCACCTCAAAGCAAGGAAATCCATAATAAAATATTTATACTTTTGATTTGTAAGAACCGGCTTGAATAAACGCGGCACCTTTTGATCTCTGCGGGTGTGCACCTCCCGCTGCGGCCCCGCCGGCAGGCGTTATGTGACCTTCCATGAGCAGTGGATTACACTTGCCGCCAGCCGGGTGGTGGCATATTCTTACCACCGGCCCCTGCGCTAGGTGCCCATTAACTGTTCCTAATTACTGAGCTAGTGAGAAGAGCCATAGGCGGATCTGGACCAGAGAGGCAAGGGGCACGTGCCCCCTGGTCGACACACCCGGCGTCCGTACACCTCGCCCCGGGGCTCGCTGGAACCGCCCCCGTCGCCCCCTGGAACGTTCCTTCCCACCTCTCCCAGGATACCAGCATTGGCGCCCCTCCCCCATGCAGTGTGGTGTCTCTTCTGATACTCCACACCTTGAGAATTTACACCCCTTCAGGTGCAAGTGGCGCCTCCTCTCCTGACCGAATTGCCTCCTGCCGTAGTAAGTCCTGGGTCCGCCTATGAGAAGAGCTGCTCTCTTGACATTGTGTGGCTATTTTAGAGCACGCTCCTCGCTGCTCATTACTGCTGGTGTAAGTGAAAGACGGCCGGAAAGCTCGTGCCCCAGCCGTCGCATCGCTGACATCTTGTCTGAGGGTGGTGTTCTAAAAGGCGCACAAGGGTAACGTACAACAAGGGCTGGGTCAGGGCTTGTGGAGTCTGCACGAAACAGCATTATTTTCTGACGTCAGACACCAGGTATTTGTTTTGGTTTCTAGCGTCGTTGGTGTTATACCTGGATAAGGAACTGAGATTCCAGGAATGTTTTTAAGGGCCAACATTCTGGGGAAATTGACGGGAGTGAGCCGGCTGTTTTCCCGAAACAACTCAGCTGACTTCCACTAATCATTCACGTTTAACGTTTTCACTCATAGTGCGATACTTGTCGCCATGTGCGTGGAGGGGGATGCTTTGTATTCGGCATGAGCTTATGTTTTCTTCAAATATGTTGTTCCGCCATGTTTGCAAATATCCTCTTTAGTAATTTTACAGATTTAAATGCGTTCCTCGGGGCAGCTAAACCACGCTTTTTTGTGTCGACCCTTAGAAATATCTCAGAGTATTATTCCAAGAAAAAGTAAGCCATTCTGAGTCCTCATTTACCACGATAGGTTATCTGACGTCGGAGCGAGAAGGGAGGTTGCTGGGCTTGTGTGTGGGCAGGCCTCCAAATACTGTCTCTTGGTCCTTGAACAAGATATCATACCTTCAGTCATATACATCCGCAAATCGAAGCCCTGCAGTAGAAACCCAAACACAGCATCAACAGCCAGAAGTGGTGTCCATTTGGCATCTGGCAGTAGCTTTCTTGGCATTTGTGGTGCTGAGCTGTGTTTTCGTCGCCGGCGGCGATTTATGAGCTCGAGGGGGGTACCGGGAGGGGATTCAGGCCAGTGGATTCAGGCTAGTGTTGACGAAAGTATATCCTAGGGCGTGACTGTTTTGAGCACACCGTGGCAATACAAAAGTTGAACACTAATCCTAAGTAATGGGCAGCTGACGGGTTCTTTGTATTGCGACAGGAAGGTTGCAGCCCAATCAGACAAGTGTAATGCCTCAACTGTGTAAAGCCAATACCATTGACTGGCCAGTACCATTCAGCAGTCATAACTCTCTGAATTAAACGAAATTATATTTTATAAATCCTTGGCGTAATCGTAGTTCATGCAGGGGTGTTTGAACACCCTTCGGGTTTCTCCGACGTAGCTGAAATAATAATACGAATATGGTATGGTGGAGCACCGCCCTGTTGTACTCACCTGTAAGGGATTTTCTGCGCCACTTTCCCCACATTTGTTGTTCGGGTCATCTCAGGACAGATCACCAGTCCTGGACAAGTGACCATGTCTCCAAAAGTTTCAAGAGACACCAGCGAGAATACGTATATATTTCTTCGAAATTAATATCACATAACAGGCCCCCAAGAATCACAGGTTGTTGTGACGGGATTTCCTTTTTATATTTACGACCGGTGGTCAGGTGCGGATCATGTCAAAATATTGAATTGAAATGCATATAAAAATGTGGAAGTTTATATCATGCTCCGCCCCTCCCGTCCTTCTCACTGGAATCTCGGATTTACCCTTCCCGAAACCAAATACTGGACCCATCAGTGGTTTACCTACATACAGAATTTCCCTTACATCTGCCACCTCGCTCAGTCCAATAGCACGCACGCATGAATCCCCAAATGTCTCACAATCACCCGCGCAACACTACCAGTTGTACCCACCATTGATTCTGGACTGTGCCAAGTATAAACCACGATGCCCTCCCCGCCGCGCCAGGGCTTTAGCCCGCCGTCGGCAGTGGACAGCGCACTGCGACCTTGACCTTTCTCACCTCTGTGCCCTGCGGGCATGCAGTGACAGGTGGAAGCGAGTTCATGCAGTGACTGGTGGAAGCGCGGTCATATACTTTGAAAGAAATTAAGATAGACAGTTCGATGAAAATGGGTCACAATTTACCAGCTCATTTTCAGAAAATTGTAGCCATAATTGTTCACCTACCAGCTTGCTAATTCGACTCAGTATTTAAGCCTACTTTTCGGCCCGGGCGGAACGAATGCCGAGTTTGCTGAAGTCAAGAGCTTCGACACAGGTTTTTGCTGAGTGGGGGGAACGAGCACCTGCCTAACAGCAAATAAGGACGGAGGCATTTGCGTATCTTCGGTTGAGAGCCAAACATGTTTTAGGGCTTTTCACTTTTTGGTGCTGTATTGCGAACACTTAAACTATATCGTCAGACGCAAAGCCTTGGGTGGGAGTTGGGTGGGTTCAACCACGCAGGGACGTGTTCCCCCTCCCGTCAGCGTGTGATGATCGAGGGAGGAAGTTGGTTGATGGTAGGCAGTGACATTACAATGGGAGGAAAGTCAGGCAGCCCGTACAGCTTTGTCTGAAGTTCTTACCACTTCAACGAGGAGGGAACAACAGTTTTGTCGAAGGAGTCCAAGCAAACAATAGGAAGGCACAAATGTACCTATTTGGGCTTTAAAAGGAACATTATATTTTCAGTTGACGAGAAAGGAATGCTTCATCTGAAACTCTGACCTCCCATATTGACTCATCCGAAATTTTGCATAATGCTACGTGGGAGCGCGTTTTGTAAATTTCCAAGTTGCCCTCCCGAAAAAATGTTCGTTTTTTAGATGGTGTGCGTTTCAAAAAAGGTATGGAAAAGAAGCATACATATAATTTTATGACACGAACGCCACGGTTTGAAGGGGCAGTCAAATAGTCGAACCGAGACCAGCTGACAGTTGAGACGAGGCCAACTACCGAGCGCTCCCGAAAATGGAGGCGAATCCAAAGGGGGAAGTGACGGTCGCCCCCCCCCCCAACCCATGGGAACGTCGCTGTGTGAACGTAAGGCGTCCATTCTGGGCGCCTTGCGTGGCCAGCCAACTGTCTCCGACCCGTGCAATTATTCTGGTTTTCACCACCTTGGTGCTTACGGGAGATCGACGCCCGTCTTGATTGGCGCCTAATTGGCGTTGAGCTTCGTGGCAAAAACCATGTTCTCGTCATTGCTCGTCACGAGAGCTCCTGATATCATAGTGACGAGAGATCTCTCGCCACGATGCGGATTAACCAGCAAACGAAGGCAACCATACAGACACGAAATTATGTTTGTTATTTGTGTGTTGTCTAGTTCTAGTTTCGCTTATTTATGCATTTTTAACAGTCTAAACATCCATATAAAGACCAATATAATTGATAAACACATATGTGCAGGCAAACTTGCACGTATTAGTCATTCAACCGTGAAGTATTAGTCGTGAGGGTTGACCCGCTCACGCATGCGCATTCATGCGTTGTCCTGTATTTCATGGATTATGTTAATACATTGAGTGGTACAATCACCGCACGCACGCACAACCAAACGTGTCGCGACCAAGTTAACCTTCGTAAAAATCGTCAAGCAAAATATATTAAAGCACAGGTCTAAAAAGATGCACGTAAAACATGTTGATGATTGAAGACAATTTACAGCGATGTAATTTATCACCCTTCTGGGAGAGATTTGGGTGATCAGATCAACATCTTCAGAGACACTGCCGGGACATGAACCCGATACCTGTGGCTCAGGAACTTTGGTGCTATGTACTGAGCCACTCATCCCCCGTGTTGGTGGGTATCATAACGTGACTGTCGAAAACTAGTTTAGCTCCTCAGGTCAATAGTAACTTTGCCACATTGTATAATCACCACCGAAAGCATTAATTACCGTTCAAATTTATTTGAATTCGTCAGAAGTACAGGAAGAGGCAATTGTTTTTCCTATTACCGTGCAGGCTTTCGGCCTTACTTTGAAAAAGTCCCTTTCAACATGTTGGCAGGAGCTCTGTTGAAAGTGCGACGCCGTCCATCGACCGGGGTTACGTTATCAGTCTCAGCTCATCAGAGTAACCAGCTGCGTGCTGGGTCTGCGTGCTTAATTATACAACACCGCACCACGCCTGTCTCACGACGTTGCCAATTGGCAGACTTAAACCAAAGGCCAGGCAGCTATTAAGCGTGCGTGGGCGCCGCGGCCCAAACTGCTTCCAAGAATGCCTGTTTAAGCTGCTTCTAAAGTGAAGTGGGCAATTCGTGAGTTGTGGGCGCTATGATGTGTTTTGACATCCCCAATTAATCATAGATCCACTAACGCTGAGCGTTGCCACCGGCCAAAACGCAGAGGGGGTGGCAATGGTGGGGGGAGGGGGACATAATTATTTATTACCCTGAACGGAAACCACCATTTGTAAAAAGTGCACGACCTTCATCTTGCGGTGAACTGCCACCCTCCGCTTCTGCTTTCGATGTAATTATATACTTGTCTCGTTTGACTAAAATCGGGACTAGTGGGCGCGAAGTTTGGAATCCACAGCGTACAGGTCCCATGGGGTGAACAGTTTAAACCCTTCCCTCTCCCATACCCCTCACCTTCGGTCTGTGGAGAGCCCCCTTCCTTCAGTGGACGTAGGGAGCCCTGTATACCCGTAAAATGCGAGAACCATACTGCACAGGTGTCATAAAGTAAAATTGGAAAGTGGCCATGGCAGATGCGTCCCATTTCTGGCGTCTTCCGTCGTTTTCCGGCCGTGCACTGACAGCTGCAGATATCCATCCGGCAATTCGCGACACTTGAGGTGAGATCTTCTGGATTTCACCTTATGCTGAAAAATTAGAAGAGTGAAGCGGCCCTGCTTTGGCCGGATCGGCGGCTGTCCCGTGGCCAGTTGGCTGCTGTGCCGGGATGGGATGGGCTACGCCGGCCTCTGGCGCCGGATCTCCCCGCTGTATCGATTGGTGCCATGGCTGTGACCTGGCTGTCCAACAGGTTGGCTCCGATTGGTGGTCTGGAGGCGCCCGGCCCTCCGGCTCATCTTACTGTCGTGCAGCAGTCCACCCCACTGCCTCGCAGGTTAGGGGCATCACTCATGTCGCACGTGAGCAGGTGTCAACTGGAGCAGAGGCTGAGACTTGCTGGAGTGTGCTACCGCGAACTGACGGCGGATGGATGTGGTTATGTGTTGTGATCATGTCAAATAAAGGAACTACCAATGGCCTTCGGGCTACATCGGGCTACGCAAATAATCTGATTAGGTTTGAGTGGGAGAGATGGACGCTTGAAATATTTTTGGCTCAGTTAAAAAGAGAACCCTAGAGAAAAAGAAAAAGAGAAACTGGTTAAAAAGAAAAAAAGGACCTTGAGAAATGTTTCGTGGAAAAGAGATGTCAGTAAACGTGGTGTCAGATTCAGACGTGAGGATCCAAGGGCATTCATATGTGGGAAACGCGTCACCATGGAGCTCTCGGTGTGTCCGGCATGCACATTAGATTGGTCATAATCGGGCGAATCCAGGGTGGCAGAGAAGCCATTCCCTTCGAACTCTCAGGTCTCTTCCCCGCTAACTGCTTGTTCAGATCCGTCGCTGGCCATAAAGCGCAGAGTTGCAAAATTGGTGTAACCCACTATTCGTTTTTAAAGTATCAAATTTACCCGGTACGTTTGTTGATCGACATACCGTTACATTCATCCGTCCCTTCTTGGCCTCTTCTGGCAATCAATAGCACATTGCTCACCTGAATCCAAAGCTTCGGCTATCCTTTTTAACCACCTGTTCAGCAACGTCCGCTTAGAGCAACACGGTGCTTGCTGGGCTCGTCAGAATTTTTTATATCCCATCAGACTGGATTGGTGAAAACGGAGAAGCTTAAGCTCAGCTTATCGTATGGCTCGCCGAAATAGGTAAAGGTTAAGACAAGGCTTTTGCAGCGCCTTCCCAGACTGAGCTAGTACAACCTAATTTGTAAAGTTACATAACAACGGACTTTTTTGGAACAGAGTTCGGACCCGGTAGACACCGGCGCTCAGCTCGGTTAGAGCGTACGCGCCAGCGAAGACCTGTAGCCCTGCTTCACCTGGGCGCTGGGCCTGGAGTTTCTCACCTCCAGTAGATACCATCGACCTTGAGGGAGGTTGAAGGAGACAGGTGACGATGGCCTAGCTCCTGTTGCAGTTGCCACGGACGTCCGTAGGACTACCGTGGCGGTGACGGCGACATGGTGGTCTTGTCTGTCTTCTTCGCGGCGATCCTCTGCAGCCGTGTTGAGCTATGGTCGTGTCCGTGGAACAGCTCCTTCCAGAGGCCATCACGCACCGTCAGACTCACAGGCGTGCTAATGCGACTTGGACATGGTTTCCGTTTCAGTTCTTAGTTCAGTGACACTGACTCATGACTGAGCACCCTTAACTTGGTTCTAAAGGACTGCAATGAGCTCGGGAAGGTGCCTGATCAGAACCAGTACTGTGATGTAAAGCGCGACATTGGCTTCGATAGAAGGCATTCTTTTGCTTGCTTCTGACGACCTTTGCTACTCAGTGTCCTGCCTAACCATGTGTTTGTGTTTGAAGTCACGAGAAGAACCAAATTTTACTGTTTGCAAACACCCAAGATTGTGGTTCGCAAAGACAACATGTTGGGCATATCTGTTCGCAACATAATTTAAAAAGGAATTGGTTGTTCATATCGGTGCATAGGCCTGAGGAGGGTTACCGCCTTGTTAATAAGAGCTGAGGCTTGCGCCATTGATTATTAAGTTCAGCTATTGTGTATGTCTTCCATGGACCGTTCTTCTGTAGCCTATTGAAGCGGGTGTCCCACTTTCGTAACGGGTTTTGAACTGAGATAGCAGCTTTGTAGAGCGTGTCGAGAAACCACCATTCAAATGTTTCCTTCCACCGGAAGCTCCCTGTATTAAATTTCTGCACAATCTTAGGCTGAAATTAAAGGGCCTCAAGACCATAATTCAAACCACGAAGGTGGCCACGCATGTCACGTGATAAATGTTAACAATTGCGTGGCTGTAGCGACGTTACATGCCTCGAGCGGTCAGCCCTGTAACGAAACCCGATGCTTAGGTCAACCTGGGCAAGTAAAAAAGTCGATATTTTGTTTTGAGCGATTGAAGGTGAAAACAAAAAATGGTTTCCTGATGTCCAGACTCAGAAAGTCTGTAGCGGGTCTTTTTTTGAAATTGCGACAAAGTGATCCATTTCTTTTAACTGAAACATCGGTGCCGAGGACAAATGTATTAGGCTCCCTGCCGCACGGTTCAACCTTCAATTATTTGCGGACCCGCGACTCCGCCTGTTTCATACGTATGCCACCGCACGCTCCTCTCTTTTCGTTCCGCTATTCCGCCATTGAATGGTGCATTGATCGAGGGGTGCTGCATCGACGATAAATTCCTGACCTTGGCTTTCACTAGAGGCGAACTTCCCTGCGAACCAGCTCGGCCCTGGCACAAATGATGGCTGCTTCTATCGGCATGTTGACAGCAGCGCTATGTACAAGGCGTTTTGTACATTCTGGCCAAAAGTTAGCTTGCAATTCAGGAGCAATGGCGAACTAGCATCTCATTTGCTCTTGTTCCTTACCAGTATAAGCATGAAATCTTCATGGTCTAGTACCCACACTGTCTGAAAATTCCGAGTTTATGTGAAAAATGACCCTTTTAACGATAAGTTTTACCTCTTTAAAATCAGACTTTTAGGTGTTCTTGCCCTGCGTAAAATGCATACCTAAGAAAGCGAATCTCGCTCTCTCGTCAATGATTCATTTCGCTTACCTTTTGTCAGCAAACACTGAGGCACTGAAGCACTGAGGCTTCACACTGCATGCCAAAATCGCAAGTTGGTGGACAAACGATCATTGCCAGACCAGGGCTACCTCATGGCTAATCTGAGGGATTTCGGTTGATCTACTCCTAGTGGCTGATCCAGGGGCATGCATGCCTCACCAAAGCTGGCAAATTTTCACTAGTCTTAGCCGGTTTTGGCCGACTCTTGGAAACAAATAGTACTTCTTTCACAGTTTGACCCGCCTTTCCCCCTCTCCCAACTTGACATTTAAATCCACCCATGTCGATGCCACAGAGTGATATTAATCAATTCGTCAACAAATTGTTAAAAATTGATCCCACTTTAAGGTGCCGATTTTAACTTTTCCAAACACCGTAAATGCTAAAATAGACTTCGAATTCAGTTCACTGTCCATTGGCACGAACGGCTGTAACAAATATAAAACGATAATGTTCCTGAGTTGATTGTTGTCACAAGGAAATGCGATATTTGCATTTGAAGACAACATCACACGAGCCAGCCTCAAACTCCGCTCACATCCGTCTTCAGTCTCCTCTCAAAATTGATGACAAAGTGGCAGATGTGTGCATGCGGTGGTTATGGCATGCTACTTTCTACGTCACCTATGAACTAGGAGGCCTCGCGAAATTTTTGCAGTTGCAAACCGGTCACATTGTTGCAAATTTAACAACAGCTGGCTTTCAAAGCTGCCGCCAGGGAGCTGAGGTTAGTCGCTTCAAGGACTGGTACCTGTTAAAAATAAGTAAACCTGCTTTGGTCGACGGATCAGGGTGTGGAGGGCCAGGTGAGAGGTCTGTAGTGCTACACTCCACACACCGCGTGCTCAGATGAATCTTTGGCGGGTCAGCCGACACCATGTGTAATGCGCAGTGGCGAGGAAGAATGCAAGTCAGCTGTACCCACCTGCAAGATTCAAAATGCCGCAACATGGCCGTCATGACTAATGCAAAATCGAAACAATTTGCATGAGTGCACGTGCAAAATGTCGCAGAACTGCTCATTCCCTCAGGGCAGGGGCGGATTCTGTAACAAGCAGGGCCCTTTTTACCCATCAGGGCCCTTTGGCGCTGTCGCAGAGGCCCTTTTGCCCCCTCCCCCCTGAGCCAAATCCTGGCTACTCCCCTGCCTCAGGGGGTCATTCAACTGTTTGAAACCTAAAAATTTTGGTGTTTATCGTTGTATTCGTGCGACATGCCTCGGGCTCAAAAATTCCCGGAATGAAAAGCCATTGAACTATGGCAAAACACGGTTCAATTGACATAGGTCTTGATTTGGTTTGATCCATAACGCCTGTGATTGACTTAGAACATCAACACTAGTAAAGTTAACAACACCACGCATAGCCGTTAAGATATTTAGCACTGCCAGAGGTTATTTATACATGAACACAGAGGGCAGTGTCTATCGTGCTTCAGTTCTCCTCGAATGGCTGGAAACATGAGCAGAAGTCGGCACCGACGGTGTAAGATGCAGATGATCTACGTGGCCCCTCCAGTGCTGGCGTGGCGAGCGATGGTCCCCAGCGGAGTGTTCTCAATGCACAACTCATCAACAGTGTCGGAACGTACCCAGCGGCCGGGCCAGGAGCCGGCGTCCAGCCGTCAGCCGAAGCCGGCTGACGGCCGCGCGGCTGACAGCTCCGGGGGAATGAGGTGGTATCGGGACTGGCTGCAAATAGGCTGGCCTTTGCATCATGTCATCTAATTATTGAATAGCTCGTGTGTTGGCGAATGATAAGCGACAAAATCAAGAATGCCCCCTATTTAGGTGTACTGTTTTTTTCGAAAGTGCACAATGCAAACTTCTTTCCAGCCTATTTGTCTGATAGAAGCAGTAACGCTGTGTGCCATTATTGGCTGTGTCATATCCGTCTCTCATTTCCGCCGGAAATCCTCTGTCCTTGAGCCGTCGCCGTCAGCACCACTGCGGACGGCGCCTGGACGCGCCCCTGCCGGCGGGGTCGAGCTCAGGTACCGCGGTGTCGAGACGCGGCAGACGTTCCTTCCATCAGTCCAGCCGGCGCGCGCGGGCGGGCGTGTCGCGACACCGTTTCGGGTGACCGGTGGTGGTGGGAATTAGACTACCCACACCTGCTTCCAACCAGTCAGGTGCAGCGTGCTGTGTGTGCAGCGTGCAAGTGGGTCGGAATCCGTCCTCTGCGAAGGATTGCAGCGTAATCTCGAGGGTCCCACGAGCCCCGGCGCGGCTTTGAGCGGCGTGGGACATACCGGCTGATGCGGTACTGGTCGGGTGTCCTTGAGCCGCAGTGAAGCTGTCATCTACTGTGCAGTGAGCCGGTCGGCCGTCTTGCTCCCGACGCCTAAGCCGCCGAGTGCTGTTGCCCCAAATTGTGGTGCATCGGACGCTACAACCAGCGCGGTGTTTTGGCCACTAAATCGGCCGAATACGCTGGTTTGATTTGATTTGGTGTGCTAGTTCGCTGTGGCTTCACTCGGAGGCAGTGCGTGCGTATTTATATATATATATATCTGGTGAAACGGTGCCAGAGTTGTGCTGCGAGCCTACACACAAATGACGGTGGGACAGTCGTGGTCCAGCAGCGATTCTATCGCCGCGTCTGGATCATTATCGCCGGCTACGGGGGTGAGTTGCAAGATGTTGGTCATTGAAATAAAACGGGGCTTGAATCAGACGCTAGGAAAACGTGCTTTGAACTACGCATTTTCAACGCGAGCTTCCAGAATGCTGTTTTTGCACGACTTTAGATAGTTTTTTCTTGCGGAATGAGTAGATAAAGTGTCATTGAATACTGAACAGGAAACATGGACGTGCGGAGGGTCCTGGGGACCTCAGGGGATAGGGCAAAACCGTCAATTCTGGCACACTTCGAGCCTGCCTTTGGGAGTTGACGGTGGTCCGGAGTACTCACCAGCTCTCTGAAGTCTTAGTATCCTGCTTATTTCCCAAACAGAATTGCCTATGGTTAATTGGAAGCCTAATTGGTGATAAGAACATCCTTATACAGCATTGCATTGCAGGGATGTGGCCTTATATTTGTGTGGGATTGTCAATACACCTCCAGTGAAACATCAAAGGAGCAGAAAAATAACCTGTAAAATGTTAGCGTTTTCAATTTGTGAATATTTAAGAATAGTTTTATGCATTTCAGCAGTCTCTTGAGGGGGATATCACACGTTTTATATCACTCCATCATCTTAAGATATGATAATTATTGTCATTGCTTCAAACTTGAGCACGCCCAATAATTTAATTTCTGCGTACGCCCACTTAGAGCGTACTCCAAAACTCACAAATGATGAAGCCATTTTGAATTGCTTAGTGCTGAATCGGGATATGTTTGGTCGATGGGTCCGACGGGTGGCTTCTGCCTAGGAGTGATGTTTACGGTTTGGTCCCGGACCTCTCGGCTGATCCCGAATGCTATCTGGTACTATCGCTGCGTTAATGACGCAGTAACGTAAAACGAGACGAGGTGAGCCGCAGTAGACATTCTTTAGGAAAGCCGCTGAGGCTTATAGCCGCCTGCACCTGCTGCCTTTTTGTATATGTTTTCATCCGTGATACACTTGAAACGAATTCCTTGTACTATCGTGTTTGAATTGAAAGAATGGTCATTTTGGGAAATGCGTAACACATTCTGACCCTGAAACTTTGGACTGGGCAACATATGCCACAACAGGCGTGCCCTGCACGCTTGCGAATTGCAGCACTGTTCTTCTGGACCCTACTCAGCATGAACAATACCCGCCTCACTTCGCATCACATGATGGGGTGAAGAGCAAAAACCGGTGTTCAAGAAGCAAAAAGGTAGTTCTAGATATGTTTTGTTTCATATATATAGGGTATATAAATATATATATATATATATATATATATATATATATGTATGTAAATAGATATATATGGTATATATATATATCTCAAAAACATCTAGAACTACCTTTTGGGACAAGTAGCTAAACTAGCACACCCTGGGTGGAGTAGTAGCTTGGGGAGGTTACCTGTGGTGTTTTTGTACTGCAGATGTATATATGTATATATATATATATATATATATATATATATATATATATATATATATATATATATATATATATTTGGGATTCTCTTTAATGCATTGTTCGTTAAATACAATTGCTTGTTTAGAAAGTTTTTAGGTTTAGATTAAATGTTTCGAATAAGTTAAATGTTATTTTTGGTATGTTTGTGCAAAGTTGTAGCAAAGGACATAAAATAGGTTTAAGTTTCACATAGTAATATTTCACCAAGCTTATGGCATGATCCACACAAAATCGACGGCCTTAAATAGTATTAAATCAGTTTGAATTTTGAGTCCTAATATAAGCGCACAGCATATCGACAAATGATCCTTCATTACAAAAATACCTAGCAAACACCTCAATCACGTCTAACACATACATATATACAATTAAAGGATACAACACACATATAAAACATTACAGGAATATATATATAGATATATATATATATATATATATAAACATATCTAGAACTACCTTTTGGGACAAGTAGCTAAACTAGCACACCCATGGGTGAGATATATATATATATATATATATATATATATATATATATATATATATATATATATATATATATATATATATATATATATATATATATATATACGGGTGTGACCAAAGAAACGGGACATGGGCTGCTGGCGATCGACTCAGCCGCCACATGCCGATAAACTATGGCATAGTGTGCACATTTACATTAGAAGTCCTGCTTTGGCTGACCACTTTTTCTTTCAGTGTGTTCTAACTCCCATGAGTGCCCCGTGTACAACATGAACTTTAAATAAAGGGTAGATCACTTTGGTCAAACTGGGGGTCTGAGGGCACGGTTTTTGCGTGTCTCCCTGAGCGGACCTGGGTTTCGGATGGCCCCGAGACAGGGCGAGCCTCCATGGAAGACGGTGGGTCTTCGACAAGAAGGCCCGCATGTAAGTCCAAATGGGTGATGCTATTGCCTTTTTAGTTATATGATTGGTTCATGCGAATTCGTGCCACAAGGGTAACTGTGCCACACTTCCGAGTGTCGCACCTCATTGTGATCCGACGATCGAGCCGTGACTGTGGGGGCAGCGTGGTTCCTGCCCCGCGTGTTCCGCGCACGCGCTCGCCGTCGGCCGCGAGGTCGCCCCTGGTCTCCGTCTGGTTTAACCTTGCGGCTACTGGTTTTCAGTGGGCTCCTCGGACACTTGAGGGCTGTCCTAAGGCACGTGACAGGACCCTGAGCATCGGGTTTGGGGTTCTTCGGCTTGAGAGGGATTCGAATGCATCGACTGGGGGACATTTGGGGGACGATTAGTTTGCCATCTCGAATAAAGCTGTTGGTGGTTTTTTTGGTACCTATATATATATATATATATATATATATATATATATATATATATATATATATATATATATATATATATATGTATGTATGTATGTATGTATGTATGTATGTATGTATGTATGTATGTATGTATGTATGTATGTATGTATGTATGTATGGTTCGTCGTGGTCTGAGTCCAGTGTACTGCAGTGGACTGCAGTGGACTGCGTCTTCAGGACGGTGTCAAAGCCGGTAAGCGGCGGCACATTAGTCAACCACAGTCAGAACTGGGGCTGGCCAAGGTCCACTTCCGCCGGCTGACATCCGATCTTGTTACACGTTTAACGGCAGTCTGCTGCCTGCTGTGAAGTGATGTCATGTGCGGGTTTGGGGCTGAGATCAGCTGCCTGCACGTCGTCTCCATAGTCCCAAATTCATGGATCCCAGCCATTGCACTATGGGCCCGCGGGCTCCAAAATGCGGTCATTGATCGGAAAATGATTTTGTCAAATGGGGCCAGCGAACAATTTAATCTGGTACAGAATTGTCCCCTGAATTTGAATATGGCTTTTATTGCTTCGCACATATCACCGGTTGGTCTGTATTGCTTACTAAAGTGAGAGGTTTTGATGGGTCACGTTCAACCGGAGATTTCATGTATTTGAAGCTCGGTTTTGCATCCTTTTGAGACAACAATTTTGATAAGAAAATTCTAATATAAACCACTTTTTTGAAACTTTGAAACCTTCTGCTTCTCATGGTGATGCTGTTTAATGTCAAAGTCTTGCCATTTTTTTTAACAGGCAATGAACTATAACAATTTATACGGGAAAAATTAACTTGAACAAACATTTCAGAGGAAGATTTTTCGATGGGATCCGCTTGGATCCGCGCCGCAATTTATTGCAGATTAATCACCACACTTTCTTTTGCCATTCACAACAAAGACTTTGTGCGCATACTTGCGCGAAATTTTTCTAGACCGATTTAAGTGGGACCTCTCACCTCCCGGCGGCGTCCGCGGACAGCGGCGGCGAGCGTCGGGCGCAGGCTTGAGAGTGGTACGAAGGGGAGATAAGGCACACACACAAACAGACTTTATGACTATATGAACCGAACAGTACTGGTGTCACCATTGATGTAATTTGAGAAGGCAATAATGTTGAAACGTGGGAGGGGGCTATGGGGCCTTAAGGACTTTTCGTTGTTCAGTCTGTAATTTGCACTGCGTGGAGTCAGTTGAGTGAACCGTTCGGAGAAGCGGGACGTATGTACCAGTGTCGATCAGTGTCGATTCAGTGTCGATATCAGTGTCGATTGTTTATTATGGTGGATGGAAAAGTCATCAGTGCTGTCAGAGACACCAGCTCCACTCAACGCTGCGTCTTGTGCGGAGCCACTCCCAAAGGTATGAGCGATCTCGCGGAAGTGCGGCACGACCAGTGCAGAACCAGTTTTTGAAAGCTGGGACTGAGCACCATGCATGCATGGATACGCTTATTTGAGTGTGTTGAGCACATCGGTTACTGTTTGAAAACTCGCAAGTGGGAGGCAAGGACCGGAACGGAAAAGGACAGTCTGTCCCGCCGGGAGGAAAAGATGCAGGCGCTCATGTGGGAAAAGCTACACCTGCGAGTGGACCAGCCAAGAGAGGGGGAGCAGGTTCCACTCACGACGGCAACACGGCTTGACGTGCATTCGCGAGTGAGCCAGTGTTTGCCAACGTAACTGGTGTGGATCCAGTCCTTATCCATCGTTTGCATGTTATATTGCAGACCATGACCTGCACCTCTGAAATCGACCCCAATCGTTTCGAACCTCACTGCAGTGAGACTGCAGACCTGTACGTCAGCCTATATCCTTGGTACCTCATGCATGTCTCACTGCATAAGACCCTGCTGCACAGTGAGTGCATTTGTAGTGGACTGTTTGCCTCTACCATTGGGAATGATGAGTGAAGAAGCTCAAGTGGCACGGAACAATGATGTTCGCGCACTTCGTCTCCGGCACGCACGCAAAGAATCTCGCCTCCACACGATTTCGGATCGGTTCACCTTTTGCTCGTCACGATTAATCCGCAAAATTAGCTCTGTAATCTTGAAAACCCGCTACGAGAGAGCAGTCCTGGATCGAAAGGCTGTGCAAACAGAGGTACAATATTTGCTTCGTGAGACTTCTGAGGACATATGCGGACCGAGAGCAATGCTAACCGGCTCCAGTAATGATTCTGAGTAAATAAAGCCAAGAGTGGGTACAGTGCAGTGGAGTAGGATGAAATTAATTAGTCAATGCGCACTCCCAGCTTTCCAGAGATCGTTAACTCTTCGTGTCAGGCTAGTCCTACCATTTCTAATAACGTTTGTCTTCTCTCTGAACTGTCTGTCCTGTCTGTTTCGGGATGAGCTCCATATGCCCAAAAACCCAAAGTTATAAATTTTCTACATCTCAACTCATCATTGATCAATAAAACAGGAACGGGGTGGTTAGACACAGAGTAGAGATGAAAAATTGATATATGTACAAAAAACTCCTGACGGTGCCATTATATATCTGAGTGCATATAACATTATCAGTGTATGCTTCTATGGCATATTTAGCGTAATGTGTTAACACGCGCCCCGCCGGGGTCCCTGGAATGACGCGCCCCGCTGGGGGGGCGTTTTCGCCCCCCCTCCGTACCTCCGTATCTCATTTTCCAGGAAAGCTAAAGAAAAATTACGGACGGTGTTCGAAAGCTCTTGACGAGGCGAAGAGAAATTATAGAAAGCATTGTTATGTCAGGTCAATATTGAGGTCAGCATTGGTCAAAGAAGGTTCCATAGGCTTACAACAGGGCAGTGTACGTTTCCACATCTAGATATTTACACAGCAAAGCTAGAGCAAATATTTATTTATCATTGGATTCCTCTCATCGTGGGGAACCGAATGATGCATATTATGACCTTGATAGGTCAAATTTTGACAATCGCCTGACCTTGAGCTAGGTCAGCTTCACTAGGTGACCTGGTATGGTCATATTGCATATCAATCGACTCCCTGTGACAATATAAGCACAATGCAAGCAAAATAAGAGCTTTATCTCAATTCAGTGAGAAGTTATTGGCAAAACAGTCACTGTATGCTCTCGTGACCTGACATGATCTTTGAGAGGACAGATGGTCAGAAACTCAAGTTTATCGTCAGGATCGTGGTAAGAATACACGGTGTGAGAATTTTTAGCTTTATCTATTGGGTATTTAGTGAAAACGAGCCCTTTAACTTTTCACCACAAACTTATTATGGGGTGACCACAAAATTGGTCCCATCTTAGGTCAACAATATTAAAATTCCCAGATAGCAGGTTTGTAGACCCTTGTGACCTTATCATGTTGTGAAAGTTTTAAACTGATCGATTGGCAGATGTTCCTTAGGCGCCGCTTGAAATTCGTGATTTTAGGTTTTGAGGTCGGGTCACTTGACCTCGGATAGCTCCTTGACCTGACATGACCCGACCTAAAAAATTTGGTCAGATGCGTAAGATTGATCAGGGATACTATAAGTTTCTAAGTTTTGTTGCTCTGCGTCTCGTCGTTTTTTTTGTTATCTGGGGAAAATCAGGAGGGGGAAAATTTTGCCCCCCAGCGGGGCACGTGTTAAGTTATCTGTCGAATTGACATCATTTTCGGTTTCTTCGGCCATGCTTACCCCTGGGGACAATGATTTGGGTCAATATTCCTGCCAGCCGATTTATGATCGCATTTTGGAAACTGCTGGCCCATAGTGCATTGGTGGGAAGTGTCTTTGGCCTCAGTATAGCCTCGGCAAGCTACAGGTTGGATTCTTAAATGGATTTTCCATCCACGGGTCGGATTGAGTTGAATTAGCAAGACATTTCGGAAAGTCTGGGGCCTAGATGTGGATTAATATTCGATTTAGGCATGTTTATTTCACCCCCCCTCAAAGCTGTCGACCTTTCGTCTCGGCTCCCTTTAAGATTATAAGCATGGTTTGGTGCTTCAACTGAACTAACTTAAAACAGAACAAGCCAATTTCAATGTAAACATGTAAACCTCGGTCCTCTTGATATTTCAAACCGCTTTTGATTGAACCGCTTGGACTGCTTGGATAGAAAAAAACCGTTTGGATAGAAAAAAATCATTTTGTGGCCACATCTTGCACTCCGTTACGTTTTTTTTTTGCTTTTCGGCTTTGGTTTGTCCGCCCCCGAAACCTTCCGGCTAGAGCCGCCACTGTTTGACATCATATTGTTTGGCATAGTCATATCCTATGTAGGATTTAAATGATATCATATATACAATATCATCTCGAATTATTCAGTTTTTATGAACTAGAAGTATCCAGGGGCAATATTTCAGTATCTGTTCCGTTCGGTCCTTGTACAGTGTCGGAAAATGTATCCAGCAATCTGTCCCGTTTTGCCCTGTTCCATTTTCCAAAATTTTACCGTTTCTCCCTTATTGTTTACAAACGTAACGTAATGTAGCATCTTCCTAGCATAGGCTCCGGCAAGCATGAACTTCCGGTGCTAGACTTAGTCGGTCGTCTACAATATTAAGCGACTAATATACGGTGGTTCTCTCTGTTAAACAAGGCAAGCTTGGATGGGATCTTGTTGCGGCAGCCCCTAGGTAAATGTTCTTGTTTAGAGTTTCGTTGAGGTAATTTAGCGCTGCTCAACAACAAAAAGGGAAGCCTTTACTTCGCAACCGAAATAACTTGACTTCATTTTTCCACCGTGTCGTTAGAGGCGCAAACTTATCCGCATTTTCAAGATTCTGTTTTCGAGTCGGGTAAGATGTTTGGGAAGAGCCATCAATTACTTGGATCTTCTTCGCATCGTCAGAGGAGCAATGTTGGAGGGGCACGTTTTAATTAAACAAAAAAATCAGAATAATTGCCACTATAAGCGGCCATGCAGGATGAGTTGGTTTGTCCTTCGCTTTAACATAGAGCGGGAAATGTCATCCTCACTAAGTATGGTGGAAATCGTGGATGAGTGTCAGTTGCCATGTCTTTGAGATTTGGAGTAAGAGTTTTTCGAGGTGGGAAGGTTTTCATAAATATATCACATTGCTCCATAACTGGCTCGGACGCCTCGGCTTCGCGTTTGGAGAACGAACGAAGTCGGTGGCAGTGACAGCAGGGCTAATATTGAAACAGACCGAGATGAGACGGACCCGGGATCGGAGCTCTCACAAATGTAAACACGTCCCGCGGCCGCTGACTCAGCGGCATCAGCCAGCAAACTTGAGCACCGGTTGGGGTTTAGCCCGTGTTTACGGCAATAGCCGTGGGTTCTGCCCCCGAGTGTGAGCCTCAGAGTTGCATAGTTTCGTATTTACATAACTTCAGAGAGGTTATTTGCGTTAGGCGCGCTCGTGCCGTCTCCAAGAATTTTAACTCGATATGTGCTTATGCAAGAATATCTTCATGTGAGTGCGTCAGTGTTGTGGCAGGCAATTGAGTTTCTGGTCGTATGCACCAATAAGCCAAGCTCATATATTGTACAGGTAGAAATTCAGCATGGCCTGAGGTGATCAGAAGGTATTTAATGTGGTGTCGGCGGAAAAGTAACGTACCACAATGGCTCCCGACTGCAGGATCAATGCAACTGCACAGCTGGACTTCTAACTGATCGATGCGTGGTGTTGCACTCTGCCGGTTAGAACCGGGGCTACTGCGTTGCTGCAAAGACGACGGTTCCTTTAAAGAAGACTGCAGACGCTGCCCCGCTGCGGTGGCGCGTAAGATTCGGGCTATCGATGAAAAATACCTTCGTTGCAGAAAGCTTCGACGTCACAGGGATCGTGACTCGGATGCCTCATTACTGCGTTCACATGCCGGGTCTGGCCGCGCCAAAGCCTTGTGAAACTTCGCTAGCATATTGCTGTTTTAGGTAGCGGCCACCTGTTCACCTTGCTGGTGAGCGCCGGTGCCGGTGCCGGTGCCGGTGGGGGCCGCGCCGGCCGGTGAGTCCAGTCTCGCGCTGCCCCTCACGCCGCCGGCGGTACACCACGGCTGCCGGCCGGCGTAAACAGCGTCCCCCCTCCCCCACCACCCCTGCTCGCGACGGCGGCAGGCGGCGCGGCAGACAGACGCCGCGACCGCCGCCGCCGGCGTCGCCGACGCCGCACTTTGCAAAACAGGCGCGCTTGCATGCAGTGCCAGACCTCGGCTGGTAGGAAGCTAAGGTCGCTGGAACGATCGGACCTTGTTGAGTGCTGGGGAAGATAACGCCAGGTAAAGCCGACAACTTGCATGGCTAAATTCGGCGTCAGCAAAGTCTGCTTTCTCTGCTCCATGGAGTGCACTTTATTTTGTAGTTGCTGCACTGTTTTTTTGTCATGTGTTTTTGTAATAAATTATCTATTTGATTGTCGGCGAATGTTTCCATTTCCTAGCGACGGTGCTTTGTTTCAATACACAATTAAGCCTTCACAATCACCCTGTGCAGAGGAATGGGCACGGCGCGGTAGGGGAATGGAAACATCGGTTTTCCATTGTCCATCGGACGCTTCTGGTGCCTGCCCTTCCAATGCTTTAATAATGGTTCAGTAGCTTACTAACCCTAGCTGTGATTTGATGAAGAAGTTGCGTCATGTTTATCTGTGTTACGAAAAGTTTTAACAATAAGTTCTTATTAAGACAGTATTTTATTTGAGCGAACTAGCGGGGTATCACGCAAACTTCATATTTCAGAATATTTAATTACATTTAATTATCGTTGTTCTTGTTTTTAACATCCAACCTTATTAATTGCTGATGACCTTGGATTTCCAGCATCCTAACTCAGGGAAAACGCGACAAGGAGTTGTCCCTAGATTTGACCCCACAGCTTTCACCTTGAGTAAGTTCTTGTTGACGAAGGGAATATCTAACTGGCTATTAGTCACCGAACATAACGTGTACGGAAAACCCTTGTCTCAGAATTCGCTTTATCTCAGATTCCACGTCCTACGGAGAGGATGCGGCGGCGCAGAGTTAGCGCATTGGGCTTCCACGTCGTTGACCCGGGTTCAGATCCCCGGCGGCAATACTGAACAAGGACTTCCTGATCCTGACTATACCTGTCCTTCCAACAGAGTGAAAGCTGGCAACGCCATATGAACTCAGCAGTCGCAGCGTCATAGAACTAAACAAATTCCTATTATTCTTCACCTCTTACTGAGCAGCAGCGCTTCATGGACGTACTTCTTTTGGAATGCGCTTCTGTCACGCCTCCCCTCCCCTTTCCTCTATCAACATAACGTATGTCTCCAACTGTTCAGGGATACCTGGACTTCGGGCGGGGCCGTTGGAGACGAATTCCGTTTTTACGCTTCCTATTTATCTGCGATTGTGGAGTTCTAAGACAAGTGAATGCTTGGATAGCCCGCTTTATGGCGTGCTATATATCTGTGCTCTCTCAGTTGAAATACTCATATGGAGGTGCCACATTCCCTTTAAATTTGATCTATCACTTAGCTCTGCAGGTGTGCCCACTGGCTGACGCCACTATTGACGGAAATCAGAAGAAGTCGGCCACAAATAAATCAAATTGTCTGGCTGTCTCATAGGCGGTTCCAGGACCCAGGATTTCCGATGGGGGCATCTAAACCAAGGGGTGCCACCTCTGGACGACAAAACCTATCAGGTGGACGCCAAAGAATATCGTTGGGGCGCCGATATCGGCACCATGAGAGGGGGGAGGGGTAGGGGAACTAACATTTCAGGGTGGCGCCATCGACCTTTCAGGAGGGTACCGTGACGATTGCAGGGGGCGCAGAGGGTTGATCGGGGGAGGGAAGTGCCCCTTGTCCCCCGGATCCGCCTATATGCTTCGCGTGCAATTGTAAAGAAACTTTGTTACCTGCAGGACATTCCAATGTATTCGAGAACCGCACATGCCTAAAGAAGCACGAACTCAATTTGAACCAATGTAGCTTCAGGCAAGCCTAGAGGCCTCCTCTCGATCCAGGAATCTTCTGGATGGGTCAACATTAGCACGAAAGTACAAACTTAAGCAGAACGTGCGGGAGATCCAAAATTCCAGTCGTACTGACTCCTGACCAGTCTCCACACCCACAGATGTCCACCCATGCCTTCAAGATGTCCTGAAATGCACAGATCTAAAGAGCAAATCTGAAACCTCTGTTGAACTTCCGGGTGATTTCATTCTTAGGGGGCATGGGCGGGTGAGGACGCGCCCACCGACTGCTCGCTCCGCAAATAGAACACCAACATAGTTCTACAGCATGGCCTCAACTAGCACGATCAATAACAGCGTAACAGTGTACCTATGTGCATGTGTGTACCAGCAGCATAAATTAAAAACCGTGGGAACCTAGCGCAGTTGCCATAGCAACTGTCACTTCCGCCCCAGGATGTATCCATCCTTCTCAGAAGTGCTGCGAACAGTGAACAGAACTTGTGTCAGCATCCCACCTGAGGCACCAGCAGCACATGTTGTTGACCAGCGTAATTATGTGGGCTAGTAGGTCATACCGGTAGCGGTAAATCCAGCTGCACTGGGCTGCAGCCTCTATAATTGAATAGGGAGGAGGTTAAGCCTAGTGCTGCCAACCGAAATGGGTGTGGTCAAATGGAGAGATCATTGTTCTGTTTTTTTAATGTAATTAGGTTTTTGCTCGTGACCGTAAATCTTCAGCAGTCAATGTATTGAAGTTATATGTTGATTATATTCAAGGAACAGGAGCTAACCAGGGCTGGTCTTCATCAGAACCAACCCTCCCTTGCGCTTTGGAAGCGACATGATTTTCTGACGGATCTTTCGCTGTCTGTTTCTTTCTCAATTACCTGTTTGACCATATATTCGCCAACCTTTTTCGATACTTATACCTTGTCTTTACCAATTTTGTCTACCGATATGTTTCGATATCTATAGGTGCCTTTTTGGTGCATGTTTCTACCAGTATGTTTCTTTCTCCGGTCCCTGAGCTAAAATTGACCGTAGTCCGCCAGCTGGCATGAGTTTCTGCGTCGCCGCTGCTGGCACGGGCCGGACACGTGACTTTTGACAGAGGACGCCGGAGAAACAATGGGTCGGCGGTTTACATCTGAATGGTCGCGCCACCGGATGGACGGTTTCCGCCGCCGATGTCGCTTCGAATGAATCAACGGCGAGGGCGTGTCCGATGACTCCTCATAGCCTCGTCATAAATGCCTCTGAATCGTTTTGTGATTAAAATGTGTTGGAGTAGTTCAATCAAGGCTGGCTTGAATGGAAGTCTGGCGCTGCAGGCTCCCGAGATCCGTTGACGCTGGTTGCAGGAGCTAACACCAAACTGCCGCATCAGATCTAGACGAGTGGGGCATACAATTATGTTTTCGGTGCTAGCGTCGTTCAAAGGGTGTAGGGTGCCGTGCTATTCACTCTCTCTTAGAGAGCTCTGTGTCGCAGGCTTCATCCATAGAACCGCCATATGCTTCAATTATGCTTTCTGATAGAGAAATGTGTCGCAGGCTTCATCCTCAGAACGACCACATGCTTCGATTATTACCATAACGTATATGCACTTTGACCAGTGCTTTTATTCTCTTGGTTGATTGCTTTTCAATATTGTCTCCTTCGATTTCTTCCCATTCGTGTGCTTTTGCGTATGCAGGGAGATATATTGGCCCCGAGGCTGTGAAGTGAATTTCAAATGTTATTTTGTTCCTAAATTCATGGGGCTGAACCGTATAAACGTCAGTGCGCTGAAAAATTGGTGCGCACTGAAGCGTTGTTTCTCTGTGAAAGGTGACACCAGGAATGCTTCTGGTCGGCTGTACACGACTGCCAGCCTGTCCATATTCCCTACAGGTGTCATATTCCCTTCAATCGTCTGCGGTGCAAGAAAGCGGATATTTATCATCGATCCTGAACTTGCGTCGTCCACGACCTCCTGTATTCCCAGGTACCTGGCGGTCTTGCACGGCAGGGAGAGCCATCAGTCGGATATATTTCACGAGTGCACTCTGCTTTAAGCAGTGCAGGCCCAGCGGCAATGTGCGCATTGTTAAACAGCGCGATGCCTTATGCAGCGTTGGAACCGTACCCAAATGCCGGTGATTTCCACCACCAGGTCGGTTTCAGTGCTGAGCCCGCCGCATAAGTGATGGCCCGGTGAGGTTTCCAGTCTTGACTTCTCCAGGGAGAAAGCTGGGTCTCCACCCGGCGGCGCAGCCAAACTATCCAATATTTACCCTCCTGGACGCCGGCGCAGGCTAGGCTGAGGCGGGACGCTGCGGCGCAGTATATCAGGGCAATAAATACCATTCGGACGGCTGGCTGGCACAGCGTAGCAACAGGCGCAACGCTGTAGCACATTATCTCAACGCAGGGAAGACCAATCGGGCGGTTCGACGGCACAGCATAACTTGAGGTGGGACGGTACAGCAGCTGAAGGGTAGCAACGCGAGGAAAACCATGTAGATGGTCTGATGATCGGTCTTAGCCAGAGCCAGTCTGCGACTCAGTATGTCGCCAAACATTTTCCTGTTTGGAGCTTTCTCACGCAGACTGCAGTGGCCACAATGACTAATTGATGAGAAGGAGGAACTTTTTGAGTACATCACGGCAAACAAATGCAGACGCGGTCCTTGCTGGTCTGGTACGGTTTTTCCCGGGTTATTTGGGGGATTGTTGAAATGTTATTAAGGTTTATTAAACAAAATTATATTCGTATCAGAAAGTCCGCTGCAATTATGCTGGGTTTGTTTCAATACCTGTGGTTGTTTATCAGGTTCAATAAACATCACTTATTACAATACAAAATGTTGCACTGGAAATTAAGACAAGTTGGACAGAAATGAGAGTCTTCATAGGTATATATCCGGATCATATGCAGATCCAGAAGGGGCAAATGTGGGTACGTCCCCCCCTCCCGGTCGACCCTCTGCGCCCCCTGAAATGGTCACGGTACCCCCTGAAATTCGATGGCGCCCCCTGAAGTGTCGCCTCCCACCCCTCTCTCCCACCCTCAGGATGCGGAAATCGGCGCCCAAAGATAGAATTTTGCGCCCACCTGATAAGTTTTGTCAGTCAAAAGTAGCGCTCCCTGGTCAGGATGGTGCCCCCCCGGGGACGGTGCCCCCTCCCCGATCGGCAATCCTGGATCCGCCTATGATCCGGATCCTAAATTACCCTGATTTATTAACCAATCCACTGTAATTTGTCGTCCGAAACGTGACTCACACTAGAACGCGCAGACTTGGATTATGGGGGGCGTTACAATGTCTGCGGCTGGGGTCAACCCCGCGCCCATTTGGGAAATCCGGGCTTAAGCTGTGCAGCGTTAAAGCAGCTTGGCTGCCCGGGCGCCTCCGTGAGGGAATTGTACAAAGGTCGTTTGGAATGACAGTGATCAGTGGCGGATCCAAGGGGGCTAGGGGACTCAAGCCCCCCCCTGCCAAATGTCTGAGCCCCCATAGTTAATACATAGGCGAGGGGCTGCCCGAGGTACTGGTGGGTGAGGCTCGAGCCCTTTAGCCCCCCCAATGAATTCCCGGATCCTCCACTGAGAGTGATGCTGAAAGTAAGAGTGAGACATATAAGCCGGGCTGGAAATCTCTTCTCAATCCAGAGGGAGGGGTCCTGGATGGTAAGATATTGGCACGGCCATACAAGTCCTATATAAAGCCTATAGGAGCCCAAAAATGCAAGGGGCTCTGAACCCCAACCCCCTCCCCAGGATCTCCAACCATGTCTGTAAGTGATTGCTTTCGGTTCAAGCCATCGAATCCTAGTATACTACTTAAAATCAGCATAACACTGTACGTATTGTGTATTGCACACTTCCTCAGCAGTCTCAACTGCTCAAGAAGACTGCTGCTGAAGAAGACTCAACTGCTGGAGACTGCTGAAGAAGTGGGCCCGATGCATTCGGGTATGTTATGATGTCGTGCTTGCAGCTAGAAAACGGTTCTAAAACCGGGCTACGTACGCGAATAAGTATTGAAAGTGCCTTTTGCTTGAAGTTATTTCACTGATGATAGGATATGTCATTTACCTGACTAGCACATCGCTTCGAACCAGGAACGAATATATTCTACACGTTGATGTAAAGCAGGTAAAGCAGTAAAGAACATGGTGTTTTTCCATAACTTCGCCAAAAATCGGCTACGCGTGGGTAACATTTCGTCGCTAAAGGGAGGAGGGGGATGGTTTCATTGCTACCTCCCAAGATCCTTATATATGTGAACCACCCAAACTGACGCCGCAAATGTCAGCGTGAAAAGGTCAAAGCCCCCAGCCGTCCCTCAACTTCCAGCGGTGATGTCTTGTTGCGATCACTCCGTCTGTGTCGCGTACCAGGGGGAACAGCATTGCAATCGTGCAAGTCGGCCAGTTCCGCCTACGGATCGGTCTAAAATGCGAGCCGTCGCACGGAGTCAGTTCAATACGGGCCAGTGCTGGAGTTTTCCTAGAGACACACTGCGAGGAAGCTGGAATCCGTCCTCACGCCGATTTGAAGTGACTTAGGTCCCATAAATTGGGACAGTTTCGGCTGTAACTGCCGTGTTCAGAGACATCTGTTCAAATTACGTCCCCCACACAAAGCGTGCCAATTTCCGGGCAGGTGGAGGATGGGTATTCTGTCCCGGACGGACCCACCTAATGTCACACGAAGTAGAACTGCTGAAGACTAATCAGTATCACATTTTTATATGATCTCTAAAACTTGCAGATGGCGTTTTTAAATGGCAGTTGTTGATCGCAGGGTCTGGACATTTCCAAACCTGCTTGTATGACTATGTGTATGAACTTGTACATTGAGACTCCATCTTGTTTTTGGTGTCAAATTCCGGTCGGTGTGGACCATCAAAGTTGTACTCCATATCAAATTTGAAATTACTGCTTGAAGGATATATCTATTTCGTTAAGAAACATTGGTTTTTATGAACGAATGTGCTTCTGTACTAAAAAAGTGATAATAGAGGGGCGCCTGGTCCTTTTGTCCAGTGGCGGATCTGGCTGGTAGAGTTAGAGGGCGCAAGCCAAAGTAAAAAAGCAAAAAAACGTCACGCGGTTAAATATTTTACCATGATTTAATTGGACGGTAGGTTTTTTGGGGTTAACTCAAAATTCGATGAGCAAAAAAGTCACGGGTGAAAGATTTGGCGACAAGTGGTGTTTGACAATTGCTGCTTGTTTTTGTTCTCCAAGGCCCAATGTTTACACTGACGTTGAATGAATTTTTTGAAGTCGGGAGTTGAAGCACTAAAACCTTGCGTTTAAATTAACCCCCCACCGGGTCCGGCGCCACCTTGCCCCACCGGGGGCCATCATGCCCCTCAACTCCGAAATATGGGCGTTAGGCAATCTGAATGAATGAAAGCTCGCGTGAATTCAGTAGAATTACTTGCATGTTTTGTGCTCAGGTCAATGGTTTGACCTGAGGTCAATTAGGTCAAATGGCTATTTTCACTCAAATATGAATGATTAAGAAACTGGGCATAACTTTATGTCATTAGAGCTATTGAGGCCTGTAAGTACATTTGATAGCAAATTGCCGTACTTTTCCGCTATGTGGAACGTAAAGACCTCCCGCCAGTGGTTTGACCGCCGCGGTCACCTCGTCCTATATGACCTGAGGTACGAAGGTAAAGTGACCTTGCCGTATATCAAATGAAGTAGTGACCAGACAAACACGATGGTGTTTGTTTCACCGCTCTAGCTCATTAGGTAAAGTTATTGTCAAAATACTGTTTTGACCTCTGGTGACCTTGGATGACATTGAAAAGTCAAGGCAAATATGACCCTGGGATCCGTGAAAGGTGTCCAAAACGTTGTTCTGAGCAGTTGAGTATTTGCAATCATTTTTGTGGCTTTTATATCTGAAATAGCTTTTCCCATGCTTTTCCAATGGGAGAGGTCGCCTGGTGACCTGACCTCAGGGCACGAAATCGAAAATCCCGGATATACACCTTGTAGACCCTGGAGGGTCATGAGTGTGGAAGTTTCAATCGATCGATTTTGAATGTAGTCTTACAGAGCTCTAAGGTGAAGTGAGGTGACCTTGGTTGACCTCGTCTGGTGACCTGACCTTGAGTGACCCGGGGTAAAAATTTCAGGGATGATGGGAAAATGATGCAGGAGAGGTGAGCCCTCAACCGCGGTGCTGGCCTGTCGTTTTCTGCTATCCCGAAAACCTCAGGGGCCATCATGCCTCCCTGGGCGGGTTAAAATTGAATCGGGTCAAAATGGAGGTCGGCGGCTTTGGGGAGGGGGATGATTAACATTTTGCCCCTTCCCCTCGATCCGCCTCTGCTGCTGTCTCCACTTTAGCTCGATACTCGGGTAGGTGTCGTTGTCACTCTTAACAACGGTAAGAGACAGTGTTGGCTCCACTTCCAGTTTATGTGAATCAAACATTTGTTATATATGTGATGCTGATACCAGTTACTGTTCTACAATAGGTTTTTGCTCTTGTGCCCGGTTTAGGTTTTATATAAACTGTGGCATACCTAACTGCACGAATATGACGCGTTAGGAAGAAAACGTTCTCTTTTCAGTCCATTATTTTGAGTATTGTTTGTTAGAAAATTGTAGCGGATACTAGATGATCTATATCGTGGGATGGCATGCCAAGATCCGATGATGTACAACAAAATACAAATGTCATGCTGTCCAAAACGCGTAGTCGTGACATGCATTGTAATAGTGGCATGTTGAGGAACAACAACTCCGGCCTACGGATATAACCGATGTCAGACCAGTTCTGACGCCTGCCCCGTACCCACGTGCCGAAACTGGTCATCCCTGCTAGAGGAAGACCACCAGCGCTTCCACGTCCGTATTTCCACATCAGAGGCGCCGCCTCCATTGTTTACTTGTCGTCTGAGGCGGGCCCCTGAGTCGGCACTAGGGAAGACACCGCCGGGCTGGACCTGGCGCAGGTGCCGACAGCAGCGTGCTCAGGATGGGAGCTGGAAAACACCTGATACATCTAATACAAAGCAGCTGAGATGTTCCTGGCCTGAAAACGGGCCTCACTTTTCCATGTTCTTCCTCCCAAGTAAGAGGGCTGGCTCCGGCCCTGCTGTCGGCTGCATCGTGCCGAGGCAGTCGGTTTATCTTTACGAGGCGCTGAAAGCCCCCGCGGAGTGACGCCAAGACTGCTTTGTCCGAACCGCTCCTGTAGTGGGTCTGCTGGAATGGTTTGCGGTGCCCGTTGAAAATTGGCAGATGTTTGTGGCTGGAAAGGTGACGAGTCTCTTGGAATTTAATTGTAATCAGAGCTGCCACATGCGAGGGAATGGGCCACCTTTATAATGGAGGTTTAACCGAGGTAGCCGTGTTATACTGCAAACCGAAAAGACACACTCTGAATTTGGTGTTTAATTTGTCCCAGAACTCACCGTTTGCGCTGAGATATCCCATGTTAAGAGTAGAATGCGGCCCTGCCCCTGCCCTACGTAGTTCCCTAACATCGACGAGCCGCCGCCGTCAGCCAGAAGGGCCATACTCAAACGGGGATTATTATTCGTGCGATTTATATTGTAGGCTCATGTAGCCCTGTTTTTTTTCAAAAGTTGAGCTCAAAAGGAAACGAAACATGGAACTGGGAGTTTTTCGTTATGCTCTATGCGGAGTTAAAATTGCATACACGTGCCAAATTCCCTTTAAAAGAGGTCATGACAAGAACTGTACATTTCTTGAGAATGTTCATTTCTCCAGAGGTTGTACCGATATCAACTGTGTGCTCGTCGCAGTAGTAGTTTGAGAACAGGAGTCTGAAAACTTCGATATCTCCACAGGTCTGCTGTTAATGCAGACACTTACTCCCCTCACTTCGAATAAGCTGATTTATAGAGCAGGGCTAGGCAACCAATTGATCGCACTGGCCTTAGACATCTCTCTGGAATGCCTCACACTTTTGCGGCCACCGGCCATTCGTGGGCGTTGCTGGTCCTGTGAGCGATGTCATGGCGGTATCGCTTTGGTCTCAACGCCTTATGCCCCTCCCCGCTCCTCACTTCCCACCCCTCTTCTCAAGCTTGCGTCCTTTCCCTTCGTACGTCTGGATCCCGTTTGGGATACTTCATCATGCTGGAATATGCCGTCCTGGATTTCGCGTATGAACGTTTTATCAGCTGTTCTATCCTTTTTGTGCTTCATGGGCCTTGCTGTTTTGAATGAATGTGGGCAAATATATGTGATTGTTATTGGTTACAATTTCACTGCCGCCTATTGAAAGAGGTGATTTTGGGATTCGATCCCTAATGGATGTTTCTTCGTCGTCCTTCCATTGCCCTGTCTCCCGTAACCTCGTAATTTGCCGGCCTTTGCCTAGCGTAGATTACACCATGGAACTTGCAAATCCTCACCGAAATATTCATCGAGCGCCTGCTACCGTATACCAGGTGGTATTAGCTCTAATGACCGGCGGACATTCTGTTGAGGTTGAACGCGGTCGGCGGCACGCTCTCAATGTTAGAATGTGATGAATTACGTGTTGTGAATGAATTCTGTCACCGCGGTAGCCTTTTGACCTGTCTATGGCCTGGGATATAGTAAACGGTGCTGCTGATCATACAAACCCATGCTCTATTCCATAGGCGGATTCAGGGGGCAAGAAGGAGCGTTTCCACTCCCCCGATCGACCTTCGCTCCCCACAAGGTTTTATGGCACCTCCTAAAATGTCAATTCCACCCCCCCCCATTCCTGAGGATGATAGTATCGTCTCCCCGCGACAAGATTTGAAGCCCACCTGGTAGATTGTGCCACTCAATAGTAGCGCCCCTGGGTCCGGGTGGTGGCGTCACTGCGCTCCTCTGTTTTATGTTGTCGTTGGTGTCTTTATGTGCCACAGTTCTGGGTCACGGAGCCACTATTGTACCACCTGGTGTCAAAGGTACTTCCGGAAACTTCATCAGTGGCAATGAGGACACCTATTGAGTTTGAGTGGATATGAATGAAGTATGAATGAAGATACATAGTACGGGAAGCAACCCTTCCCGAACAATATTTTCTAGTGTCTGCATTGTTCTAGTTCATGCACATGGTGATGTAAGAAGGTGGCCTAATTTCCCGTAATATCTAGAAAAAATATAAGTTTTCTGACTGAATTACCTCAGAAGTTTATATTATCTCATATTCAGGAGGTGCTGACTGAGTTCCGTTATACCTTATCCAAACACCCGTGCTTACAAAAGAGCTGTAGGAAAAGTTCGATCTTCCAGAGGCAAGACGATATGCATGGTCTCCAAATAAACTAATTATGTCATATAACCGATGGGTTTCCAAAAAATAATGGCACCGAGCGAGTGTGTGCTGCGTATTTTTTCACCGTAATTTGTGGCATAATATAAAGGCACCCGATTATGGACGCATTTTAGTTTTACTCCTCACTAGTTGCAACAGGAGCTCTCTTAACACCCGCACTGAGGGGTTGACTAACGCGCACTGAGGGGACTGGTAGCCCCTAGATCTCGGAAACTAAGAGGGTTGAAAACGCCACTGGGTGGTGGGTGGGCTATGGTGATTACATGATAACCAATTTTTATTGACCTAGGTCAATATCTTAAGGTAAACGGGTCGTAAGGTCAAATATTGGTCATTCTGGGATCGATTGGTAAATGCTGTGATTATGCAGGAAAATGGCGGAAATAGTAAGGCGGACAAGGTTCATGAAGTGGTTTCAAGAGGCTTCCCACAACTTTTGGTAAGATCATTCAGGTCATTGACCTTTAAGGTCACCATATGGTATACTACTTATTATTTACACTTGACTAACACTGTAGCACTGTTTGGCAACAATAGGATTGACCTTTCCCAATGACCTTTGACCTTGACCTTTGTATTGGGTCCCACCGATGACGGCATAGCATAATATAAGTCGACGGGGTAACTATTTGCCGGACGCACAGTGTGTGACCTTAAAGTGCAGATATGACCTTGACCTGTGACCTTTGACCTCGACCTTGACTTCTTAAGTGACCTTGACGTATAGTCGCTTTATGATGTTACGTCACCACTGTTTATAGTAAAGGTCCGACCCGCTTTCGCGATCTAAATGGGTCTACTTTAAGCCTTAAGTAAAATTTTCGCAGATTTTCAAAATCTTCACCAATCACCGTATTAATTTTTAAATGTGGCCACGTTTTTTTGGGTTCTCCCCACCTTAAATGCCTGTGTTAATGCGAGCACGTTACAGCCAGGTTATGCCACACTGCATTGTTGGCTGGGATTGGTGTAGGAGGCTACGCCTCCGAGGGCTGTGCCGCATCACATTTTTGGGAATGTTTTCCTACGTGGTGCTTGTTCCTTACGACGCGTGATAACTGTTTGATTTCGATGATTTCAAATTTTAGTGTGCCTCACGCTGGATTCGGTTTGTCCGGGACAGGATCCTGCGATCCTGCTCCCCGGGCAGCTGCTGTGCTCGGCGCTCGTCTGCGGGCCTCGGGAGGTCGTGTAGTATGGAGCAGGGGTGGACGCAGACCCGAGTTTTTTTTGGGGGAAACCAATGTCTGCCTCTCCTCCGGGGGGAGGATGAGACGTGCAATTTGGATGCTCGACAGACCTAGTATAAGCTACCTCTCCAAATACATGATCGCTCTCCTAGGGTGGGAGCGGATATTTGTTTTGCTCTCAGACCTAGTATAAACACTTTTTTCAAAAATTATCCGGTGTTTGGGGGACCGAAAGATAGTTTGGCCCCCCTCCAGGGCTTTGGGGGGCATGGTTAAAATTCCCCCTGCGTCCGCCAATGGCCTGGGGGGGACTGCGCCTGCCCCTGGCGGCGACACCGAGTTTGACCATTCTGGTGCGCCGTTGGAATGTCCGGGCGTGAAGACAGCCCTTGGACTGAGTCGGATTCTGGATGTGGTCGGGGCCTGGGTGATGTGTGTTTTGTATTCATGTCCAACTCTGATATGTTAACTCTATTGCAATTTTGTACGGTATATGTTTGTATTTCTCCCTGCAGCGGCTATTGCCTAACTGCCGCACTTGTCGTCTATCTTTGTACGTATCTTTCTGAATACATGTGTCACGGTCTCAAACACAAGCAGCGTGCGCCATCGACGCTGCCACTGGCCTGACCGATGCCCTTCCCCGTTCCTCCGCAGGGAAGCACACGCCCGGCGTGTACAAGGCCATCAACGGCGATGTGACTGGAGAGAGTCGGCCGCCGTCGAGTCCGCACCACCGCACCGATTCGCCGCGTCAGACGGCGCCAGACGCTGCGCCGTCTCGCGACGAGCCGCCCGCCGAGAAGCACGCTAAACAGCCGGACAAGTCCGGCACCAAACCCGAGAAGGGCTCCTCCTCCAAGGAGAAGAGCTCCGACAAACGCGACTCGGCCGGGGAGACAGGCAGAGACAGTCCAGGTGGCACCACCGGTACCGGCTCCAACATGCCGTTCTCAGGCACCAGCAAGGCTTCCAACTTTGATTGTGAGTAACTGGGCACGCTGGGGTTCGTAATAAGCGTGCAAAAGGTTAGATATTTGGATAATTGATAACACCAGGTAGAAACATGGTGTAAAATACTGAATGGTGACCATTTTCATCCGTTTTTAGTAAACCGCAGTCAGGATGATCAACTAAGGGTATGCATAAGTGTGATTTAAACCTTGATTTGATGAGTGTAGATTTCAAATCACACAGGTATCGTCTCAACGCGAAATGTGATTGAATTTTAGCTGAGAGAGAACATTTACAAGAAGGGACAGCAAGAAGGGAAATTAAGTAGTTATTTAGCTCTATTTCACTAGTGCCATCTATCGCAAGAATACTAAACTAGAAGTTTTATGGACAGTGCACAGGAGGTTACGCTGCCCGGTGAAGGTACCGATAATCATGAGTGATTTGAGCCCTGTTCCAGCTGTCAGCACAGTTTTGTCAGCAGGACCTCTAACCTCTCCTCCAGAAAAGTAACATCAGCGCTATAATCGCCTATTGTTTGTGCTAAGCAAAGAAAACTCAAACCTTTACACCATTAAAAAATATTAGACTGCCACTTCGTGCACTTACAATTTTTCATCAGCGCAAACAGCAGGCCGTCAGCCCGTAAAACCTCTAGAACTAGTTCCCGGGGAGAGGCTACAGTCCTGTGACGTAGGTGCAACGCGGCCCGCTGATTGGTGCTGACAAAACTCTGCTGACAGCTGGAACAGGGCTAAAAAATGTGAAGAGTATATCAGGTTCTTTCAAGCACAGTCATGGACGTCGAAAGCGAGAGGAGACATCCCCCTCAAATTTCGGGGTTCGGCATAGTTTTTTGTTTAATTTTCTACTCCTTACCTGCGTGGGCCTGCGTAAATATGTTGGTCAAGTGTACCGACCGTGGTTAGCGTTTTCAGAGACCGTCAAAATGATTACAACATGTCCCACCCCCGGCAACCACCTGTCTGGGGTCCGCCCTTCCTGCATTGAAAATTCCGTGGTGACGCCCCTGGGCACAGTTAATTGTTTCTTGATTTTTGGGAGCCTCGATTAATTAATGGTATAAATAAAACCTATATAATGCTGGTGCAACCTCGCTTATGAAGCAGTTTGGTTTGCTAAAAGTGCAAAAATCATACGCTTGGAGTCTTCAACATAGATGTACTTTTATGCATTTTTCCTCAGGTCATAATATCCCTGCGATGTGACCTGATCCCCTCTCTTTCCCTATATCTTTTCGATCACACCAACTGTGTTATCTATGGCTAAACTGGACCTTTTGCTGTAACCTTTCTACGATAACATCTTTCGACCTGTACCAAATCTCTCCATATCCTACTATATATCTCTGTAATAACCGATCGGTTGTTACCGCAGATATTCGGACAGCTATAAAACAGAAGTTATAACGCACTACGCTATCTCCAGCATAGGCGGATTCAGGAGGCAAAGAGGGAACTTCCCCCCGTCGACCTTGGCGCTCCCTGGAAGGTTGATGGGGCCCTTCCGAAATGCTGCCTCCCATACCCTTCCCCCTAGGATGCTAGTATCGGTGTTCCCACAATAGGATTTCGCGCCCACTTGAAACTAGGTTTTGCTGTTCGAAAGTGGCACCATACCCCCTGGTCTGGATGCCCCCCCCGACCATATACCCCTCCCATCGGAAATCCTGGATCTTCCTATGATTCAGCTATTTTAAATATGTTTTATTTCAGACCTGGATATATTTCTTGCTACTTGCTGATATTTTCAATGTGCACGTTAAGACATCCTCATGTTTGTGAGAGGTCACTATGTATATTTGTATCCATGGGGTGTAGCTCAAAGCTGGGATCTCATATCGAGTATACCTTCTTGATTCATTCAAAGGTACGGTCATAACCATCTGGGAAGGGGAAAGCAAGGTGAAAGCAAGAGCCTGCTTTTTTACTCTTTATACGAGATTTTCACGGTTTTGATTTAATTCGGCATGCAAATATCAGTCTCCTTTCAGTATAAATCGGCAGTGACATCGTTTGCTAAAATAAGTTATGCATGCTGTCTCTAGATATACATTTCAAAGATATCTAGAGATACCATTGGTATGCATAGGTAAATAAATCTCGTTATTATGTTGACAAGTCTAAAATGTTTTGGGTGAACGAGTGACGGCTCGTTGGGAGGTCATGGGTCAACTGGTCAGCTAACCCGCGTTCTGCCGGCTTCCGGGGAGTTACACGCCCTGCCAGCATCGCTGACAAAACCTCCTCCGATTTACCGACTGAAAACTTCCGTCAGAAAATATCAATGTATAGGCCTATTTCCGTATCTGTCCACAAACCGGAAACGGACACAGACTGTCCGGGGTTCATTGTAACGGTTCACTTCTGCCCTTGCCTTCCCGCTGATTGCTACCGCGCTATCAAACCATGAAAATAATCGCCCCACCGTCTGTCGGGGGCGCTGACGAACCCGGTCGTGTCAGACGCTGTACATACATACATACACTGGCCGGGACGGACGCCGCTGCCGGCAGGCGCCAGCGCGAACATCGCCGCACTTAAATTCGCTCTGTGCAAACAGCCCGAAAGGTAACTGCTTTCTGTTTGTTGAGAATGATTTGAAAAGCACATAAGAACAGCTCCCTAGAGTATTAACTGCGGGACGGCCAATCGGCGGTAGATTTTCGCGTGTGAATAGCGGGGGAGGGAAAATACAGCACTGCCGGCAGGGCACATGGGTCTATATTATCAGTAAAGACAAAAGTCCATAGACTGATATGCTTTAAACCACAATTTTTACCAAATTACCTGTTTAATTTCGAGAATTGTAAATGTACACAGGGCTGCTAAACAACATATAAACCTATTTAAGCCATGTGACGGGTATTACCGATTTTTATATCGCTCAATAGGTGCGTGAGAAGTGCAACTAGTCAGGAAGTGGGAGAGGACGCTGTCTGCAAATAACTCGTTAAAGGCAATGGCTTGATCGGAATTATTAAAAAGACTTCCTATGGACAGAATAGGTCTGAACATCAGGGATCATTTTGTTTCCCCTTTAATCGCTCTTAAAAATCGTTTGTTTTCTTTCCTTACTGCCATGATTTGGCCTAAGCATTGTGGGAAATTACGACGTCCAATTGAGTTGGCCGCTTGCGTCATGTGGCATTGCAAAGGCAATGGTTTGTGTTAACGTTTATCACGTGACATGCGTTTCCAGATGGAAAGGGAGTCTCTTGTGGTTTAAAATCGGGACATAGCGCCCTTTATTTTGAACGCATTGGTACACACAGAAAGAATTTATTACAAGGTACAAGCTTAAAATTGTGTTTCTACAAGTTTTACCATTGCAGAACAATAGTTGCACCGTAGTTCAATTACCGAAGTAAAACAACCCTGGTTACGTCACTAGCATAAAGCAATGCAATTACTACGGAATGACAACCTTGCCTTGTGCCACAATAGTGCGCGCCTCGTTCATACCTGGTTCATACCTTGCTTGCGCACCAGCACTAACTAACTAAATACTAGGCGTTGTAGTGGCATTGTAAATAGCTGGTAGGTAAAGCTAGGGCGTTGTTGCACCCTTGCTCGGCCATTGTCGTTTGACTATGGTTTCAAATACCTGCTCGGGTTACGGTCGCCATCTTGCTTTCTGTTTACCCGTGGCAGTACACAGTGGCCTGGCACGCATGCCGTGTAGGTTAGAATAAATGTGACTTATTTTAATCAATCGTGGAACTTTGGAAGCTGTTTGGAATATTTGTCAGTGATCTGCGAGTGGAAAGTATTGTTCTCTGTTCCAATAGTTGAAAAGTGAGGCATTTTGGAATGGTCAATCCAGGTCCAGGTAAGTAGGTATATGGTACTTCAGGCATGTATGCCATATTGGTATTAAGGCTCATAATTTCGTGTCAAACGAGCACAGACTATTTGATCATATGGCTTAGGTACCTGCAGTGGGTAGAACCTAATTGTGTTTGCCTTATGGGCCCGTTTGAAAAGTAGGGTGAGTTGAGTTCCAATATGATCTTGTTGGTGTCTTCAGATGGATCGGCGCCTGATGAGTGATGCTGTGTTTTACCGATATGGGTAAGACAACGTGCGGGTTATTTTCTTGCTTGAGAGGTGGCTCAATGCTTACCCTTTTTCTACCGATGGTCTTCCGGTTGCATTTGGGGCCAGAAAACGCTTTAGCTTTGCATAGAGACTGAAAAGTTCCTTTTGAAGCAGAGGTAGGTACAAGGGGAGGGGCTGAGAGTGCTCAAGCCCCTTCCACACCATAAAATGTCAGAGTGCCTAAAGTAAATGCGTAGTCGGATGCTGTCCAGACACTATGTCGGGGAGTCGCGAGCGCCCAAGCTTCCCCGAAATGAAGTCCTGGATCTGCCGCTGTTGTAAAGACGTAATCCGAGTCTCGTTTTACCCTTGTAAGAAGCCTGGCAACACCCTTGTTCCCTCCCGTTACGCACTGGTAAAACGGTTGTGTAAGCAAGGCTCTAATCTCGTCACGCTCTTGTAGGAAGGCTGCGGTTGCGTACAAGGCGGACACAAGGCTTTGTTCTACCCTTGTTATGGGGTAATCATGACCTAGTAGAAGGCTTGTGGGGACGTTGTCAGCCATTGTCTTTACCATGTAGGTTAACCACAGTTAAGTTACAAGGTTTGTGCAACGTCTTCTAGAAACCCTGGTAGTACTATAGTTCTACCATTGTTCTACATGTTTTTTCCTTGTATTTCCTTGTTTTCGTGGCACGAATTTTGAACGTACAAGCTTTACGTTTTACCTAGTAATTTTCCATGTAAACAAGGGTCTGGCAAGGTTTGCCCTTGTAAAATTTATTTGTGCAGAGCGCTTTGGGTGAGATGGAATATACCAGAATTGTTTTTTTCTATATACTCTTCCAAACTGCTATCTCATTACAAAACCATTATAAAAGTAGGCTATTCTCTTAAATCACTGGAAACTAACCCGTCTAAAGCATAAACATCTCCGAATTTCGTTATGATACAGCCAGTCTCACTCCAGACATAACCTATATATGTTTACCTTCTTGTGCAAATGACAGACAATTCTCGCAAACTGAGGGGGAAGGGCACCAAAATTTTTGAGAAAATATCGAAACTAAAGTATTTAAAAACACTGCCAAAATTTGGACTTTTTGGGAACCAAAAGATGCTAGTTTAGGTTTTGGTGAAGGTTACGGCCCCTTTGCCCCCCCCTGGATCCGCCAGTGTTTGAGCCAGGAGAGGGCCTTCCTGACGCTAGTTTGGGCGGGTATTTCATAGTGTTATAGGAAAGAAAGGGATCGAGTCTCGGAGAAGGTCCGCCAGACGACCCATCTGAAGTCAGCATCGGACAGTGCCAGGGGCGTAGCCGAGGGGGTGGGGGGCGGCAGGGACAGCCCCCCCTGAGGGGCCCGAGGGGCCCCTGAGGACACGATTCTGTAGCAAGCAGGGCTCTTTTTACCCATCAGGGCTCTTTTGGCGCTGTCGCAGGGGCCCTTTTTGAGGCGCCGCCCCCCTTTGAGCGAAATCCTGGCTATGCCCCTGGACAGTCCAGGAGCAGAAAAGTGCAGATGATTATAGAAAGGAGGGTACCTTCGCACCTGTGTACAACACAATTTTGGCATTTTAGACTCGCATGGCTGACGATGGAGGGCGCTTTTTGTGTAATTCAGGGGTATCTGGCGTGGACAGAGGGTCTGTGCAGACTCAGAGGTGAGGGGAGGGACGACTGTTCTCTTCTTGCCCCGACTTCTCTCTCAGATCCCTCCCTGAGATGTGGTAGAAACATGAGCGGAAAATTAGCAGCATAAAATCGTCTATGGTATGCAGATGCATCGGTCAAGTCCCAGGCATCGGGAGAAACGGGAAGCTCTCCTAACCGTTTCTTTCTTTTTCTTTACCGTTACCGTTTTTACCGTGTTTTTACTTGTGCTGTTTTTTTTAGGTAGTTCCAGGTTGCGGGTTTATCGCAGTTATAGGCGTCACCACGGCGTGATGGTGTAGGGGTTGTTTGGGGCGTGCCCGCCATTCCCACTTTTCGTCCAAAAATTCTCCTCTCCCAGACGAGTTGCGACAAAGTTTAGAAATATGATTGCGAGCATGAGGACATGAGCACGAGGAGTACCAGGACCCCGAGTCCGAAGAAAATTGGATCTAGAGAGGATAGTTTTTGGCTCAGCGAGAGGTTAAAGCTTTAGCAACAATGCCCAGCCACCTTGTTTTTGCTGGCGGCAACGTTCTTGTTTTCCAATGATAACCCTCGAACTAAATGCTTCGGTATTCATACAAAATAGAATACCCTCGCTTATCTGTGGAACTTAAAGCAATGTTTGACCCAAGCGTTTGGTCCATTCCTCCGTGCACGCCTCTGATGGGCCGGAGTCTGATCGGTGTCAAGCCGTCTGATGCGCCGGCAGACGGCTGCCTCCCCGGCCCGTGAGCCGGTTCCCGCCCCTGGCCCATGTCAGTCGCGTGGCGGTGTGGTGGCCGGCCGGGGGATGCGGGCAGCAGCGGCGCGGCGCGGCCGGCCCCTGTCGGCAGCTGAGAGCTGAGTGCATGCGCGGCGCGACGGCGGCGGCGGTGGCGACGGCAGTCGGCGGCCGGCGCGCGCTGGAGAGTGGCGAGTGGGTCTCGGCGACGCACTGAGTGGCGCTATGTGCGGTCGCTGTGCGGTTTAGTGTGGTGGGTTTTGTGCAAGGTGCGGGGCAGCGCAGTGCTAAAAACTTGGGTGCCTCGCCATGGGGAACACTGCCACATCAAAGAAAGGAGATGCATCCGAGAATGGTGGGTTGAAAGAGCGGTGGGAGGTTTATACCGCAGTCGCTGTCTGTAGCCGTAGTGGCGTTAGCTGGTGTCGGCTGGAGTCGACAGTGGAGCAGTATGGGAGATCTTACTGGAGACTTTTGGTGCGATGATGAAAATCGAAAGCATATGAGCGTGTACTAGAGCGTCAGGTGGCTCTATGTTAGATGTCTTTATAGTGTGTGGTAAAGGGCCGAGGTTCTTAGAACATAAACTAGAAAATATGTTCATACACCTTAGGCCAGAGGCGGATCTAAAGGAGAGGACGAAGTGGAGGTTGCTTAATCAGGTCTACAGAGGCGTTCCCTGTCCATGTCGGATGCTGAGCCTGGCGTGGACCAGAATATGTCAGTAAAATATCGAAATTGTACAGTACAGGCGTTGCAAAGTTGTCTTTAGAAGACGGTCCGGACAGAAGCGCCCTCCCGCCAACTTGTGCTTATTTACTATCGTAGGCGGGGGCGTTGCCACTGAATTTTTTACTGGGGGATGGTCCCCGGACTGGCGAAGGCCGGTGTTGGGAGGAAGGGTAGGAGGCGAGTGTTTTTGTATATTAGCTGTCCTTGGAAAGACTAACGGCAATGTACTTCACTAGCACATTGAATTAGGTCCTCGCAGGTAATAAGGGAAAATAGAAAACCTAGTTTGAGTCCCAAAATTTTGCAGGGACTTCCCACTAGTTTACGACTTGGGGAGACGGAACCTTCTGTCTGCCCCGCTTTTGGCGCCCATGATCGTAGGTATTGTTGGCCGCCCTTCTGCAAAAACTCACAGGAAATGGGGGGGGCTTGTTTAGGTCATCTCATTCCACATTATTTCCTAAGGCTTTGGTTAAGGATCTGGAGAATGGAGGCCATGACCTTGGCCCCCTTGGTCCTTCTGCGGGTGTTGTGCCTCAGCCGTAGAACCCCCTGGTTATTTGGCCGCCTGTACCCAAACGGCAGCGTCCCGATATCAATATTTATATCCCGATAATTCCTCGGATTTGAACACCCACTTCCTAAAAACAGCACCTGGTATCGGGAAGCGAAATCCTGTATGCACCGCTATCTTATGCTGACAAATTGTGGTCTAATTAAAGGAGATTCGTATCCTTGACTAACTGGTCCTATTGCTGTAGATTGTTTCAAGGTGGATAATTGTGGTTCGATAGTGGTTAACAAGAGGAGCTTTTTGTTGAAAGTTGACTGCCCGCTCCGCTAGCTCAGAACCTTTTGTTTTGTTCTCATTAACTTGTAGATCCTCAAGCGTTTCCAACTACGGCTTAACGATATTGCAAGGAATACTTTAGGAAACAAACAACAGATAGTAGAACTATATGACCCTGGCATCAATTTCTTAGGTCATAATCCGTCCCCTCAACTTGTATTTAAGGACTTCGGTAGATCTTAATCTCCGGAAAGGCTCGCTTTCAGCCCAGGGTCCTAGGGGGGTAATATTCCCGTCTCCCTGCAGTCCAATGTTCCCGCAGAGGTTATTAAGTGCCCCGGTGGCCACGATGGGGCCCGGCAGAATGTGAAAACCTTTTACAACCCACCGATCCACAGTTGCTTTGCCCAGCCTAAGACAGGGTTTTTACGAGGTTCTAATGGTGGACCCACAACGGTTGTGATGGGGTGGGACTTTGACATTTGTGGAAGGGGTCCTCATCAGTAGATATAGTGGTTTTCAGACTGGAACCCGTGACAGTCGATATCGGGGTATGGATAGCTGCACAAGGCTGCCAAGGGGCATTTCCTGCTGCCCTGTCCATAATTTTCAGGTGGACCCGTAGCTTATGGGTCCAATTCTGGCTATGACTCTCCCCCTTCAGCTTTCAGACGCTCCAATGACCTTAATACATTGTCTTTTGTTAAAATAAAGTTTTCCTGAACGATTTCGTCCCACTAAGAACATACTCTGTACTGTACGACGACTGTAACGACGACTGTAACGCAACATCAAAGACCAGCTCGCACTGCTCGTTTGCCAAAGAGCCGCCCGCCCAGTAGCTGAGGTGTACCAAGTCGGTCAAATATATTACAGCTGTTGTTGATGGGCTTGTGTCGCTCATGCTGGGCTTCACCATTAAGCTGACGCCCCCAAACCCTTTCTCCCTGATGCACCATTTCTTTTCATTTAATGTATTTGTGTACTTCAAACACTTGCACACTATTGAAGTAGCCTTTGAATCGTAATCATAATGGGTATAAGGTGATTAAAAGCTATGGAAGGAGACAGTAAGGATAAGGAAAGGTGAGAGAGAATAAGGGAAGTTCTCAGGTCGCTGTGGCCACAGGCGCATGCGCACTCAGACCCCAGGTAGAGTAAGAACAGGGACTAAGACTAGCGTAATTTTCAGTCACCAATTGTAGCTGAAAATATCTGTCGTGAGATACCGTAGGTGAAATATTTCCATTTTGACGGAATATTTACCCGGCTTGCGTGCAACTTACTTACATTCCTTTACTTGATTGCCGTGCTTCCACGCGGATGGGGTTCCACTACATTCGCATAGCCCCGTCATACACTGCAACACTCCTCCCACTCTGTCAGGCCTGCAAGGTCCTAATGTTCGCATGCTTTGCGCTTCCGTTTTGTAAGGTTTTCTGACACTTCGTGGGGTGTCTTCCCCCGCTATACTGCCATCGGAAAGCAGCAATTATTTTGGCGTGAATATTTATGTTTTTTGTAACGACTGGTGTTACCTACCTTTTTCAACTTGAAAACTGCCTTGGCCATAAAGTGGAACGTTTAGTTTCGGACGCCATCGCGGACAGGTGTATAAATATATGCGCCGTATGTGCGTTCACGTAAGGTTTCCTAATGTCCAGTCACCAAACTGCATATGTAACGTCTGCATATGCATATGTCATGTCTGCACTAATTTTCAGTTTCGTTTTTCTTTCATTTCTTGTGATGAACCTCTTCTTATTGTGGCGCCAGGTTACCCTTCTTCTTACTCATTTACAATTGCAGATCCCTCTGGGAGGATCCTGCTCGCTTTCTTGCAGCGGCACTGTGCGAGCCTGTGGGACCCGGCGCACTATAATACGTTAGCGGCGTGCCGCAGGGCGGCGTGCCTCTGGCGCCGCCCAGTTAATTAAATCAGCCGGCACCGTGTCACTGCCGGATCCCGTCGTCCAGCTAATGACCCACAGCCAGACGCACAAAATGCTGGCGTAATGGTGGGAGGTTTGGAGAAGGTACCGGACCTCGGGCTGCGGCCAAGCGTCGTGTGGCCTCCATATTTTAGTTTGTTGTCGCCATTTTTGACTGTCATGAATTGGGATAAACGCTTTATGTTTTGTTGCATACTGGTATAAAATACAATTGGAATTTTGGTTCGCAAAAAGGGCTTTGTGTGTTCATCGAGCTCTTTGTCATGGCTTGTCGGAAATGCATTAGTGTATTCAGTGTCATGTGTTGAATCCGTTTTGCAGACTCTGGGAATTGCTTTGACTGTTTCTGGTGAAATGCTGTGAATTTCGGAGCATCAGAGAAAATCAATAGTTGGAAGTGCACGGCAAGCACATTTTGAAATGTCTCGTGGATTAACTGACGGCACATGTTTCCATGTGACATCGTTTAAGATTAATAAGCAACCTTATGCTGAAACTATTGGGGAGACTCAGCAAGTTTTGTTTTGTTACGCTGTTCCAATAAGTATTTTTCAGGCGTTTTGGGTTCGAACCTACCCATGAGTAGCTTTAGAAGCCGTCTTTGAAGCTCCACGACCATTGCTTGGGTTTAGGGGTGTCGGGGCCTTCAGGACTATGGGGGGCTCAGCACTTGGACATTGGTTCCTCACCTTTGATATTTACGGGGGGAGAGGGGCGGCTCCAACCTGGTATTGACCGGTGCGCGGGGGAGTGGGGGGGGCAGGCGAAGCTCGAGCATTTCAGCTGTCTTTGAGAACGCTACAGGCGCAGTTGGCCGACATTAGAATTAGGAACACTTCCGCGAACCCACAATAAGAAGAGAGGAAGCACTAGATCCGCTCCCAAGACTATTGGACTTCCCTTAGGCTCACGAGATGGAGGCACGCGAATCCAACCCCCCCCCACACTCCCCCTCCCTCCCTCTTTTCCGACGCAGATATTCAAATGGGTCCCTGAACTTGTGGTGAGTTGAATATAATTTTAAGAACATTTCGGATCTGCACGTTGGTTTTGATTTCGACCTATGTTGATTTAGTCGTAGGTCTCGGATGTCGGTTGAATTTTGATTGATTATGATGGTTTGCAAGAGAGCTGGTCCGGACTGGTCGAGGGTGATTTTGATATAAAACGAGTTGGATCTTAATTCCATTGGCCGTGCTGCACTCGCCTTTCATTGTGATCTGCGCTACCGTTGGAACAACATCTCCACAGTTAGGACCCGTTAGTCAAGGCCTATGTGGGTGTTAACGGTCTCGGACCCAGTCAAAACAGTCATGTATGTATGTACATACCTGCTGGTGTATTAGACCGAAAGGGATGCCCTTGCAATTTGACGGAGAACCGAAATTTCACGATCACACCCATCCAACATAAATGCTGGCTTCGCTTTAAAACTTTGTACCCTTCTGAACTTCGGCTTAAGTAAAAAGACTGTTCACGGTGGAAGCGTGGATGTGTCTGCGTGAGCCTTGCCAGCTACTTTCAGGGGCGGACGCAGACCCGAGTTTGGGGGAGGGCAAACCCATGTCTGCCTCTCCTTCTGGGGAGGGGTGGGAGCGAAGATTTTTTGCTCTATAGACCTAGTATAAACACCTTTTTTCAAAAATTTCTCCGGTGTTTGGGGCGCCAAAAGATAGTTTGGCCCCCTCCAGCGCTTGGGGGGCAAAGCCTGAATGCCCCCACCCCTCGTTTGCCAATGGCTACTTTGTCTGCCAAGTCAGGGACTTACCCACTGATCTATTTTGTAATTTTGGATATGCCGTGTCCCAAGATGTCGGGTCACCATAATTGGGAAGCCGGGAGTGGTACTTCAGCGGAGGAGTGCGCGCTGTACATGGTCTATAGGCAGTGGTGGATACAAGGGTGGCCAGGGGGCTCAACTCCCTCCCCCGAACTGTCTACAATGCTTATAGTAAATGTATAGCCGAAGGCTGTTTCGAGGCAATATCGGGAAAGCTGCGAGATCCCTAGCCCCCTCAAAAATGAAGTGCTGGATTCGCCACCGTCTATAGGATGTCTGTTCAGGCTGTACTTGGGGTTTGTTGTTTCCATTGGTCAGTCCACATATTCCTGAAACTGTTGCCTAGATTTTACTGGCGAATAAGCATTCCTCGATCGGGCTTAACTTCGGGACGTGGATTTATGAAAATGATCCGTGTTGCTCAAATTTGAAGCAATGTCGATAACCACCATAGTGAAAGGTGATATCATAATATATAAAGCGTGTTTTTCCCTTCTCACAACTTCGTTAAAAAGCACAACACCATTTAAAAATCCTTGAAATGAATAATAGGACTCATTTCGATATCCTGACACTACTCCAACGTTTCATTCGGGGTGCCCGGGTACCTCCAAATACATATAAATGCACATTCCTGGTTTTATAAGTATTTTGGCTATGCTTTCTGTCTCATCCCATCTCATCCGGTTCTTCGCGTTTCATTAGGTAAGCATTTTCTGTTGCTACTGTTTTGTTTGCTGTCCAGCATGACTGACTGAACACCCGTGCCTCACCTGGTACTTTGATGTCTTTTTTAGAATGCTATTTAAGTAGATGTCAACAATTCAAATATGATTGTTCTATTTAAATGAATTTTATCGTAGTAATTGTTTGTAGCAACGCAAATGTTTCACAGCGTGAAAGTAGCATAGTTCTTTGGAACGGCCAGTGTTGAGAAATGCCTGAGAACGTATCTGTCTCATAGAACAGGCTTCTTTCCTCTTTTCTCTGTTTGTCTGCCTCTCTTCCTCTTTTCTGTTAAATTAAAGGAACAGAGAAAAGCCCCAATGACCTGTAGTAAAAAAGTACAAGCTTTGGTAAAAGAAACAGTGTCCAAACATGAAGTAGCAGTTGAGATAAGAAGTAGTGATAAAAGTAAATATATTTTGGAAAAGTTGATTAAATGAGCAAAAACTAGAGGAAAAGGAATGAAGAAACTGAATTATATGATGCCAATTGAAATAAACTAGGAAAAAGAGAGGAAGAGGAAGCACTCCTAGAATACTCGAGAGGAATAAACCAGCGACACAATAATGAAATAAGCCTAGTATGGAATTGGAAAAGAAGCTGGATTGTAAAGAAAACTACTTGAAGAAAGTACTTGTCGGGCATTCTTAGGAGGCGTTGGATTGCTCATTTTCCCAGATCCTGTGGCCTGAGTGGCATTGCGGTCGGCCCAATCTAGGTGGAGTGGGATGTATTCTGCTGAACCCAATCCCCATGTTGTAGGATGTTCTCGGGTGGATGATCTGATTAGATTGGAGCTGCAGCATTTACCTCTTACGACATTTATATACTTTTTATTACGAACACAAAGCGAAGTGTGGGCGATCTATTTGTGTATTCGGAAAATGCATATGAAATGCTGACTGAATATCCCACTCTTTAAATATCACCTACCATAATACCCTCTGGCGCAAACATGGGTGCATTCAGCTATTTGTGTCACTTTTACGTTCGACCACTGGGCCAATATTCTCGCATGCAACGCGCTCGACCTTTCCACTTTGCGCCGCAGTTGCGCCGGCGGCGGCAGACGGGGCGGGGGTGGCGGTGGGGGGGGGTGCGACCTTGCCGCCGCCGGCTGCGTCGTCCGCCTGTTTGTTCGGCCGCCGGGCCGGCACCGGCCGCCGAGCCTGGGGATGCTGCCAGCTGTTGTGCTGCCCCGCGCCAGCCCAGCTCGGCCGAGCTGCCAGATGAGCTGCCAGATCTATTCAGGGCGTCATCTGCTGGACCGGGCCAGGGCGGTTGGGAAGTGTGTATGTATTTTATGACCGGTCTGATGACTGCCGTAGGGCACACTGGGTCAAGTCAGTGGGACACGAGTGCCTAATTGGTACGAGCATAAGCTATGGCTGTATATTTCTTCAATTGTCACGTGATGGGTCATTGGCGACAACATTGGTGTTTGGTTTAAATGTTTGCGACGTTCTTCCTTTTAATTCAATTCTTAAACTTGCAATATTTTGTATTCAAACATTTACACTCCAATTATATCATTTACAATTCAAATTCAAGCATACAACATTTTGGCTCTGCAAACTGGCACCGGCTAGCCAGTGACCCACAGGATCGGCGCGCGCCGAGCGGCCCCGGTTTCCCGAGGCTGTTTCAGATGTCATTGCGCAGGCAGCTTTGCTGTTTTCTCACCGTACTACTTCCCTGAAAGAAAACAAGGTTTGTTTGTGCAATTGGCAGCCAGAAGCATACTACGCATACTTGATCCCATCCTGCTAGAAGTTTTCTGAATCCAATAGAGTCCATGGTTTGCGTAACGAGTAATAGCAGGAGCGCATCTGGCAACATGTGAATGTCTGGGGATAGCCGGAGCCTCGAGCTCTGAGTGCTGGGTTTATAACTGTAAAAGGGATTGAGTGGAATAAGATTATGAAAAAGGAGCCAAGCTTCACCCCGTCTAGGTTTTTAAGTATTGATATCACGTGCTCTTTTGGTCTCCCATGTGCGTCGGCATGAGTCCTGCAACAATGGGTGTGGATTTATATATATTTGAAGGTGCCCGGGCACCCCCAATGAACGGTCGAGCTAGTGTTAAAAATCCCTTCAAATTTTCTTAGTCCTTCTTTTAAGGGCTTTAAATTGGTTTTATACAGTACAAGAGAGCTGGGAGAAGGCTGAAACACACTTCATTTTTCATCATTATTTTTAATGTGGTGGTCATTGATAATGTTTCAAATTTGGGCACCCCCAATCATTTAAAAAGATCCACGCCCCTGCCTGCACCGCCGAGGAAGATACCACGGACTACGCCCATGGGCGTCAAAAGCGTAAGAGGGGGGGTACACTCTCCAACTCAGGAGGATGTCCCCCAGAATTGCGCGACTCGGCCTTGGTTTGCAGAGGATGTTATTGGGCCTGAATTGGATTGAGTGATTTTTAAGGGTTGACATATCAGCAGGGCGCTAATACTTACATGCTGCTGGGGAAGGCGGTGTTACAGGGGGCCGCCGGGGGACTCGACCGGAGTGGGGACACTTGTCCTCTGGATCTGCCCATGCCACGCCCTCCTCGGCTAGACCTGTTTTGATGCTGTGTATGGGCTGTGTCTCTCTTGATGTCTTCATCGTGTCTTCGATGTATGGAATGTCTCCACAACGGGATGGCGTATTCTGGAACAAAAACAAGGCGTTCGTCCAATGAACTGATGCGATATCTCGGGCTGCGGAAGGATGCAGTGGTACTTATATGGAACAATGGGACCAAAATAGGCATTATATCGGAGTGGGTCATGCGTAGCTGATTATAATTTCAGATAATACTGTTATCATTGCAGCGGGAGTCAATTTGCGAGTAAGCCAAGAACTGGGGCTCGTTAACATTCTAATGTTCGGCTCAATATTGTCGAGTACAGCTGTGCTTCGGTGGTTATGGTGTCTAGAGCGAGGATGTCCAGTACTTTACACACAAAAACAATTAAGATATATGATCGTTAAGATACGCCTACTAGTTGCTTTTGCCACCCGATATGAATGCTAATGGTGGGGGCAGACCAGCCAGGAAAGCTTTTTCACAGCTCAACATCTAGACGTAAACCTCAGTTCTTACTTGGAGTTTCATGAAGGGATTTGCATTGTTTTGTGACTTTTTTCTTACTGTCTGTGTCTTATTCTATTGCAGTCAAGGAGTTCTTGGAGAAGGCTAAGGAGGACTTTGAGGAGAAGTGGAAAAACCCGTCTAAGGTGAGTGTATTACGCAATGTGAGCTATGAACAAAACCTATCAACATGCATGTATGTGTGTACGCCTTTTTGTAACCTTGTTAAACTGTGCAAGGCCGAGAAACCTGCCAGATATTTAACCACCGTATACACATTCCTGGTAATCGGCACATACTTCATCATCCATGACCCTCTAAAATTAGCCATTGTGTGCAGCATAAGACTTTCCTACGAAGTGGTAGGTATTCCGTTATGCAGACCGCATTCCGCCTTGCTGTAATCCGTGGCCGCCTGAGCTGTGGCCTTGGCTTCTGCCGCATGTGTGGCGTATTGGCCGCGGTCGCGGCTGGGCGACACCTGTTCTTATAGACTGTCGTCTGGTCGGTTTATTTACCCATGAACGATTACCGAACCTCATAGTTTACATAGGAGATGTAAAACCGGAAAAGAGTCTGGTTCAGTTCGTAGCAGTCGTTCCCGAGCGGTTTTTCCTGTTCAGGCGGGCCAGGCAGCTTGTCCGAATTGATGACAATTGGAAAGCCGGTTTGGTACGGTGGGATGCCCGGTCACTGGCGCCGACAGCTTTGCGATCACCGGGGCTCACGTCAGAGGTTTATAAGAAAGAAGGAAAATGATAAAACGAAAGACTTTTAACACACACACATTGCATCTTGACACATAAACACACACACTGTATACCAGGGGGCCAGAGCAGTGCGGAGATGCGTTGGCGTGGAATAGTACTGGACTTCCACACAGCTAACCCGGGATTTGAATCCCCGGCGGGCACTCTGAATATGTATTTCCGATCCCCATAATGCCCTCCCAACAGGGTGAGAGCTGGCGACACCATATAACCTCAGCAGCCAGTGTGTCGTAAAGCCGCAAAGTTGTTACAAGAGCCTTACGCTAAGTTCTGCAGACCTGTTCAGGGATCCACACCTGGTAACACAGAGCAGGTTGTCTCGCTCCTGAGTGCACCTGAATCCACGGCCCGTGCAGTTAGCGGCGCGCCCGGAAGTGCGGTGGCGCCAAGTGCGGCTTGCTGACCTTGAGAGTCGGTGGCGGTGGCGCGGGCTGCGGCGCCGACCACCCAGCTGGTCCGGGCCGTTCACGGTGATGAGACGGCTGTACGCGGCTGACGGAGTCTCAGTTCTATCGACTCAAACCCGCCAACCCATTATACACACGCACAGTTGCGTTTCACTCACTGAAGTCATAGCTTGTTCGACTACACTGGGAGCTAGCGAAGACCCAATATGATAATCATCCGCGTGTCATGAGCTCTCAGGCGCGAAGGAATGTTGAGAATATTGGATGAGCCAAGAATCGTCGTAAGGCCAATTCAAACCTTGGAACACCATAATGGTAATGGGTAATAATGGAATCTGACATATATTTATTGGGAGGGAGATGACCCGTTTGTATCAATGTGTATGGAAATGAGTGGACTATCTGATATTAAAGTTCCGCTTCACTGCGTGTGTAGTTTTGTTAAGACAATTATTAGCTGCTATTTTATGTGCCGCAGTGCCCGCAAAGGTTGGGCAATTAAATATAAATTGTTTGTGTGTGCAGAATGACTTACTCGTGCATATTTGTTTTTCGCGAGACAACTGTTAAGATGCATGCAAGTTTCCATGCGGCCTCAATCCTCCCTCTCCGTTGAAAATGAGAAATCTTCCCGAGCCACGCCCTTCATTTTCTGCCAGGCTGACCACTCCCGTCGTCAATGCGAGCGGGCAGCCATGAAGGCCTCTATAGTCACAACCGGGCTCCCCGCCAACGTCTGCTGGACGGAAATAGCATTCGTATGATGTGAATCATGAAGTCAAGCGAGGTAGCTACCTCACTAACAAGGTCAAGTGGTTGGAACGCTCTTGCTTTTTTAGCGTAGCTTCAGGTGATCAGAACCTGAACTTGTTCGTTGTGGCAGATTTTTGTTTCGGCCAATACTCCCTGTCTTAGATTGTGGTGAGGCTTGTGACTGCTGTCGTTGTGGTGAGTGGGGTCCCTGGGCAGTCTGATAAATTCCTCCCGTGTCCTTGATGTCGATGGCTCCAATGGAGTCACCGGCGTCCGGTTTTTGCAGAATGTCTCGGGCCCGCGGTCATTTGCGAGATGGTGTCTAAATTGAAGGTGCCGGTGTTTTATACCGGTTTTTGGAGTCTGATATCAGTTTTAGGCCTTTCATACGTGTCCGGATATTCCGTAGAATCACCCAAAATGTCTGCCAGCAGAGGCTATAGGTATGCGCGACAATAACGTGCCGGAAAAGAATGTCCACAGATCCTGCGATGTGTGCTGCTTCGTGGGAATGGGTTCTATTTTGCGTGGGAAGATGCGGTGCTGTCCAGTGCATGCACCCAGCTAATGGAAACCGTACGCAGCTAGCATAGCAATAATAGTTTGAACGTGATAAATTAGGAATCATTAATGTCTTGTTGTTTATGTCATATTGAAATCGAAGCAACATTCGGTTTCCACAAGCGCCTTGGGGTCCAAGCCGGTGGTCTAGACCGAAATTTGTCGAATATTGATTACAGCCTGCAATCAGGAAACTAATTATCAAACTTAAATGTGTCGAGTATTTCATATGATATAAAATCAAGAAATTAATTGTAACTCAAATGATGTATAAAAATCATTTTTGTTAAATTGTTATAGGTATGAGCAATTTTCAGAAACATTCATCTTATTCAAATCGTTTAGGCTGCGTCTTTTTATTTGGATTTTTTCTCTGAATGCTATGCCCTTATTAGGTAAGGGCGATAGCCGACGTAGCAATATGTTACAGCACTGGTGGATGACGTTGCTTTCGAATGAACACCAGACGAGTAAGGGACACCAACTTATAGGAAAGCCGGTTACAATTGTTACAAGATCCAGAATATAAAATGCGAAAAAACTTACGACATACTCTTATACATTTTGACTACTAAACACGCGACATTATTTCTGTTAGTAACAAATAACGCTTACACAGTTATTTCAGGTTGAATCGCGACACCAACTGAAAACAGTGACACGACAATAATGGCTTGTGTTGCCTGTACATTTTGTTCAGCTCCCAGTGTTGCGCTTCACGTCCATCACTGTCTGTGAGCTGACATTGTCCGTAACTTCCGGCGGAATGACCTTGACCTTGACGGTGACCCGGCAGAACACAGCGGCGCTCGAGGACTTTGACCTGCTCAAGACCCTCGGAACTGGCTCGTTCGGACGCGTGATGCTGGTGCAACACAAGGCCTGCAAAGAATACTATGCCATGAAAATCCTCGACAAACAAAAGGTGAGCCCGCCCACCTCCACTCGAGTAACTCCATGAAAGGCGCTTTATGAATGACGGCACACTCACTTGATGTTCCAGTTCTGAAGTGGGAGCAGGGGCTTAGTAAGAAAGACAATGACTATGCAAGCCGTTTGGTCACGCCGGCTGGTGGTCCAGCTAAGTGGCTGCCGCGCTGTTTGCCCGTGACATGGTGGTTAGTGCTGATGAATGGACGCCAGCGCCGCCCGAACGAATTTCAAGGCGTGGCAGCAAAGGCTTTTCGGGTGCGGACACTCCGTTCAAATGGGGACTTAATTCGACAAAGGCGGAAGAGCGCGTGACAGGGAACTGTGCCAGGTGGGCTTTGATGGTATATATCATGGACGGCCAGGCCGTGCTAAAATAATTTCACTTAAGAGTTAAAAGATGCCACATTTCTCAGGCTGATTCCTGTACAATTTGCTGGCCAGTGCATCGCAGGCTGACATCCCATTAGCTACCCGCCTGGACTGTATTGCAGTGCAGTATAGCTATGTGCTGTGGAACGGTGTAGTTTTTTCTCAGGCGGCTCTGCACGGTGGTGATGTAAGTAAACAGTGTCAGGCGGTGCAGTATATTTGCAAGCGAGCTACTCGTGGTACAGTGTAACGGACAGGGGTGTCGACACCAAAGGCTGGGGGAACCTGGCCATCCCTTCAGTTTTCGTCCGAAAATTGACCTATCCCAGCCCAATGCAGACAAAGCTTAATGTATTGGGAGCAGGAGTGGAATGTAACGAGGGACTTAAGTCCGATTTTTTTCAAGACGAGACAGTTTTCAGTCAGCGAGGCGTTATAGTTTAATTCATGAACCCCGGTCCCCTCACTCTTTGCCGCTGTCTCCACTTTTGATAGCAGACGCGATCGACGCTGGATTGGGATGTGTTCGGCACTGCAGGAATCAATACCGATATTAGAGAACATACCGGAAATGTCCTAGCGTTACCCAAGTTTGGAGATACTGGAGGTGGTGATGATCCCGTGATTTTTCATTCTACCTCAGAAGAACAGAAAAATTAAATATTGTTTCTTAGTTAAAAAATACTTCGTGCGTTTTGTTTGCTTTCTCTGTCCAAATAGGCAGGCTCCCATCTTGAAAGATGAACAATACAGAGTTCAACAAACATGCCAACTCGCCAACAATGTCAGTGACCGAAGAAGATTATGTCGGCGACAAAATAGGCACAGTTGTGCACACCGCAGCGTTAAAAGTTGAGGCTCAGTTTGCCAATACGCTACTGAAAGGGAATGTGGCACCTTTGTAACGTGATTTTAACTGAGATAGCCAGGTTGTAAAGCTTGCCGGAAAACCCGGTATTATATACATCATTTGCCTTGAAACTCGAAGTTTCCATAGATGAAAGCTAAAATCTACCTGAAATGTACCCCTCATGTACCCTTAGCAGTAGGCCACAGTTGTCAGTTGTTGGCGTGACGACATATGCTGACGTCACGGTGAGTATCAGCCAATCGAAGCCCTTGAAAGCCTATGGAATATGTTACTCGTTGCCAGATCACGACATCATCCTCAGACAGATATTTATTTGTTTCTCTGGAGGAGCATTTTAAAAATCAAAATATTGAGCTTGTTGCACATTTTTTCAGAGAAATCATGGACGATTCCATGATTTTCGGTTAAAAGCTACCCTAATTACACTAAATTCCAGGATTCAACCAAGGTGCCACATTCCCTTTAAGAATTGTAGGGGTTTAGGGGTCTGGGGAAAATCCCCTTTGGCTGCCAAAGCACAGTATTCTTGGTTACACAAGTTTGGTTTCAAATTCTGGTGGTGACACTTAGGGTAAGGGCGGGTAAGACTACGCAGGCGATAAGAGTACGCAGCAGCCGTTTGTGTTGCTTAGCAACCACTGAGACGTGCGCACTTCAGGCACAGACAAGCTCGATAATTTACTCGGCTGCAACAGACGAGGTGAGACTGTGCGATTCTTCCGGGTGAGTACAGAATGAAAAAATGTGCTTTTGAAAAACTTGATGTAATTTTCTGAGATAAAAAACCTGTATATGGGTGATCTCCTTCAGGTTGAAAACAGTTTAAGGGGTAGTTGGCTAGAGGACTAGGATAGTATTAGGGGTAAAGTGGACATTCTCGTTGAGTGATGCAAGGTAATTACGCAGTGGTGTTTTCAAGACGGAGCCGGGCGGGCAGGAGCACGCATGCACTGAGGGGCAGAGTGGCATGCGTATCTTGCCAGCATTGCGTTACCGATTAGTTGACAGTGGGAACTGGAACGAACTTTCGAAATTTTCTTCAAAATGATCTCCTGTTTTTGTCTTTATTTTAGCTCCACTGCCAAGGCGAGTAGGCCCCCGCTTTTTAAAGCGGGTGCGGCCCTAACTTGTGGCGCAAATAGGTATAAATGAGGATGCAGAACTTAGTAAACATAGGGTTTCGCCACAGGCACCGTAGGGTTATACCCTCCCTCCACTTTCGCCCCGCCCCTACTTCAAGTATGTGGCGACGCCCTTATTATTTCCATACCCATTATGCAGAACACACCGGGAGAAAAGCTTTGCACAATTTCTGGGGGGGCGTGACGGCGGAGCGTCCGAATTTAAGGCGGGGGCACCATGCACATTTCAACCCATTTTTTCCGGTGAACGCCATAGTGTTAAAATTTCTGATTTGGGGGACCGTGCCCAGTTCCGCTGCCAGTGGGGGAGTGGCATGGCTCAGTATGCAGACACCTGCTCTTTGAGCCGTAGGTTGGGTTGTTCTCGCGGGTCTTTGTCCTCTGCCCAGGTTCCCTTCCACGGATGAGAGTTGGCGACGCTGTTGACCTTGGTTGTTGTGTCGATAAGTCTAATTGTTATTCCTAAATAGTCACCCATCTGCTATTCCCATCCCACTTTGGCTGAAATGGGCTCCTTGACCTTTTTCCGATCTCTGAGATGATTCTTTGGATTAGATATTCTTCTGATCCTTCTTGATGTTATTTCTGTTTTCTGGGATGTTTTCCGAAGAATTTCATTGATCGTCTTTTGTCAACTGTGCACATCTTCTAAACACGTTAGCTACTATTTGCCTGATTTGAATGGAATCACTAACGTCATGTTTTGCGCCGAAAAACTGATGCTAGTTTGTGTGAAACATTTGGCAAATTCCTATTCTCGAAATCAGAGATAGACATGCAGACTCCATTTTTGTCATATATTGCCCAGTGTGCTGCACGTATACCAGTACCGTTCTGGGCGCTCATCACCATATTGCAGTTTGGTAATGCATTACGAAGTTTGTGCCGTTTTGCAACACACATTTTGAATAACATGTTTTATTAACATATAACATGCCTTTATTACGTTTCTCGTCTTTTTCATTTCTACCTCATGAAAATGTGTCACAACTCTTGCTCGTAATGGGGTGACGTCATAGGAGAGCATCAACCGGCCATACTCTTGTAGGCTGAACTCGACGTTAGTGCGTTAGTTCCACGTCAGACAACTGCATCTCTCGGAACGGAACTGCGCCAGGGTGGGGAACTGCAGGTCTGGCTCTAATACCTGGCGGTGTAGAAACCGCCCCTAAAGCTCCTGGAAAGTAGACTGGAACGATGAACATTCTTATTTTTATTGTCGTTTGCCTGGCGTGGATCGTGTTGCACTGAGTTATATTGCGCCGTGTGTGGTAGTCTTCGACTGTAAAGACGCTTCAAACTGCATACTTATACAATGTGACCGAAGGAAACTAATAAAACTTGGTGACACACGATGAATAATATCATGAAAAGCATCATCAAAGCTAAGGCATTTACATATTTGTTTGTGAATTGTATCAACATTGTAAAAAAGTACCAGTTGTGTAATGCTCTGAGGCCTAATATCTAAGACACATCTTACTTTGATCGTTTTTTTGTAGCAGCAGAAGGAACTGTTTGGTTGGCCTTTCCAAAGGACGATGATTTTAAAGCAAGCAGACGCAATATAATTGTCACCACTTCCCGCATACTAGCTGGGTGGGGGAGTCCTTAATTACCCCTGTAACGCAATTATTGGTTATAGGTTGTGACAGATCACGGAACTAGGTTAGTGGGCTGCTTAACGCCCGCTCCATGTTTTACCTTTCAGTTGTTCATGCCTCTAATGGAATAACATACATTACTTGTTTCGCTTTGCTCTCGTGGGCGAAAAGTGGGACGAGCAGCGTCATAAGGACTGCACGGAAACGGCAGCTAGGGTATGAGTGGGATAATTGATTTCAATGTTTTCACATGATGGATGGGTTAGGTGAAAAACATTAGGCATTGATTAAAACTTGTTGTAAAATATGATAAACGTAAATGCTGACTGCTCTTCGGGATATACTGGCGACATTTTATCAGGCTTCTTCCTGCGGCATGTATCCATCAATTATATAATTTTGAATGCATTATTTTTTATTTCAGCAGGGTTGTGTTACAAAGACGTTACATTCTGCCAGTATGTGCTCAATTCTGCTATGAACGTCGCTTTTAGTTATTTCTGGAATGTTATACCAGGCTTATCGCCAGATGGTAAACAACCAGCCAACCCATATGGCAGTGCAGCTAAATTTAGTGTGTCAAGCGGCTTGCATGGATGTGCACGCGCAAATTAAATGGACCTTGATACTGCATTGTACGGCGCAGAGCTTATACCATACAACCACGCACAAGCAAGGAGAAAAGTACTGATATTATTGGAGGAGCTCCCGCCCAACGATAAACATATGTCCTGTGGCATCTCTGGCAATGTGTTTTGTTGATTATGCGGGTGGCTCTGCAGCTGTGCCCCTGATTTATACTAGGCGAATTATTTTGACGTGCTGAAACATTTATGCGTCGATTCGTCCCAATGGTTCATGTGGAACAGGTGCTTGGCAACAATGCTGTCTTGGACGTCGGGTAGGTTTTATCATACTTGAGAGAAATAAAGTTGAGGATAGTTTTCAGACACAGTCAAGTTTTTCAACTTTAGACTCCTGAGTAAAGATTATTGAACTAACCAGAAGGAAGGTGATTGAATCCGACCTTTACAGTTAAACCAAATAATTGGGTAAATAGAGGATTATTGTTGAGAGAGTCCCCTAGATAGCTGCTCTACTACGTTCTTAGATTCCAAGCATGCCTCCTAAACAGAATAAAATTCATTTATTAAAAATATCAAATTAAAGACGGATGATCATTTTGAACGTGAGAATATGAACTTATGAAGCAGTACACGCTGCACTAGAACCATATGAACAGCTTATAGCTGACTTCGGCAGTCAGCTTGCAAACCATCAGACGTACCCAATGCAGTGGTCCCAGTGACTGTAATGGCTTTCATCGTTTGGCTGTTTTGGCACGAGGGCGCTGGGCTGCATGAATAAATGAGTCGATTTGCACTAGACGCACTGCAGCGTACCCGCCAGCACCTGTGTCCCAAGGACAGTTGGACCCACTAGCGTGAATGAATCATGGATGCATTTATATGTCGAGTTCCACTTGCCAATCGGAAGGTGAGGGTGGAGCTGCCCTCTCCTTTCGTCCTGAAACATTTTTATGATTTGATCGGCCCAGAGGGCGGAGACCCGCCCCTGTTGATTTGAAGATCGCGTGGTGAGCGGGAGAAATGAAGTGCCTGCTCAGGTACTTCAATGTCAAAGTGTTTTCCGTTTTATGGCTAGAAAGGCTGGTAGAAAGCGTATTCGATTTCGGCTAACTGAGCTGTTGAGTTTTTTTGTAGCTTGGAATAACGAAATATAAAATGTTACTCGGCTGAACCAGTGTGCTGAATCATTGATGCTTGTGGAGTGGCTGTTTTCAGCCACCAGCCTGATTTGAAATATTCTTCGTCCGCGTAAATGGTCATGCCACCAGTTATCTGCGATATTCTAACTTTTACACGACAACATTTGACTGGATCAGTGTCATAGCTGAAAGATAAATGGAAACAAATAATAGCAACTTCAGTAGGTCCCAAAGTCTCGTACCTATTTAGGGAAATATCAACCAAAGGATGGCATGCTCGTGGCTACTGTATTCTGTGCTTGTTAGTCACGTGGTGATCTCAGCCCATTTTTAGAGCGTTGAACAGCGAATTGTTCGTTGCGCTGAAACGCTGGAATGCGGCTTTCTCCAGTTCACCTATTGTTGGGGCTTAATGTCGTTTCGTTTGTCGGCAGGTCAGAAAAGGTTGTTACCCTGCGCCTCTGTTCACATCATTAAGCCCTGAGTCAGGGCCCCTGACTGTAGCAATTGTTAGGACTTATAGACACACCAGCTGTCAGGGTCACATCGCGTCGCCAGCTCTTTCCCTGTTAGAAAGGTTTATCGTCAGCCAAATTTATTTTTGCTCAGAGAATCCATAGAGCCTTGAACTCGTCTGAGGAGCCCTGGCTCTCACACGGGGAAGGGATAGTAGAGGATGGTTCCAAACATCAGCTGCCTCTAATTTGAACCGCTCCTCAAGTTCAGGTTAAACTGTGAGGGCACAGTGGAGAAGTTTCAATCTTCCCTATGACTCCGGAGACGTCCCTGGCACAGTCTGCCCCTGATGTTCGTACATCATGGCTGTGCTAGGCCCTTTCTCTCTCAGTATATTCAATGCTGCTCACGTGGGGTACACTCGCTGAGGAGATGCAAACGGCTTTCCTGGTACGTGACAAGCAATAATGGCGTCGTCGCGTGACTTGAGGCAGCCGAAGCGCGCGGCTTATACGCAGGTTGGCAGCGCTGATCCGTCCCTGCCAGGTCCACCGCGCTGATAACCTCGCTGTGTTTGCGGTACGTTTGTGATAACAATCTGCACGCTGTCTGACATGGTACTTGCCTTCTAACAAGGTGTTGTGCTTTTGTATTGTCTTTCCTTTGCATTACAATCTGAGATCGCTTGCTCTGTTTGTTATATCCGGGATTTGTTAAAAAGTGGAGTCCCGCATTTTTAGGATCCCGATTTTGTAGGAATCTGGATTTAATCATGTGGTGGACTTGTTTAAATGGAACGTTTTTACGGGGTGAGTCATTGACTAGCTTGAGGGTGAAACCATTCCGGCGTACAATTCAGCCTTTCCAGTGGCGGCAGAACGTTTTCGTCTAAGGGGACGACACTTTCAATTGGGTCCTTCTCATAAGCGGGAGCTGTTCTATGGGATCGCTTAACGGTAAATTTGACCGAAATTGTGACTTCTTTATCGTGCGGTAGAAGTCACGATATTCTCAAAATATCACCTACTTATACTATGAAAAATGGGTACACATTTACCATTCAGAGATAAATGCCTACTCACCGATTATTAGTGACAGGCAGTGCCTAACAAAAAGGTGTTAAGCAGAGTGCAGATTTCTAACGGTTTAGCTTCTTTCGTTTGAACCATCTTTGGGGACAAATTTCGGATCGGTGAATAAGGGACAGTCCAAAAATGCATTCATCTTTGTATTGTTGTGCCCCCTAGCGTAACAACTAGATGCGCATACGTAGACATGAGCCTATCAATTAATTAAACCGGATAAAATAATTATGAAAGAGAATGAACGAGACAATCACCCTCTCAAGGGGATGGACCACTTTGTCCGAATTCCAAAAAGAACTATTTGTGGACAACATAAGTCGAAAAATCAAAAATCCACAATTGATTTCCACCTTTTATCACTTAAGGCAAAATGTTGTCTTTGTTCTTACCACCCTAGGTTAACCCAAACATCCGGTGTAATGACAAGGCTGGCCGCTTAATGTACCTATGTAGCATTGCGACAGCGATGTCATCGTGAAATGTGTCACGGGACATGCGTAGCTAGTTTGAAAGTGACTCATTCATGGTTTGATGGAGTATGTCTGAAGTCCCTTTATTTTGAAAGCTGCAGTCCTGTAAATCGTGTGGAAATGTAATACAGAGTGCTTTGAGTGAAAGTAAATATGCCAGTAGTGGTTTCTTGACGCGCTCTGCAAAATCACTATTTCAGTTTAAAATTGATTGCAGAGTGGTGGACTCTATTTAAAGAACATTATGTTCTGATAGCCATATATTATGGTTCTGATTCTAGTGTTAAATTATTCTGCGGTCAGGATACTTTTGATGTAACCGAAAACAGTTCCGCCAGAAAAATGCACGTTCAATTTTCTTCTCGGTGATGTTTTGTGCACCAGGTTTTAACGAGAGAACCCACGCTGGTGAAATGAAACAATTGTGGCAGCTGCTTGCCCGGCGCGGTCTCTCATCGACCGCCGGGTCCAGGCACCAGCAGCGCCTGTTGCGTGCGGTGTCTGACACCAGCAGGCCCGAGCGACGCACCGCGCAGCACCCAGATCTGCACTGGCATCACCAGTGCCGGATCTAGGCGGGAGGCGTTGGGAGGTGCAATGGGGGCCTAAAATCGCGAATCCTGCTCCATCCCGGCGTGTGAGGAAATTGGGTACAAATTGGGACGGGGAGGAGCGCGAATGCCTTGCCCCTCTCCCTCCCACCCTGGAACCGCCCCTGGACATAACTGAATGCAAAACTCCAACCCTCGCCTCCATCCTTATGGCGACACCGCCGCTCTGAACCATGAATTATGGTCATCTGATAATAACTTAATCGACTGGTATAATGTCTGCTCTCGGCGCCAGTGAGCGCAGCTATGTCTGAAGGTCAACCAGCCACCCACCTGATCTGTGGGGCGGCACTGCGTGACAGCCACAGCAACACTGAGCATGAAATGGCGATAGAGCCGGTCTGCGTGCGCTGTACCCCTATCACCCCCACCTGCTGAACGGTCCCCGTTCACCACCTGATGTGGGGCAACCGCTTCTCTCAGCCGTCCAGCTACCGCTCAACATCAGATGATATGAGACTTGGCAGGGGTCAGAGTGTGTCAGCACAGTGACGGATCCAAGAGGGGAGCCCAGGGGGCCCGGCCCCCCCCTTAGCTCGAAGCGCCCCAGTAAAGCTCAGCTCATATCGGGCGCCGAAGGCGCCCGATATGAGCGGCGCGCCTGTACCTATTTCGTGCGCCAAGGTGGTAGATACCACTTATTCCACTTGAATGAACACATACTCCTTAAAACCATGGCAAAGTGCCCCTGCCCAAACACTAGACGCCTTTACTGGTCTTTTGCGCCCCAGTAAAATGTTGAAGATGAAATTTAGAAAGCTAACAAAAGCGCCCCGGCAAAGAAAAGGCGCCACTAGATAGCAAGATTGCGCCATGGGGAACTAATGCACCCCTGAGTAGCCTAGGCGCCCCCTGGATGAAGCGCCCCTGGGTAGCCTAGGCACCCCCTGGATGAAGCGCCCTACGGATACCATATGCGCCCTTGGCTAGGAAAGGCGCCCCTGGGCAGCAAAGGCAAATCTTGGTAACATAGGTGAACTGGACAGCATAAGCGCCCCTTAGATAGAAATAGGCGCTTTAGGAAAATAAAATGCTCACCTTCGGTAGAAAAAGGCGCCCTTTGATAGCCTAGACGCCCACTGGAAAAAGCGCCTACGGATGTCATTTGTCATATGCACCCTTGGATAGCAAAGGCGCCCCTGGACAGCAAAGGCGCCCCTGGGTAGCAAAGGCGCCCCTAGGAAGGCACCCCTTCGATAGAAATCCGCCTTTGGATAGCCTAGGCGCCCCCTGGATGAAGCGAACTACGGATATCATATGCGCCGTTGGCTAGGAAAGGCGCCCCTGGGCAGCAAAGGCAAATCTTGGTAACATAGGTACCCCGGACAGCATAGCGCCCCTTAGATAAAAGTAGGCGCTTTAGGAAAATAAGATGCTCACCTTTGGGTAGAAAAAGTCGCCCTTTGATAGCCTAGGCGCCCACTGGAAAAAGCGCCCTAAGGATGTCATATGCACCCTTGGATAGCAAAGGCGCCCCTGGACAGCAAAGACAACCCTGGATAACACAAGCGCTGTGGACAGCAAAGGCGCCCCTGGGACGGCAGCCCTTCGATAGAAAAAGCCGCCTTTGTATAGCCTAGGCGCCCCCTGAATGAAGCGCCCTACGGATATCATATGCGCCCTTGGCTAGGAAAGGCGCCCCTGGGCTGCAAAGGCAAATCTTGGTAACATAAGTGCCCAGGACAGCCTAAGCGCCCCTTAGATAGAAATAGGCGCTTTAGAAAATAAAATGCTCACCTTGGGTAGAAAAAGGCGCCCTTTGATAGCCTAGGCGCCCACTGGACAAAGCGCCCTACGGATGTCATATGCACCCTTTTATAGCAAAGGCGCCCCTGGACAGCAAAGACAACCCTAAGTGCTGTGGACAGCAAAGGCGCCCCTAGGAAGGCACCCCTTCGATAGAAAAACCGCCTTTAGATAGCCTAGGCGCCCCCTGGATGAAGCGCCCTACGGATGCTATATGCGCCCTTGGCTAGGAAAGGCGCCCCTGGGCAGAAAAAGCAAATCTTGGTAACATAGGTGCCCTGGACAGCATAAGCGCCCCTTAGATAGAAATAGACGGTTTAGGAAAATAAAGCGCTCACCTTGGGTAGAAAAAGGCGCCCTTTGATAGCCTAGGCGCCTACTGAAAAAACGCCCTACGGATGCCATATACACCCTTGTATAGCAAAGGCGCCCCTGGATAGCAAAGAAAACCCTAGAAAACACAAGTGCTGTGGACAGCAAAGGCACCCCTGGGTAGCAAAGGCGCCCCTAGGAAAGCACCCCTTCGATAGAAAAGCCGCCTTTGGATAGCCTAGACGCCCCTGGATAAACTAGGAGCCCGAGAAGGAAAACGAGCGCCCCACTGGGAAGTACAGGCGCCCTCTGTATAACATAGATGTCCCTTATCCACCTTCAGCTGCCCTGCATTGGAGCAGCGCCCCCAAGAGCAAAGGCGCCCCTGGACAAAAAGACGCCTCTTGGTATCAAAGGCGCTCCTAGATAACATATGCGCCCCTTACATAGGAATAGGCGCTCCAGGAAAGCAAAATGCGCCCCTTGGTTAAGAAAGGTGCCCTTGGATAGCAAAGGCGTCCCTGGACAGCAAAGGCAAATCTGGGAAACATAGGTGCCCTGGACAGAATAGGAGCCCCTTAGATAGAAATAGGCACTTCAGGAAAATAAATGCAACCCTTGGATAGAAAAAGTGCCATTTGATAGTCCAGGCGCCCACTGGATAAAGCGCCGATGGATATCATATGCACTTTTAGATAGCAAAGGCGCCACTGGACAGCAAAGACAACCCTGGATAATACAAGAGCTTTGGGCAGCAAAGGCGCCTCTGGATAGCAAAGGCGCCCCTAGGAAGGCACCCTTCGAAAGCAAAGGCGCCTTTGGATAGCCTATGCGCTCCCTAGATAAACTAGGTGCCTGAGAAGGAAAATGAGCGCCCCATTGGAAAGTACAGACTCCCCCAGTATAACATAGATGTCCCTTATCCATCTTCAGCTACCCTGGATTGGAGCAGCGCCCCTCAAGAGCAAAGGCGCCGCTGGACAAAAAGGCGTCTCCGTATATCAAGGGCACTCCTAGATAATATATGCACTCCTTACATAGAAATAGGCACTTCAGGGAAGCGAAAGGCGGCCTTTGGTTAGGACGGCGCCCTTGGACAGCCTAGGCGCCCTCTGCATAAAGTGCCCTACAGATATCATATGCGCCCTTGGATAGCAAAGGCGCCCCTGGACAGCAAAGTTAACCCTTCTTGAAATAGATGATCTGGACAGCATAGGCGGCCATGGATAAACTAGGCGCCTGAGAAAGAAAAAACAAGCGCCTCACCTGAGAGTACAGGCGCCCCCAGGATATCATAGGTGTCCCTTTCCATCTTCAGCTGCCCTTCTGTCTATGATTTGGCACACCTGTCCGACAGTTGCGCGCTCTGTTACAGGGCTCGAGTGCTCAATTTGAGCATGGGCTGCCTTTATTAACCACATTTCATTAACCCATAACTGAAGGTTTAGTGCCCCATTGCTGCAACCGGGTGCCTTTTTCAGTATGTGCGCCCCGTTTCCGAGAACGCTGCCCTCACCAACCAGCAGTCCTCCCCGCTCAGCAGATGAGCGCCTCTTTCTGATAACTAGGCACTTTATTTCAGTGTTCGAGCGCCTTATTTCAGAATTTTTATTCTCCATCTATTTTGGGCTCCTCCTGGATTGCAGAGGCGCCCCCTCAAGTGCAAAGGCGCACCTGGATAGAAAAGTGCGCCCCATGTTTGCAAAGGCGCTCCAAGATAGCATATGTTCCCCTTAGATGGAAATAGGCACTCCAGGAAAGTAAAATGCTCCCTTTGGGTAGCAAAGGTGCCCCTTAACAGCGAAGGCAGCCCTAGATAACAAAGGTTCTCTGGACAGCATAGGTGCCCTTGGATAAACTGGTGCCCGGAAGAGAAAAATAGCACCTCACCGGAGACAAAAAGCACCCCAGGATAACGTAGGGGCATGTATTTCAATCATGTCTGTGATTGAAAAATACACCTAGACAGCATATGCGCCCCTGGATAGAAAGACACCCCTGGGCAGTAACGGCGCCCCTGGAAAGCAATAGTGCGCCCCTGTGGAGAAAAAAGCCGCCTCTTGAATAACCTAGGCACCGCCCCCGAAATATCAGACGTCCGTGGATAGAACAGATTGCCTTGAATAAAACAGAGGCCCTGAATAGTAAAGGCGCCCTTTGATAGCATAAGCGTTCCTTAGCAACAATATGGGCGGTACATGAGCTCAAGGTTCACGCGCACCTAAGCCCAATAATGGAGCAATCAATCGATGCCGAAGCACCCTTAAAGCACGGGCGCCAAATTTCCTAAGAAGTAAAGGTGCCTCTGGGTAGCAAAGGCGACCCTCGACAGTGGTGTAGGTATTCCTGAATAACAGCAGCGTCTCTTGATAAGAATAGCCCCAAGATGGCACAGGTACCCTGTTGATAGGAAAAGCGCCCCTGAATATCAGAGGCACCCTCTGAATGAGGTGCCCATGGAGAGCATAAGGGCGCCCTGTGCATAGCAAAGTGCCGCCCCTTGGATAGCCTAAGCGCCCCTTGCATAGGGTAGGCGCCACTGGGTAGTATAGGTTACCTTGAATAAAAATACGCCCCTCAATACCAAGGTGAACCTGGATAAGAAAAAGCTCCCTTGGGCACTGGGTATCAAAGGCCCCCGGAACAGCAAAGATGCCCCTGGATAGCTAGGTTGCGTCCATTGGGGAGCGAAGGCGCCCCTGGGTGGCACAGGTGCCTCATCGAAGCAAACGCCTCCTCCAGAGAGCATAGGTGTCCCTGATGAGCACAGGTACTCCTGGACAGCCTCTAAATTACGTTGCATAATGTTACGATTCCTATTATGACGTATGCTATTATATCAAAGTAAAGGTTATTCAGTGTTTAGATCAAGGTTACAGGTCAATTTTAAAGGTCACTGGCCTCGATGATCAAGGCTTGATCAAAGATCATTGGTAAGCCTGGGCACAGCGCTAGTTATAGCGTAAATTAGGCATAATATGTTGGGTTGTGCCGTAATAGGTCAATGACCTTGAAGGACCTTGACCCAAAAATTGCAGACATTGTTTAGAGCCTTCCTTTTGGCCTCAGCCCTGTTCTAGAGTATTCGCGCCCCGTTCCGGCCCGTTGGGGGTGCTTGAACACCCTCTCGAGGTCTCCCAGTGGCACGAAAAACGTCGGCGCGAAGCGACACAGTACTTATCACACCTTATCATTGATCAATTCCGCAACTTTCCTCAAAATTTAAGGTTGCGTCATCTCAGGTCAGGTCACCAGTGCAGGTCAAGTGACCTCACCCCAAAAATGTTTAAGTTGGCGTAAGTAAGAAAGGTGAATCTATCGAATTCAAACTTGTACCATATAATGGGCCCAAAAAGTACTAATACATTTATTGCGGGATTTTTCCCATCGATGACCTAGGGACAGGTACGAATCATGACCTCTCCATTGAAAATGCATGGGGTAAAACGGAAATTTGCCGAAAAATTGCTCTATGTCTGCAGACGCCGCTTGGAATAGCTTCGGATTCTCCAAATCATGGTATCCTAGGCCTCTTTATCGGTTCATGTTGCAAGTTTAGACATGTTACCTCTGAGAGTTCATCTGGGGCTTTCTAAGCAGGTTTTAAGACTTGGGTTAATTGCTTTGCAGGAAATATTGACAAAACCCGTATTTTGATACCATTTTTATTGCTATTGTGAGTTTATTCATATGCATACTGACTGTGCTAGGCTAGATGGTGACCTTGACCTAGCCTTAGGTCAGGTCATTTTTATGTTTTGACCTAGTATAGTCATATTATGCATTATTTGATGATTCGCCGTAACGAGAGGAAGCGAATTGTGCCCAAAAATGATTCTAGCTCAACTCTGGCAGATGCTAGAGTATATACACAGAGACATGTTGTAAGCTTTGTCTCGGGGAGGGGCCCTAGCGCTGATCGCGGGAAAAATCCCCAATGGCCCCCAGGGGCCCTCAGGAGTCAGGAAATCTGGCGTGGGTGGAATCTGGTAGGAGGGATTTTGGGTCTCCAAAATCAGCTGAGGGGCCCGTGCCAGTTAAGGGGGCCCCAGATAAGGGCCCCCGACGAGCTCATTTGACCTCAGCGCCAGCACAGGATTCTCAAGACCAGCGTGGGGTGCCTATCTATTTAAACGGTTTCTAAATAAGCTCAGGGACCCAAAACTAACCCAGGGGTCCAATTTTCAACTCATGGGGCCCAGACACTCTGAGGGGAACCTGCAGAAGCTCAGAAGGCCCATAAAACTAATAGGGCCAGACTAGCTGGGTGCCTCGACGAACTAGTGCCCAGATACGCACAACGGGCCCCAAACAAGCTGAAGGGATCTATATCAGTTAAACGAAAACAATACCAACCCAGGGGACCCTGACCAGCTTAAGGGACACTAATCCAGCTTGGGGCTCAGGCTCAGAGCTCCAGCTTTTAGCTCAGAGGGCCCAGGACCGGTTGAGGGGGTCCTATATCAATAAAAGGGCCCCAAAAAGTTTAACAGGCTTCAGCAGTGACATATAGGTTTCAAGTTCAGTGTGAGAGTCTGGTTAACCAAAGCGGTCCCAGATCAGCTGAGGGGACTCGATATAAACTCATCGAAGTCACCGAAAACTCAGGGCCCAGGCCCGCAGAGGTTCTGCGGGCTATGAGGCTCAGGTTAGCGTCAATCGGGTATTTCAGTATTGAGCTGTTAGCTGTGATAAGTGGAGGTGGTGGATACGACACCTCAGTTTTTACCATGACCGAATATAACTATATTATTTGCTCATCGCGGTCCAGTTAGTGTCAGTGGGTGCTTTCAGCATTTTCTACCACGGTACCAGTCGTTAGCTGGCCCGAAATATGCTTGATGGTAAACGTGAGCATGTCCTCACTAAGAGGAAGCTTTCATGAAAATAAACATTTACAAATCCTTTTTTAAACGCGTTTTTCATTGACACTGGCCGCCTTTTTGGTGGTAAATTGGCCAGTGGCGGATCCAAGGGGGAGGGGAAAAGGCATTCCCCAAACGAAAAGCTCGGGGCAAAACTGCGTTTTCGCCCCCAAAGCGATCAACCTCCTTTTTTCCCTACTCCTTCTTAGTTTATAAGCAAGATTTTGGTGTTCCAACTCTCAACTTCAAACAGAGCATAAGTTGATAAGATGTTCCCTGACCTGTCCCCTCGAATTCGGAAATGTAAAAAACACTGAAGATTATATATTCGGGCACAGCCCTTCATCAGAATCATGGAGTAAATATCAATAATTCTCAGTTATAGTATAGCCAGACCTCCATAGTATAGCAAGGCATAGTATAGCCAGCCTTGGATAGGAAGAAGTATCTCGAGCCCATATTTTTCACCCCGTGAAGTTTTTTTTGGCTTTTCGCCTCAAATACCCAAAATTCTACGGGCAAGTGATATTGGTAGCGCAGCTTTTACTGCGTGACGTTTTTTTGCTTTTCGACTTTGGTTTGCCCCTCCTAGATCCGCCACTGAAATTGGCGCCCCTCAGGTTCGGCGCCCCCCAGGTTCGGCGCCCTCCGAGCTTGGGCCCCCTTAACGAAATCCTAGATCCGTCACTGTGTCAGCAGCGGCTGATGTGATGCCCCTGCTGCCGGGTACCAGACGGCTGCCTTCTGCCGCTCTCAAACATGTCACTTTCTGCGTCAGACGGCCGCTCCGCTAATATTTTCGCCTGTCAATAAATGCCCAAACAGTAAACTTCAGCAAAATATGACTGAGTCAAGGGTGAAGTTAAGCGGTTTAGTTCTCGGAAGCGTAGAAGCATTATGATAAAGCTATAAAGCATATGATATGGAGGCATTCTGTACATAATATCACTGAAGCAGATTTTTGTTCTCTATATATTCTTTTGATTATTGTATGGTTTTGTGTTGTGGCTCGAAAGGCTTCACGAACGTTTAATGACGGTTACGTTTGCATAAAACTGACCTTGTTTTTCTTGCCTCAGGATGATGTTGGGTGTTATGCACCAAGCTGCGGGATGATCCGTATCTACGCGTGTGACGTTTATATCCCCTGCCTTGGCGGTCTATTCCCGCGGGCACAGATCACGTGACCTGTGTCCGCGGGTTTGGGCGGGGCTCGGATGCCAGGAAGGGGCGGTGGTGAATTCAGCAATATTGACGCTCTGTGTCCGTTAATTATGTATGTAGCTTTATTATTTTCTGTATTGCATAACACTTACTCACTGGTAAGTAGAAACAATGATTTGGTAAATTCGGCATCACTTTTTCTGAGTGTCTTGAGATTCATCCCAAACACTCTAGCCAACCAGCTCCTCTCAAGTCGGTGCGTAATGTGCCTCACATTTTCCTTCCGCTCAGGCTGTCTTTTCATCTGTCCAATCCGCGTTTCCGTTGCCAACTGATATTACGGTCTGGAAGTGGTCTGTGTCGCTGGATATTTCCATGACAAAGGTAGCGCACCAATGTAGCTATGGCAACCGCATATTGGAGGTATAGGACCTGACGTGCCGTAAGTAGCAGAGCCAGAACATTATTGTTCCGTCACTAAGCACGTTACCTTAGCCAAAAAATGTCTATAACCTCACTGGCTGTTCGTATAGGGCAGTGGACATTGGACATCCTGAGCACGAGATGTGGACATTACATTCGTATGGCTAGTGAATGCTGCAGTTATTCCACTCTTCACATACGAAGCGATAAATGATTTTAAAATTGTGTTTGGAAATAATTGTGTTGGTGAAGTTAGAGGGAATGTACATAGGCTTGGAAAGCGGGGGAGGACTGGGGGACGAG